>JAPQWV010000375.1:0-603000 GCA_027422505.1 Craterostigma plantagineum | reverse complement strand
AGAAAATTCATAACATTCTCAAAGCATTGGTAAGCTGGTAACGGCTGGGAATCCCATATCAATGACGGTGAAGGCGAAATATTCTCTACAACCTAGAAAAAACATATTGGTAAACCAAGTAAGAAGGAAGAAACATGTAAAGAATGCTTTCATTAAATACTGAACATACGAGCTGGGTTCTCTTGCAATTGAATCATGCATACCTTTTGAACTGAACCAGCTTGAATTTTATTTATTAATTTGCAAAGTAATATTCCGCTTCTCAAGCAAGAGATAAACTCTTTCTCTGATGGCTGGCTTGATATTCCCAGTGGCCCAACAAGGTATTCCAGCCAATGGACTGCTTGGTATTTCCTCAAAGCTGTGGTTGAATGCGAAAAATTTATTACTTCTCCCAATTTACTTTCAAGAACTGACATGAGGATACTCTTGAAATCCACACACAAAAAAAGAGAGATAACTAAACTAGATCATAATATTTCCTCTGAGCAGACAACACTATCATGATCCGTACAATTACCAAAAAACACAAATGAAGTAACAATTAGAGAAGCATCGGCATCTTAACTGAGTGCAATTGGGGAACTAACCACCGAACAACCCTAAATACTCTGATCGAACAGTAAACTGAACTGAAAAACTCATCATTTCATCTAATGGATCTGAAAGATACCTGCTTCTTCAGCCCTTCTTGAAGCCAAGTTCAAGTCACTCGCGCCAACCCTTCGCGTTAAGTCATCCATGAAACTGGAAAAATTAAGAACGAAAGAATCCATTAACCCTCTTTCGTTCCACTATCATAATCACAGACATTAATGAGAAAGCACCTATCTTTATCAAGAAAACTATCCAAGAACTCACAATTTCTTTCCACAAATGAACCTCTTTTTACGTGGAAAATAATCAAACCCCACAATTTCCTTATAATTTGCAGAGAGTGAATCTCGCTGCAATTAGTCTGGGAATCTTTCTCAGCCGAAATGAAGACAATCAACAGTGTTGGTGATTTTCATAATTAATTAATTGATCTTTGCTTTTATACTCGCGGTTCGGAAATCGTCCGAACCTAAAGCCTCGGAATCATAACGGTACAGAAATTTGAATTCGAGTTAGTGGGCTGCACGTTTGGGCCTGTCTTTTTTTTTTTTTTTTTGGGAAATTTCAACATTTTTATTCGAGTAATTAGTAAATATTTTACATGTAAAAAGTGGAACTTTACTTTTCCAGAATTTTAGAACAATTGGTGGGTATAGTTTGATCAATAACTTCTACTGTAGAAGTTCTACATTTGAAATTTGACTTGCATAAATAACAATAAACAAACTCTACATGTAATTCTAATTTCAGTCTCAGTCGGTTTATTTCCTTTCCATTTTAATTTCCATTAATCCAAATTTTTCTTTTTAATTTCCAAATCTACCTTACCACATTTTCTCATAAAAATTTATTTGAATAAATAGATATAAAGCCAATTATAGGAAGTCTCAACCACATTGTTTTGTCGAAATGGGGTTTATTCAATCCCCTCGGATTCAATCACTTCCATTATAAAATTAAATGCACTATAGAGTCGTTCTATTGCTTTCTTTAATACTCCATATATATACATACACCTATTGAAATATAATATAATTATCTCGGCGTGATTTGATGCATTACACTTGTAGAGTTGCTCAGCTTATCAAGAAATGGAAGCGAATTTGGTACGTAATTCCTTTTTATATATGAGAATATACATAATATATATATATATATATATAGTATTATAAATCGATCTTTCTTGATTCGGCAGTATATTTTTCTCCATAGAGTTAGGGTTTCGCTCCACTGTAATAAGCTTCAAGTATTTCTTAGGTAATGAAAGTCTTCTAATTTCGTATTTCTTTATGAACCTATAGTAGTAGAGAATTAGAAGAGTCATCTTCTCCGAAAAAAAAAGAGAATTAGAAGTAATGTCTCGAAACAAAATATATCATATAAAAAACAATTATATGAAGAGAAATCCTCAAAGCTTCTTACTTACACGTGTAGAGCATGTAGGCATCAGTTACGAGTCTTGTCTCTACACCATTTATCTTCATACAAACGTCGAGCATGCATGTAAAAATCTTTTCAGTATTATTTTTTCGCCAAAAATTATGTAATAATTTCGTCGCATTAATCACAAACGTAACGCCTTCGGCTCACTTTTTTCACCTTTCTCTTACTCTTACCACACATTCAAGTAATGAGGTAGATATTATTAGAATGGAACTATTTCGCGAAAATATGAACTATTTCTAAATATGCAAAAGTCCTCCACCATTAGACAATATTAGCCTTACCGCATGAGGCAAGATTTTCCATTACAGCAATTCAAATCACACCCTTTCCATATTATAAAAAAGTATTGCTATATCGAAAAATACATTTACTGCAATTTCTCGATGACAAGTCATTTGCATTGGAGGAAATTGCCAATATATATAACCGCTTTCCCTTTTCTTTTCATCATCCTCATTTGGGACAAGTGCATTGATTATATTTGGTATACATCTTCCTCTTCATCTTCATATATATTTATATACATCATTTTGCTCATCGAAGAAGTGAAGAAAAAAAAGAGAGTATAATGGGTAGAGGAAAGATAGAGATAAAGAAGATAGAGAATTTGAACAGCCGTCAAGTAACGTTCTCTAAACGGCGTGGTGGGCTGATGAAGAAGGCGAAGGAGCTCGCCGTTTTGTGTGATGCTCAGGTCGCCGTTATCATCTTTTCCGGCACCGGAAAGTTGTATGAGTTTGCTAGTTCTCGGTGAGTATTGTGTGTGCTTGCTTTAATATTTATAATCAGTTAAAACTATATCCTCCCTCTCTCTCTCTCTCTCTCTCTTCTGTAATCTATGAACTGATTCTCTATGATCTCAGCTGCGGTGGTGTTTCTATGATCTCTGTAATCTCTCTATATTGGTTTTTTTTTTTTTATGTAATAATTCGTAATACCTGCGTGAGTCTGTGAAATGGGATGGGCCAGTTTAAAGGCCCAATTACTTATATATATCTCTCTGCTTCTTACCGAAAGTATGGAGCAAATTCTGACAAGATACAAGGAAAGTAGTAATCCAAGCCCAGAAGCTGCCATGGTTGAGCATGAGCTATCTGCTGATGATAAGGTAACAGATTGTATAAACAACCATCATTTGTTATATTTTTTACACAGAATTATGAATAGTTCAGTTTAATAACGTGTAGAAGGATGAAGTCAACGACTGCTCAACGGCTGAGGTAGACGCCATGAAAGAGGAGATTGAGAAGCTTCATTTGATGCAGAGGTACGATGATCATGAATACTCTTCTCTTACATGCATGGAAGACACATAAGCTTCATCTATTTCGTCATTACATGCATATGAATATTTAAATCTTTTTCAAATAAAAAGGCGTGTAATGGGGAAAGACCTCGAAGGTTTGGGGTATGCTGAGCTGCACAGCTTAGAGCAGCAGCTCACTGATGCAATCATATCCGTCAAGGATAGAAAGGTACGTAGTATATGTTATATGTCTCATTTTTTCCAGTATTTTGATATTAGTACGGAATGAACGATGAATTTAAAATCTTGAAACTTTAGGAGAAAGCTCTCTTAGAAGAGCTTCAAGCGTCGAAGCTCCAGGAAAAGAAGATTGCCATGCAGAACGAAGCTTTACTGGAGAAGGTATTGTCATACGAAAATTAGTCAGTTAAACGAAACATTATGGATCAATCAAATGAGCAAAATTCACTGTAATACGTATTCGTAAACTGAAGATCGAAGAACTTAAGCACCAAGCGATGCTCAGCGGTAGCATTGGAAGCTGCAAAAGCCTCTGTTCTGGCTTGGAATGTTTGCACCATTCTAAGGAAGAAGCTTCTGATACATCTTTGCGCTTAGGGTAATACTGTTATTCTTACAAGCCAACTCTGTATCTTCTGTCTATTTTCAGAGCCAATATTTGTATCTTTGTATTAATTTCTCAGGTTTTCGCCTCTGCAACCCTTAATCCGAAGAGTGAAACTGCCGGCGATGGGAAGAAGAATTGTATGATCATTGATTGATGAAAAAAGATGTAATCTGTAAGAGTTTGAATTTCTTGAAGTACGATCGACTTCGTTTCGAATTATACGGAGATGTAACAAGGTTGTCTTGAATTGAACAAAGATTACTTATGCTCGATTCAAATAGATACACTACATACAACTAACTATATTAGAGTTTCCTTGCAACTACACATTTCTTACCTTTTTCCATCATGGATTAGTCGCAAAATGGTTAAATATCGTCTCGAGCGTCGACTGACTGATACTGTATTCTGCTATGCCAAGTTCATTCCTGCATTTTAAGAACAGAGTAAACAGATGGAGGAATATAATAAACATTTCTAACATATATTATGTATCTGTACTCTACCTACCTATTCCTTTCCATGTGTCCGAAAACATCAGCAAGGGAGAGGTTTTGGTCATATGGCAGCTGCAATGGACAAAGTGCAAAGATAAAGATTTCCATAATACAAGAAAAACATATATGAATGTGTCCAAAGCACTCGATCGATTACCTGATACTTTATACTAAGCCCAGTACAACCCTGACAAGTTGCGCCAGGAAATGAGTTCGAAACGAAAGAGTCGACTGCTGCAAATTTCTCTTTGGCCAACCACCACTCGACAAAGACGGGAAGTTGAATCCCACCTAAGGATATGTAATAAAATACGAAGCATTAGACGAGGATATAAAATACGAGAAATGAACTCATGTGAAATGGGTAATCGCATGAATACCATCACGGTGCAACTGCTCTGACAATTGCTCGCCGACCCCATTAGCACATCCCTCGCCTGCCACAAGTGTTTGGACTCTTTCTTCGTTGCCAAGCCATTGTCCAAGTTTACCAATCATCTCACAAGACAAGCTGATCTCTGCTGCTGATTCAGCAGGCACGGTGCTGTTAATACCACCTATGCATACTTCTATGTCGTTGAGTATGCTCCGTGAAGTGTGAGGGAAGTCGAAGAATTTCTCTTGGATTGTTTGGCACATGTCGTCCAAGTCTGAGGAGCTCACTTCAGTTGGTTTCACCTGAGAAAGAATATGTGATAAGTAAGAGCACAGATAACCAATGAAATTGCAGTTGGATTAATGTAGTAATACCTCTAGCTCGAGATAGTTTCCAAATCGATTCTTCAAGTGCTGAGGGCTACCAATGCACCTCAGCTTGCCTCCAACCTACGAATGTACCGTAAGCATTTGATTTTTGAGATTTAAGATTTAAAAATAGGGTAGGTTAAATTATGTTTTAGATCATAATATACCATGATCCAATGCCAGTGCATAGGGCTTGAGCTTCGTCCATGCTGTGAGTGGTCAATATAACTGCTGTCTTCCCCCTTCGAGTTGATATACGAGAAATCACATCCCACATGAATCTTTTCGCAATAGGATCCATCCCTTGATTTTGGTAGACATACATTATTATGTATAATTTCTCAAACTGATTAGGGTGATACAAACATTACTGAGACGATAATGTAGCAAACAAAGGACCACATATGGCATACCAGTGGATGGCTCATCAAGGATAACCAGAGGAGGATCTCCAATCATTGCAATGGCCACAGATAACTTGCGTTTGTTTCCGCCACTTAGTGTGTAGGATGGTTTATCAGCATGTTTCATTAAGTCGAACTCCAACAACTTTTCCATTACAACCTGTACAAATCACAATAAAAACAAAATCAAGAGTATTGAAGAGTTCAAAAGCAGCAACGTCCACTTTGCCAAGAACTGGCTCATCCATTCGTCAAAAAAACCCTTGCTGGGTTCTTCTGCCCAACTGCTGGTTTGCCTTAGTAGTGAGAATTGTGGTCGCCACTTTATTTTGTAAGTTATCTTGTGAAATGGAAGTTAATCGCCTCGGGCAGACCACTTACGCGTTCAAGATCATATTCTGGACACCTTTTATTCTACCATAGAGATAGAGATGTTCCCGTGGGGTAACAAATTCCAGCAAAGCATCGAACTGAGGACAATATCCAATCTAATAGGAGAAAACGACGATTATACAAAATGAATCAGCCAGATGTTACTGGCATATTTTGAACAATGAAAAGCCATCAGAGAAAGGGAAACGAAACAAAAGGAGACTTGACACATACATGTTGCCGAGCAGCTTTTGGATTTGATCTTATATCTTTACCGAAAATAAATGCTGTTCCATCACTGGGGCATTCTTCTCCTGCACTCAGAGTATAATTTTGTTAAGAAAACTAAAAAAGTTTGAACATGAGTCATGAATAAAACATATATATAGTGTCCAATTTCATAGGGGTTTCAATGCCTTTAAGACCTGAAGAAATAGATATGTAAGCAGAAGAGCGTGATTTCTAGTATTGAAAGCACTTTTCATCGAGTCAAAGGCAGAATAAACAAGAAATATCACCAGTCAACATTGAAAGAGTTGTCGTTTTCCCTGCTCCGTTAGTTCCAGAAAGCCAAAACATTCTCCTTCATGAACTGAAAAAGTCAGTGAATTGACTGCAACTTTCGGCCCGTGTGGTTTCCTCCCGGGTACACCTGAAGCGGAATATATATATATATATATATATATATATATATATATATATAATGACTAAATTAGATATAGCTGTATTATGGAAAATGGTTGTTGACTGATTACCTTGCGAAGATTACGCAAATAAATTATTGCACCGCCAACTTCACCACACAGTACTCTCTTTCTTTCTGTTTGTACATCGATGTCCTCTTCAAGCTCTTCATTATCTCCTGGACCTGATTGTAGGAGAGGTTGCTGCATCGAGCTATTAGAATCTGCTCTAAACATTTTCTGAAAACCCGTCCACAGGTTAGAGCCAAGAGCAATATTCATCTTGCCAGGAAGCAGAACTTCAAGAGCAAGGGTCAACATAAAGTACGCAACACCCTAAACAAGAAAAAAGTGCAGATAAGCTGATAAAGTCAAGTTCCCAAACAAAAAACAATCTTGGAAGTACACATCTAAACAGGCAAGTGGTTTCAATGAAAGGAGAAACTATATCCGCAAAACCAAGAAAACAATATATAACAGTGGAGTTACAAACAATCTTTCAAGGAACCAAATAGTGATTGATCACCTCCGCAGCTAAATAACTTATAGAGGCACCAGTGACATTCCAGTCAAAGACACTATCACCAGACCCCTTTTCATCCCTTGGCGCAGGAGAGCTAATGAAGTTAGTCCATCAGCAAAGCAAAACCCAGGTGATAATCTGAAGAAGTTCTGAAAAATAATTTCGAGAGTTTTAGAAAATTGGTGGCAAGATGACTAAATATCAAGTCATTTTCGAGTGAGCCATGTTTTAAACCACAAGTAACAGTTACAAAAGAAAAGAAGAGAAATGCCTCCACCTTAAGAAGTGAATTAGTTTGTTCGGTTGACTCTATAAGCCCCATAATGAAAGATAGAGCCATAAGAACAAGCCCTGTGAAAAACTGCACCAAAAGGACCACGTTCTGCAAAACAAGTACGGAACTTTCAGCAATTGAGAATAGATGAAACAAGAAATTTGTGCACCAAAGCTATATGATACCTGCGCCATGCTATGTTCAGTAAAGAAAAAAGTAAGGCAATAGGTAGATGAAGCTATTGACAATCCATATCCTAAGAACAAGAGGATAGTTGAGAAAAGAGAGTCCATCCCAACAAATTGAGTTAGTCCTGCATCAAAATGGATCTCAAATTGAAGATACACGATAACAGAAAAATTCGAATCTATAAAAAATAATACGCTGCATATAAAGCTAGAAATATACCAAATATGAAGAAAAGAAAGATAGCAAAAGCAGAAGGAACCAAGAAGCTTATGAAGTCCCACAGGTATGTTGAAGCCCAATACGACAATACAGACACCTGATAATGGTTAAAAATGAAAAACATGAAAAAGAGGAGCCAGTAGATCCAACCAAAGTAATAAAATTCTCCAAACTAATTATACCCCACTAATAAGCTGCTGGTGTTTAGCTTTTACTTCCCGCTCCTGCATCAGGAAAATATATTACCATGATGAATGAAAGAGTATGCTAAATCACACTAACATAAGCATTAATATCCACTTAACAAAATGTTCTGTTCAGAAGATTGCTGCACTACTTGAAAAAGGAAGAGATAAAAGTCAACTGAAATGAAATTTGGAACTAAAGAAGAAACAATGAAAAGTAATCAAATCAAACCCTGGCTCATTAGAAAGTCAATTAACATACACATGTTAGTAATGGTGAAATATCTTGCATTATTATGTGCATTCACCTTTACAATAGCCACAGCGAATGAAGCAGGAACGAAGGAGAAGGCCATGGTGAGTACTATGGCAACTTGAAATGCATCCAGATCCTACACATCACAACCATAGATCAGCTAAGCTCAGTAAAACAAGGAATGACCAAATACTGTCAATTAAAATGGAAATATAATATGCATTGCATATACAACACCTATATCAGAACTCTCCATAATGAAGACAATTCAAGGAGCAAAGAAGTCAAAACATTCATTACTTGCTGGAGCCATGGCTAATTTGGAAACTAAGATGATAGACTGCAAATTTAATCATTAAAGATGACCTATTATACCAGAATGATAAAGACAGAATATTTCAATACATACATGTCGTTGCCGTAGCTGACTCTTTGTTTGAGGCAAAGGATGATTACGTGTTTGGATAGTCATATTCTCAGAACCAGTCGCTAGTCTGAGTATTGCTGAGTTTATCAAATTAAAAATGTGGGAGCAGCATGCTGACAAGTACTATTGTGAAGAACCGTATAGCCTAAGCTTCCGTCCTCGTTCTGTTTATCCATAACAACAGCTCCATACCTGTTCAAGACCCACATGATTGAATAACGAAAGAAACTATACACAGCTCTAAGTGCCTGAAAACGACGAACAAGGTATATTTTTATAAGGGTCCTAGATACCTCGATTGATAGGTTTCATTATAGCTAGACATGAGATATTCACTCATTGAAAGTAAAACTGGTCCCAAGGATGGCCCAGCAGCTTCGATAGCATCACTCAGTGCCTTTCTGCATCAGGAAACTTGTATGGAGTTTGTCGATATTTTTGAATCCAGCCTCCATGGACATGCGCTGAAACCTGTACAGTCCACATTAAAGGGATTTCTCGTTGAGCAAAGAACAACAGATACAGCTGAATTGTAAGAATTTCTGAACCTCTTCTGCAATGGGTAAGGACAGATCAAAAGGAATTGGCCCTCCTCCTCCTCCACCAGTTAAAAGAGGATTGAAGTGTTCGGTTGTGAAGGTAATTGATTGCTGGTCAGGATGTGGCTTAATCTTGATCAAAAGAAGTCCCAAAAGCAAGAATAAGGCAGGAATTAGCAGCTGAAATACAATTGTTTTTTGATCTCGACGAGCTGATACAGCTCTTTTAATTAGTAATGCCTTTGAGTGCTTCCAAAAAGTCGAACTTGTAAACATACAAGCACAACAGCAAGCACAACAGCACTGCACACTAACGAAGTGTAGGACATTGAGTGTAGTTTCAAAGAATAACGCACTAGCTTTTGCCATTATGCTCAGCATATATCCCATTACTTCTGTGTAGTTTCTCCAGAATTTTGAGTAGCACGCCCGATTGGAAGAATTATTATAGCTAGATTGATTGGTATTCAGATCAGAGATGACAAGAGATGTCTCATCATTGACATGTTCAATCTCATCAAAATCACCTCCAGCTACTTTCAGGAACACTTCCTCCAAAGTCGTGACAGAAATACCATAACTCTCGATGCCAATGAAAGATTTATCCCAAGAATCACTGGGCATGGGCCTAGGATATGATCTTTGCATGCAACTTTCTATTTCATGGAACATACTTTCAAAGGATGGTGATGATGCAAGAGGGAGCTTGAACGATATCTCATTACCAACCTGAAAAATCATAAACAAGGGTGGAAAAAAATCCCAAAGATAGAGTTCAAAAGAACAAATGACCATTAGAATAAGCATTCAGAAGATTACTTCGCTTAAAACTGTTGCAGACGGGATGTGACGGTGGACGATATCAGCTGCTGGAGAGGCTGTTGGAGCACTCTGAAGTAAATATCACGGCAACATGGGAATGTAAGAGAAAAGCCAACAATTAATACATCATGAATGGAATGCTGCACACCTTAACCAGTGTCAGAGTGTAACCAACACCATATCGCTGCTTCAAGAAGAAGGAACTGTTGGAACAAGAAAAGATGTAAGAAAGCAGTATTAAATGCAGAAAAGTTTTACATCATATATCCCTTCACCTAATTATCATAATATGCGTATCTTCTTTTGTCCTTATTTGTAACTTCATACTGGAGGTGGGGTACATACATTACAGCTTTTTGGGTTTCAAATAGATTCTAATATTCTACAAGTATGAATATAAGTTAAATTCCACTTATCAACTCACTAGAAAATTACCTTCCACAGCACTTGAGAGATCCGTTGGCCATGATTGCTATTCGATCTCCTAGAGCATCAGCCTCATCCATGGAATGAGTAGTTAGTAGTATTATCCTCCCCTTTCTTATTTTCTTAATTAATTGCCATGTCAATCTCATCGAGTATGGATCCATGCCACTAGTTGGTTCATCCAGAATAATAACCTATCGTGTGAACAGTAACTAAATTAGAACAATAAAATCATTCTAAGATAACTGATGTTCAAGAATAAGTACCTTGCTGTTTCCAATGAGTGCAACCCCAAGAGAGAGTTTCCTCCTCATACCTCCAGAAAGAGCCATTACAGCAACGTTGAGCTTGTCTGCCAAACCCACCTAATGACAAACACAAAGCATTTGCACACACACACACACGGAAAAAAAAAAACCATCAATCATTAAAGTTATCCAATTCATTCAAGCCATTGAGCTCCATCTATACTAGGGTACATGTCCAGGTAGCAGTCGTCCAACACAGTACTTACATCTTCAGCCATTTCTATTACAGCACTCTCCATGAAATCTTCATTGACTCCCTTTATATTGGCAAAAATTTCTAAATGCTCCTTCACCTGAGTCAAGCAAATGATAATATGACTACAGAAGCAAGTCAATACGACAACTACTATGAGGAAGCTTATTTTGGAAATGAGGAGTGATGAAGACAAATGAGATTTTAAAACCCACATAATGCCCATACATAAATCTCGCACAAAAGATAGTCAATAAGCAGTTCACATATTTAAGATAAGGTTCTTTCCTCTGAAGTTTTCTACTCTTTTTAGACTCACCTACATAAGGAAATTCACAAAGAAATTGAAAGAAACACGTAGTAAAAGAGCGAGAAATCAGAGACAAGAAACTTTTCTCACAGTTAATTCTGGAAAAAGAATGTCGTATTGAGGACAGACACCCAAATCTCGTCGTATCTCATCCTGTAAACCAGCAAAAGTAGCCCCAGTATTAGTGTCATTGACCGATATTTACTGTATGTGTATGGTCATCATACCATATCAGTTAATATATTCTTTCCAAAAATCAGAGCATCTCCTGATGTTGGACGAACAAGGCCAACAAGCATCGACATTGTGGTGCTTTTACCGGCGCCATTATGCCCTGAAGAACAAATTTCAAAAGGCCAATCACTAGAAAATCAAACGACTCATAATGTTATAATCGGAACACTTGCAAAAGTGAAGCATGTAAGGGCAATGGTATGAAGTCTTCACTTGGCATTGATTCAAAAAATTGCATTTGCAGTGAAATGAGATGATATAAAGGTATTAGTAAAAGAAGTACAGAAACTGGAATCACTAGAATAACTATGCCAGAAACAAGTAAAGTACACTGCAAAACCTACCCAAAAGAGCAAGAATTTGGTTTTCATATAGTGTCAGCTGCAAGGAATCGACGGCACAGAACCTTGCCTTCCTAGAAGCGTAAACCTTGCGCAAATTCCTGATCTGGATACATCTGTAATACATAATAGAAAATAATGCGTTATTGAGATAGATAAGTTTATCAGCAGATTGACGTGCAACTTTCAAATTAGCAGCAGAATATTACCGTCCATCAATTTCTTGTTGCTTCATCTCTAAGCTTACTGCTTCCATGGCAGGTTTATATCCATCTTTTATGGAAAAATAAGTGGATTTGTCCGAGTTTCCACTATTTGAATTACTAGAAGAAACTTGTTCAGAGGCCGTCTTCCTTTTCTGGAAAGGTTTAACCATGGATTCCCAACTCCAAGGGATACGCATCCCATTTTCCAGTTGGAGAACCTAAACATTTCAATTTTAATGCATAAAATTGAATTGCTTATAATAATCCTCGTAAACAGGACATACATACCTTGTCGAGATATAGGCCAAATGCACCATAAATGAAAGTGTCGACCAGCATCATTAACAGACAGACCAGAAAACAAACCCCAGAAGAATCCTGCCATAAAAGTATACTTGAAACTTCCATTGAAGAAGTAAACTGAAATGTGTCAGAGTCGACATGCTAATGCCTAACGTACCCGCCAAATGTTGCTCCATCTAAGACCAACGTGAGCACGCTCATAATCAGCAAAGTTGATTGATCCCAAAGCAAATGCAGTGGGAGAAAGAAAAGAAGCAATGACCTTCAATACCCTGCAACCCCATAAAAAATATGATGATGTTAGCAAAGTAGCTGATGCGGTAAATTGACATAAACTGTCCGTGTGATACTTACATAGATATTGATGCATCATCGACCGTGTAATAAGGAAAGAAAGCTGCTAGGAATGAAAGAGTCCCAACAGCTACTGCCGTTTTTGCTCGTGTGAAGAAAGTGGAGATCAGAAACGATAACGTTATTGAGCTCAGTCCAAAAGTGAAGAAGTATGCAAACACCAAAGATTTGTCACTGTACTTGAAAAGGGTTCCCATTGTGCAAAGAGTTATGATTCCAGAAGAAACGGCAAACTGTGAAATCATAGAAGCATAAAGTATTCATATGAAAGAAGATTCGCTCAAAAGGTTTGTAAAACAGCAATGTTGTCTGAGAATACAAGTTCAAACCTGAATTGCATATGTTAAAAACCAGGAAAGAATAAATATGTTGTTGTTGAGACCCATCATATAGAGACCTTCCTTGATCTTCAGCTCCTGGTGTATGATAATGAAGAGCATTTAGCATGTCAACGTTTCAAATAAAAACATAATCAATTTGTAACAAGATGAAAATAGGTTATCAACCAAAATCATTGCACGACCTTTTCGAAAACAGAGTAGCTAATCAAACGAGAAATTGGATAGAGAAATCCCAGCAAATACCTGGTCAATGATGTGAAAAAGAGTTAAAACGGCGTATTCCATGAAACACGAGCAAATAAACTTTAGTATATGTAAATGGGGAGAAATGACAGAACAAAATCCTTACAGCACTCCCATTACTCTCTTGACAATCAACTGGAACTCATCATCAGCGTACTCTCGAGTAGGAAATGGTGCTACTCTTATGCTCGACGGGCTATATTCTGTCCAGGGCATTCGAAGCTGTGTTTGTGACAGATGCAAGTCCGAAGGTGATACTAATTCAACTGCTCCAGTGCGTGAGTTCCCCATACGTTGTTGAGAAGCGAATATTAGGAATGAATCGATCGTTTGCTGAAGCTGCATGAAGAAAAGAAAACGGAAAGGATAAAAGTGGAAAATATATGATTTAACTCATACAAACTTGTATGCTGCATATTTGCATATTGAATCAAGAAGCTTCTGAAATCTTATGAACTTGTTACTGTGAAGTGTAAACAATTTTCTATAGAAAATTAAACATTGTAGGAGGATGATGAGGCCATACAGTTAAAAACCCACTGAAGCCATATTGCAGTATTGGTATGACGTTAACACCTAATTCCAAATCATTGAGGTAAGGACCGTTCACGTCCATTATGGATTTAACATCAGGGAATCCGGAAAACGCCCATGTATGGTTCAAGCGTATGCTATAATCAAACAACTCGGGGCCTTGGTCATGAAACACAATTGCCCCTTTTATTTTGGGGAATGTGCAATTCCTGCAGAACGTGGAAAAAGAAGAAATGGTTGATATGTTTCCCTCTCTCAAGCTCCATGCCTATGTATGCATGAAGCCTCAATCCACTACTACAACAAAAGAGAGTGAAATCAATCATAACTCACTTCTTTTGGTCATAAGTGCCATAACGTTCGGATGCCATGTATGTCTCTAGCTCTTCTTCATCTTTGTATACTCTAGTTGTCAGCTGAATTTCATACATAATATATTTGTCATCTTAAGTAATACCAGATGGGCAAAACACATGATTAACCATGAACCGATGATAAAAACTGTCAAAACATAGAGACCAATAGAAATATTTATCCTTCATGAATATTGAGCCTTAATGGATACCTTCAACAGAGGAAATTTGACAGACAGTATGTCCATCATCATTCTTGTCTCACGTGTATCAGGTGCAAATGCCAAATATTCGCCCTCGGCATGTAACAGTTCCAAAATTTGGTTGAAAGGTGGAGACATTTCACTTTTTCCCACTTCTACAAACATGTCCTTTCTGATATATCTGCACACAAATCCTTATAATGTCACTGACAACTTTTGACTAAAAAAAGTTTGCAACCTAATCATATCTGCTTTTGCACTTGTTCAAACTGCATATTGAGCAACTTCAAGATAATAAAGATCAGAAGTTGTGATTTCGAGAACAAATAAATTAAAATACAATAATAATAGCTAGATTTGATGTAGAAAACATACGCCTGCGGAGGGTGTACTTGTGGATTAACTCTCATCCTTACAGCTATAAGCAACAACATTACAACCGTCGGAAGCAATATCTGAATTATGAAAGGACATCGTAAATGTGCAGAAGAAAGAAGCTGAAATTAACAATTTAATATACATTCAAACACGGGATAAAGTAACAACAACCAAAGCATCAAGAGATCCCCGAGACCAAAATGCGAGCAAATTATACATGGACAATATCAGAGGGTATGAGTTTAAAATGAGTAAGACCTCGTATAACTCCTGAACACACCAATAGATCACTGATTCACTGCTCCATACCAAATTATAACACTCAGGCACTATTCACAAACAATGCACAGAACGAATGGATTTCAACGAACACAATGATAAGATTTAATCAGAGCCTATAAATTTCTGAATAGGCAAGATTTTTATCGATATTTTTTTTTTCTTTTTCCTCCTTCCCTAGTGATTCTTGATCACCTATCTCATTTCTCCAACACTAAAGGTTCTACATTTCTTTACATATTTTAAGCTCTGATGAATCTTCTAAGATAAGATTTTAAGAAACAGAAATAGAGTTCTGTAACCCAAGATTTCACTAGTCAAAAATCAACCATCCAACCCAAAACCCCAAACTCAGAGAATCCAACCAAGAATCATGAAAGACGAGGAAACTGTCCAATCGCAGCATGTGTACCTCTGCAGCAGTGACAAAAGGGTGGCGTATCTTGAGAAGCCAATTCTTCCTAAGCATAGCTCTTAACTGCCTCGTTGAAGACCTCATCGTCCCTCTCTCCTTATCTTTTACTTTATTCTTCTCCATCATGACCACGAGAAATAAAGAAAAAGCAGAAAACACTGGAGAGAAATCAGAAAACACTAAACCAATTCGAAGGTCCTGTCAGTCGCACTCACACGTGTAGACGACACACGCGCTCGCGCACACAGAAAACTCTGCCCACGAAGGGTTGTAATTAATATGCATACGCGAGAAAAATCAGCATAATTGTCGTCCCTATCGCGATTTTTCATACACGATTGACATTTCCCAGGAAGATGCAATGAACTTTTATACGAAGACGAAGGTGGGAGGATGATGAGTGAACGCAAACTATGTTTCAAAGAAGACATCAAAATTTCTAAGGTCTCTTTACCTTACTTTAATAGAATTTCCAGTTTCCACTCCACTTTTTATTTTTTTATCTATAATAATTTAGTTGGCCGCCCATTGATGGGCCCCGCCTTTATCATATTCTTTTTCCTCAATTTGATTCTTGGAATATAACTTTGATTATTTATATATTGGCGTATATATTTATTACAGCAAATGGCACAAGTGGATAGAAATGTTGCTGTAACATACAATTTGAACCTTTGAATAGTCAAGAAAATATGTCATTTATAGGCGACCAAAGGCGGCGGCGGCGGCGGTTAAACGTCAACTGAGATACTGTTGATGTAAAACGGTCGGGTCGACCGGGCAATGTTTTCTTTATTGCAAGTTTAAATGCAAAAACAATGGAAGTTTGTAAGAAGTCTTACTTAAGCAACACAAACTCGAATACAATGGCAAGCAAATCAAAGAATCTGTGTAGCAACTGTGCAAGAACAAACGAGAAACAGAAAAAGAAAAACAAACACAAACTTCAGGCAAAGCAAACAATACACATCATGAAGCAAAAGCGAGGAGGAACTCAGATGCTTGATCAAACCATGAACTAAAAAAATAGGCTTTGATGCATAGAAGATGAAGAAGGAGCAAAAAACTGAGCTTGGAGGGAATGAGGAGAAAAGCAGAGAAGCACACACAGTTTCGTGTTTTTCTTTTTCGATAAATAAAATCTCAGAAGAGATCGACTTTCTTTTCAGCATGTCTTGCTTCCACTTGGGCAGCTTATAGAAAGCATCTTTAGCCATTCCAAACACTGATTCGAATTCTTGGTTGGCAAGATAAGCCTGAAAGATAGTCAGAATGTAGTCGCGGTACAATAAGACAAAAGCCAAAGGTTGTATTGTGTAAGAAGAGACAAACCTCTCTACGTTTGAAATCGATGCCTGTGACAGGGTTGTCAGATTTCGCCGTCAATCTATCGTAACTAAACGTGGTTTGTCCACCACCTTCAGAGCCATTCTCATCATCATCAGCCTCTGATTTTGGCGCCAAGTCTCCTCCTCCATTGGTCTCGGGGGAAGGTTCGATTGTCTCATTTTCAGCTGATTTTGGAGTAGGGGAATCTTCGGAACCAACCTCTTCACTCTTCTTCGCACGGGCAGAAGCTGAAACAACAAAGCCATGTAGTAAAGATATGGAATAATTTATGACTCAACTAGTAAATAAGCTAGAACATGACTACAATACCAGGTGGGCTTGGTTCAGCATGGGACTTCTACTTGGCCGAGGAGAAATGTCAGAACCTTTCTTCTCAGCTGTAAGAACCGATGATAAAGCTGCTACAGCAGCTGCTCTCTGTGAGCCTTGGCTTTTCCTGTGGGCCTTGAGACAGAAGCAGCTTTTGGAGATGATGTAGAACTGAATGCAGAGTTTAAGGCAGCTAGAGCTGAGGCCCTTTGAGTCGGCCCATCATTGTTCGAACTGTTTTTTGTCCTGAAAAATATAGGTGGCTCGGAAAAAAGTCAGTATAGAAAAGATCAAAATAATGGGGAAGTTGTTAGAGATTCATGGCCTTACGTCAGAAGCATGGCTCGTACCAAAGAGTAGCATGACCTTCTTCTGGAATGAGTTTCCATGGGCCTATGGTTTAGAGGGAAGAATGAGATGATATTTTTATTTTCACATAGACATCTACAATGAAATCTTAAAGTCGATGTTTCATTTGTTCGTAATTAGCACATACATTAGCTTTAGCTGGATCCCATGTGAAGAATGTGGTGAAGAAGTTCGGCTCGTTTCCTTCGGTGATTTTGTAGAGTGGGACGTTTGGGGACAAACCATCCAATGAAGCAGCCATATCAACGTATTTCTGTAATAAACTTTCAATGAAGAATGAAACTCAGCAATTGAGGTACAAAAATGATGGTAAGAAGTGAACCTGTCCAATTTCAAATGCACTTTGCTTCTCTTTGGTATCCGTCGATTGGCCAACCCAAACAAACACTTCCGCGTGTGAGTCAAGTATCAACACGTCCTCAGTCAAAAGATCATCTTGAGCAAAGTTGTATATTTCCTCCACCTGTCAAATGGAGATGATATTAAGAAATCAGCACAACATAAGCTAAATTGAAGCATTCACTGACTGTAAGTTTCATCTGGCGTGTACCTCAAACTTTCCTGAGACCCCATGTGAAGTATGTGCATCAAACGACAATAAGTTAGAACAGACAGAATTATTATGACTAAAAAGGTATGTGTTCGATAAACTGAACGACTAACCCTTATTAAAAGAGTATGCATACAAGTGAGGATCCCTGACAACCTCTGGAGAAACTTTTGCTGGGTGTAACTTTGTTTTCCTCCGACAGCAAACCAAAAGGATGAGCTCTCAGTTGCTTCTTTGCTGTGTTTGATGGTTGCACCAGGCTAAGTTCATGAAGAATGCAGCGAACAATTAGAGGGTGAAGCGAAATAGCAACATAATGCCCTTAAAATATTTCCTCAAGATGGCTTACCTTCAGAAACTCGGCAACCTTGGCAGCCAACTGTTGCTGTTCAAACGTGCTTTGATTGCCGTGCCAAATAAAGACAGAAGATCCAGATTGAAGCAGGAAACACTCATTTGAGTTTAGTGAAGTTGCCGCCTGAAATCAAGACGTGAGTAACTGATTAGAGCTGCAAAAATGATGCTTGGTAATAAAGTTAGGCTAAAAATGAGATGCCAAGAAAAGCTTACAGCTTCAACTTGAACTGCTTTGTTTTATGCACAGAAGTACCAGATATGCGGATAAGTGCAACACCATCAGCAGTGTATGTTTCATCATTTAAACCTTTATCAGCTACGTAGTTCTTGTACCCAGAGCTCAATCCGCCCTATTGAAATCATGCAAAGTTACGGCTCAGCTGAGTTTGCTTACAAGTCTATTTCAACAAAGTAATGGACATGGCAGAGCACCTTAAGGACCACCATCGGCTGAAAGATTGCAACAAATTGTGGAGGCTCTTTCCCTTGGAAGACTCGACCCTGATGGAAACATAATTAGTAACTCAAAGGCTCGGTCTTTGACAAGAATGCAACGAAATGATGAAGTCAGTGGCCAATATATACCAGCACTGGCCTCCCCTTCAGGGAGTTGTACATGTGTTGGACAATTTAGCAGCCACATCTTGATCGTCCTGCAAATTCATAAATCCTGCCTTAACATATAGGAAAATAGTGAAACCAAAAGATAACTATTGCAGAGTTTGTTACTTCGAAAATGTGCACATATTAGGCCAACAGCATGAGATCAGTTGACATGAGCGTAACCTTTCATATAACTAATAAATGGATTTTACCACATAGCATGAAAGTATTGCAACACCTGAATGCTGTCTTTTCCAATCCAATAGCACAAGTAGTAATCTTCTTTCCTTTCACTTGAGTGATATGTGTATAGCACAATGTAGCAGTCCCCGCTGTAAAATTTACCAATATCTTCGCTAGGGACTGGAGTTTTGGCACCGCCATTGATGCACCAAACCTGAAATAACCAATGCACGGAATATGAAAGAAAAAAAGAGAAGAAAAGACATTTCCTGAACCAAAAAACACATAAGAAAATGCATACCTCTATTTTCCACCCCCTTCAAGCAGTGGGGGAACTTCCTCATCTACAGGAGCACTTTTACTTGCTCCCTTTACACCTACACCTTGCTGCTTCAGCAATGCTAGAACAATTTGCAGAGAAATTCAGTATAATAAACAACTTCAGAAATAATCAACTAAAATAAGTATTTAGACACTCACCAGCTACTTTTCCTCTTCCCTCCTCAGAAGCAGAAGGTGCTGACCCTGCTGGCCAAGAATCAAAATTGGACTTAAACGAGTGAGTCTCATAACCTTGAATTAGACGAGTTATTTGCATCGATTTTGGTCTATTCTGGCTAGCGAGAAAATCCTGAAAATCATTCGAATGCAAGAATTAAATCAATGACCCTGTAAAACGTAATAATGAGGTCGATTTCAAAGTTTACCTCAGCAGTCTGAATAGCAGCTTTCCTCTCATCAACTTGGGTACTCGGCCAACCCAAACAAATACTTCAGAACCACAATCCAATAAATAACATCTGTTATTTTCCAAAATCGACTTGGAAAGTTCACCCTCGACGGGGTTAACTTCACCATCAACAATCCTGCCACGAGGCACAGAAAGATGAATTACCTAAGTAATGGAAATCACAAGTTGCAGAAAATTAACGTTACCAAAAGGCATACAAATGCTTTACCTATAAAGTTTGGGAGGCGTCTTTTCAGGAATGATATCATCTTCAGTAGCAACCTTCTTACCAATCGGAGCAAACCCACCAAAGAGGACCCAAAACTCACCAGAATCAGATTCAGTATCCAATTTTCCATCATCTGAAGAGAACGGTAACATTAACAGACACCAATGCCAGCAAAAGAAATATATGATAAAACATTATAAATGTCCTCACCAACAATGGCAACATCACATGTCCCCTCATGGTTCTTGTCCTTCAAAAACTGAATAATTTCTAATGCCTTCGCCCTCTCTTGAATATTGGAGTTTGCACCATTGAACTGATATATCTTCTCTTTAGTGTCAAGGATAAACACATCATCGTGATTCAGTGAGGACCGTGCGAATGGAACCTGAGTGAAACAAAAAAAACGCCAACAATTTAAGTTTATCTGGATATATTATATTTCCAACTTCATATGCCACCATCTACCTGCTTCAGTCTCACTGCCCGTTTTCCTTTACAAATATATAACCGTGCTTCAAATTCTTCCTCTTCTGGTTTCTTAAATCCAGATGCAACACCACCTTCAAGAGGGATGATGCATGGCTTAAAATACGACAAAAATTTATCAGATTCGTGCCCTTGTAGTTCCCTATGCTGCACTGCACGGCCTCCAAGAACGGCATCAAGTTCAACGGTTTTTATAGCTGCTGTTCCAGCTTCATCCTAAGATGTTGGTAGAATGTTATTTAAGATGTGAACCGAGCAAAAGCAGCCATAAATAAAAGGAAAAAGGAAACTGAGAAAAGTACCTGGCTCGTGTCCTTTCCAAGCCAGAAATGTATGTCGTATAGATAAGCACCTCCCTTTCCAGGGCTCGTCTACACGAAATATATTACAGTAAGTTTGAAAAATTGAATATAATCTTCTATACATCTGATAAACAATGGCTGGACAAGATGAGCTACCTGAAGAATAATATAAGAATCTCCAGAACAAAACTTTCCATGATCCGACTTCGGTAAAGGAACAGGCTGGAAGTTTTCAATCCTCCAGATCTCAGTACCTCTTTTGAGTGTTAAGTCGAACAACATTAAGTCCCAGAAGAGAAAAGAATTAAGCACAATAAGCAGAAACAGCATCAACAATCTACATATCTAACAAAAGGATCATAATAATCGTTTTCGATGGAGATAATTTTCATTCAATAAAATGGTCTCTATGTGTAAAAGGATACAATCTCTGGCCTGCTCCCTGAAAAGCAGGTTCCACGTCTTAGCTGAGCTAGTAGACATTATATAATTCTTCTATGTCAACTTTTTTCGGGCACCCAAGCAGCGACCAATAAAACAGCGAGCTGAAATGATACAGTGATAGTATCAGATTATCAAAGAAGGGAAACTTGAATTCAGCAACATGGTACAGTGATCTCTGTATTGCCATAGGTTCATAATTATCAAAAGCTCGCAAATCCTTCCCACCAAAAGCTTCTTATATTATTGTGTGAATTTACATGTACTTCAGTCGTACCACTTGATATCCATGAAAACCAGAGCTATATAAAAATACAGGTTCTCTAGTCCACCAACAAATTATTTTGTGTATGCCTTATAAGCAGACAAAAGACCTACAATTATAGTAATCTAAGCTTCTAAAACAACAATGCATACAAAACATGCCGAGATTTGCAGAAAATTCCGTTTTCTAAGAAAAACACGACGATGGCTCAAATAGCAACTGAACAGAAAACAAAATGAGGTTGACTATGAAAGTTAACATCTGAGGAACACAAAATTGGGGAAGATTCTGCAAATCTCCAACGGTTCATTCTTTGCCATCCCATTTCAATGTTAAAAAGATCTCAATAGGACAATATCTAAAGACAAGAATTAATATAAATCTGACGCAACAGAGAAAGAAACATTCAACCTCAAATCAAGACGAAAGAGAAATGGGAAAAAAAAATTATTCCACCATTACATTATCACAAAGATAGAAAATACAATATCTTTGAGATCCTCTTCAGCAATTAGATGCAAATACAGGCGATCGACATCGATATCAATCAAGCCGTCTCAGAACGGCCAAAGCCAGCTGAGATCAGAACGAAAATAAATCTACGATCACACGGCTCAAACAGGTAAGGCAACAAAATGAAAACCATCAGAAACATTGAGACGAATCCAAAAACTGCGAGCAAACTATCAAATGATAAAAATCCAACCTTTTATCAGTAGATCTTTGCTCTCTCCTCCTAGATTGATAAAATGTATCAACAGACACAAAAAGTTTTTAGGAGAAAAAGGTTTATAGGGAAGGAGGGAGGAGAGAAGAACGTGGCGAGCTGGAAAAAAGAAAAGCAGACAAAAGAGAGAGAAAATCTTGTTTTTAACAGTGGGAAAGGGATATGAAATATGAATTGCTTCCTTCAAGCCATTGTTATTACTGGATGCGATTTTCCAAATTTCATTTATTTCTTATTCTTTACACACACTGACACACTACATAATTATGATTTTAATTCCAACTTTTGAGGTTGAACCTATAAATTTGGTAATAATCTTTTTACAGACAGTATATACAGAAAATCTGAGGAGGCGAGATACAAAGTGGGCACATGAAGATGCTTCCCCTCCTTCGCCTTTTTCTCACATGTGTTATATTACTTGCTTTTTGCTTTCTGATGATAATAATACGGATACAGAAAAGCTAATAAGGTGTGCGTTTGCGTCGACTGTTTGGACACTTTAATGATACATTGGTTAGGATCAAGAAAACTGTTGCATAACGTCTAATTCAAGTCGAGACAATCAATGAGTCGAAATTGATAATTATTTATTTCTTGGATGCATTAGTTGGCAGTTGATAACGGAAAACACTAGATGATTTATTCATTTGTTGATTTTTTTTCAGGTAGTAGTTATCCTCACACTTTGGGACTAATGAGCTCCCAAAGATAGAAACTAATCCTCATCTTAATTTGATGCATGCAACTATTGCAAGAAACGAGCTTCAAGCAAGGTACAGTTCATGCTCGTATGTATCAGCAGTGAGAAGGATGGTAGATAGCGGAAAACTATCGTGGAAAGATAAAAAGCAAATAATGAGAAAGCCCACTATTAACAAACGCCTGACAATGTCTAGTAGTGTGGGAATAGCAGGGGCCATCCTCACTACCTTTGATATGCATTAATCATTGACAACCATATCCCATAAAAGATAATTTATGACACTGAAAAGGCCAATCACAAATAACATAATGGGAGCACAGCAAAGACGATACGGGTAATAAATAATACGAGCGAAGCTGTGAAGGAAAATCAAGAATTAGGACATGAATGAGCCTCTAATGTGGTTAACCTGGCAATTCACTAGCAATGTAGAGGAATAGGTCTGTGGGTTAATTTCCTTCTTGTATTGAGCTATTAGTCATCTTAGCCCTTGGCTTCAAATAGCTGGCCTGAAAACCAACCATGGCTCTTAAGACTTGGATGATTTTCAGCTCGATATCAATTCCATTTGGCTCGAGGATGTGCAAGGACCTTGCAACTGCCTCCATCGTGCTCATGCATCCGCCAAACGGTTCTTTCCTTAGAATCAATTCTGAATTGAACTTTGTCCTGCCGTCTGTTTCGGGATCGAAATCTAAACAAACTTGTACAGCAAACTTCGATATAAAGGGTAAACTTGCAAGCACCATTTCTTTCGCATGCTTCCAAGTTCCATCGAAAACTATCAGAACAACACCATTGAGGCGTACATCATCGCCGATCTCATTCGCACTAGCCAGCGGCAATGCATTTGAACCTGTTAGATATTCCAGCCATCATCAGGCATGCCACATATTATCTATATATCATGGATATAGGATCTAACTTCGACATTATTCAAGGTAAGGCATCAAGCAGAAGCTCTGTATCATAATTCAGGAAACTCAGATTATGAAATGTAGAAGATAAACTGTCAATTATTTCCTTTATTGAAAATCAGATGTTCATCAGAAGCTGATAGGACATTGAAGGCAAAGCTTTCAGCTAAGATGTTAGAACTAAAATACATAAATCTGAAAAATGATTAAGCTCTAATACTCTTGTGGTCATTCAACACAAAAGCGAGTGAGTTGCAAAGCAGAAATAAAAGATCATTTCCACCGCACCTGGAAAAAGATAAAGCGCACGGCTTCGGATCAAATCAGCGTTTTCACAAGCCCGATCGTACAAGTCATCGAGGATAGTCGACTGTCCGTAAGTAAGCTTGCGTCCTACGATGACTTCGCAGTTAGAGAGACACCTGGCGAGTACGGGCACGGTTGCGAGCTTGTGCCGGCGCTCGTGAGGGTGGTGGAGAATCACGACCTTCGTGGAGGTGAGAATCGGCGTCAGAGGTAGCGCGTGGCAGATGCACACGTTAGAAGGACGGCCACATCCCGGCGCAAATTTGACGACGGCCGCGATTATCGGCGGAGGAACCACTAGTGGAGGTCGTGGTTTCCGGCGAGTCCATTGGGCTTTGAGGTGTGACGTGCGAGTTTCGACTAAGTTGAGAGCAAGCAAGTGAGATCGATCAATAAGGCCCATATCAAGTAATTGGGCCCGCTAAAAGGCCCGCATATTTATTTGTAAAAATAAATGAGATAATAATAATTAAAGAGAGGACGGAGCTGTCGACGACCTTGACGAGTCTAGGAAGGAAATACAGAGATGCAACGATCTGAACTTCTGAATAGTCAAGAGTAATCATTGGGAGTATATACAGAGGATTAGCAAGAACGTAGTTATAGGAGTTGATTACTTGGTTCGCCTGGAAATGAACGGCGGGCCAGCTGGTTTCAGTACGTGTGCTTGTTTGATTTATGTTGTTCTTTTTTTCAGATGAAAAACTTCGATTTCTATGTTTGACGCGCGTCGTTGAACTGATTGTTCCTATAAATTTGATCAGATAATGCACCGGTGACGAGAGCAGTGGTGATAACGAGTGCGCTTTTCACAATTATTTTGGAATTCAATCGCGTAATCGAATCTTAGCTTGGTCTTATCAGGTGTTGTATTATATCCGCATTACTTTCAGCTTAGTGCATCAGATTTGCCTAGGTATCGTTTTGTTGCGTGTGAGTTATTGCGTGTTATCTATTCATAGTGGACGTTAATTTGATTTCTTGTGCAATGGTTGCTGTGTGAGGATGATTACTATCTTACTATGTGGGCATATCTTGGAATTCATGATATAACCGAAAACTATTGGTTTACTTGGATGTGCTGCACTTGCATAGATTATAAGTCTTGTATTCGAGAAGATTGTGTTCTGCAGTCAGGGTTCGGCTACTTACGTTTTCATTCAATCTTAGCGGACTCATTGAACGTTATCGTCTATTCAGACGCCTTGTTTGAAAGTTTGTAGACGATATTGCAAATGCTTTCCCTTTTTGGACCTCGTGGCTCTCTTTCATCGTTCTTGCTAGTTATGCATTTATTAGATTTACAATTTTGACATGTTTACTGGAGTCATTTTAGTACCAAACTCTCTAATCTCACTGTTTGCAATGTGTCGGTAGTATATTTTCTCTCCAGACAAGTGTGCTTCTTATCTACCTAATGTTTTGAAATTGAAATCTAATGATCCCCAATCTGTTTCTTTGATATGTCAGGACGTTGTCAAGAAGTTTCAGATATGGAAGCTGATAGTTTCTGTTTTTGGATTTTCATCGACACCAGAACTTGTCTTTGGAATTTATCTTCTGTACTACTTCCGTGTGTTTGAGAGGCAAATAGGTTCAAATAAGTACACTGTAAGTTGTCATTCATCTTGATTTCATGACTTGTTTATTTCCTAGGAATCTTGTATGACAATGTTTTTCCTTCTTGGTGACTGATTATAATGTCTTTATCTTAAGTTTTGTGATGAAGTGCACAAACAATTTAATGTATGCGTAGAGTAACTTCCCATTTGGTATATATGCAGGTTTTTGTCATGTTTTCCTTCATTACATCTTTGCTTTTCGAAGTCGTAGGTTTATGGCTACTTCAAGGTGTGGCCATTTCTCTTCTTTCTCTTCCGTTGCGGCTATTGACTGTTATTAGTAGAACATTAAACCATTGTTTTCTGGCAGATCCAATGATGAACATTCCCAAATCAGGACCGTACGGTCTTATATTCTCGTCATTTGTACCATTCTTCTTCGATATCCCTGTCACAACACGGTTTCGCATGTTCAACCTCAAATTCTCTGACAAGACGTTCATCTATTTAGCTGGTCTTCAAGTAAACGATCCTTCCCTTCCCATTTTTCTCTCCCTTTTCTTTTCGCATTTCCTCAATGCTGGACATGCTCGTGTTGCTACTTTCTCATTGCAGCTATTCTTATCATCATGGAAAAGATCCATGGTACCAGGAGTTTGTGGTATATTAGCAGGCTCACTCTATCGCCTCAACTTATTCAGGATACGCAGGCTTAAGGTTACTTACAACCACCTTTTTTTTCTCTAATGATTTTTCATTGTCACGAATTGTTGTTTCCTCATTTTCATCATGGACTTATTTCCAGTTCCCCGAGTCTATTGCATCATTCTTCTCAAGACTATCTCTGCCTTCTATGGGCACTACACCATCGTCGTCTAGGAACATTCTAGGATCTGGACCTTCGTACGCTGCTCGTCCTATGGAGGTACGTACGTTAAGACGTACTAATGGCTTACCGTGCGATGTCAAAATGTCAATTTCTGTAATTTTTTTTTGTTGGGATTCAAGCAACAGAGGAGCTATCGAGATGCCTTATCATCGTCCATGGTCGAACCTCCCGAGGACTCCGTTGCTACACTGTTAACATGGGATTCGACCGAAACTCTGCAAGACAAGCGCTCATACGTGCGAGGAATGACATTAATGCTGCCACAAACATCCTTTTAGAGTCCCATTGAAGAAGATTTTGCAAATGTAATTGACATTAACGTACTTTTGGAAGTTCTTTGTGGGTAAGAAAAGCTTAGTACTAATTTCTTAGCAAAAATGTTTACTAACTAGTATACCTATCACGATTTCATGGATGGGTTGATTGTGATGCATTCTCGATTCCCAAGCTTTATATAATTAATCAAGTTCGTAATATAATTTCAGATGAAAAACAAATAATAGTGCAATTCCCCAATAGATTTTTCTAATTCTGTTTCTGTGAGGTCTCATTTATTGGCCCAATGATATGGACTTTAAATCTTCTATGAGTCAATGAAAGCCAACGTAGGCCCACATTGCGTATTGTTCAGACAACAATTTTTTTCTTGACAACAATTCACTTGTCTAAATAAATTGGAACGAGGATGACACGCAGTCACGCACAAATGGAGAAATGTTTCAAAAAATTTCTTATTTCGGCTTTAGTTCATCCATTTGGTTTACGGATTGTTCTTCTCTGATTTTGTTGGATTTCTGAGGTGAAAGTGGTAGCAGCTTGAACCTAATTGACTTTTTTTTTTAGAATTTTCGTCATCAGATAAAGTATTGGTTATTGATTTCTCCACTTCTTTTGTTTCAGGTGGTTATTTTATTGCGATGTTTTGGTGAAGAGTCTAAATCGGTCCTCGAGGTTTCGGAGCGCAGAGCCCAGAGGGGTTTTCAAGTTGCTTTCAATGGCTGACGATGCGGAAAGTAAGGCTGTGTATGGTAATGGCGACAATTTCGCTTCAGCGGAGTATGTAAAGTAAGTTCAAAGCTGTCTGCTGTAGTCCCCGATTTATTTTCCATCATCTTTGTGTGTGTGTGCTGATCTTCGCTGGATAACGTTTGCTATGCTGTCAATTAAAATAAGTATGTGTGAGGTGTTGAATTTCTCTTTGCTCGTTGGATAAGACTGTTCTTTATGCATCCTCTTCATGAAGTCATTGATGAAATTGACGTTTGGCTCAAGAATGAAGTGTTGTGCTCTTTCCATTCCAATCTCAACCTTTTCCTTTCTTTCCAGCAAGCAGAATCATAAAGGAACATCTCTAGTTAACGTTGACAGAAGAGTACCATCAATATTTTCACTGGCAGAGAACATAAAATAATTGGCTCCAGAGCCCCACAAATACTAAGTCGTACGTACACTTCGCAGGTTCATCATACGGGAGATGTGAAGAAAAAGGTATATTGTCTTTGTCCATTGACAACCATTAGGTAATCGATGTTAATGCGCTTTCCGTGCATTTTGTTGAAAGGAATCGCTCAGTGTCACAGTTGTTCCTCAAATTATTATTTCAAGTTCTTGTTAACTGGCGATTGCTGAATTCGTCCGTTTGTGCCTCCCGGATAAAAGATTGATATTTTTTTTTATTTAGTAGAGCCTTTAATTTAATTTGATGCAGCTCAACCTCTACAAAGTACGAATCTAACTCCTTGTTAACCATATTTTTCACCCCACTTCAGTAATATAGGCTTCATATTCTGATCTTGCAGTTGTTCAGTTCTATTCCTGGATATGTAAAGATAGTGGAAGTTGGTCCTCGAGACGGACTACAAAACGAGAAAGGGATCGTGCCAACAGCTGTGAAGGTTGAACTAATAAAGATGCTTGCTTCTTCTGGTTTGCCTGTTGTTGAGGCCACTAGTTTCGTCTCACCAAAATGGGTACCTCAGGTAACAGAAATTATGCCATTCTGATAAATTATTCTCATAATATGAGTTTCGTTGATCTTCAGTTACAAGTTGACCATACACCGTCCTTTTTCTCCAACTATAGTATTAGTTTCAAATTTATGTCTTGAGCTTAACATAATTCGTTTATCTGTGATATGGAAATCATTGATGTGATGTTCTTTTGCAGCTAGCCGATGCAAAGGATGTAATGTCTGCTATTCAAGGCATTGAAAACTGTAGACTACCGGTTCTAACTCCAAATCTCAAAGTAAGATTCCTTACGCCAATCAGCAAACATTTCATAAATTCACCACATAAACGTGTACAGGATTCTTCTAATGATAGTTCCATTTTGTTTTGTTTCTTTTTTTTTTTGTTTTTTTTTTAAGAAAATGATGTTCCCTGTATTTTGTTGCAAGGGTTTTGAAGCTGCGGTGTCCTCTGGAGCCAAAGAAGTGGCGGTTTTCGCTGCAGCGTCCGAGTCGTTTTCCAAGTCCAATATCAATTGCAGCATCGAAGATAGTCTAGCACGGTATCGTGATGTCGCTCTTAATGCTAGAGACCGTGGGATCCCAGTTCGAGGGTATGTCCCTAGGCTTTGAATGTAACAACACACAACAGACATAGGTATGGAGGACGTTTTTCAGAATAAGATACTCCATGATTTTGCCAGATATGTATATCATGCGTAGTGGGTTGTCCAATAGAAGGATCAATTCCTCCATCCCAAGTTGCATATGTCGCCGAGCAGCTTTCAAATATGGGCTGCTACGAAATATCCTCGGTGATACAATAGGTGTTGGAACTCCAGGTATTGCTAAACCTGCACGTTTCGTTACTGGAATAAGAAAGAAAATCTCGCGGGGTCGATATTTTGCTGTCTTATGCGCCCGCTTTCCCCAGGTAGCGTCGTTTCAATGCTCGAAGCTGTTCTCAAGGTAGTTCCCGTGGAGAAGTTAGCTGTTCACTTTCATGACACTTACGGACAAGCCCTCTCAAACATTCTCTTGTCTCTTCAAGTGAGTTCTTTTTTTTTTCCCTTTCATCCTTCGAGAAAGCTACATTTCACGATTTCTACACTTGTTCATGCCAAATAAATTACTTGTGCAGATGGGTATTAGCACGGTGGATTCATCCATAGCAGGGCTCGGTGGTTGCCCATATGCTAAAGGTGCTACTGGTAATGTCGCCACGGAGGACGTTGTTTATATGCTCGATGGCTTGGGTGTGCGCACACGTGTTGATATCAATAAGCTTATTTTAGCTGGAAATTTTATCAGCGAACATCTGGGCAGGGCCTCGGGTTCTAAGGCTGCCATTGCCTTGACTAGGAAACGACTGGCAAAGCTCTGAGGACAACTTACATGTTAGAATAGAATGGCATATGGGGACTCTTTGGCAGTTGAGATCTACAGATACTGATTGCTTTTCTTTATGATCGTTGAAAATTAATTGGCATAACCATGTGAATTAAAATAAACTAGTACTTTTGCACCCGTGATTAAAATATTATTATATTGAAATTATTTTAAATTTGAAATTATTTTTTTAGTGTTTAAGATGAAATATAATTTTTAAATATATATAACGAAAGTAGTTGTAGAGGCATAAATACAACAAATAAAAAATTAGATTGATATGAAATACTTAATTAATAGATTACAAAAAAACGAGAGATTAAATGACAAATAATTTACACACCAAATTGTGGCAGTTTATATCCACTTTATATAATAATAGCTGTCCTGCACACTCTCAACACGTGTGCAACGAATAATTAAATTTAAATAATATTTTTAAGAATTAAATATAAGCGTTACGTAGTGGTAGTGGATTGAAGTGGGTGGTTATAATTTCGTACAATAATTTTATTATTTATTGTTACGTAAATAGAATAGATTATTTTTGTATGTAATAATATTATTACTCTTACACGTTTTAAGGTCTTACCAAATATGGTCAAAGGAGAGATGAATGGGTGGCTCGATACTCCACATAAATAACATTCCACGTCAGCTTACCCAACGGTAACTTTCGCGGCTCTAAAACCAGACAACGCGCCTCAACCCACGCGCGAAATACCGACCGTCCGATCGCTTCTATCCAACGGATGATATCCAATCGAACATGACCGTTGGAAACAGAGAGACACCCTTCAATACAACTTCAAAAAGGGCTCTCTTCGTCCCCACTACTCCATATTACATCTCCTTCCATTTTTCTCTTCGACGTTCATTTCAGAGAGGGTACTTTCAACAGCACAGAGATTTCATTAGCGTTTCTTGATATAATCAATGGCTTCAAGAAACGCAGTTCCACAACAGAACGGAGGTATTGAAACTAAAGAACTCACTGTGTGTTCTTGAACTTTGTTGCGTCTCAGTTCTTGAGTCACGTCAAGGGAACTCCAATGTCACATCCCTTTGAATTCTTTCCATGATGAAATTCTTCTTCGACATTCTCTTCTTATCTTGGCTAATGATTCTCTCTGTGCCATTTTAGGTGAGGCAGTTGTTCATGGGGCCGCCATTAACAAACAGAAGAACATGGTAGCAGAAAGAAAAAGCCGCCGTGCTTTGGGCGACATAGGAAACCTCGTCACTGTGAAAGGGGTCGATGGGAAGCAGATTCCTCAAGTCTCTAGACCCATTACAAGGTAACTGAATCGATCGAAGAAAAGATCGAACCAAGAATGTGTGTAATAACATCATTTGATTTTGCTATTTTGCAGAAGCTTCTGTGCGCAGTTGCTGGCCAAAGCTCAGGCTGTTGAGAACAACAACAAGGTACAGTTCTTGAAACTCTTGTGACATATAATATTGGTTATATGTTGTCTAAAAGTTTGTAACTTTGGAAATCTTTCTACACAGAATCAGACCGCTGTTAATGTCGATGTAGAAGATGGGAACATCCTTCAAAACAAGAAAGACGTGGCCAGAAAACCGCCTCAAAAGAAACCGGCCGTCGCCAAACCTATGCCACAAGAGATAATGGAGATTAGTCCACACAATGAAGCAGAAGAAAAATCATCGAAAAAAAACAAGCCAAGTTTTACTGGGGCACTCACTGCAAGAAGCAAGGTAAGGGGGTTGTAATGAATAATGTCTTGGATGCACTTTCTACCTCTTAATCAGCATTAAGTTTTTGCCTCTTTCTTTCTTAGGCTGCTTGCGGTTTAGATTCCAAACCGAAGGAACGGATAGCTGATATCGATGCTGCTGATGCCAATAATCACCTGGCGGTCGTCGAATACGTCGAGGACATGTACGAGTTCTACAAGCTAGCACAGGTATGATCAAAAAAATTGAAACTTTGAAGTTCTATCATTGTTGTATGTGAATGTCTACTGTAACTTTCCTATGCCTTAAATTGGCTGCAGCATGAGGGACATGTTCACGACTACATGGATTCCCAACCCGAGATAAACGAGAAAATGAGGGCTATTCTTATCGATTGGCTCATTCAAGTTCACCACAAGTTTGAGCTATCCCAAGAGACGCTTTACCTGACCATCAACATCGTCGATCGATACCTGGCCTCAGAGATCACGCGAAGAAAAGAACTTCAGTTGTGGGCATGAGTTCGATGCTCATAGCCTCAAAGTACGAAGATATTTGGGCCCCCGAGGTGGAGGAGCTTGTCTGCGTCTCAGATCGAACTTACACTAACGAACAAGTCTTGATCATGGAGAAGAGGATACTCGGGGCTTTGGGCTGGTACCTAACCGTCCCAACGCCGTATGTCTTCCTTGTTCGCTTCATCAAGGCATCTCAGGCGGACTCAGATGTAAGAAAGCTAATCTCACCTTCAGAAAGTGCATTGTCAAAAAACTTGAAAACTTCTTTCTTACCCTTTTAAACAAACAGGTGGAGGACAACATGGTCTACTACTTAGCTGAGCTTGGGATGATGAACTACGCCACGCTTGTGTACTGCCCATCCATGATTGCTGCTTCAGCGGTTTACGCAGCTCGGCGAACGCTGAGCAAGGCCCCCATTTGGAACGAGACGCTTAGAGCTCACACGGGCTATTCAGAAGCGCAGGTGTTGGACTGTGCTAAGCTGTTGATTAGCTTCCATTCAATGGCATCGGCGTCTGGCGATCATCAGAAGCTCAAGGGCGCTTATAAGAAGTACTCGAGCTCGGAGAAAGGCGCCGTTGCTTTGATGCCACCCGCCAAATCTATTCTTGAGCTGATCCGTTAAACACACAAAAGCGCCGGCCTTTGCTATAAAGTTCCCTTCTTTGGGGAATTTCTTCTGATTAATGTTTGTTATAGAGCGAGAGAGATTGTTCAAACCCTGGAAAGATACAACTTATATGTACTGAAATTTCATGATGTATGAATTTCTTGATATATTGTATGAACTTTCACTTGTTCCATTACAACAACGCTGTGTTTGACAAAAGATTGTATCGTTTTTCTAGCTCTATTTTGTCTACTGCTGATCAGTTTATTACACATGATAAAACGCAAGACAAAGATTTTTCACAAGCATCTCTCCTTAACCCTCACTGGCAAACCACCCTTCATCCTAAGAGTTAAAGAAAGCAAATACTGAGGACACTTACTCTTATCCAACTGAACATCAAACTCGAACCTCTCAACAACAGATGCTGCAATGGACTTCATCTGAATGTAAGCCAAGTCCTTACCAAGACACATCCTCGGGCCCGCGTGAAAAACGGGATACTTAAAAGGGTTCTCTTGTCTGCACAAACCGTTGTCATCGATCCACCTCTCGGGCTTAAACTCGTAGCAATCTTCGCCCCAAATAGTCTTCATTCGACCCATTGAGTATGCGTTGTATGATATGAACCATCCTTTCCCTATGAAAGTCCCATTGGGCAAAACGTGATCTTTCTCGCAAGATCTCGTGTTTACCGGCACGGGTGGATAGAGCCTCATCGATTCAGAAATTGCAGCTTGAAGGTAATGCATTTCCCTGAGCTCATCGAAGGTGAAAGATTCCCCTATTGATTTCTTGTTTCTTTGTCTAATCTTCTCGAGTTCTTGCAGTATCTTCTCTTCGACTTGAGGCTCTACCGAGAGCAACCAAAAGAACCATGTAAGAGCAGAGGATGTCGTGTCACGCCCTGCGAGTATGAAGCTAATCACAATATCTCTTAGATACTCGACAGAGACACTCTCGTAGTCATAATCCTGGCCCATGAATCTTGACAGTAAATCTTCGTCCCCTTTCTCAACCCTCTCCTCCATCCGATTTCTTATGATCTTGTCTGCGAATTCGTGCACCGTTTTGATCGATTTTCTCAGGATTTTCTCCGAGCCCACGTCGAAGAATTTCTTGATCGCATATGTCCGGGAAGAGCGTACATGAACCTGCCTGAACTAAGCGTCGCTGCATCTTCGAAAGCTTGCATGAACTCATTGCCTGCATTTGTGTCTCCTCCTAGACAATGTGGATCGACGTTGAATGCGAGCTTACATATGTTGTCGAAAGCGAACCTCTCGAGGATGTCCTGAACGTCCAAGATTGCATTTTTAGTACAAGCTGATTGAAGGAGTGGAATCAACCTCGTGTATAGCTCAACTGTCACGTTCTCCATGACAAAGTTACGAAGGGATTTAGTGTTGAACTCATAACTCGCAGTCTTTCTCTGCGTTTTCCACAATTCACCATCAACGTTGAAAATCCCTGTTGTTTGTAATAAGCAAGCGTACAGAAATCAGTTTCAGCAAGCGTATTCTTTTATGAAATTACAGTCGCCCAATTAAAAACAAGTAAAAAAACACATGATTTGAAACGAGCTGAGTGAGAGACAGACAACCTCTTCCAAGAAAATCTTGCAGAAGTGTAATGAAGCGCTGGCCTTTAGGATGATTATCGAAGTTGGACTTGAGCATATGTTCAACCACTTGTGGGTTGGCAGTTATGACACCGTGGACCTTTCCGGGCGGCGGAACAAGGAGGTGTTGTCGGGGCAGCCGGCGAGTACGTCGGTGACCCAGTCAAGGAAACGGTGGCGGTTGAGGATAAACGACGGCAGAGAGCCGAAGACTGGGTAAATCTTGAAGCCATGCGAAGAGGTGGTAGTTTTCCTTTTGTTTTCGAAGAGAAAAAGAGACACAAAGAGTAACGAAGCGAACAACGTAAAGATTGTGAGGATTAAGGTATCCATTGCCTTTCTATCTTGGTAGATGAAGAAGAGACTTTCTTGGCTGTAAAAACGTTTCGAGGGAACGTATTGTATTGTGTGTAGTGCTCGTCGTCTTATATATGTCCGATTCTAGAATGTTATTTATTATCAACTATTTTAATATTTAATATTACAAATTAATAAATGGGGCACAAAGGCCTTTTTGCTTTTAGACTATGTTTATTCATGATCTTCACAACCGGTCATGAGAATAAAATATTAATTCCTCTCTCCTCCACATTCACAACCTACATCTCAACAATTTTCATACTTTTTCAACAACCCACCACAACCTATCATATTTATATTTTATAATTATTTTAGTAGTATTGAATGTTTAAAATAGATTACATTATATGATATAAAATTTAGATACTTTGGTCATTGGAGATAGAAAAATAATACTACCTCAGTCCCACTTATTTCTTCTCATGTTTCTATTTCGGGCGTCCCACATAATTCTTCCCATTTCCATTTTTGGTAAAAAATTATCCCACCAATTAAACTAATTACACCATTAATATTAAAAAAAGTCTTCTTGATTTACGTGTCTACTAATAACTTTTCTCTCTCTATACTTCAAAAGGTGTACTATAATATTAAAATAATGTGATTTCTTAATCTCCGTGCCCGCTAATCTTTGGGAAGGAATAGCCGGGATGGAGGAAGTATGAATTATGATAGATTATAGAATGTAATAGAGAAATAGATAATTTGAAATTGTGACTCAAAATGTAGCAATGTTAGTCTCTATTTATAGAGAAAAAAAAATCATACATTTTGGTAAAAAAATAATTTAATAGATAATTAAATGTATCATAAAAATCAATAAAAATCACAAAAATAGTTTTGAAAACTGTGCACAACCGGTTGTGGGAGGTTGTCGGGAATATTTACTTGTTTATTTTATTTAATTATATTGCACAAACCGGCAGGGCCGGCTTTTGGGTAAAGCAAGTGAAGCAAGGCTTTAGGCCCCGAAATTTTGAGGGCCTCCGATTTAGATATATTATGTAAACAATATATAGTTGGTTAAAAAATTTCAAAATTGAACATTAATATCCAAGTTTCACATATTTTTCACTGCTTCAAGTGATTCTTATGACAAAATTAAGTAGTAACGAAAACTCAACGATATATTTTATTAGAAATGAATGAGTAAACAGTGCCACTCACTATTAGTGCTCAAAATTTTAAGTGTGTTGTTTTGTTCTTAAACTTTGCCCAAATATTTTCATTTTTGTTATTTCAAGTTTTCTTTGGGATCAAAAGAATTAAAGAACCGTGTTGCGAAGTTCGAAAAGCAAAAGGCCGCATTTGAAATTTGAGCGCCAATAGTTAGAGGTAATAGTGATAGGTTGGCGTGGAAAAGTTTGTCAATATACAATATTTAAAAGGGCCTCATATTTAATTACTCCAAAAATATTTAATTGCGTAAAAGAGCCTCATATTTGAAATGCTTTAGGCCCCGTATTACGATGAGCCGGCCCTGACAACCGGTTGTCGGGGTCATTGATAAACATAGTCTTAGTCGGCTTGGAGTCTGCGATTTAAATAAGGCCCACTAATAAGCTCATTTTCTTACAACGTCGAAGGGAAAGATATGATATTTATCGTAGTTGTTGCATATCTTCATCACATAAAAAAAACAAAACCATTCAAGATAATACCATCAAATCCAAGCCTCCCTTCGTTGTAAACGTACCTATCGATACCTTAGAAGCATTTCCTAGCCAGCAAGGAAGGATCTTCAATTATCTGCAACACCAAACAGGGAGCAATCAAATCATCTGTAAACGATGATGAGATTCGACGAAGAAAGTAGGAAGGTTTTCGTCTCTTACCACGAGGGACTTGGTGAGATTGTTTAAACTCCTGAAGCTGCTTGAAGTTCATCCATGGTTTTATCCAAACTTTGGCTTCATATGTATTCTTTACGACGTCACCATCGTATGCTTCAAGAGTAAGGTGGTACAGCTTACCTGCAACTACTTGTTCCTTGGCATCGACCACTCTCGAAAATTCTAGTAAAGAGTTCTGTTCATGATTGCAATAAGAGGCTCAAGGGATTAATTCGAATCCTATCATTCTTATGTTAAATTACCACAAGTATGTTCATCTTGCTCTGTTTTGGATGATGGGTCACATAAATTTTCCTTAAAAATGCAATCTTTATTTTTCAGAGAGCATCTTTTAACACAGAGAAGGAGAGAACAAAAAAATAACCTGCTTCTTGTTTTGTTCTTCAACAGCAAATCGGGCGATGCCTTCGATCTCAGCGTTGTTTTGGAAGCGTAGCCACGAAGCCCACCAAGATTTCCCATCTTTTCGACGCAAAGACCGATCCCACAAATTACAGCAATCACAGCCAAGCTTATAAGAAGTCGCAGGGAATTGTTCTTATTCCTCATTTTCATGGTGCTTGAGGTATATTTTTTGTTCTCTGATGTAAGCTTTCTTTAGATCAGATTCCAATTTTGCAACTGTTTATTAATATCTTTATTGGAACTGAAGGCATCTCTCCTTTTGCGTAGGCGTTAAGGGATTTTAAAGCTAGTCCGCGAATTTCTAGTTCATACAATTGGCTTCTAAATTTAGTTGTTGGCCTTGAATTAAAGAATTGATTTTTGGGCTGCCACGTTTCTTTATTTGGGCAAGCATAGTCATAGGGGTGTTCATTCGGTAATAACCGAACCGAACCGAACCGAACTTTCGGTTCGAGAATTTCATAAACAGAAAACCGAACCGAAACGATTCGGTTCGGTTTCGGTTTTTACCGAATTTTTTTCGGTTCGGTTCGGTTAAACGACCAAAAAACCGAATTTTTAATAAAAGAAATAAAAAAAATAAATATTAATATGATTTTAATTATATATTTTATTATCATATTTTATTTGTATAAAATTTTCATTACCCCATATTTTCCATATTTTAGTAAATATATTAATTTTATTTATATTATAAATATATATTATCATATATATATATTGAATAAAGTGGGTATATTATTAATTTATTTAATAAGACATATAAAAATAGATCATTATATATTTTATATAATAATATATATGTATTAAAATAAAAAAAAAAAAAGAATTCGGTTATTCGGTTCGGTTCGGTTTACCGAGGTAAAAACCGAAACCGAACCGAATTTTTTTCGGTTATCAAAATACAAACCGAAAACCGAACCGAAACTCTTCGGTTCGGTATTCGGTACGAACCGAAACATCGGTTTCGGTTCGGTTCGGTCGGTTAACCGACATTGAACACCCCTAAGCAATAGACACTATACACATAGGTTTCATTTCAACCTTTCATCTTCTTTGTTCAAAACAGATACAAGTTTTGTTACCAGCAAAGTATGCAGTTATGATCATCTTTATCTCCCCTGAAACAATAGTAGAGAAAGTACGTGCAATATTACGTTGTCTAATGATTTTGGACGCGATAAGAATACGAAAGATCTTTTCTGCGCTTTACGTGAAGATGCAATGCTACTACATATGAGGGTAGTGATCGAGTTGAGCTACGAAATGTTACGCGAGTAGCAAAAACGCGCATTGTTCATTATGATCGTCTTTCGTGAACCATGCGATAATAACATGCTCCATATGATAGATCTTTAACTGTACGAGCAGATGCAATTGTATGGTACGAAATGTAAGGGTTCGGTTTTAGTTCTTCAACTTCATTTGACGTGTTGAAGTTATAATCTAATTGTATGAACTATCTAAAGCCATGTTCTTTCAACCTGCTGTAGAAGTGTGTTCAAGAAAATTAAGTCTCATAAAGATAACCGTGTAATAAATTCATGTAATATTTGTGCCATTTGCTTTCTGCAAATCAAAACCTGTCAATAACTTTTCTTTCCAAAGGATAAGATTTCTTTTACATTATTATGACAATCTTATATTATTTTCCCACATTCAAAGACATGACTCAATTCATTAAAGTCTCTAGAGGCCTCAATAAATGTCAATGCCAAATATATTACAAAGCAAAAAGCATTCAATGACTGAAAATCTTGACATTGAACTGATTATCACCTTATTACAAAGTGGCATGGATTGTCTTTGCCAATTTCTGCAATCATAGTCTCATAGTCATTATTCTCAAAAGTCAAGCCTCGTATACTTGTATAAATAGAGAGCACTGCTCCTCACTTTCTTCATCAAAACCTCTTCAAATTCCTCATCTCTCGTTGCATTTTACTATCTCTCTTTGAGCCCCATTCTACACCTCTATCTTCATCCATGGAGTCTCCCAGGCCCAACAAGCCCACCATTACCAGCGAAAACACAGTCGAACAAAACCCTAAAATAGCCTCAGTCGATCACTCATCTGAGGTTGATCACCGTGTCCTCGCAATAGTTAATGGAAAGGCATCTGCTCGCAAGTACATAGACCCTGATTATGCGCTTTTTTGGTTCGCTATTGCGGAGGATCAAGGAACCCTATGAAGGATTTAACTAGGCCCTAGACGTCGTCTTTTTTTTTTCGTTTTGTGTTTGATGGGTCTTTGCGATCCTTTTGTCGAGTTTATGTTATGATAATATATATATATATATATATATATATTACAATGTTATAATTGCGTAAAAGATCGTTGCTCAATATAATAAGATTCAAAGCGCAATAAAAAAAGTTACACCAACTGAGCGCGAGAATGAAAAGGGGAGCGACAAGTCTGACGACATAAATCTTGCTTTCTTTGTAAAGATGTGACGAAAATGAAAACATCGACAGAAAAAGTCGTATACGATTATGGCGAGTCGCTTGAGAACCTCGAATATGATTGCATACGTTTAGCGCTTGTGGGTCGAAATATTTAAGCGCATTGAACTGTTCCAATTTTTTCTTCCATAATATCACGTTTAAATTGACAGAAAACTCAAAATTTCGCAGCATCGGATTGCTCGGAGAGAACATATAGAGTCTGCGTTATTATCAGACGATATAGCACAAAAACGTAGAGAAATCGTGGGAATATTAACATCGGACGACGACAGAGCGCAATCTATATATTAGTTCAAAATTTTCGGAGTTTATGGTTCTGACGTAAGATGGAATTTTCTTCGCAAGTATATCGATATCCGTGCAAATGGATGGGTTTTCATTTACACGACGGTATCTATATATCTATTCTATTATATAAAGCCTCAGGGCCCGATAAAAACTGTCAAATTGACATCTAATTTGATCTGTAATTCATTTCAATTCACCAATCAAAACTTTTTCTGCAATTAATAATAAATAAAATTAAAAAATTCAGTAACCAACCCACGTTTATTTGGACGAAACTTCCCAAGACGTTTTTGTCACGTTCATAATATGTAAAATAAAAGTACACGTCAGTCTCTATAATTTGGTTGCACAAGTGTAGATTGTGCACCAAATTACTAGTATATTATATAAAGGGTGTGGGGTGACTATAGTCTGACATATTTGGTCTGTCATATTTATTTGCAATTTAATCCCTTTATTTTATTTAATTACTTCATTAATTTTCTTGTTACCTTTATATTTTTATTTATTATACGTATACCCCTAAACATTATTTTTCTTTTATATAGTCATAAATTATATTTCATCAATTCGACAATAAATAATAAATCTAAAATTAAGAGCAACATAATATATTAAATCATATGCACACACTGAGTGTGCGGAAAGTATTAGTTACTATTACTTTCCAACATGTATTAATTCATGTAATATTTGTGCCATTTGCTTTCTGGAAATCAAAATCTATGTATAACTTTTCTTTCCAAAGGATAAGATTTTCTTTTACATTATTATGACAATCTTATATTTTTTCCCACATTAAAGACATGACTCAATTCATTAAAGTCTCTAGAGGTCTCAATAAATGTCCATGAGTAAATATATTGCGAAGCAAAAGGCATTCAATGACTGAATCTTGACATTGAACTGAATATCACCTTATTACAAAGTTGCATGGATTGTCTTTGCCAATTTCTGCAATCGTAATCTGTCATTATTCTCAAAAGTCAAGCCTCATACTTGTATAAATAGGGAGCATTGCTCTTCACTTTCTTCATCGAAACGTTTTCAAATTCCTCATCTCTCTTTGCATTTTACCATCTTTCTTTGCGCCCCATTCTACACACTTTATCATCATCCATGGAGTCTCCCAAGCCCAGCAAGCCCACCATTACCAGCGAAAACACTGTCGAACAAAACCCTAAAATAGCCTCAGTCGATCACTTGTCTGAGGTTGATCACCGTGTCCTCGCAATAGTTAGTGGAAAGGGATATCCTCGCAAGTACATAGACCCTGATTATGCGCTTTTTTGGTATCACCATTGCGGAGGATTGAGAAACCCTAACGGCGTCGCTGAAGGATTTAGCTAGGCCCTAGAAGTCGTTTTTCTGCTTTGTGTTTGATGGATTGTTGCGATCCTTTTGTTGAATTTATGTTATGATAATACATATAATGTTACAATGGCGTAAAACATATCGTTGCTCAATATAATAAGATTCAAAGCGCGATAAAAAAAATTTACACCAAGTGAGCGGGAGAAATGCAAAGGGCAAGTCGACGACATAAATCTCGCTTGCTTCGTAAAGATGGGACAAATTAAAACAACGACAGAAAAAGTCGGAAACGATTATGCGCGAGTCTCTTGAGAACCTCATAATATGAACGCGTACGTGAACGCATGGTTTACCGCTTGTGGGTCGAAATATTTAAGCGCATTTTAATTGTACTCCAATTTTTTGTTCCATAATACATCACGTTAAAGATTATAGAAAACTCGTAATTTTCGCAGCATTGGATTACTCGGAGAGAATATAGAGTGCGTTATTATCAGACGATATAGCGCAACGAGTTATTATACGTAGAGAATCGCGGGAATATCAACATCTGACGACGACAGAGCACAATCTATATATTAGTCCAATTTTTCGGAGTTTATGGTTCTGGCGTACCGTAAGACGAAATTTGCTTTGCAAGTATATCAGATGGATAGGTTTTCATTTATTGCATCATGACAATATTACAATTTTTTCAGTAGAGAACATTGTAAAGCAGACATTACGAGTCAATTCATTAAAGTCTCTATGGCTCACTATGTCAACAAGGAGCAAAATATATTACAAAGCAAAAGGCTATTATTCAATGACCTTCCTATGAGTTATATTTAGTCAGAAGACTTCAATTCAAACAATCTTGTGTGCCATTCAATGGCATCGAAAATAACATTTACTGCTTTTCGCAATCTCAGAATTAACGCAATCTGATAGTCTTTTCTTCTCAATGTGAAGCCTTTATACCTGAATAAATAGAGGCTGTGCTTGCTCCTCATTTCTTCGTCGAAGCCTCTTCAATTCCTTTGCACTATTATCATCTCTAGCTCTTCCTTGCTCAATCTTCCTGTATATATCATGGAGTCTCCTCCCAATAACACCATCACCACCCAAGCTACTTCTGATGTAGCTGAACAAAACCCTGAAGTGATAACTGATGATGATCACTACGATGATTTCCCATCGAACGCTGACGACTATGAAATAGTCAGCCTTGACCCAACCCCTGATTTTCCTTGCAACTATTGCGATAGGAGGTTCTTCACTAGGCAGGCCTTAGCTGGGCACCAAAATGCTCATAGATATGAGCGCGCCTTGGAACAAGCTGCTGCTCAAATGCTGATCAACGCCAACCAACTCTTTGGCAATTATCCTAACGCAGGTGGGCCCGAAAACAATGATGATCTTCCACCCTTTGATCTTAACCAGCAGGCGCATGAAGGTGGTGGAGTGGGATTCCCAGGCGATATTGATGATGGGAACGTAGTAAACCCTAATAATAATGATGCTCCTCTTTTGTTCAACAATGGTGGAGTAGGGGAGAATCCCAACCGCGCTGAAAATGGTGAGGCCCGGCCCGACGTGGATGAGCCTGGCCTGGACCTCACGCTGAGGTTGGGTTATGGTGACCGTTGAATCACCGAGTTGGCGTGTTTTTTTTTCCTTTTCATGTCGTGTCTATTTGTCGCGTCGGCTAGCTATGTATGTAAAACATTTTAGTACTGAAATAAAATAACGTTACTCAATATAACGATTTCAATCCTCTGAATGATGGTTACAACATACAGACAAACGTACTCATTACAATATATAAAAAATACAACCATCGATAACGCTTACAGACACCGATAAAACTTACACCAACTGAGCGCGAAAAGCCGCACATATGTCCAGGAATGTAAAAGGAGGTCCGCTTAGCTGTTGCAGGTCCACAACGTAAAACTCGCTTGCTTTGTATAGCTGAGACGACAATTACATCATCAAGAACGAACATATACATACATATATAGTAATTGAGCATCGAACGTAAAATTTATTTGGTTAGCGAACAAACGTAACGCACCTGAACCTCGAATTTGATGGCGTCAGCGCATGGTTCTGCGCTTGTGGTGGGAATATTTAAACGCGTGGAAGGTGTAGGCGACCACAGGCATTTAATGTTGTAGTGTCCTATTTTCTTCCATTTCACATTTAAATTGTAGAAAACTCGTAAAACTCGCAGCATCGTATCGCTTGGAGAGACTACAGACTGTAGTACAGTGAGGCGTTACAGCGCCATAAGTTTTATATAGAGAACCAGGTATTACCATCGCAAAAGATACGGCGCAATCTATATATATGTAATTTGAGCTAACAATTTTTATACCTGGAAGCCGATTGCCCAATTATTGACTTGGTTAGGAGAAGCAGATTGTGATGCAACATGATCAATTTGTTCATCCTGGAGAAAACAATAGAACAAAGAATCAGTTTCATCTATAATAAAATATGTGTCGTGGTAATATATAAGAAGCATATATTAAGGTTACTTTTTGTGTTTGTATATTCTCGACGGCGGTTTGATTTGCGTGACTTTGAGAGCTAGCATGCACCAACATGCAGTACGTAACTGTTGCCTAAATAAATACCAACGATCGCATGTTAAGGTAATGATTACAAAAAGGGAGGAAAGATGCAATATATTTACCTCGTCTTGAAGACGATTCTGAAGAGATAAAACAACCTTGCGGGGGTCGAAGCCCATGTTAATCATATTATTCAGCACATCAACATCAACCTTTTGTTTATAGGGTATAAGAGACACGATCACTGTAAGAACTAGCAACTATTCACAGAGTTCTTTCGTATGATGTAAGAAACAAGAAAAAGATCATCTACCTTTTCTGTGGTGGGCGGCAATGGTTTGTCAATATAGAGTGGAAGATTCCTCTTAAACCATGGATGGCTGCGTATTTCGGGAATTGTTATACGCATCAAAGGATCGACGACGAATATTCTCGAAATCAGATCTCTCGCTTCATCAGACCAGTGAGCTGGCATACGATACACTCCATTCTGTTGGTAGGCCAAAAAACAAGATTATCAAAAGATAACACCTCTCTCTGATTTATAGACCAAACAGGCTTATTAAATTTCAAAGACCTTTATGTTGGAACGCAAAATGGACACGTTATCGTGGTCAAAAGGAAGCCTTGCACATAGAAGTGCGTATAAGATAACCCCACAACTCCATACATCTACTTCTGGTCCAGCGTATAGTTCTCCACTTAGCACCTGATTAAAAGTTCAGAAAAACATGTGTGTAAGTATAATAGTTTGTCAGCTGTAATTTTCTTTTCTTTCAAGAGAAAAATTTAAGAAATTTGAGTCGCCAAACCTCAGGAGCAGCATAACTTGGACTTCCACATGATGTTTTAAGAAAGTGGCCATCACGCATGATATTTCCCAAACCGAAATCAGCAATCTTTATATTACGTTCAGAGTCGAGAAGAAGATTTTCTGGCTTGAGGTCACGATGCACCACGAAATTCTTATGGCAATGTTCAACTCCTGAAATTATCTACTCGTACAAGGCATTACGCAATCATCGTAAGAAACCAGGCTGTTCATAATATAGAAGTATCAAGAAGCATGATTTAACTCTGCACTGGAGCACATTTGTATACCTGTTGAAAGAAATGGCGAGCTTCATCTTCACTCAATCTTCCTCTTGGTACGATGTAATCATACAAGTCGCCCGAACTAGCATACTCCATTACTACATAGACCTTCGAGGGTGTATCTATGACCTCAAAAAGGCGAATCACATGGGGATGGTGAAGCTTTTGCATTATGCTGATCTCTGTCCTAACTGAAAAAAAGAACCCGAAAGATCATATAAAGGGTGCTAGAAATTATAGAGGTGGCAATAAGCTAGCCTAGAGCAAGAACATGCTCCATGTAGAAGAGTTAGTCATACAATATTGACATTCTGAGTAGAAGATAAAATTCCTACCTTTTAAGTTTAAATGCACACCGGTAACTTCAATTAAGAGAGTAAGTTTTAATTACAGAACGTTTTCCGAAAATTTGTCCCTAACCTCTATCAGCTTCACGGCTGTCTAGCAACTGGCGATTGAGTATCTTTATCGCGACTTTGAGTCCGGTCAACCTATGAACGGCTAACTTCACTTTAGCAAAAGCTCCAAACCCGATATTCTTCTCAAGTTTGTAGCGCGAGAGAACATCACGACTTTTGATCCTTCGTTTACCAGCACTTCGATCCATCGAATAACCGACTTGACAACAAGTTATGGTGCACCAAATGACCTGTGTAAAAAGCTCGTAGTGTGAGAGAACAACTGTAATACACTATGCTAATGAGACTTTCACTTCATCAACACCATCAGTGGCTGCAGATGATGCCAATCCCAGTGAAGTATCCCAGACATTATATACCAACAGTTTCATTCAGATACTACACAAGCAACAAAACAAGAAAATGAAAAAGGTCACGTTGAGTCAATACCACGAGAAGAAGAAACACCAGGAGAACATAAATCAAGGCAATCGCAACACGATCAGCCGATGAGAACTGCAAATTCGTAATGAAACCCACCGATTGTACTCAACTTTGTTACCTTGCTTATGTCAACCTCAACCTCGGAGAGAGAGACACACAAGGCGAACTTCTGAATAATATCTACTGACGCTGACTCGATGCTGACATTGGAAACACCGAAGTGAAGTCTTCAAACGAACATAAATAAATAAATGCCGAGTTTTGGAATATCAGCACAATTGGAGTGGACTATACTGTAGAACGAACAGAATCAAGGAGAAGTTTTAGTGGGGACCACATTCATATTTGGGCCGAATAAGACGACCCATTTATTCCTACCATACGGGCCTACGATATAGTTCGGCCCATTAACCACGCAACTGTATAACCGCAACGTTCTCTTCTCTTCGTTGAAATGAAACAAAGAGAAGTTTGAAGTCAGTCTTCTTCTTCTACAGTAGAGCAGTTCACTACTCCCAATATAAGTGCACAAAAACTACTCTTCCATTTCTTCCGAACTGCTATACGATTTCTTGAAAGTCCCCTTCACTTTGTCTCCCAAAATGTCAATCTCCGTTAATCGCATCAATGGCTACGAGTTCAAATACTACGTGCGCTTTCACGAGCACAGAATCACCACCGTCGTGACGGAAAACCCAGGAGTCGTCACGGAGTGGCTCATCGAGGCCCATAATATCCAAGTTCAGAGTGAAAATTTCCTCGTCGGACTCGACGCCACGTGGAATGTGCTCGACCAGCGTGGGCTGGTGGCCACGCTCCAGCTCTGCATAGGCGAAAGGTGCCTCGTGTATCAAATCCTCCATACCAATCGACTTCCCAGACTCTTGATTGAGTTTATAGATTATCACGATACCTGCTTGTTTCTTGGGTTCGGTGTGACTGAAAATCTGAGGAGACTTCAACGAGATTATGGGTTTGGGGAAAGAGCTATTCAGAAGGGGCAGGCGACGGAGCTGAGGAGTTTGCGAGGGTATTTGCAGTTTGCTAGGGATTTGGGGGAGATTAGCGAATTTGTGCTGGGAATTGCGTATGAGAAGCCTGCGTCGATTGCTACGAGTCGATGGGATCGAAGGAGGCTTTCACTTGAGCAGATTGGCTACGCATGCGTTGATGCGTTACTGAGCTATGAGATTGGTAATCATATTCTTTTCTCTGATTGAAAGAAGTCCAAGTGTTTCTTGATCGTCGACAAGAATAGTATACATGCATGCATGCGCGTGGTTTAATAGTGGGGTTTGTATATATGCGGTTTGATTTTCTTTGTGTGTCGTTCGTAATAAAAACCCTAACCTTGCAATTGTGGGGTTGATTCGATGATAAATGATGACCTGAGTTTTTCGTTTTCTTGATCAAAATTATCAATGATGTTTCGAGATATTATTCTTGAAGAAGACAGATGATTCGAGATTTTCTAGAAGAAGAAGATAATGGGAGAACATTTCATCACACTGACCTCTACTTACTGATAAATGCAAGAATTGTTAAGTAGAACATAAATTTTCCCACCTTGTAACTTTAATTAGACCCCAACAACGTCAAAATTTTGCTTCAAGTCCATAATACAATCAGCCCAGAAAAATATGTCAAAGTTTCATAGTTGAAAAACCAATCACTGTATTCAGCTTTGCTACATTTCTAATAGTAACTTCAACCTCAAAATCAGAAGAAGACGAAAAGAAGAACAGTATCTACACACATCAGGGCTATTTTAATTTTAGTACTACGGAACCAGCACATTACTTGTAAATGGGCCGACGAGGACGGCCCATTTATATCTCATGGGCTCAAAATACAGTTTGGCCCATTTATCATGCAACTGTCTTTAACCGTAAACGTCGTCGTCTCTTTCGTCCCAAGTCTTTCTTTTCTACAGTACATATAACTGCGCAAACTACACACTTCATTCTCCGAAACTGCTCTTCAATTTCTTGAAAACCTCTCCTTTCTCTACCGAAAATGGAAGGCGCCTTCGCCATTGACCGCATCAATGGCTACTACTTCCACGGAGCGGCTACATACGCCGTGCGCTTTTACGAGAAAACCGTGACCACCGTGGTGACCAAAAACCCAGAAGTGGTCACGGAGTGGCTCGCCGAGGCTCGAAGAATCCAAATATACAGCGGAAAACTCCTCGCTGGGTTCGACGCGAATTGGAGTCGCATTCGTCGCAGGTATGGGTCCAACACCATGGCCACGCTCCAACTCTGCATAGGAAGAAGATGCCTCGTATACCAAATCCTACACAGCGACTATGTTCCCTATTCATTTTTCGAGTTTTTCGAGGATCCATGCGTAACATTCGTTGGGGTTCGTATCAGCGAAAAGCTTGCAAAGCTCGAGCGTGATTACGGGTTTGGTGGAGCTGCGACACGTGTGGAGCTGAGGGATTTCGCCATGCGTGAGTTGGGAAGGAATTTTGTTACCTCTTCGGGTCTGATGCAACAGCTGAGCAGAGCTGTCTTGGATAGGGTTTATGAGAAGCCTTGGAGAATCGTCTTCAGTCGATGGGATTCGGGCGACCTTTCGAGTCAGCAGATTATGTATGCTTCTCTTGATGCGTTCGTGAGCTTTGAGGTTGGTAATCGTCTTCTTTTATGGAATCTGTGAGGATAGTTTCAGTTCCTGGGTTTCTACATACGCGTAGATTGGAAAGAGTGGTTACTTTACTTGTCTGCTTGCATGGGTTAATTGGGTCGTTTTCTTTGGATTTTCATCGTCTTCGTCGTAGTAAAAACGCTGCCTTTGTTAAGTGGAGTGGATTCGATGTATGATAATAAGTCCAAGATTGGCGCTTTCTTGAAAGAGATGATATGGCAATTCGAGACATTCTTGAAGGTATAATAGACAACAAATTGGTGTTCCTAACACTAGTTTTGCCAGAAGAAACGCCATCGCATGAGTTTCTTGAGTATATTTTGACTTCCTATTATGGAAAACGTAGGAAGAAATCTGTACCATATCAAACTCAAACAATTTGGGGAACGATTGACTTCGTCGCATAAAAGAAAGAATCCGAAAATAACAAATCAAGCACAAGTCTAAAACTGGCATAAAATATAGAGAAGAAAAACATCTCAAAGTCATTGCCTTTTTGAACTTTCTGCAGCTGAATATAACACCCATGCATTACTACAATCTGCAACTATTAAGTTTGTACGATGCGCCTCAGGTGTTGTACCTTCATTTTGAGCCCATTAGCTGTGGGCCCAAATTAAGAAATAAGCCCAGTTTTGGATTTTTATGTTAACCTAACCGGCGTTGAAGTTTGACCCGTTTGGGTCGGTAGGGTTCGAAGTTATAAAAATGAACGCAATCCATTTGGGGAAGCTGCGAAACGCTAACTCGCTCAGCTCTTAAGCAGGCATCCCTAATTTCAGGTAATTGAGTTTCTGATCTGGCAAGCGTCGGGGTGTTTATGTGCTTATCGGTTTAGTTTATGGTTGATTGTAGCTTCTTTTGTTGCAGGAGTTTGCGGCTAGGTTTTTTTGATTTGTATATTGGAATTAAGTACAAGGTAGCCATGGATGTGGACGCTGAGATTCGTAAAACACAGGAAGAGAGGCAGAAAATGGAGAAGGACCTCGCCGCCCTTACATCTGTGACCTTCGACACCGATCTCTATAAGGCGGATAAGTACGAAGGTTACGAGCAGTCAATCCCTGTAAACGACGAGGAGGAGAGTTTAGATGCAACAGAGAATGAAATTGCGCGAAAGATGGCGTCGTTCACTGCGCCAAAACAGTTTTTCAGGGAGTCGCTGAGGGCTGGGGACGAGGACGAGCCCTCTGGTTTTAAAAAGCCAGGTAAGATTATCGATCGAGAGGATGATTATAGGAGGAGGAGGCTAAATCGAATTATATCTCCTGAGAGGAACGATCCTTTCTTGGATAAGACTCCTGGGCCTGACGTGAGGACATATGCTGATGTGATGAGAGAGCAAGCGCTGAAGCAGAAAGAGGAAGAAGTGAAGAAGGAGATAGCAAAGAGGAAGAAAGAAGAGGAAGAGGCTAGAGACAAGGAAAAAGATGTTGAGAAGCCAAAGAAGAGGAACAGATGGGACATGTCGCAGGATGAGAACGCCGGGGCAAAGAAGGCTAAATCGGCCTCTGACTGGGATATGCCAGATTCAACGCCAGGAATCGGACGGTGGGATGCTACCCCAACACCAGGTAGGGTCAGTGATGCTACACCATCGGTTTCAAGGAAGAACAGATGGGATGAGACTCCAACTCCTGGGAGGTTGAATGATTCCGATGCTACCCCAGCTGGCGGTGTTACCCCAGGTGCAACTCCTGCTGGTATGGCTTGGGATGCCACGCCAAAGCTCGGAGGTTTGGCAACACCAACGCCTAAGAGGCAGAGGTCGAGGTGGGATGAGACACCAGCAACTATGGGCAGTGCCACGCCGGGTGCTACTCCAGCTGCAGCATACACCCCTGGTGTCACTCCTTTCGGTGCTGCTGACATGGCAACTCCTACTCCATCAGCGGTGATGCGTGGTGCTATGACCCCTGAGCAGTATAATCTGATGAGGTGGGAGAAGGATATTGAAGATAGGAACAGGCCGCTGACTGATGAGGAGCTTGATGCGATGTTTCCGCAAGAAGGTTATAAGATTTTGGAGCCCCCTGCTTCGTATGTCCCCATCAGGACGCCTGCTCGCAAGCTTCTGGCCACCCCGACGCCGATGGGCACTCCGCTTTATAATATTCCTGAAGAAAATCGGGGTCAGCAATTTGACGTGCCTAAAGAAATGCCCGGTGGTTTGCCGTTATTGAAGCCTGAGGATTACCAGTACTTCGGTGCGCTGATGAACGAAGATAATGAAGAGGAGTTGTCTCCTGAGGAGCAGAAAGAGAGGAAGATCATGAAGTTGTTGTTGAAGGTTAAGAATGGCACGCCCCCTCAGAGAAAGACTGCTTTGAGACAGCTTACTGATAAGGCAAGGGAACTCGGAGCTGGGCCGTTGTTCAATAGGATATTGCCCCTGCTTATGCAGCCCACATTGGAAGACCAGGAGAGGCACTTGCTTGTCAAAGTTATTGACAGGGTGCTCTATAAGCTGGATGAGTTGGTCCGTCCTTATGTTCACAAGATCTTGGTGGTTATCGAGCCTCTTTTGATTGATGAGGATTACTATGCTCGTGTGGAAGGTCGGGAGATCATCTCTAACCTTAGCAAAGCAGCTGGTTTGGCCACCATGATTGCTGCCATGCGTCCTGATATTGATAACATTGATGAGTATGTGAGGAATACCACTGCAAGAGCTTTTAGCGTTGTTGCATCGGCCCTAGGTATCCCTGCATTGCTTCCTTTCTTGAAAGCTGTGTGTCAGAGTAAGAAATCTTGGCAAGCACGTCACACTGGTATCAAGATTGTGCAGCAGATAGCCATTTTAATAGGATGTGCTGTTCTACCACACTTGAAGTCCCTGGTTGAAATCATAGAGCTTGGTCTTAGCGATGAGAATCAGAAAGTCCGAACAATCACGGCTTTGTCTCTGGCAGCTCTAGCTGAGGCTGCAGCTCCTTACGGGATTGAGAGCTTCGACTCCGTCTTGAAGCCCCTTTGGAAAGGTATCAGATCCCACCGTGGGAAAGTATTGGCTGCATTTTTGAAGGCAATCGGTTTTATTATACCCCTCATGGATGCCATATACGCCAGCTACTACACCAAGGAAGTTATGGTTATTCTTATCCGAGAGTTCCAGTCTCCAGATGAAGAAATGAAGAAGATTGTACTCAAAGTTGTCAAACAGTGTGTCAGTACTGAAGGTGTTGAGGCAGGCTACATTAGAAATGATATTCTTCCAGAGTTCTTCCGTAATTTCTGGGTGAGAAGGATGGCTCTGGACAGAAGAAACTACAAGCAGCTTGTCGAAACTACTGTGGAGATAGCAAACAAAGTTGGCGTGGCCGATATAGTGGGGAGAATTGTTGAGGACTTGAAGGATGAGAGTGAGCCATACAGAAGAATGGTCATGGAGACGATCGAGAAAGTGGTTACGAATCTTGGGGCTTCTGATATTGATTCTCGCCTGGAAGAGCTGTTAATTGATGGAATATTATACGCGTTCCAGGAGCAGACAAGCGACGATGCTAATGTCATGCTTAATGGATTCGGTGCTGTCGTAAACTCTCTTGGCCACAGAGTGAAGCCATATCTTCCACAGATATGCGGTACCATCAAATGGAGGCTGAACAATAAGAGTGCCAAAGTGAGGCAACAAGCAGCGGATCTCATTTCTAGGATCGCCGTGGTTATGAAACAGTGCGGAGAAGAACAATTGATGGGTCACCTCGGCGTCGTATTGTATGAGTATTTAGGTGAGGAGTATCCCGAGGTCTTGGGTTCGATATTGGGTGCTCTCAAGGCTATAGTCAACGTAATTGGTATGACCAAAATGACACCTCCAATCAAAGATTTGCTCCCACGCCTAACTCCAATCCTGAAGAATCGCCACGAGAAAGTTCAGGAAAACTGCATCGACCTCGTCGGTAGGATCGCTGATCGTGGAGCTGAGTTTGTCCCAGCAAGGGAATGGATGAGAATCTGCTTCGAACTCCTGGAGATGCTAAAAGCTCACAAGAAAGGTATACGTAGAGCCACGGTGAACACGTTAGGTTACATTGCAAAGGCCATTGGTCCGCAAGACGTCCTTGCAACCTTGTTGAACAACCTTAAAGTCCAGGAACGTCAGAACCGTGTCTGCACGACCGTTGCCATAGCCATAGTCGCCGAGACGTGCTCTCCCTTCACCGTTCTCCCCGCCCTGATGAACGAGTACCGTGTCCCTGAGCTCAACGTTCAGAATGGCGTTCTCAAGTCATTGTCCTTTCTTTTCGAATACATTGGTGAGATGGGCAAAGACTACATATACGCTGTGACCCCATTGCTCGAAGATGCACTCATGGACAGGGACTTGGTTCACAGACAAACAGCAGCATCGGCCGTGAAGCACATGGCTTTGGGCGTTGCCGGCCTAGGTTGCGAGGATGCTTTGGTCCACTTAATGAACTATGTCTGGCCCAATATATTCGAGACTTCGCCCCACGTGATCAACGCTGTGATGGACGCTATTGAAGGTATGAGGGTGGCTTTGGGCGCTGCCGTTGTTCTGAATTACTGTCTTCAAGGGCTGTTCCATCCAGCTAGGAAGGTTAGAGAAGTTTACTGGAAAATCTACAATTCGCTGTACATTGGTGCCCAGGACGCACTTGTTGCTGCTTACCCTGTGCTTGAGGATGATGAGAATAATGTCTATAGCAGGCCTGAGCTTCATATGTTCGTGTGATTCAATTTTTATGTGTCTTACGTTTTTAGTGTCGCGTTCGTATTTGATGCTTTACCTGTACGAAGTTTGTGATGAATCGCGTGTTACGACGTTTTGTTGAAGTTACACTACTTGGCTTTCTATACATAACTTGTGTTTATGTTGCATTACTCAGATGGTGATTGTACACATTTGCTACATCTCTGCTATTCGTATTCCTACATCCCAACAACATGAGTTCTAGCATCTTCCTCCTAACATCGTATACTGAACTTGTCTCAACCAAGCAACCCTTTTTGTCATAAGCTTCCCTCAAGAAAACCAAAATCCTATCGCCCTTTACGGACACGTAAAAGATCCCAAGATGCTTAAGAAGAAGCTCACGCAGATTAATTTCGATTCCCAGGTTTTTTCTGAAATGCGCCAACTTATCGACTTCGACCTTCTTTTCCACAGTCATGCACAGTAGCTCATGAACAACTCCCACAGCTCTTTTCTCGTACCTCTCAAGTCCACCACAAGTATGCCTACGAATCCTAGCTTTCTCAACTCTTTCGTATGGCTTCACATACGAAACCCTTTGCCAATTACTTAACCACTGGCGAAATCCCGGAACTTTCTTGAACCCTGTCGGAAAGTTCATTGGGAAAGCGTACTTCGTTTCGTACTCGCTCAGCCACTTCTCTGTAAACTCTCTCTCACGCCACTTCTCAACCTCAGCTGAAAAATCTGATCTTTTTACGTCGTTCCAACCTACCAATTCGATCGCCTCTGAATCTTCGGTTAGCTGGAAAATACCACTATGCTTCCTCGCGATCGAATCGAGAAAATCCTCTGGTAAGCCGATATCTCTCCTCATCAACCTAATTCCTTGCAGATGAACCTTCCCATCCAATGACATCGAAATTATCTTCCTCAGCTTCGTCACATTATCCTCCTCCATGGTATAGCGAACGATACGATCATCCTCTTCCAATAGCCCCACAAAAGCATCGGTGAATCTACAGCAGACGTTGCGCTTGACTGGGTGAGTAAAAACGTCGAACACGTGGGGGTATTTCTTCACGAACTCCATGGCCGTGAGTGTCTTGAGTCCCAAGTGCGGCGCCCATTTTGATAAGAGGTTCAGTGAGATAAAGGGTCGCGGCCTTCTCTTCTTGCTGAGAGAATCGTGGAGATGGAGGATCAGTGTGAGGCGGTGGTGGTAGTGGGCGATGAGATCGAGCTTCGTGTCGGGTATTCTTGACTGAATTCGGGTCTGGGCCGTGTTTGCGGGTTTTCTGAAGCGGGTTTGGATCGATGAGGTGAATGGATTTCCATTGATTGCGGTGGTTGATTGCCTTCGTGACAAGAATTGCATGATCGCTCGCCGGCGGCGGCAGAATGGAGTTTCCTTGCCTTGCTGGGAGTTTTATTTTATTTTATCGTCTCCTTCAATTTTTAATTATGGCGTCAGCAGCTGATTAATTAATTCATTATTATTTTTAAATGGGCTTATTACATTTCGCACCACACCACAGAGCCGAATCCTATCCATCCATAAAGCCTTTTATCCAAACAAGGAAAGAATAGAAGAGTAACCTTTCGATGGCTCTCCTCTTCACTTGCTCTCTCTCGTCTATCTCTTCGCCTTCAAACTCCATTTCAACGCGTGCCTCTCGACCGTGTGAGCTATTTATCGTGTTTTAGTATTCCCTTGGTCTTAGTTTGATGTATTTTGCGTTGATAAGTAAGATTATTTCTTTACTTTGGTTGTGGAGAATCTTGTCCTGGTCTCCTTTAATCTTGTTTTGGGCTCTTTAATTTTAACTATGCTTTAGCTGTACTCTCAGGTTTAATGGCTATACAATGTACTATAGACTGGTTTGGTTTCAGCTGAATAACTTAAGCCTGGGGCATTTCAGGGCTCGTGCTGATTGCCTTCTTTGTTTAGGACATTTCAACAAGCAAGTTGCGTGCTTTAAGCTACTTGTTTACTTGGTTATGCACATTTTAACTCTATTGGATTGGAACTACTTATGGAACCATCTGATTGTACATACTGATTTTTCCCAGTTTTCGACTTGCTCTATTTGTGCCATGTCATGCCTGTTTTGAGTTTCACTTCTTGATTTCATTGAGCTTGTTGGGTTTCCGTTGTTTCTGAATTGTTTCGTTTGTTCTTTTCTTCCCAGTCGTCAGCTTGCACAGCAACACCATCGCGTTGCACCCAAGGGCATTTCCTGTACCTGAAGCTCGATCGCGTTTTCGCATCAATCACAGAAATGCAGCGGTAATCGTTAGGGCGTCTGATGTTGATGGAGCTGATACAACTCCTACGGAGTCTCCCAAACCTCCTTCGGACAAAAATCAAGAGGATGTCTCCGTCCAAAACCTTCCGTTGGAATCAAAGGTTCACGAAAAGGCTGATCAAAAGGCGAAAATGAAGATCGCCAAGAAGCTTAGGCTAAGGAGGAAGAGGCTCGTAAGAAAGCGCCATTTGAGGAAAAAGGGTCGCTGGCCACCATCCAAGTTAAAGAAGAACAAGAACGTCTGAAACATCGTATGCAGGTCTATTTCTGTTATTACTGCTGTTATTCCATCTCGTGACATCAAGTTGGGTTTTTCTGTTTGATGAAGTTATGTTTAAGTGATGTACTTTCGATATAATCTTTCGAAATGAAACCATTCATTAACAACCCGAGCATTTGTACAATATCAAACCAACATTTCCTTCATTCGAATGTTAAATTTGCACAGAGGGCACGTTGCATTGATAAGTAGCCATCTAGCGATGCATTTATAGTGAAAATGGTGATCACATGGAAGAGTACAGAGTTCTGCACCGTCGATATACTTGTAGAGGCATATGCAACATTCCTGCGTTTGTTAAATTGATTTCAAATTCTGCATTTCCATACGAGAAAGGGAAAGATTGTTGAATACTTACAGAGTCCTCTGAGTTAAGGACTAGCTCGGGCGGTGGGGAGACACGGTTGTTGCTCGACAATGGTGATGTTTCCCATTCCTTACTACTAATTAACTGCTTCTCATCATTATCATTACAACATGTGCTTTGCTGCCTATATAAGAATTTGGGTAGAAACTTAATATCCTTCTCTGAGGCTCCATTTCCTCTAGTCATCGCATTGGCCACCATAGCCAAGATTGGAAAGCAGCAGAAGAGCAAAAAGAAAACGACGTACACCGTAGCGATGCAGAAGAACATGAAGAACACGTCGAAGGCTAAGAAGGCCACAGATAACCTGCAGTTTCGGGTTCATAGGACTTCATTCGATTCTAAGGAAGAAATACATAGAGAGTGATGTAATAATACCAGTAAAGACGAGGTGAATCTTCACGAAGAGGCCAACCTCCAATAATTACCCAGTAAAATCCAAACACCCACCAAATCGATGACCCAATGGTGCATATCCATTCCATTTTCTTGACCATGCTGAGAATGGAAAAAGATGGAGCCTTTACTGAGGACGAAAAAAAGAAAAAAAAAAGAAAAAAAAGAAAGAAAAGTCACCTGCTACGGCAGAAAGAAGAAAATGAGAAGATACGACGAAAGCCATTGCCAAGAGCATGATGAAGACTCGCGCTTTGGTAATCATCCCAAGCGAAACCTACTTGAAGAAGGCACTGCAGAGCATACCCACAAATCCAAAGCCTTAAAGGCGTCGAAGGCTTCTCTTGAACGGCGGTCAGCAGCACATAAACAGACGCCACGACGAATGCCAAGTTCCACACCATGTCGAGAAACAAAAAGGGCTTGGAGTGCAAGTTTTCCCCACTCAAACAAGCTCCCATATCTTCGTCTTCGTCGATCAAGATTGCACTGTGGAAAGAGTCCATGTTGGTCGAGCTAAAAGGAGGCTCCAGGTAAGTAGTTGAGCTGTTTATGGGGGAGCCCATTTGGTTATATTATTCACAAGGGGAAAGTTTAGGGGTTTTCTTGATTTGAGTGAGTTTTCTGGGGAAGGTAGACAGTGAACTCGGTGGAGGTAGTTCTTGAGAGAAAGTTTTAAAAAACTTCTGATGTCTTACTGTGTATGTATATGTGTATGCATGAGTGTGGGGGCCATGTGAAGAAGTGAAGCACGATTAAGGTTGAGAGAATGTGGAAGTTGTCATGTTCACACAATAGAAGTTGTTTGACTAAAGACTACGAAAAACCTAAATTTTGACACATGCTTGTACTGTCAGATAAATGTTGGGCTTTTGAAGTTGGTGAGAAGTGAGAACTTAAGAAAGAGTCCGCCGTTTGATTCAATGGAGAAAATGTGCCAGCACGTTTTCATTACAGTGTTTGATAGAACTTTAATGGTGATAAAAGTCAAACTCTGATATCTATGGTTAATCATAATTATCTAAGAAAACAAAAGACAAGCACTCTACAAATGAAATTGACATTAGAAAAATGATTTGAACACCTCCCTCTCTAAACCTATGGCGCATATTGTTGCAAGTTTGGAAGATCCGCCAAAATAGAACAACTTCGAAGTATAAAAGATGATATTTTTATTTTACAATTGATTAAAGTAATAATATTGGAAACAGATTTAAGGAACAGACATTCTTCCCATATCATAAGAAAACTCGCCTGCCTTCGTGCGCGCTGCACACAGAGGTGCAAATGGCAGCTGTACTCTCTTCATTGACCGTATTAACTCACCCTTTTGTTCAATTACTTCCTCCCAAATGAAAACCCATTAACTCTCTTGAGATTTTCGATCGAGCTGAAACCAACCAAACCAATCGTAGATCTTTTCATGCATGAGTCTGCACACCGATTACCAAGAATAGGACAAAAAGAATAATCTTTTGAGACATTTGGTGTTATGTCTTTCAGAAAGATTGCGTCTTTCTTTTGATAAAGTTCCGATCGTTTCTTATTCTTTTTCTATGTAAAGCTATGGACAAAAGAAACCCAGAATCGCTGAGGCTGTATCAAGTTTGGAGAGGAAGTAATGTAAGTCGTTTCGTTTCTTTCATCAAATCCGTCGTTCATTGATCTGTGTCTTCAAGAAATGATCTGTTATTGGCTGTGATGAGTCTTGAATCTTGCTCGGCTATGTTGGTTTTGTATGGTGATGATATTGAAATATTGTTGAAGGTTATATATATACTATTACCTCAGTCTTTTTCTCAGTCTTTCCTCTGTTAAGACCTATTATCGATTAAAAAGTTTCATGGGCTTACAATGTTTTTAATCTGCAGAAATTCCTATGTGGAGGTAGATTGATCTTTGGCCCTGATGTAGCCTCCTTGTTCCTTACAATATTCCTAATCGCCGGCCCAGTTCTTGCATTCTGCGTAAAGATGTATAACGTCATCGAACGCCTTCACCGTGAAAATAAAAGCACCCTTCCTTGGTGCCTCGTGATCTTCATAGCTATCTTGTTAACCGTTTTGGTGAGTAAACCAAGAAGCAGAATCTGTAACTTCAGTCAAGAAATGTATCAATCCTCTTAGTTTATATGCTTCTATGTAATAAGGCCTGCTCCTACTTGAGTTATACTCTTTTCTTTCTTCTGTTGCTATTACAGGATATACTGTTTCTCTTCATGACATCGAGCAAAGATCCCGGGATTGTCCCGAGAAACAAAAACCCGCCCGAGTGCGACGAAACGATCGAATTGAACACCCCTTCTATGGAGTGGGTCAACGGTAGAACGCCCCACCTAAGACTACCTCGTACGAAAGATGTCGTTGTGAATGGATTTACAGTGAAAGTGAAATACTGCGACACTTGTTTGCTCTATCGCCCCCCACGCGCCTCGCATTGCTCCATCTGCAACAACTGCGTGCAGAAATTCGATCATCACTGTCCTTGGGTTGGCCAATGCATTGGCTTAGTAAGCAAGCAATTCAAATCTTGATTGGTAAATCTTGCATTTCACTGTAATATCAGTGATGAGTATCCTTTTTGTTGTCTGTGTGTGCAGAGAAACTACAGATTCTTTTACATGTTCATATTGACCTCGACGATACTGTGTGCTTATGTGTTTCTCATCTCCTTGTGCAACGTAGCGCACAACAAAGGAAGCATATGGAAAGTTATGAAATCAGATGTTTTATCAGATGTACTAATCATTTACACCTTCGTTGCCATTTGGTTTGTTGGTGGGCTTACTGTTTTCCACTTCTATCTCATCAGCACTAACCAGGCAAGAATTTTTTCTTGAAATCTCTGTGTCTATATGAATGAAAAATTGTTACTACTGTTATTATCTGTTTGTTGTATTGCAGACAACGTACGAGAACTTCAGGTATCAGTATGACAAGAAGGAGAATCCATATCACAGAGGAATTATCAGCAATTTTAGGGAAGCCTTCTTCTCTAAAATCCCACCTTCGCTGAACGATTTCCGAGCTTTTGTTGAGGAAGATGAAGCAGTCATGGCTATGGCGGGTCAAAGTCAAACCGAAGATGGTCTTTTCGTGGAGGGTGTTAACAGCTCAAAGGAGAAGATAGACATTGAAATGGGAGATTCGAAGTCCTTCGAACACGGAGGCCTGATGCTCCCCGACCTCCTCCGCCGCCTGGAGTACGGCGGCGACGTGGAGGAGAACGTGACAACTGATGTTGAAGAAGACGGCGAGGGGAAAACAGAGGAGAAAGAAAGCTGATTATTGATGGAGACGATGATGTAATAATAATAACTGAACAAAGCTGTGCACCTAGTTGACTATTTCGTTTGCTGTGTTTTGAACTATTTCGTTTGTGAAGCTGAAGCTAATTCTTTTCAAATATCTCTGTGTTCCAATTTAAAATCTCATGTATAATAAAAGCTAGACCACAAGAAATGCTCGACAAAAAAACCAGGACGTAATGAAACCGTACGTAATCGAGATGGCCCATAGAAAAGCGACACGTGTCAAGAACCCATTTCACCTCACAGATTTCGTCGGATGAGATTAGATTCCCATTGGTCTTCTTTCTCAGTATAAGTCCATCAAAAATCCACCTTATCTCACACCACTCACTACTCAACGCTTCTCTTGCACTTAGTTCATCAACAATGGCGGCGGAGATGATGGCACTGGCGAAGCCAATCTACAGTCCGAGGATCGGCGGCGGTCCGAGGTTACCTTCTTCGACGAGGTTCTTCTCCGTGAAGATGTCGTCGACGGCCGCGCCGCCGGCCCCGACCAAGAAGAAGAACCAGAAGCAAGAGATTCAAGAAACCCTACTCACGCCGAGGTTCTACACCACCGACTTCGACGAAATGGAGCAGCTGTTCAACACGGAGATCAACAAGAACCTCAACATGGCCGAGTTCGAAGCTCTTCTCCAGGAATTCAAGACAGATTTCAATCAGACACACTTCGTGAGGAACAAGGAGTTTAAGGAGGCTGCCGAGGAAATGCAGGGCCCACTCAGGCAAATCTTCGTCGAGTTCCTCGAGAGGTCTTGCACTGCTGAGTTCTCGGGTTTTCTGCTGTACAAGGAGCTCGCAAGGAGGCTAAAGGTATGTATGTACTTCCCTTTTGTCAAATTCTGTCAATATAATTCGCCAGATTTAATTATTGCAATGTAATTTAAGAACCCTTTTCTTGAACACAGAAAACTAACCCTGTGGTAGCTGAGATCTTCTCTCTGATGTCTAGGGACGAAGCTCGCCACGCTGGGTGAGTTCATCTTCGCCATAGTCTTTGAAGTCGAATTGAATGTTTGTTGCTGCGGAGAGTGAATTAAAATCTCCCATTTTGTTTCGACAGATTCTTGAACAAGGGCTTGTCCGACTTCAACTTGGCTCTTGACCTGGGATTTCTTACAAAGGCCAGGAAATACACCTTCTTCAAGCCCAAGTTCATCTTCTACGCAACTTACCTGTCAGAAAAGATCGGTTATTGGAGGTACATCACCATCTACAGGCACCTCAAGCAAAACCCAGAGTACCAATGCTATCCCATCTTCAAGTACTTCGAGAACTGGTGCCAAGATGAGAATCGCCACGGCGATTTCTTCTCTGCGTTGCTCAAGGCTCAGCCTCAGTTCATCAACGATTGGAAGGCCAAACTGTGGTCTCGCTTCTTCTGCCTCTCGGTAAAAATTAGATACTGACTCCCATTTGATAACTCAACGTCTTTTTCCTACAACTTTCGTTTATTACGTCGCTCAGGTTTACGTGACAATGTACCTCAACGACTGCCAAAGAACAGCTTTTTACGAGGGCATTGGCCTCGACACCAAGGAGTTCGACATGCACGTCATAATCGAGGTAAGAACCAAAAAAAGAAGCCTTTTTTTATGCATTCTTGAATTTAAGCTTCAATGTCTGAAATTTGATTTCTTTATTCAGACAAACCGAACAACTGCGAGGATATTCCCGGCGGTGCTCGACGTTGAGAACCCAGAGTTCAAGAGGAAATTAGATCGAATGGCTGATATCAATTCCAAGATATTGGCGATTGGTGAAACCGATGATATTCCATTGGTGAAGAACTTGAAGAGGGTTCCTTTAGTGGCTGCTTTGGTCTCTGAGCTTTTGGCTGCTTATCTCATGAAGCCCATTGAATCTGGCTCGGTGGACTTCGCTGAGTTTGAGCCAAAGCTCGTCTATTAGTTTTCTGTGTTAGAGATACTTTGATTCTATCTTTCCTTCATTCTATAGAGTATGAAGTTTTCTTATTTATCATTGTTGTCATTGTATAAAAACATAATGCCTTAAGACTCGTTGTTCCATTGTAAGATTCAAGTGCTTATTCGACTTCCAACTCTTGAGCTTCGTCTCTTCTCTGTCTGAAGCATTCATGACTATATCAGAGAGAGAGGGGTGTGAATGTTAAACAAGAAAACGTATGGGGCGTAAGTATAACTCTAAATATAATAAGGATCAAATGTAATATAGTCATAAAATTATTGCGGAATAATGTAATTAATGGATGAGGGGTAGGTAAATTGTAGTTTCACTGCGCCGGGTGGGTCAATTTGTAATTATTTTTCTTTTTCATTCATTTATTTACAGTTTCATTCCCTATTTCTAAATCCTCGGTGTGGCTTTGTCTTGTTAACAAAGAAAACTCCGCGCAAATAAAAACCTCATGGGGTAATTTAATAGAAGGGATTAGTTTTTAAAAGAATTAAAGAAAAGGGATTTTGACTTTTTCAATTAAAAAAAAGGGAGTGAAGTTGATTAGGTTAGTAATTAGTCTTCCACTTAATTAATAAATATTTTAATTATCTATTTTCATTAATTAAAAAAAAAAGAAATTTACTGTTCATCTTCTCTATCATCGCTTTTTCTCAGTCGTTTTTTCTTCTGCAAATGGTTTTAAAAAAATAATCCCAACGAAAATCCAACACCCATTAATATATTTTCATCCTGTATTGCATTCGCCGTCTCCCTCTCAGAGATCGATAATTTCGTTTTTTAGTCGACGATTTCGCCTTCCGTATTATTTTATTTGAATAATCTGTTTGACATTTTCGACCATAACTTTCGATTCAGAGAACCAATTACCCTGATTCAAGCTTTGTTGGACAGAAAACTTGATTATCCAAAACTTTTATGTTTTACACTTCTTCTAATTCGGATTGTATAGACTTCGAAATGTGTTTTTTGGATAGATAAGTAATTAGGATAAATAATTCGAATAAAATTAATTCGACCTTATCGAATGTTCGAATATATAATTATTCGAATAATATTGAATAATTCGAATTATATTCGAATAATTCAAATTAAATTCGAATTAAATTCGAATTAGCTGTCAGGAAATGGCAGTTAAGACATTTTCGACCATAACTTTTGATTCAGAGAACCAATTACCCTGATTCAAACTTTGTTGGACATCTAGCTTGATTATACAAAACTTTTATGTTTTACACTTTTTCTAACTCAAACTTTATCGACTTCAAAAATGTGTTTTTCAAAGACATAATTAGGTACCAATGTTCAATGAAGAGGTTTAATATGTTGTATCAATGTCTAATGAAGATGGCAATGAGTTCTACAATGCGACATTAATTTAGTTGCAAAATTAATGAAGACATTAAATCATACTCAAATATTTATAATCACTACATATGTTTGAATCACAACAATTTAAACATAATTCACATTTTCGGCACATATATGAATCATAAGTCGTATGATGTAATATCTCAACACATTCGACGTTATATCCATTAACGTATGTCATAACGGAAAAATGAGTTTTTGACAACAAATCTAAATATCAAAAAATTTTATTCTTTACATTCTTTACATGTCCAACATGTTCAACACGTTCGACGTGATATCTATTTTCTCGCATTCTTTACATTTTCTCGCGTTCTTCACTAAAAAATGGCAGCTCACACATTTTCGATCATAACTTTCGATCCAAGACACCAATTACCCTGCTTCGAATTCCGTTGGACAGCTAACTTAATTATACAAAACTTTCGTGTTTTACACTTTTTTAAATTCGAAGTCCAAGGACGTAAAAAAATTGGTTTTTTTGAAACGTATTTCAAAAATCGCAGAAAATTCAAATAAAATTTGAATAATTGTCAGTTAAAATATTTTCGATCATAAATTTCGATTCAGATCATCAATTATTTCGATGTAAACTTCCATGTACAGATAACTTGATTATAAAAAGTTTTGTGTTTTAACTTTTTCTAATTCGAAGTTTAACAGTTCGGAAAATGAGTGTTTTGGCTAACATTTCGAATTCTTTTAGAATTTCCTTTCAAGAAATAGCAGTTAACACATTTTCGATCATAACTTTCGTTTCAGAGTATCAATAACCCCGACTCAAATGGTTTTGGATAGCTAACTTGATTATACAGAACTTTTATGTTTTACACTTCTATAAATTCGGAGTGTATTGGCTTGGAAAATGAGTGTTTCGTAAGTTGTCGATTTTTTTTCAAATTTATTGTTCATAAATGGCAGTTGACACATTTACGATCATAACTTTTGATCGATCAAGATATCAATTACCCTGATTCGAGTTTTGTTGGACAGTTAACTTAATTATTTAAAACTTTTATGTTTTATACCTTTTCAAATTCAAAGTGCATCGATGTCAAAAATGGATTTATTTGGATACGTAATTAAAATAAGTAATTTGAATAAGAAATTTCAAATAATTCCAATAAAATCGAATAAAATTCGAATTGTTCGAATCAAGTTCGAATATAATTCGAATTATTCGAATAATTCAAATAAAATTCGAAAATCAATTTTTAGTAATTTTTTGAATATTATTTCGAATTATACGAATAAAAATCGAATTATTCGAATAAAATTCGAATTATTCGAATTAAATTCCAATAATTCAGATAAAATTCGAAAATCAATTTTTAGTATTTTCTTGAATATTATTTCGAATTATTCGAATAAATTTGAATTTATTCGAATTAAATTCGAATTTATTCGAATTATTCTAATAAAATTCGAATTAAATTCTAATTTATTCGAAAAATTCGAATTAAATTCTAATTTATTCGAAGTATTCGAATAAAATTCGAAAATCAATTTTTAGTAATTTTTTGAATATTATTTCGAATTATTCGAATTATATTCGAATTTATTCGAACAAAATTCGAATTATTCGAATAATATTCGAAAAAATTCATAAAAAGTTGAATAAAATTGAAAAATTAAGAAAAATAAAAAATATAGAAATAATAGTTGAACATGTATTCTAATAAAATTTCGACTGATATTGGATTGGATAATTTGAATAAGAAAGTCCAACTATAATTTGAATAAACATTATTCGAATAAAAGAATTCTAATAGCAAATTCGAAACGTTCGGATAAAAATTCGAATAAAAAAATCGAATAATTGATTGTTTTGAATAAGTAATTTAATAAGAAATTCCAATAATAAATCGAATAATATAATTCGAGTAAAAGAATTCGAATAAAAATTCGAATAATGTTCGTATATAGCACTCGAATCATTGAATTCGAATAACGTTCGAATAAGAATCGAATAAACAATCGTACAAGTAATTAAGTTTAGCTATCTCTAATCATTTTTTGACTAAGGATATTTTGGTAATTTTAAACCCAATCCCTTTTACTTAATAACGTAAGATATGAATCCCTTTTCTCAAAATCCTCCCGAGATTGAGTGTGTAAAAGAATTAAAGCCAGAAAATGAGCAGCATAGGTACAGGTTACGATTTGTCAGTGACGACGTTCTCCCCCGATGGTCGTGTTTTTCAGATTGAATATGCGGCCAAAGCCGTTGATAACAGCGGAACTGTGGTAGCTGTCAGATGCAAGGACGGAGTTGTAATGGTAAATTCTACCGATTTATTGAGCTGGTGCCTTTCATCTACTTCTTTTTTTTGCGGTACTTATGAAAGGTGTCTTTTTCTTTTGTGTCTAAGGGAGTGGAGAAGCTGATTGCTTCGAAGATGATGTTGCCTGGTTCGAACAGGAGAATCCACGCGGTTCATCGCCATGCCGGAATGGTATTGCTTGAAGTCTAACTATTTTTTTCCTGGAAAAATATGGCAAGCTGATAATATTCATACAAAGTTTCTTTCTTTTTTTTGTATTCTTTCTCTGCAGGCTGTTGCTGGACTAGCTGCAGATGGCAGGCAGATTGTGACACGGACAAAATCTGAAGCAACAAATTATGAGAGGTTTATTTGTAATGTGTCTTATTTGGGGTTTTATTTGGTTGTTGTCAACAGGGATTTTAGTTGTTGATTTCCAGATGTGTTTTATGTTTCCTGGTTGATTGCAAACTTGTGTATGAGAAATGGGGAAGAAACTCAACTTAAAAGTCTCCAACTTTTCTCTTCACCCTTATAATGTTTCTGTATTTGCAGTGTATATGGTGACCAGATACCTGTGAAAGAACTAGCTGAACGAGTTGCTAGTTACGTGCACTTGTGTACGCTGTATTGGTGGCTCAGGTAGGGGAATACCTTTGTTTAATTTAACTATTATCAATCCGATTGCTGCATGCGACACTAGATCAAAATTTGCAGGCCTTTTGGGTCTGGGGTGATTCTTAGTGGTTATGATAGAGATGGACCACAGCTATACATGATTGAGCCATCTGGAATTTCCTACGTGAGTGATGCCTTTCACTCCTTTTGTCCCTGTCTGAGAATGGAGTTGGTGTTCGTATCTATTAGGATTTTACTTGTCCGCGGTCAATATATTCTAATATGGTCATGTATTTTGCGTCTTCTCCTGGATTTCGATGCATACTCCTCTTATCATCCTTTTGTTAAAAGAACATTTCTCTGTTCTTAACTTTGTGCAGAGATACTATGGTGCTGCCATGGGAAAGGGCAGGCAAGCTGCAAAAACGTAAGTTATACCGGTGACTATAATACAATGAATCTGAGCGGACTATGGATATACATATGCCTAAAATATGGACCATAAGTTACATAGTAGTTGCCTCACTCTGTTCTTGACAAAACAAACCTGTCAGATATCTTTAAATCATGACTATTTATGGTACACTTTGGCGTGTAGCGCTTACTGAAATTGTATGGTGACAGAGAAATTGAGAAGTTAAAGCTTTCTGAGATGACTTGCCGACAAGGGGTCATTGAGGTCGCCAAGATGTAAGCTTTGCCATGTTAGCTGAATTCTGTGTTTAATAAACCCCCGTATGAATGGCCAGCATGTCTCTTTGACTTGCTTTTATCATTCTTATTTACACGTCGACCCCTCCTGTGAGCAGTATCTATGGAGTACATGATGAGGCAAAGGACAAGGCATTTGAATTGGAAATGAGTTGGGTTTGTGATGAATCTAACCGCCAGCATCAAAAGGTAAATAATAAAAGCTAATGATGACAGTAGAGATCAATATCGTCGTATATTAACTCATTTCTGATCCTAGTTTGCACTAGTTGGGAAGCAATGCATATCACAAGTATATGAATATGTTTTTGAATCTGACGGTATTGCAACCAACTAAACACTTAAACCATGTTCATGCTATGTGATGTTTTTTTAACCACACAACTGTTTCGTTACCATTGGAATGCCTAACTTCTGTATCAGGTTCCTGATGATTTGTTAGAGGAAGCAAAGGCCTCAGCTAAAGCTGCACTCGAAGAGATGGATGCAGATTAGGTTTGATGAAGCCACTCTTGTCCTACTTATTTATATTACGTACTGTTACTGAACCGAGTGATATGTCACTTAAAGCCCCCTTGTTGTAGTCTGTCTGAACCTGATTATTGTGTTACCAAGGTGCACAAAACAATATAAAGCTCGTTGAAAGGAAAAATCATCTGCAGCAGTTCTTTACAAATCAAATTACAAAAGGAATCGATCGATACATGCGAAATTTACCCTACTTTCCCTTGTACAAAATGCACAAACAAGAATTACATGTCCGAAATAACAAACGGAAGTCGTGCGTGGTTCGGTCTTTTACCTGCCCAAAAGTTTTCCTGAGCCCTCAAAAGCAAAACAACAGAAGTGTCAACTTTCCCTTCCACTTTCTCCTTCATCGCGAATATGCCTTCTCAACCGTCTAAGCCAAATCTCATAATCGACGGGGTAAGGAGTCCCACACAAGCTATCGACATAGTCCGCAAACGCTTTCAGCACGGCAGAGATTTCGCCAAGTGTCTGCTGAATCGACCTCCTCGACCAAGCAGTCTCTCTCCATTGGAGAGCGCCCTCAACCGAATCTAAAACAGGCAAATCCCCGCCCGACGAGAAATAAATCAAATAAACCAAGCTCTCAGCATCAGAAGCCGGGCAAAGCTTTCCCTCTTGTAGGGCAGACGTCGAAGAGAAATGCAGGCTTAACGCAGGCCTGTCTCTCTCTTCAAGAATCGCATGGCCCCAAGAAATTAAGACATAGTAGTGAGGCTGTCCAAGGCCAGATATCACTCGAATCAGATTCTCAGGCCGCAAGTCACCGTGTCTGACCCCAGCCGAGGCACTAACAGACAAAGCAGACAGACAATCGTGGCAACACCTAATGGCCTCGTCAGGACCAAACTGGCCCGCCCTTGCCAGGTCAGCGACAGTTGTCCCTACGGGGCTAGTTAGCAGGACGGGCGTACTGCACCAAGGATGAATGCAGTTACTGCCAGTGGGCTGCCTTCGACAAGGGCCGGGGTGTACGACTCGGCCAGAGGCGATTAGCTGTGGAAGATGCTTACTTGATATTCCTTTTTGTTTGATGATGCCGAGTACCTTGGTTTGCCTTTGGACCTGATACCAAAGCTTCATATCTTCCCATACTGGCTCTAGTTGAGAGGGATGCGAGCCTATGTACAAGTAAAAAGGCGTCGTGGGATCTTCTACAGAGGATGCGACGTAAAATGAGGTGTCCCCATCGTCGAGGACCTCAGTTATACAGTAGTTTTTGCGTGAGGTTGAATCTTCTAGGAGCAAGACATCACCTGCTTCTAGCTTCGGTGGCGTTTCTACTTGAACCGTGTCTTCTTGGACTTCAACGATCTCGGTAGAAGTGGCGCGATGTTGGAGGCGGAATTGTCCGTTAGTGTTCGACCAAGAATCGCCCGATTGCTGCCTCTCGAGTCTCCTAGTTTGAAGGCGGGAACTGTGGTCTGCGGCTAAATCTTCGACAGTGGTATTGGGCATTCCTGCGTACTGTGATATAGAATGAAAGGTCGAGTAGAGCACTTGCAGAGCTCCAATGTCCCCCCAATTGGCATTCCCAAGCTTGTTCCAAATCCTATCCACAGGGGAAATTGATATGCTCGAATTGTCTTTAAACCATGTTGCTGCAGATCCATAAACGTTATTTAGATCGAAGTCCAACTTATTTACGTCACCTTCGACTTTAACAACACTTCCATATTCCGAATCGACTATAAGGATATAAACAGAACTCAAGCTCAAAGGAATATTAGATCTGCTCATACTTCTTGCAACCAGGACACGGAGAGCAAAGAAGAGTGCTTCCGCCACGACTGAAAAAGGGGGTTCGGAATCATTCTTTAGAGCATAACTACCAACATCACGCCTCAGCAATGCCAATTCAACTACGTCGTCCCACTTTCCTTGAGGATGTCTAGGGTTCTTGAGCATTATCGCAGAAGCACTAACACCAGAAAGTTTACCTTTAGAAATGGTTTCTTCAGCCGGGTAAAATTTCAAGTTCCCATCGTACAAAGAGGAGACATAGAACGGAATTAGGTCATTTTCATGTCCCCAGAAAGCTTCCCACAGGCTATTCACACTTGTATGTAGGAAATCTTCCAGTGCTGGATATGCAGTTTCTTCCATGGAGCTCGACGTAGATGCATAGATAGTACTTGGCATCCTAAAGAGCTGCTGAAACTGAACCCCTTCTAGTGCGTAATCGAACTTCTGAAGGTCTATCAACTCAAAAGGAACATCAAAGGCGGTTTTTTCGATTATATCCTCAAACCAAGTAGCCAGATTTTCTTTCAGCGTTTCACGGTCTACAAATCTCCGAAGAAACTCCTTTCTGTCATGACTCCTACCCCTAGAAGAAATACTTGACTTCTTAGCGCCAGATTCCACTGAAAATCGACCTGGGGATACACCTAAGGATTGCAAGTACCGTAGTTATCTTAAACAGGCAAAGCATTGAAGTTCTATCAGTATTCATCATAACACTCATTACCATAAGCTGATCATTACACTCAGTAAAGCAACATATCATGAGAAAAAAAAAATTAAAGAAAGCAAATTTTGCTCATATCTCGAAGTGGTCAACCCGAATCCACTCCGCAATTACTTGAGAGTAACTAAAAAGCAACTACAATTTAGAATTTGGCAAAACTAACCACTACCAAGTAATAAAGTAGAAACCAACCAGCAATTCAGTCAATCAGAGCAGAAGTCAAACTAAATTGAAACAAGAAATAACAATTAGGGCTTCGAACCTTCCATATCAGGGTTGAAGTTAAAGCAATCTGCTAGCTAGACTTCGAGAGAGGTTTCCGAGCAGATCGTCGATGCCACTAAGCAGGCCAGCAAGTAGTCTCTCTCTCTCTCTCAAACCGAAAAAGTTAACCGATCGGAGTAATATTTATATCTATAAAAATACCTTCTGTTGTCAAATGGATGAAAAATAAGAGTTTAGTTACTATCTTCAAATGGTATCATTCCTCTTGGATTGAATTAAATGTCCAGCTAAACGACATATTATATCGCCGTTTTCACATTAAAATATTTGTAAGGGTGGCTAGGCTAACAAGTGAAGTACATACAATACAATACACTACAAAAAAAAAAGTCAACGATTTTCAAAGGAGCGAATAAATGGGCCTAATTGGGCGTCCACTAAAGATTGGGCCAGATTTTTGCCCCAGCATACGAATTACTTGGAATGTCATGTCACGTGTGCGGACCACATGAACTAGTAACTCGTATACAGGCTGAGCAAAAATATCCGAAAACCGGATTCCGATCCGATATTTGGTTTTCAAAACCCGAAAATCCGGATATCCGGTTTAGAAACCGGATCGGATAAACGATCCGATTTATTTTAAATAAACCGGATCGGATACGGATAGTGGTTTGTCTAAAATCCGAATATCCGTTATTCGGTTTTATATTTGAAAAATAATAAAAAAATAAAAAATAGCCCAAAATGAAAATGAAGGTCAAAAAGGAAAAAATCCTATAGAAATATTTATATTTATATTATTTTATTACATAATTTTGAATCATGAATTCACATATTGTGTGAATTACTATGTGTAGAAATTTTTATATGAATTTTTTTTTTTTTATTTTGATAAGAAACAAAAAAAATGATTTTGAACAGCATATATTTTGAATCATGAATTCATATATTGTTTATTATTTATTATGTAATTTTGAATCATGATTCGCATATTGTGTTAATTACTATGTGTAGTAATTTTTATATGAAAAAATATATTTTTTATTTGATAAGAAATAAAAAAATGATTTTGTAAAGAAAATATGAAAAATTATACTATAAAAAATAAATTTAAAAACCGGATGCGGATATCCGATTTAAATATCCGAATAAAGCGGATATCCGATTTTTGGATATCCGATTAAAACCGGACCGGATACGGATATCATTTTTTGATATCCGAAAATCCGGATATCCGGTTTTGCTCACCCCTATCGTATACTGTTATGTTATTAAGATTTACTAACTCATACAAAGTTTTTACGAAATTTGCTACTTCATTAGTGGTTTTGATTTCATAATTATTTTATTAATGGTTTATATGTTTTTAATTATTTTATTAAAAAAGCCTTAGTCCATACATATTTATCTAAATTTTAAGTCATAATAATCTTACTCGAGTGATTGAATCCAACCATATATTTCTATATGTTTAGACGACTTTGCATAGCATAAAAATGTTGCCTATATCGGGTCTGTGCGGAGATTTATATATACACATTACACGCATTATAGATCTAAAAATACAGTACTACGGTTAAGTTTTTCACGGTAGGCTTGCCTACTATCCGATCCGCCTAGGCGTGGAGCCGAACCCTAGTACTCGATCAATAATAATCTCTTGCTGCATCTTCGTCCTCTCTTCCCAATTTGTAATAATAATATTACATCACAACAAATGATAGCAATGGGTTGCAAATAAATCGCATCGCCTCTGTAAATAGCAGCGCGCGCCTAATTCAGCTCTTCACAAAAACCTAAGATGGCGACGTGTTACAACATTAAATTAGCTTATTCCGTTTTCAATAAGCAGGCGTCAACCCCTAAACACACGGCTACCTACTTATTACTGGCCTTGGACTGGGTGTTGTATGGTTGTTTCGCTTCCGACAAAAAGCCCTAATTCATCGTCTGTTTGCCCTCTTCTTGCTAACGCCGACAGGCTTCCTCGCTGCGCCAATCTTTCACATCGGTGGGGTCATTTCCACTGCATCAGGGCCCGTGGAATATGCAGTTGTCGGAGAATTTGCCCACTTCAACAAAGTCCGACATATCTGTCGTACGTAATTGAGTACACTTGCTGACTTTTTGCTACTATCTAGTAGTATACGTAACGTAAAATAATCCATATATATCTATTCTCTTTTATTAATGGTGAGGGCCCCCTTTAAACTGCCAAATTTTATACGATTTGGTCTGTCAATTTTTAGGTATCAACCAATCACATTTTTTCTACAATTAATAATAATTGAGCAAATAAAAAACTAAACTACCCACGTTCAATAAAAAAACCACTTTTCTCAAGTACCTCAAGTTCTCTCTCGACTACTCAGTAAACGTCCAAATAATACTACAAACCCATAATATCGATTGGAGAAGAATGATTATGTCTGACAGATAAATTCTGACGCTATCATTCTGTAGAAACAAATAAAAAATACATACCTGGACCAACACTGTGAGTCTTCATTTTTTTATCATTGTATGCATATATTTGGCGTTATCATGAATAGTTATAAAGTTCAACAGTGTTCATTTACCATTCTCGCATTTAGTGAGTTTCTCTACACTGTTCATTTGCCTTTCTCTTCCTTGGTTTTAATTTAGTTATTGGATTTCTCTCTACGGATTATGATATGTTGTGTTTTATGTTATTGATATTTTTTAAGATCCTAGAGAACTATATAATTTGCAGAAACAATCATTTATGCTTTTAATATTCTTTAGAAAGACTTCCATTTAATGTTGTTTGTTATTTTTTATTATTTAGATTCAAAATTAGTTGCACACATGTAGGGTGTGCATGGTTACTAGTAGTATATAATAAGTGCGCGTGTGACAAATAATTAGCGATGAGATGTATGTACTGAAACGGGCTGCGTGCGCCTTCCCATTTTCATGCGCAATAGTTCATGATCCAATCCAATAATCTCTCTCCCTCCCTCTCTCTCTCTCTCTCTCTCTCTCTCTCTCTCTCTCTCTCTCTCTCTCTCTCTCTCTTTGAAACCGAAAATGTTTAACCGATCGCGGTAATATTTATATCTATGAAAATAAAAATACCTTCTGTCGTCAAATGGATGAAAATAAAAGAGTATAGTTGCGTACGACCCTCAAATGGTATCATTCCTCTTGGATTGAATTAAATATCCAGCTAAACGACACATTGCATCGCCGTTTTCACACTAAACTATTTTTAATGGTAGCTAACGAGTACAAACAAATAAGGCCAATGATTTCCAAATGAGAGAATAAAAGGGCCTATTTGGGCTTACACTAAATATTGGGCCTTTCTTTTTTGCCCCCCTAATATTTTGCAGCAACTTCATGTGCGCAGTCTTATCAAGTCGCCGCGCATCGACGATTCTAAAGATCTGAGATACACAGTTGTACGAACATGACAAGTTGATCAATGGATGAAAACATCGAACAATTGCTCTCATTATAAAATTTCAATTAATACGTCTCTGACTATATCTCCAACACAACCGCCAATATACTTAGCTGACTATATAGTCCCTCCTTAATCATCATAAGTAATTATTACCCTAAAACTATAGAACATATCTCCCGTCGTCAACTCTAATTAACGAGCATTAAAACAAAACCTCTCCTAAAAAACAACACATGCTACTACGCTTAGGACTCACCAAACCCTTGAAATTACACGACATCCATTTGGGTTTGGGTTAACCTTGAAAGGAGTGCATCATTTTTTAATCATATATTACTTATTCCAATATGCCACTAACGTGTGTAGGCTGATTTCTTTATTATCTATAGCCTTTGCACATGTAATTCTCTTAAAGGGGTGATCGTGATGATTCGTACCCAAAAGTTAACCTTGAACCCTGATAACATGATGGATTACCACTCCACCTAAAAAGTTAACCTTGAAGGGAGTGTATCATTTTTTAATCCAACAAAAAGTTTCAACTCTCTACTTATACAAAACTCGCATTGAGCATTTAACACGCAAGAAAATCCTATAAATACCCCCACTCCATCCCTTCACCCCTCACAACCATAACACACACAAAACTTATAACATAACTCAACAACACCACAATAATAATAATGTCGTCTTCGGTCCTCGTCGTCGTCCTCATATCTCTGGTGGCACTACCCAACCCACTTCTTCTGCTGCCCGCCGCCCGAGCCCAAAACACGATCAATGGCGTGAGGGTGTTGGGGAGAACCTGCTGCACGCCGACAGGGACGTGCGTGCCCGCTTCAGCCGGGATAGATAGGCTCAGCCTCACCCTAAACTGTACGAACCCTCTCAGCGGGGCGGTGCTGGCCTCGGCCACCAGCGTCACGCTCGCCGACGGAGTTTTCGACTTCACGGTGCCCTTCGTGCAGCCGCTCTTGCCTCCCATCGGGTCCCTCGTGTGCTTGGTTACTTCGCAGCTTCTGCCTCTAAACGCCACCGTTTGTCCAGTGCTGAGTAATGCCACCGGGATTCTTTCGTCCACCTTGGAACTTGCGGGGACCACCGTGGCTTTGGTCGGCGGTGTTCTCGGGAATGTTGTGGAGTTTGTCGGGGTTACGTTTAGAGTCCTTCCAGTTACTTGATCGTTAAAGCTTTGACGATGATTCTTCTCTCCTCTCCTGATAGTGTGTGAAGATATAAATGTGCCTAAGAGGGGGGGTGAATTAGGCCTATAGAAATTTTTGCTTCTTTTCACAAATACCAAGTGTGGTGACTTAGATATGCCTACTAATGTTTGTGACGAGTATGCCTGATATATCCTAGTAACGTCGGATGTGCGTCGGGTCTGTCTCACAGCGATAAAGAAATAACTGAAAAGTAAATGCGAGACAGGATTTTTATAGAGGTTATATCCCCAACTGGAGTTTACTCCTCTCCTTGGGATTTGCTTCCCAAGAGTTTAACCAATCACTATAATGCACTGTAGCTGGATACAAAATTAATTGGTTAGCCCAATACACAACCGAAACAAGTCAAACACTAGCTACAACTAGGTTACCACACGCCGAGTTTCGTTCCTCGGAATCTCCTTGATCCCGACAGACACAGCTCGCTACCGAAGGGCCCCTGGACTTGTCCTTCCCTTCACGTGTGCGTAAACGTTGACCTTGCCTCCTTGGTATTGCTCACGTCCGTAGACAACACGTCCGTAGACAGAATATATGGCAGGTTATGATGTAATATCGGATAAATCACTCGATCAGTGATGGATATGCCGGTTAACGCTCAGGTGGGCAGAAAGCTATCACAAGTGGGAACTCAGGAACCTCTCAGTATGTTTCTGCTCAAGAATCTTTCGTAGGCTTATATTCGCAAATTCTAAGTGCTTCGAAAGTATGAAGTGTACCTCATATATAATCTTGTTCAAATAGCACTTCACATGGAAAATTACATCAAACAATAATTACCTAATCAAGCATAGTTTCCATGCAATCATACCATATAAATCATGCTCTTAACAAATCATCACAACGGTCATATAGCATATTTAAGCATGATTATATCCATATAGAAAGGTCAATTTCGTTCTCAAGCATATTCAAGCATTTCGCATATAACTACCATATCAGCACTTTCCATAAGAGATTCCCTGCTATCTGTTTCTAGAACGAGTCAGTCCAGATTTTCTTTCCAAGTATAGCACATAAGACAGCATCACATCAGCACGTTTTCCATGTATAATTCATAGTATAATTACCATGTTTAGCACACAAATCATATAAGAGAATACTTAATACGATTTATCAATCATAGCCAACATTTCCTTATTTCAGAGATCACATCCGTTTATAGCATATAACACCTTATCCAAAAATTCAATCAAATCACATTTTTCCTAAATATAATATCCAATCAACATAAGGAAAGATATCAATTTAATATTGTACATTAAATTCAGTGCAAATCATGCAAAGAATCGCATAAGTGATTTTCGTCCAGGAATAAACTAGTATCAATGGATATATCACTTTCCATATATAAACAGCATATTTTCCATATATAGCTCAGTAGGATATCTCATGCATTATTTCCATATGTAGCACAGTACGATATATCCTATCTCATGGACTGTCTATAACATGCGATCACTTAGTTCCATCAAATCATCACAGAATCACACGCAATTCAAATATTCAACATTTAATCGATTTTATAGCTCATAAACAATGCATGGTTGAATATTATCATGAACTTAGACATTTTATTTGTCCCAAATCGACTTGTTTAATTTATAGACATAACGTCTTTACAATTACATCGTTCATCAAAACTTTCTAACATATACGGACCAAAAAGGTCAACAGTGTGTGTTTGGGGGAATGATAAAAGATATGTAGTAGTAAACGACGTAGGAATAATATAACTAATAAAGCGAAAAAGGAAGTGTGTGCATGCATGCATGCGTACTTTTTCTTTTTTTGTGGGTCGTTTTTAGTATCGGTGTGTAATAGTTATATGGATGTGTACTTTGTGTGTGTGATGCATGCTTGTTTAAAAGTAAATGGAGAAGGATTGACCAGTTTGAGTTTCCAGTGTTATTCTTTTGCTCACTCATTAATAGTTGAAAGTTCACTGTAAAATGAAGAGAAAGAAATAGGAAAGTATTAAGTAAGAGAGAGAGAGAGAGATGATAAGAGAGATGGTCAAACAAACATTGATAGTCAATACGAACACGTGGAATCGAAAGTATGACCTCCTTCCACATTGACTATTGGGCTGAAGTTATTGTTGGGCGATAACTCTAAACCCTAACATAAGGCGAAAGTCCAGTCAGATGGCACGCACGCATCCAAGAAACCCTCTTTTTTTTTTTTTTTTTTTTTTTTTTTTTTTTTTTTTTTTTTTTTTTCGGTCCCGAGGTATCCCCACACTGCCCGGCTATGGGCTAATCGCCACACACTCCAGAGGCGGGACTAATCCCCGGGGTCAGATGAATACATCCCAAACCCACCCAACAACGATAGTCATGGGCCTAAGCCCATGGGGATTTTCCAAAGTCATGTGGGAGGTGGGGTTCGAACCCCTGACCTCCTAATCACATGAACTTTGGATGCCTCAGCTTGGCCACTAGAGCCAAGCCTCATTGGCCAAGAAACCCTCTTCGAAGGCCTTTTTTTTTTTGGAAATTCTCTTCGAAGGCGGTTTGCTAATGTTTGAATGAATATGCAGCATGCTTGATTAATTGTCCAAGGTAAATTACATGGCATGCCCACTTGATAAAATGAATAATATGATACACACATACGCACGATAAGAAAATGTCTTGGTAGTTATTATTATTATCTCGTCTTCCGTGGAAACATATCTTTCTATCTTGTGTTATCGTCTTTTGCAGCAACGTTTAGTCATTTGTAACCGTTAACGCGTCGGTTTTTTATTAAAAGGAATAGCCATTTTTTTTAGGGTTAATTCCTTATCAGTCCATCTCAAAGTTTAAACTTCCTCTTAAATACCACTCGAATTATTTCTTTCTTATAAGTACCTATCTGAAAATTTATTCCTCTGCAGTACCTAAAAAGGTCTTTTCAGCGTTAAAAAGACGAAAATACCCCTGTCTCACATATTCCATTGAAGTTGAATAAATTATTTCACATGAATTGTACCAACAAAACTTGTTATTATACCAATAAAATTGAAATTATACCAGAAATTTGTAGAAATTATACCAAATGTTCGAACATTATACTACGTTATTATAATTCGAATTTTATAAAATGAAATTGGACATTATACTAACTGATTATGCTATTATACTAGAAATTATGGAAATTGTACCATTTGTTTTCGTAATTATACCAATAAATAAAGGTATTATAATTTATAAAAAAAATTAGGCATTATACCAACTGATTTTGCTATTACCAGAAATTGAGGAGATTATACCATCTATTTTCGTTATTATACCAATAAATATTGTTATTTTAATTTTATACAGCGAAATTGAATTATATACCAACTAATTTTTGCAAATATAAATTGTGGAAAATATACCATACATTATCGTTATTATACCATCTACCTCAGTTATTATACCAATAAATAAAGTTATTTTAATTTTATACAGCAAAATTGGAGATTATACCAACTAATTTTGCTATTATACCAGAAACTGAGTAAATTATACCATCTGTTTATTAGGTTCAATTCTGCTGGTATAATAACGATAACAGTTGGTATAATTTCCAATTTAACATTATTTGTTGGTATAATGAGAATAACAATTGGTATAATAATTAGAATAGTTGGTATGATGCCCAATTTAATATCAGGAAAGGGTATTTCCGTCCGTTCACTGTTTAGGGGTATTAAACACACAATTTTTTGCAGATGGGTACTTAACAGGAAGATTTTTTCGTAGGGGTACTGGACAGGAAGTTTAGTTTCTGACAGAGCCTGATAAGGAATTTATTTTTTTTATAGGAATTTCAACGGTTATTTTATAGGGAGAGGCAGCCAAACCCTAATCAAAGAATATCTTAAATTTCTACTACACTATAACAACAAATAAGAGACTTCTGATTTCCCACTTCTTCCAAGCCTTCTGCATGTATGATCACCATAATCCCACGTATCCGCCAACGAAGAATCCCTTTTGGAAAGCCCAATTTCAAGCGCTAGAAGGCAATAATCCCATACTCCACCTCTCAGCTTTGTCAACTATAACTTGCATTAAATAAAACCTGCTATACTTGTAGCGATACCAAACCCTTGAAAACAACAATGCAACACATAAAATAATAATTAAGTAAAAAAGAATAGAGATGTTTACTCTTTAGTACCCAAAAGTGTAAAAAAAAAATCAGATCAGTCCCTTGTCAACATATTTTTATTATACATGTACCAAGCAGAATAAAATTTTTGCACATAAATATCCGCATGATCGAAGGTACATCGTATAAGAAATTTAGGTAAGGTAGAGAAACGTATTGTCATACATAATCCATTGAAAAAAATACATCATTCTTGCATAAATATCACACAACATATTTAGGAATTAGGTACAACAAAAACACGTAATATGGCACGTAAATATACATATAAAAAGATACGTAAATTAGAAGACGGTAAAATGGTACTTTCAATCACATGGGTGCCGTATGTGTAAAAACTTTATTCTACTAGGTACCAATATATAATGGCGTTTGTTCATCGATATGCCTCCTCCTGAACATTACCCCTCGTCGTCCTCATATCTCTAATAATACTCACGGTCCACAATAATAACGCCCGAGCCCAAAGCACCATTGATGATATGTGCCTGTAAGTGCTGTTAGGAGAATGTGCTGCACGCCGACTGGGATCTGCACGCTTGGCGCCGCGGGCCTCGTAAGGGTCGACGTCAGCCTCAACTGCATAAACCCTAATAATGGAGCTGTGGTCGCTACGTCCCTCGACGGAGTGTTAAACATATCACCATGCCAACGCAGAGTTTTGTCCCTCGAGTACATTCTTACAACAATAATGTGTGAAAAGCTACTTCTCCCCTCCCTCTTAACAATAGTGGTCAGGCCATGATTGCCCTCTGCTCAGTGCTTCAGTTGGGCGTCTTACGGTCCCCTTACGGCTTGTTAGTGGGATTTAGTTGGATGACGAACTCTAAAACCGCCATGCATAAATGGAATAAATTATGGGATGATATCCCTCTATAAATAGTGCAAAACTCAGTTCTAAGTCACACAACACAAAACAGCCTTCAAATCATTAACCTAGCTAACAACATACACAAATCATCTCAATAACAAAAAAATGGCCTATAAAAACAACAACAAAACTGCCACCCTTTTCGTGGTCTCCCTCATCCTCTTCGTAGCTCTCAACCCACCGAAAACCGCCTAGGCTCAGCTCCTCGGGATGAACTTGCCGGGCTTCCTTTGCTGCACTGCCAACGAAAACTGTGCTGCAAATGGCAGCAGTCTCCCACTCGTCGGTTCCTTGGTTTCGCTCAATTGCAGCAACCTTTTTGGAGTCACGAGGACCGTGGCTCAATCCTCACTAACGCGAATGGATCGTTCACCATAAACTTGTCTCCGTTGAACGCTTTATTAGCCTCTCCACTCTCACTGTGCACCGTAAGCGTTCGCCTCCCATTGGTGAACGGTACAGTTTGCCCTTTGCTTTCTAACACGACTGGGGTTCTCGCAGCTCCTGTCATAGGGGGCGGGATTATTTCCACTTTGTTTGGGCTCGTGCAGACTGCGATCACTGGACCGTTTGCACTTCTTACTGGTCTTTGATCGCATGATCATATCTGCTTGAGTTGTCTTCTTCTCCCCACGATATGTAATAATCTAGTATGTTTATGTAATGCGATGTGTGAAGAATAAGCGATGAGACACAGGCGCATGCATGCATGCATGCGCCGCTCCATATATTTCGCAAGTCAATAAATTTTTACCGTTTAATGTAACGACTTTTCATGTGTGTTTTTATTTATGACGTCAAGAATAAAGGAGAAGAATGTTACCAGTACTTCATGATCTCTCTCTCTCTCTCACTCTCTATATATATATATATATATATATATATATATATGATACGGACTAGAATAGATGGGCCGGAAAACAAATAATAGAAGAGGCCCAGTAAGCCCATGAAGAGGAAGAGCCCAGAATGAAGTACAGAATTGGACCTGGGAGAAAGGACCTGCGAAGGTCCCCCGGATATAGGCATTATCCGGACAAATTAGGGAAGACTTTTGGGTACTTCAGGACGATGGGACATCAGAAAAGAGGAAAGGAAGTCACAGAGACACGTGTCGACCATGGATGGGGCAGTATCACTGTAGGAAAAGCTGTAGCCACTTGCAGGCTGTCATTCAGTCAATATTCGTCACTGTTCATTGTACCATACCAGTCACGTCCCCTGAAATCCTGGGATATTACTTGGGAAGGCTGTTGGGAGCTGCTATAAAATGAGGGACTTAGCCATTTTTCACAACAACGATTCTTATTCTATCACTTTCTCACACACAAAAAACACCTAGAAATCTCTCTTTCTCACTGTAATAGTTCTTTTTCCACTAGATCTTTAACCTATATGAGCGAAAGTGAGTTGTGAGCATGTAATTCTCCCAGGTATAGTGAAAACCAGTTTTAGTGCCCCCGTGGACGTAGGATCTGCAAAGATCCGAACCACGTAAATCCTTGTGTTATTTCATTTACGTCTTTAAACAGGTCCCCAACGTACCAAATATGCTCCCAGACAGATCCCCAATGTCCCAAACAGGTCCCCCAATACGCCCCAATGTCCCACAAACGTCCCAGACAGGTCCCCAATGCCCCAAACAGGTCCCCATTACGTCCCCATCGTAAAGACAGCACCTTACGTCCTTAAAAACTTCCAATATTCATTCTCTGGCTATATAAATTCCTTTTCCCACACTTATAAATCTGTTGATTGGGATAGCCCCATATCAAATGGCGCCGTCTGTGGGAAATTCCGAGTTGAAGGCGTGAGTAATTTTGCCTATGTTGTGCGAAGTTGTTCTTAACGTTTTCTATTTTTCCTCTCCTTATTTCTACTGGGACGAGACAAAAATAAAAAAACGGGGGGAAGAAGATTCTCTCTGCCAAAGAAGCTGGACTTATAAACCGCATGAGCTGCCGAAGCACAACTGAAGCTCCTGAGACGTAATACCATGTGCACCACCTTGACTGAGAGGAGGAAAGGATGAAGACTCGAAGCTCCCCCTTCGGGACCTAAGAACCTAGCTCCCCCTTCAAGACCTAAAAGTCCAGCTTCGCGCTTGTAGAAAGACCCGAAGCTCCCCCTTCGGGACCTAAGAGCCCAGCTCCACGCTGGCAAGAAGACCCGAAGCTCCCCATTCGGGACCTAAGAGCCCAGCTCCGCGCTGGCGAGAAGACCCGAAGCTCCCCCTTTGGGACCTAAGAGCCCAGCTCCCCGCTGGTAAGAAGACCCGAAGCTCCATCTTCGGGACCTCCCAGCTCCACGCTGATAAGAAAATCCGAAGCCCCGCCTTGGGACCTCCAAGCTCCGTGCTACCACGAAGACCTGGAGCTCCGCTTTCGGGAGCCAGGAGTCCAGCTCCACGCTGGCGTCCGAAGGTCCGCAGGAGATACAAGCCCAGCTCCGTTCTAACACATGAGGATCCTTGGGACCTAGAAGGTAGCTACACGCTGACGTCCAGATATCCGCGGGGGATATAAGCCAAGCTCCTCGCTAGCACGCGAAAGTCCGTGGGACCTAGGAGCCAATCCCCACGCTGATGTACGAAGAGCCGCAGGAGATCAGAATACAGCTCCGCGCGAGCATAAGAATGTCTGTGGACCTAGAAGTTAGCTCAGCGCCAACACTCGAAGACCAGTGGGAGATGAGAGCCCAGTTCCATGAGGGCAAGATCCACAGAAGACATCCCACGCTGGCCCTTGGCCAGAATTCCAGGGCCCTCTACATCCCCTTCTCAATTATATAATATTGTTATCATAATAAATATGTGACCACACTAATAAGTGTTACTGTTTGAAGGACGAAATAAAGAGGCTCACCCAGGCAGTTGCCCTAAAGGAGTCTGTAGGAACTGTGCCTAATAAAGGCAGACGACGTCCACCTCCTCCAGATAGGGGCCAGTTCCAGTCAGGACTCATGTCCCCGTCATAGTAGAAGCGCGAGGCACTGGGGACTCCAATGGCCCATAGAGCCCGAATCATGCACCCGAGCATTTGAAGGACTTAGAGGTCCAGCTCCGCAATGGTGTACAAAGGCCAGAGGGACCTCAAGTCCCAGCTCCGCACTGGCAAGAAGACCCGGAGCTCAGCATCCGGGACCTCCCAGCTCCCCGCTGGCAAGAATATCCGAAGCTTCGCATTCTGGATCTCCCCAGCTCCGCGTTGGCAGGAAAACCCAAAGTTCCCCCTTTGAAACCTTAAAGCCCAGCTCCCCGCTGGAAGGAACACCCGAAGTTCCCCCCTTGGGACCTAAAAGCCCAGCTCCGTGCGGGCAGGAAGACCCGAAGTTCCCCCTTCGGGACATAAAAGCCCAGCTCCGCGCTTGCAAAAAGACCCGAAGCTCCCCCTTCGGGACCTAAAAGCCTAGCTCCGCGCTGGCAAGAATATTCGAAGCTTTGCATTCTGGATCTCCCCAGCTCCGTGCTGGCACCAAGACCTGAGCTCTTATATTTGGGATCTAAGAGCCAAGCTCCACGCGCAAAAGCCTGACCCCTTTGGGAAGAACCACTGGGGAGTTACGAAGACCAGCTTCGTGCTGGAAATAAAGATATGATCTATGTGTTTGAGATCTCCGTGCCGAGCTCCTCGCTAGCACGTGAAGTCCGTTACGGGGGATCTCCAAATCGGCTAAAACCCAGCTGCGCGCTGGAATAAAGGCAAAGAAGCACAGCTGCCGGCATGCGAAGGTCTGTGGGACCTAAGACACAGCTCCGACGCCTGAGCCGAAAGAGTTAAAATCACATCTCCGCGCTGGCAAGAAGCCCGAAGTTCCGCATCCGGGACCTCCCAGCTCCGCGCTGGCAGGAAGCCCAAAGCTCCGCATCTGGGACCTCCCAGCTCCGTTCTGGCAGAAGACCCAAAAGTCTAGCTCCGCGCCGGTAGAAGTCTTAAAAAGCCCAGCTCCATGAAAGCCTGAGCTCCTATATTTGGAATCTAAGAGCCAAGCTCCAAGGCGATCCGTAAAACTCAACTCCTTGGTGGAGACCCACTGAGGTTTGCGAAGACCAACTCCATGTTTGCAAAGAAGTCTGACTCCACACCGACATCTGAAGAGCTGCATGAGATACAAGCCAAGCTCCTCACCTAGCACACGGAGGTCCGTGGGGACCTAGAAGTCATGCTCCATGCTGAGGTCCAACGATACGTGGGAGTTACAAGCCAAGCTCCACGCTGACGGCTGAAGATCCACGAGAGACAAAAGCCCCATTCCACGTGGGCACATGAAAATCCATGGGAGACATCCCGCACTTAAGGCTCTTAGCCTGGACCTCAGGGCCCTCTAGATCTTATTCTCTATTATATATTATTTTATCATGATAAATATATGTACCGCACTAATAATTGTTGTTATTTGAAGGATATGATCAAGTGGCTCGTCATGACGGAACATCTTAAAGTGGGGGCAGTCACGGTAGCAAGCATGATTTGAAGGTGATCGACAAGGAGTCTTGGGGATCTATGCCGTATAAGGGCAGACGACCCCCATTCTCTCTAGGCAAAGGCGCGACAGCCCCGCCGTCATCTGAAAGCTGAGGCATGGTTTCCGAAACAGATCACTGATGCTTAGGAACTTTAAATTAGTCGAAGACCCGACCTAAGCTCGACCCCGCACTAACGTACGAAGGCTCGATTTCTCCGTTCGGAGTTTATAAGCCCTGCTCATCGCTGGCATGCAAAGATTCAATCATCTAATGGGGATCTCCAAAGACTAGCTCCGCGTCGATAACGAAGGAAATACGTAAGAAGGACCTACTTGTCAGATTGGACTTATGACCCTTGTTCTCCACGAGCATAGGAAAACAACCAAAGAGGATTTATGAAGGACCAGCTGCCTGGAAACAAAGGCGCGAGTCATGAGTCCGGAATCTCCAAGTCTTGCGCCTCGGTTGCATGTGAAGGATGAAATCGAAGGGCCCATCCTAACGGAATATCGAAGGAAGTTCGTAGACCATGGCCTCGACCAACGTCTGAAGGTAGCAGAGAAGAAGTCAGGGGGATCTGTGCCGACTAAGGGCAGACAACCCCTGTCACTTCTAAGTGCCAATGCTGATTAGGGCTCACATCCCTAGCATGATAGGAGCTCCGGGCAAGGTGGATCCCAACCTCCAACAGAGCCCCAAAATCGTATACCTAAGCAGGCAAAGGTCTCAAGCTCCATAGATCCTGGTATTTTCATTAGAACAATAGTCATCATTTGAAGAAGGAGATACTAGACTTACCCAAGCGGGACCCACGGTGGGATTGTTGGTCGCGAGGCAAACATGACCCCAAACTCGCCGAAAAAAGTAGGGGGATCTATGCCTAATAAGGGCAGACAACCCCCACTTCCTTCAAATTAGGCCACGTCCGTTCTCCCCAGAGCCTTACTCTCATCATGAAGGGAAGATCAAATAAAGAAGATCCCGACCAGAGCCCAAGAACTCTAAACTCATGCTATAAAGAGAAGTTCGCCCGGATATCACCACACATCATCATACCAAGAAGACGATCCATCAAATAGAAGCTCCGACCGTGCGGGGCTGAAAGAGCCCAGATCCTGAAGGAGGAAGTAGACAAGCTTTTCCAAGTAGGGACCTGAGCAACGCGTGTCCTACGGATTATTCTCCATCACCCCGAGTGAATCAACTGGTGGACTCCACCTCTGGGTGTGAGGTCCCCAGCGCCATAGACGCCTACCAGGGGATCTGGGAGCTCCAGAGGCCAGTAGGAAGGCCTTTGAAGAATTAGAGGAACACCTCCACAATATACCTCTCCCAGCAAAATATCTAATAGGGAACAAGCGGGCGCCATGTTTCTCCATGGAAGCATTAGCTCCGTCTTACTAAGGAAAGAAGGGCCCTCCCCAAGCCGACCTACTTTATGAAGCAAGGTGCTGTTGGAGGATGAAACCAAACGATAATTCAGTCAGATCTATCTGGTAGAAAGGTGAAATGCGCCATCAAGCTAGGGGAGTGCAACAGGGAATTCAAACAACAGTCGGCCCCCCAAAAAACTCAGATCCTCTCCAACTTTGTGCTTGAGATCACCAAAGGACCACATAAGCAGCGATGGGAGGTGCACACATACGATCTATGACCTCTCATAGATCTGGAGCGGAGGTCCTTATCATTAGCCCGATGGGAGAGGAGCTCCGTTTCGTCACGACCTTCAAATTCCCTGAGAATGATTCTGAATACAAAGCCTTAACCTCTGGAGGATTGCGAAGGAGATGGGACATGGGACGTCATTGGAAGAAAAGTCGTAGAGTTGACTACTTGGCCAAAATGATGAGCCGGGTTTTGACCATCAGAGAGGATGGCATCGCCAATTTCACGAAAGAAGAGAAGGAGGTAGGGAAGTTGCGGGAAGCATGGAAGGAGACGACAATTAGAGGACTCTGTCCCGAAGGTCCTGAAGGGCACTTAATCAAAAGGCAAGAAGGGATGTGCAGGATAGTATGTGGGATATAAGTCCCTGACGAGGACAATGATAAGGGCGGCCTATCTCTATCCTGCCATAATCACGGACCTCGGATTCAAACCCCAAGGGAGGTTCTGGGAAAAAGCTAATGGTGGACCACAGGAGAAATTGAAGGGGTCACAGCCCCACCTGACGGCAGGAGCTCCGCCGACATCCGGGACATGATCCCCCATAAAGGTCCTAAGATTCAATAAGTATAAGTTGGCTAACGACTTGATTTGATTTTCCAGGGCGAGTAAGGCACTTCCATATGACACATTATGATCCCACCAAATGGGATCTGTGAGCATCTCCGCGCAGACACACGAAGAGCGGATTTGTATGTTCCAAACCCACAGTCCAGCTCCATGCTGATGTGAAGGCCCTAACTCCTGGGGACCTAAAGATAAGCTCCTTGCTGAAAACAGGGACATGATCCGTGCGTTCGAGATCTCCACGCTGAGCTCCGCGCCAGCATGCGAAGTTCGTTATAAGGGATCTCCAAACCAGCTGAAACCTAGCTCCGTGCTGGTTGAAGGCAAAAAGGTCAAGCTCTGCGCTGACATGCGAAGGTCCAGGGGACCTAGAAGATAGCTTCATGCTATCGCGCAGAGACATACCGCACTGATAAGGCTCTCAGCCGGAACTTCAGGTGCCCCCTAATGGGACAATTGAGGAAGTTCCTTGACCGTGGCATCAACCAAGGTCAAGGAGTCTGGGGGATCTGTGCTGATCAAAGGTAGACAACCCCCACCTCTTTTAAGGACCAGCTCCATTTATAGGCTCAGCCTCAAACCTTAGCTCCGCGCTGGACCCTCAAGCTAGCTCCGTACTAGCATCACCTTTGACACCAATGACTTTCGGGTTGGCGGCGTGAATAACATCAACGACCTTATGTGGGTTTAAAGCTCCTGTGATACGACCAATGAAAGAAATCATGTCGCCTAAGGATTTAGATGGCCGAGGGATCAGCAAATCTCCGACCGTATTCCTTGTCCCACCTGGGAGGCACGATGTGGAGCTCAAACAACGAATGACCCTCTAGGCTCTGGCCCTCTCCGACTTTGTACTTGGAACTACCAAAGGACCACAGAAGCAACAATCGAAGGTATACGCAGATGGATCTGCAACCTTCGGAGACCTGGGACCAGGGACCTCATCTCTAACCAAGAAGGAGCGAGCTTAACATCGCCATTACTTCAAATTCCAGACCTCCGACAAGGAGCTCGGATACTAAGCGAGCGGGCGCTATAACCACGCATATAAGCGAGCGGGCGCTATAACCACGCATATAAGCGAGCGGGCGCTATAAACCACGCATTTAAGCGAGCGGACGTTGTACCCCCGCGTCTAAGTGAGCTGACACTATAACTACGCATTCAAGCGAAGCTGGCGCTATAACCAGGGTAAACTAATTATATCCCTGAGACCCGCCTTGTCGGGATATGTACATTTTATCATATAATGAAAGGTGCACCATATGATATACTCGATACCAAAGGTCGACGGACCTGCGGCGTACAAAGACATCAAAGACTGATAGTCTGCGACGTGAGATGATGCCAAAGACCGACGGGTCGGCGGTGTACCCGACATCAAAGGCCACAGGTCTGTGACGTGAAAGATGCCCATGAGGGCGTACAAGATGCCGCCGCTGACGGGCTGCGGTGTACAGGACATCAAAGGTCATCAGTAAGGCCTGCGACGTGTATAGGTACCTCAGCGTAGCTGGCGCTATAACCAGGGTAAAACGGTGGGGGAGATCCCCACTTTTTAGGACCTTCGGGCCTATATTACTGAATTCGCTAAGGACAAATAGAGCCTAGCGCAAAGCGACACCCGAGGACAATGAGACGGTCATTATAACCAAGGGCGTGAATTCGTACTTGGCTTACGAATTAAATAAGCGAGCTGGCAACCATGCCACAATAAGGATGTTCCCAGAAACATCGCTCAGGTCCCACAATGACGAAAGACAAAAAATAAAGGAGAAAGGGAACTCCGATGTAATACGCGAACATGGGGAGTTGAGCTCCCCATACCATTATGCCTCGAAAGAAAAACATGACAAAGTATTTCTTACAGGCTATCACCATGATGAAAAAGAGGAGAACTCTATATAAATAGGATGTCCCAGGGAGCTAGAAACAACGTGCGGCAGGACCTGGGATCTCCTTCGAAGTACAAGAGGAGCTCCATCATCAGACCCTGTCAGGTCCCTTCCAGATTCCAAGGACGATGGATGCAACGGCGACGATAAAGCCTAAGGAAAAACGAGCTCCAACAGAGCCCCATAAACATAGGGGAGTTAAGCTCCCCTAAAACATCGCAAGTCCTAAAATGTCCAAAAGGCCTTCCACCAAGTTCCCTGAGGAGTTGGAGACGGCGGGCCAGGACCTATGCATGCTTCTCTACAGTAGGGAGCCAAAATAAAGGACCTTTGGGAGCCTTCTGATCTCCTTGAAGCACGCGGGATAAGGAAGGTCCCGCATGAATGACTTGGCCTCAGCTCCCAAGGACTCAGCACCATAACCTCCATGAGGTATTGCTTCAGAAGAGGGACAAAATCCGCCAGGCCCTCTGAGAACTTCTTCCCAGCAGCTGTAGAAAGAAGGTGCTGCTGGCAAGACATAGCACCTTCGGCCTTCGTATTTACCAAAGCAGCTGCCGATTGCAACTCCCCCATACACGCAGAATCCTCATCCCACTCAGTTTTCTCTCTGGCAAAGGAACGTCACGACGTTGCAAAAGTGCTACCTGCTCCTCCAAGCTCCGCATCCCCCCTATGCCGCTACACCAACGCGGACCTCTCATTCTCCATTTCTTCTTCAGCTCCAAATTTCAATGCAGCTTCCCCCAGCTAATTGTTCCTTGGCGGCAGAGCTGGCCTGAACTTACTCCAAATGCCGTTGAAGGGCCTGACTACTTTCTTCTGACTCTCAAGCCGACGGCCCACAGATGACCGCGCAACCACCTGATTTATCACCTAAGAACGCAGCAAAAGAAGTTCCAGTAGGGAAAACACCACCAGGAAGAAAAAACAAGACGGCCCAGCACTTCCATCCTTTTTCCTTCTCTAGCTGATCTACGAAAGAGGGGAGGTCCTCTTTTGAAGATATCCTCTGTGAAACGTTCACTGAGATCTCCCAGTTGTTGCTTCCTGACATTGGCAACTTCTGCTAGCTCCCCCACTCGTTTTGGTGGCACACCAGCCTTTCTCTTAGCTCCCGAAATAGGAACAACTTCCTGAGCCGCTGAGATCCCCTCATCCTTGGGGAGCTGGGATATCTCTTCCCGAATGTACCTGGCTGGAGGAATCTCGCAAAGCATGAGAGCTGCGATAGGTAATCCGACCTGGAGAACCAGCGAAGTGGCCCTTTCCTCCACATCCGCCAACAAAACATGTCCCTTCAAGAGGTAAGGGTGGTAGGGAGGTAAGGCCCCTCTTACTATTTTACTCTAATTTACTTTTTGTCCCAGAAAACAAATTAGAGTAGGGGAGTGGTTGATACGGACTAGAATAGATGGGCCGGAAAACAAATAATAGAAGAGGCCCAGTAAGCCCATGAAGAGGAAGAGCCCAGAATGAAGTACAGAATTGGACCTGGGAGAAAGGACCTGCGAAGGTCCCCCGGATATAGGCATTATCCGGACAAATTAGGGAAGACTTTTGGGTACTTCAGGACGATGGGACATCAGAAAAGAGGAAAGGAAGTCACAGAGACACGTGTCGACCATGGATGGGGCAGTATCACTGTAGGAAAAGCTGTAGCCACTTGCAGGCTGTCATTCAGTCAATATTCGTCACTGTTCATTGTACCATACCAGTCACGTCCCCTGAAATCCTGGGATATTACTTGGGAAGGCTGTTGGGAGCTGCTATAAAATGAGGGACTTAGCCATTTTTCACAACAACGATTCTTATTCTATCACTTTCTCACACACAAAAAACACCTAGAAATCTCTCTTTCTCACTGTAATAGTTCTTTTCCACTAGATCTTTAACCTATATGAGCGAAAGTGAGTTGTGAGCATGTAATTCTCCCAGGTATAGTGAAAACCAGTTTTAGTGCCCCCGTGGACGTAGGATCTGCAAAGATCCGAACCACGTAAATCCTTGTGTTATTTCATTTACGTCTTCAAACAGGTCCCCAACGTACCAAATATGCTCCCAGACAGATCCCCAATGTCCCAAACAGGTCCCCCAATACGCCCCAATGTCCCACAAACGTCCCAGACAGGTCCCCAATGCCCCAAACAGGTCCCCATTACGTCCCCATCGTAAAGACAGCACCTTACGTCCTTAAAAACTTCCAATATTCATTCTCCGGCTATATAAATTCCTTTTCCCACACTTATAAATCTGTTGATTGGGATAGCCCCATATCAATATATATATATATATATACCTTTCCCTCTCTCGTTTCCTCTTTGGTAGTATGTGTAGTTGTTGATACGCGAATAACATTCATAAGAATGAGAAACCAATGTCAAATAATAGTGATAGTTATCGATCTCACATCTCCCACATTAGTATTTTTCTTAAAAACTAATTACTATATCCAGCTTCATCTACGGACATATATGTTCGTCACATTTCACTATGAAGCAATATATACTACATATGGCAATCATCGCAATAATCCCTGAAATAGCCTAATGGAAATTATAATGGGACCCTGAGATTTTAAGTCACAACAATAATCTTACTCGTAATAAGTTATTGATCCTACCATATATTTCTATGTTTCGACTTTGCATAAATGTTAGGCCGATTTGATCCAACCTTGTACTGATTCAAAGGATTAGTATTACCTGATATGATGAATTTCGGAAGCAATAACGAAGTAATACCGATAGACGAATTGTAGAGTTGGAACGAGAGCGCGCGAGTTCTTCAGAAAAGTCGTCAACTCTATTAATGAATCAGCAACCCTAAACACTGATGTGTTTAGGGTATTTATACATAAGCCCTAATGGGCTAACTGGGCCCAATATAACTAATATACCCACAAGTCGGGTATATTTACAATTAAGTCCTAGGGCGTAATTAAATTACAGAACATAGACTAATAATTAAATGAACACAATTATATAATATCTAACAATCTCCCCCTTTGTGTTCATTTCACGTAGTAGCACGGTCTTCTGTTCTGTAGAAGGATTTTCTCAGATTGAGAACGTACTCGAACTGTCCGATGCTTCGGCGAAGGCATAATCTATTCTGAATTTCTTCAATAGCAATATTGCTTAGACTGACGATTTCATCTCGGAACTGCTCGAGGCCTAAGCTTGCAAGGTCACCTTTTGAAGAGTCAGAATATCTTATAACTTTACTTCTCAGTTTCTCGATAATGATCCTGAGAGTGCCGTCGCAGTACTTCTCGACTTCTGAGAGAAACATGACTCTCTTTAGTCCATCCTTGCTGTAGACTACGGAGAGTTCAGGTTCTTTGAAGATGAAGCCATTTGGGTATGGTTTGAGTTCCTCCTCCATGCCGGTGAAGTTTGGTCTTGTGAGGTTTACCTTCCTAGCATTATTCTCAATGGCTATCTGGAAGTCATGCCCTGTGTAGAAGGTAATATCCCTTAGCATATGTCTTTTGATGGCTTCATATCCCAGCTTGTATCGAAATTCTCGTAGGATGAACTTCCTGTAGAGTCTTGATAGCTTGTATACTTCGCTGGGATCAATGTACTGCAGATTGCCTTCAGTGATCACGTCTTCTGAGCCATCCAGTCGTAGTACTTTGTAGACTGGGTATTTTAGGTTCCTTCCCATTTCCTGGACGGTGACCTCCACTATATCCTTGATCGGTGCCTTCGCTCTCATTCTCTTCTTGTCTGTATCCGTGACCCTCGATCCGCCTTTTGTCGTCCATTTGTATAGGAAATGGTAGGCCAATTTTTTTGATCCTTCAATATGTGATAGGCCTCTCAGCTCCATTTCATTGTATGGTCGAATTTGACCATGTTCTCGCCAGATTCTGCTTCTAAGTTCCTCTTGAAATGGAGTTGTGATCTTGTTCCAGGGAGTCTCAGATGCTTCTGACGTTTCTTCGTAGTCTTCTCCATTTCTGATCTCGTCTGGCGCCATTCTGAGGCTTGCTTCAACCGCCGCCCAGATCAGTCCACTAACGTTGTCCAGTCTCTCTTGAATGTCATCTCCTGTGGGATGATCGCTGTGGCTTTGAGATCCCCATCCCTGATTGATATACTCGTTGAGCTCAGCCAGGGGATCAGGGATGCTCATGTCTACGACTGGAGGCAGTGGCTCGTCGATTTCCTGTGGGGGTGGGTCTGGTCTGAAGTCGGATGGTAATGAGGGTAGGCTTTCTGGTAGGTTAGTAGTTAGGGTTAAATGGGAGGAGGTAGTAGGTTGGGGATTTGAGGTTTCTGGTTGAGTTTGGGTTGAGGTTGAGGGTTCTGTATGGGTGGTGGCTGCCTCGACCCGATGTCGCTTCTCCCCCTCAGGACGACCGTCGCCATCAGGGTCGTCATGTCGACGTTTGTGTGTGGGCGGGTCATAGTGGCAGTGGTAGGGTAGTTGGAGGCGGTGAAGGAGCTCCGTATCCTCATCATCGAGGTGGTCGGCCTCGCTGAGGAGTCGGGCGAGTAGATTCTGTCGAAGCTCCTTAATGGTGGGGGTAGGTGTAGAGGTAAGTGATGGTGTTTGGTGGGATGAGGAGGATGGTGTTGCCCCGACTTTTTGTAGGATAGATGCCTCCATTTGCTTCATTTCTTCGCGTATAGTGGCGAGGCTCCGTTCAAGGCTCTGGTCGAGGTGGGCTTGGGTGATAAAGGGTGAAAATAACTCAACAGAGCCACGAAGGCGTTCTGTTGTCACGACTTCAGAGTAAACTCCTGTGTCGCGGCCCACATTCACTAAAAAGTGTGTGGGACTTGAGGAACCGGGGCCACTTAGGCTCACCGTTGGCATCGTCGATAAGGCAAGCTCATCGAGATGGCCTGATGGCACGGGGGTTAATGATGTTGCCCATGTCAGGTCTTCCGTCCGATCGTCGAGTATCATCAGTAGATGACGTCTCTACGGACGTTCTGGACTGATCACTAAGAAGAGTCGATAAAGGTGTATGTGTCCTAGCAAAATCGAAAAAATTTGGGAAAGTGGACACTAGACTCGATGTGAGGGAAGAAGGGACAGTGACGTGGGGCTGGGAGTCGCTGATTTGTATATCACTTGCCTCCGAGCGAGGCAAGGATGACTGAGATGGTCCCCGTGAGATGTTGAGACATCAACCTGTTGGGAGGTTGATGAATGGGAAGGGCTGGGTTGTGCATGCGCCGTTGAACCAGATGCGGCGGCTTCTACTCGGGAGCTGATTAAATCAGCTCCTGTTCCTAGGGGTTCGGTTCTGGAAGATATAGTGAGGAGGGGAGGTGCGAAGTCGACGGACGCCGGAGGAGGTGGGCGTCGGTCGTGTTTTTTCTTGGTGCGTACTTCGCGTTGTCGCTCAGGACCCTGTCTCACACTCGGGCTGGCCCCGGGGTTGGATACGGTGGGGTTTGACCGTATCGGAGGGGCAGGAAGGTTCTGTGACTGCCTGTATTTGATCACCTCGGCATCCGTAGGATCAGCGAGGTCCAGGAGGTGTCTTGGGATAGGCATGCCTTGGAGTGTCGATCCTTCCTTTGATTTCTTCAGATAGCTGAACTTGGGGACTCCTAGGGACTCTGCCGCTGGACGACGAGTGATCTCTGGATGGATTTCCATGTAATGATAAATCAAGACTTGGAACCATCGGAGATATGGAAGGCCCTTTCTCTTGGACGTCTTGAGGTGATCTCTGGTATAGATCTGGTCCACTATTTCTTGCATGAATAGGGCAGCGTAGTCGTAGCGTTTCCCGAAGATGAATTAGTGAAAGGGAGTAGACTGTGTTTATTTAAGCCTAGGAAGCTAATATCATAAAGAGGGAGGGGTTTCTTGACTGTTTGTACGGAACCTGGAACAAAGCCTAATCCTTCACGGGGATCATAAAATTCTGTCTCTAGGCTTGTTTAGAAAAATCGTTCTATCTGTTTGTCCTCTTTTTGTTAGGAGATCCTCAAGTTTCTTTATTTTGGAATATAGACGATTTCGTTCCTTGGATAAGAATTCATATTTTTGAGATATGGAATTACGCTCTTGTTCACTCTTCTTGAAATCATTTTCCTTTTCGGAAAGCTTTTCTTCTAGATCTCTTATCCTAGTCTCATGTCTGAGGGATGTATCCTGAGCTTATTCTAGAAACGAGTTTAACTTAGCCTTTTCTACTAGTTCGGTTCGCAAGACCTTTTGATTGTTCGCTAACCTAGTTTCTAGTTTTATTAATGATTGGTTTTCACTAGACATAGATGTTAGTCTATCTTGAAGAATTGAAATCTCTAAATATAGATCAGAGTAAGAATCGTGTACCTCAGTTTCTGAAGATGAGTCAGTTGTGGGAGTGGCTGCAGTGTTGTGCGCCTCATCTTCAGTGTCAGCTTCGACATTTGCCATGAGTGTCAGATTTTCTTCCTCACTCTCAGAGGTATCCTTGAGCCATGGTTCATGTTCTGCCATGAGTACGACACCCGACTGTTTTTGTTTTGCTGCTTGAAAACCTACTGTTTCTGATTCCAAAGTTGCGTTTAATTTGGAAATTTTATTAGCAATCTCTGGAGTTTCCCAACAAGAAGCAAGTTTGTTCGAATGTAAATTACTTTCCCCGTTTGACGCTAGGTTCTTAGAGGAATTTTGATCCGCTTGCCCTTTTTTTGTTAGAATGTCCTCTAAACTCCTAATTTTAACGTATAACTCGCTACGCTCGCTATACATGACGTTATATTGACAAGCCTTAGTGAGTCTCTCGTCTTCGCTCTTTTTCAAAGTAGTAGTTAACTCACTAATTTTCGCTTTCATTCTTTCTATTTCTTTGTCACGATCATCGACTCTCATTTGCGTTGCTTCAATCTCGCAATTGAGATGCGCTTTTTCACTTAAGCTGGCAAGGAGACATTTATGATTATTCGCTAAGCGAGCTTCTAACTCCTCAATTTCTTTAGCTTGTTTGTTCACTTTCTGTTCCCACTGATTCGACATATTGAAAGTGGCTATTGAAAGTTCAGTTCTAGAATTATTTTGGTTGGATATGGATCTTAATCGTGTTGATCAGCTAAATCTTATACGAATCAAACAAAGTTAGACATATAGATGAAAATAAAATAATCGCAGAAATTAATAATTTTAATAATTTGGATACTTATATATATATATATATTTAAACTAATAAAGATATATATATATATATATATTTCTTTTGAGGACTAGCAGTGGTGACTTAACTAAATGTCGAGGTAGGTTGAGAAAGCAAAGGATATCGAGATTTAAATGTAGAATTAATTTCTGATTTTTAGACGTGTGATATCGAGATTCAATTTCGAGATGAGAAACGAATTGCAAATTAAGTAAGATTTCGATAGATGACTTTCAAATGTCGAGAAACAAACAAAAAAATAAGAATCTTTGAATTTCGGGATGGAATTTAAAAGTCTTCGATAATCTTATAATTTAGTAAAAATGTCGAGGAAAATTTCGAGCAGCATGTCGAGATTTTAATATGATGTCGAGAAATTCGAACTGCAACCGATGTCGAGAATATAGATAATGCAAAGTTCGAAATCAGATTTGATTCCGGAAACGTGTGATTTGAGAATTAATTTGGTCGCCAAATCGGTCTTGCTGAGAGGCTTCGAGATCTGTGAGGGACTAAAAGAATTGTGAGGCTTCGAGATCTGTGAAGCTTCTAGAATATTATAATTTGCTGAGGGGCTTCGAACTGTGACAAAGAAATTAAAGTTGAGAGTTGTTTTGCTGATAGGCCTCGAGAACCGTATAACTTAGTAAAATCTCGAGCAAAATGTCGATAAAACATGGAATATGATTTCGTGAAAGATCTCGAGATGCTTGAAATTAATATAATTTCAGGCCAAATGTCGAGCCAAGTGTCGAGTAATAAAAAATGTCGAGAACAATGTCGGGTAATATAAAATGTCGAGAACAATGTCGGGTAATATAAAATGTCGAGAAGATTGTTGAGATAGATATCGAAAGCGATGTCGGGCTGAATTTGGAGCAAGATGTCGAGCTAAATTCTGAGTAAAATGTCGAGGCAGCTTAGGTAGATCTCGAGATCTCAAAGAAAAATTCTCTTCGTCGTCACAATCTGTTCTTCGGCTGGAAAAAAATTTCGATCAAGAATTAAAGAGAAGGCAGATATGCACCTATGCTTTTTCCATGAGCCGGAATAAATAAGAGAATTTGGACGAAGAGGAATTAATGATTTTTGAATTGAAAGGCGAAAAATTCGATCATCAAGCCGAGCTAAATCTGATGAATTTGATCCACGATTTCTGCTCTGATACCACTTGTTAGGCCGATTTGATCCAACCTTGTACTGATTCAAATGATTAGTATTACCTGATATGATGAATTTCGGAAGCAATAACGAAGTAATACCGATAGACGAATTGTAGAGTTGGAACGAGAGCGCGCGAGTTCTTCAGAAAAGTCGTCAACTCTATTAATGAATCAGCAACCCTAAACACTGATGTGTTTAGGGTATTTATACATAAGCCCTAATGGGCTAACTGGGCTCAATATAACTAATATACCCACAAGTCGGGTATATTTACAATTAAGTCCTAGGGCGTAATTAAATTACAGAACATAGACTAATAATTAAATGAACACAATTATATAATATCTAACAATAAACGTACAAAAATGTTGCGTATATCGGGTTTGTGCAAAAGATTTATGTATTACACGTTAGACGCGCAGTAGACATAAATAAAATATACAGTACTAAAGGTTTTATTTATTTGATCTTGCCATGGTAGGCTTGCCTACTACAATCCGATCGATCTGCCTAGGCTACCGCGCATGGAGCCGAACCTACTATACTAAATCAATTAATAACCTCTTACTTCAGCTCGTCCTTTCTTCCCAGTTCGTAATAAAATATAAAGGGGAATGAACAGCAGTAAGAAGGAAATCGCATCGCCTCTATAAATAGTAGCGCTTAACTCAGGCAGTTTGTTCTTCTTCACAACGTCCAATATTCCTTATAAAGATGGCGGCCACCCATTACAACAACAACATTAAATCAGCTTATTCCGTTTTCATCGGTCTGCTGCTGCTCGTCCTCCTCTCTGCGGTTGGGAATAATAGTCCATCGAATAAATTAGTAGCAGATGCTAAACGAATGATTGTTGAGCATCACGTGATAGGCAAGCTTTGCTGCACGGCCACCTTCAATTGTGGCGCCAGCGGCGACCTCCCTCTCGTCGGCGTCCAGGTTGAAATGATATGCAGCCGTACTTGTTACGACCCGTCGTTTAAGCTTCACGGCATAGCGACAACTACTGCTAACGGAACGTTTTCTATAAACAAGCGTTTAAAAACTGCTTATTCTTTATATCCTGCATGTTGTGTTTTTGTCAATCTTCCGCATCCGAAGGCCAGCAGCCCTTCTTCTGTTTGCCCTCATCTTTCTAAAAGGACGATGGGGTACGTCGTTGCTCGCATTTTACCCGACAGTTTGGTAAATATTTCCACGGCAGCAGGGCTCGTGCAATACGAAGCTGTCGGAGAATTTACCCACCTCTTCAACCACAAAAATCTCTGTCTTCCTCGTCCTTGAGGATTGTACTTGACTTTTATGCGTTGAGTTAATATATGCAATGTAATCATATATACATATACATATATATATATATATAAAATAAGTGTGCGCCTGTGCGTTAATTCGCGATAATGAGATGTCAACGCATGCGTGCGCTCCATTTTCATACGCAACAAGTCAATAAAGGAGATCCAAGAATGTTATGTTACATTTCAACCGAGGTAGTAGTCTAGCAGTTCATGATCCGATATATCTCTAATCTCCCTCCCTCTCTCTCTCTCTCTCTCTCTATATATATATATATATATATATATATATATATATAATATAATATCGGGATAAAGCCTAAAATGGTCCCTTATGTTTACCCCATGAACCAAATTGGTCCCCGATGTTTCGTTTGGACCAATTTAGTCCCCAATGTTATGAAAAATGAACCAAATTAGTCATCCCGTCAATTTGAACGTCAATTTGACGGAATTGGTCACGTGCCGTTCACATGACGCCCAGCTTCCATAGAAAAAATAGAAATAAAGTAGAAATCGATTAAAAAAATAATTAACTTACAAAAAAGTATAAAAATAAATAAAATAAAACTTTAAAAAAGAAGACAACGTCAAATTGGGGGTAAAATTAGACAACATCGAACCCTAATCCCCAAACACAAGCCTTCAAGAAAATCGCCCTGAAGAACTAAGAGAATTTCTGAACTTGAGACCGAAAAGCTTCCATGGCAGATGGATCTAGAGGTACTAATTCATATTTCATTTCTGGTCAGTGTCGTTTTTCGTTGGTGTTGTTTTTCTGATTGGCATGCGTCCTCAACAGATCTGCATTTCTAGTAGCGTATTCACTTGTTTTTTTTTTTTAATTTACCCTACCCGTAGGTGAACCCTTCCTTGGTAGTGTGTGGGTGAATCCAGATGACCCTGAAGGTAATTCTGAGGGTGTCAGACTGGATGATGACCCATCAAGTGATGATGTAGATGAGTGTGAGGAATTTTATGATAGTGATTTTAATTTTGAAGATGATGAGACATTCTTAGATGCTCATGTTGATCAAGATTCTGGAAATTGTGACCCTTCGAGTAAGGGTAAGAATGCTGTTAATGGTCGTCAGCTTGTGTCTGAGGATATGTACAGTAGAATGCAGTGTGGGGATGGTGACCCTGATTGTGTAGAGAGTGAGGATGAGTTTAGGAGTGAGTCTGAAGATGAGAGGAGGGGTAGATATCCCAGATTCAACCCACTAACTGAGATGAAAAATCCTGATTTAAAACTGTGTCTTGTGTTTTCTTCTAAACAAGAGGCAAAGTTTGCAATACAGAGTCATTGTATTAGGAGGGGTATGATGGTTAGGTTCAGAAAAAATGACAGTAGAAGGTTGTGGGCTGTGTGTAGGAAAGAGGGATGCATGTGGTCTGTCTATGTATCTAGAGTGAGTGGGGAAAAGACTTGGCAAATTAAAAGCTATGTGTCCGAGCATAGTAACTGTCATTGGAACTTCCATAACAAAAGTCTGAAGTCTAGTTGGTTAAGTAAGAACAACCCCAAGAGTGCAATTGTATAATTTTTTCTTCTACAAGATATCTCGAAAGCATCGACAATCTGCTCATATTTCTTCAGTCTTTTCTTCCAAGGTCCAACCTCACTTTCTAAATGCATAATCTTGTTCTTGCATTCACTAATTTCTTCCTCCATCTGATTTTTTGATACATTTGCAGAGTGACTCATCCTCAGTTCATGTTCTAGGCAATCAATCCTTTCCTTCATGAAAATTATGACTTCCTTCGATCTTGGACTTATCTCTGGATCCCACCACTCAAAAACATTACAACCAAACGGTTTCTACAACAAAAGAAATGAAGTTGGCCAGATGTAATAAAACAAAATACATTTAATACCATTTGAAATAGATTGGATATGAAATCTATAATTAAAAATATGGTTCCAACCCGATAATGAGGGCACATTCGAAATCTCCTTCCAGGGTTCATCGTCGTCCAAGCCGTCAGCAGTTGAAGCTCAAATCCACATTTGCAAAATAAAGGCTCTGTCGGAACAGTAGCAGGGTTTGGGGGTTCGTATCGTGTTCTTCTACTGTTAATGGAGCTTGACGAAATCGAAGATCTGGCGCTCATGATCGGAATCAGAAATTTGGGGAAGAACAATATCACCTATTTGCCCTAATTTTGAAGGGTCGACTGATTTTGAGTTCCCAAATTTGTTCGGTCTTTTTTATCCCAAATATTTTAGTTTTTAAAGTTTTATTTTATTTATTTTTATACTTTTTTGTAAGTTAATTATTTTTTTTAATCGATTTCTACTTTATTTCTATTTTTTATATGGAAGCTGGGCGTCATGTGAACGGCACGTGACCAATTCCGTCAAAATTGACGTTCAAATTGACGGGATGACTAATTTGGTTCATTTTTCATAACATTGGGGACTAAATTGGTCCAAACGAAACATCGGGGACCAATTTGGTTCATGGGATAAACATAAGGGACCATTTTAGGCTTTATCCCATATAATATCTATATATATTAATTATTAATAATATTATTGATTGTTATTATTAATCTATCTCTCACTCGCGTATTAATCAGCTATGGTCGTTGGACTTTGAAAAAAACATTAATGTTGCGAACGATGAGTGATCAATAGAGTGCCTTGCGGATTTGTGTTTTTTTTTCTCTCGCTCTTCTTCAGCAGCGCCGATTTTTTCTTTTTATTCGTCTACGATGGAATTTTGCTCTTAAGGCTTTCTTAGAGATATTAATCGCTCGTGTGTCATGTTGATCTCGAAAATTTCTCACAAAGTTGGCATCTACCATGTGATCTTATTACCACAAGTTTGACTAATGCAAATTCATTAGAGGGGCGTCGTCGTCGTCATTATTCGCAGCTCTCTCTCTCTCGTGTTCTCCATATAATATTTAAATTTCATTTTCATCAAGAATCAATGCAATATTTGAAAGAATATTTTTCCCCGTAACAAAAAATGAACTAGTTAATAATAATATCTCGTTTACAAATTCCATCAGATGTTACAAACAAAATTCTTGAATGCAAAATACGAATTCAACAAGTCCGAGCGAGAATAATATTGCATTTTCATTTAAGAGGTAACAGTAGCAATAATATAAGCTACGCTATTAAATCAGAGTTTTGCTTGCTATTCCCATCGCCAGGAGTCTTCAGGTACCACTTTTTGAGGCGTGTCGAAGCTTTAAGCACCTGAGAATTCGTTTATCATGGTGTCTAGTTAAATATCTCTCTTTGTTTCCATCTTAGAGAGAGAGAGAGAGAGAGAGAGAGAGAGAGAGAGAGAGAGAGAGAGAGACTTCACATATTTACCTCTTCATCCCAGTTAGTTCTCCATATCATGACACTCAGTGCAAGTGTCAATGTTACAACCCCACAAAGCATTCCAATCCACAATCCCTGTTTTATAACAAGAACAACACATATATGCCAAAATCATTCGATCACTTGCAAGAACAGAGCATGCAACGATTTCTTATTTTATCTCATTTCTGCAGTAGATTAATTTCGTTTACCTTCACTTGGAGGTGGCCTACGTATCCAAGAACAAGCCCGACTGGTAAACCAATGATGTAGAAGGAGACAATGTTGATAATCGCCACCCTCGCTTGTAATCCCGCCCCAACAGCAACGCCTACTCAAGGTTTATCCAGTTATTTCACAAAATTGTAATATAACTCTGTTTTAAGGTAAGGTAAGAGAAAGAATTTAGGGGGAAAAAAAACACCTGAGAAAATTGGATAGATGCTGTTGAACAAGACTGAGAATGCCAGCAAAACAGAGAGATCAGCCACGCTGTTTGCCACCGCTTCGTCTTTGCTGAACAAGTATCCGAGCTTGTGGCCAAAGACTAAGCAGAGGATCCAAAAAGTTAGGCCTATGGTGAGTGAAGTCGTCAAAAGGACTTTGATGGAAAACTTCACCGCATTCGCATCTCCTTTCCCTAGCTCGTTCGCAACCCTCACGCTTCATCGAGTCAAATACGGCTTCAGTATTTCATTAAACGGTGTAAGAAATTTCAATGCTCTATGTAATGACATTACCATGCAGCGCCGAGAATGCCCAAGCATATCATGAACTCCCATCCATTCACATTGAGGCTGAAGAATTAGGTTACCATATGAGCTTATTAAGGACGATATTCATGAAGTTTTGAGTAAAAAAGGGAGTGATCACTATCATTAAAGAAAGGCTCACCAAATCGAAAATGCAGATATGGCAACCTCAGCATTCTTCATGTATCCTGCTACTAAGACAAGAATGGCATAGTACCACATCTCCAAGCTGTAAAAAAACCGATTAGAAGCCATTTATTGTACTGTAGAAGCAAAAGGAAAAAAGCAGTTAAAACTATTACCATATCATGAGACCCGAAGATATCGAAAGCTTCACTACTGGGACAATGTCCTTAAGAGCAGAAGAATCATACCCTTTCCAAGAATTAGGGCACCACCCACCGAAGATATACAGAAACTCTCCAAGCACGACGACCCACGAAGATATGTTCAGCGCAGCCATGGCGCCGTTAGTCCCCCAATTGAATACGTAGACAAAAGCCCACGACAGAGGAATGTGTATCGCAAACTGGAGAATAGATAGGTAGGCGACTATCAGGTTCTTCTGCTGAGCTTGTAAGAACATCTGTATCGTCAGGCTGAAGACCAATGCATAGCAGTATGGGATAAACCACAGAGCAGTGTTGCCTGCTGATTCTGCTATGGCTTTATCTTGGCCCAGCAGTTTGAAGATGGGCGCTCCGAAGAAGAAGAGTGGTAATAAAATGGTTAGCGAGGCTAAATCAACTAGCCAAGATCTTTGCAAGAAGATTCCCATCATGTGATGCTGCTTCGCCCCAAATGCTTGGCCGCAGAGGGTTTCAGTTGCACTCGACATTCCAATCTGCAGAAACATTGAAGATTAACGTCGTAAATCAGACAATAAAAAAAGGATGGTTTTGTTATTACCAGAATTCCGGTGATGAAGCGAACGCCCAGCGTTTGGACAAGAGCATAACCAGCTAGATCGACCGAGCCTATGTGTCCGATGAAAGACTGTGTTATTATAACTGCGCCGAAGGAAGTGACTCGCGATATTATGCCAGGCAAGGCAACTCTCCATATCTTCTTGGATTCTTCGTACACACTTTCGGGCAAGTCGAGTTTTCTTTCTGACTCATCAGTGTCGACCAACCTCTGTTGAATTTCGTTGTCCATGGCTCTGTAACAACGAAGAAGAATCCATAAGCTTTCTTACCCACATACTTGAGAAGAACATGCGAGCGTCGAAACTCCAGCACAAATCAATCTTGGCAAGTACAGTTTATGACAGCTAGTTCGAAGTATTAACATTCCATACACGACGATTTTTGTAACAGAACATCAATAAAGAAGACAAAATACCAAACAGATGAAGTTAAAACCGCAGTAGCAGCATTTACATGACAGCAAAACCCCTTGGTTTTAGCTCGACGAAAGCACGCTCATATGTAAGAAAAATCACCAAGAAAGAAAAAAACAAGAACTTGATACCTTGATCTGGGAGGCTAGCTCTTAGTCTGGGGAGAAGCGATAATCCCCAGTTTTCTAGGTAGAAATGATGCCCATAACCCCCCTCGTCGGCCAATATATTGTATATCTCATCAATGCGCCAAGAATTATTTCACACGAACAAATTAACGAGGATGAGACGGTTAGGTGGGTTTCGCCATAGTCACGTGCCGTACTGAGCATTAAATGCGTTTACGTCAGTAGTGGAGTTGGGTGGGATGAGTGGCTGAGGATTTAACAAGTCGTTCCACGGAATAGAACTCCCAAATGAGGTAGCGATAATTCTTACCACAAAGTTTTCAACTTTTTTCTTGTCTGCAATGATCTCGGAGTAACCTCTGACTTTCGTCAGCTTATGCATTGAGGTGGGCGCCGTTTACAGTCGGCCATTTTTAGTGGGATGTAGTTGATCGAAGCTATGGATGGTTGAACACGTTAGATTAAGAATGATTCTACTGCCAGGACAAAATGTTATCTTCCACACCAATTGTTGAATGATTTTCTTTAAAAGAAGCGAAACTCATAATATTGTATCATAATGATTAGTGCGTGAGTTTTCTTTTATATATTAATATAGTCAATTATTCATAAATTGGTATTCTGTCTGAACCATCAATGTTCACAACCATTAACAGAAAAGGCAATTATTTGAACTTTTTATCTGGATATAGAAAAATTGGTTCTGGCGTGAGCATGTATTGAACGGCAGATAGATTTTACATTTTATCGCCTTATTAGTTAACGAAACATCCAATCCAATGAAGTGCAGAGATTGATAAAAAGGCGAATTCAAAATTCAAACCCTGATTTTGGCGAGGTCTCCTGGGAATTGGGGAAGACGGGGGAAAATCTTCTGCTAAACCCCGAGATTTCGAATTATTTATCTCTCTCTCTCTCGCGCATGTTTAGTCTAGGGTGATAGTTTTGATTTGTTCCCGTTGTTTTCTTCGATTGAAATTTCGAGCAAAGAATTGATTTTACAAGATGAGCAGCAAAAGAGAGGAAGAGAGAAATGAGAAGATTATACGAGGTCTCATGAAGCTCCCTCCGAATCGTCGTTGCATTAACTGCAACATCCTGGTACCAATTTCATTGTTTGTTGTTCTTTTGTGTTCGATTATTTGCGTTTTTCGGTGACGATATCAGGTCTGAGCTTGGTTGATGTTTCTATGCGATTTAGATTAGGTTGTGGATTCAAATATTAAGTTCGGATAGTTTTTATATGTTTATGTATCTTTAATTGGCGTAGCTTAAGCTTTGTTTGATGACAAAATGGTGAAGGTTACTTTAATTAGTTACATTGGAGAGTTGTTTATAGAGCCTCTTACATGATGGTGTATGGTAATAATTTTTTGATCTCCCTTCCTCTGTGGCATCGATATCTGCAGTGCTCTATGCCTTTCACATTCACACAAATCTGTATTGGGTTTATTCACTAGGATTTAGAATATTTAAGTGTTATGTGAAATTGTATTTCTGATTCTTCCTTAATATGCATATGCAATCTGTTACAACTTTTTTCCTGTCCGTCCAAACTTGTCCATTCTTGATCCAGGGTCCTCAATATGTATGCACAAATTTCTGGACGTTTGTTTGCATGACATGCAGTGGGATACAGTAAGTATATCCTTCTCAATTCTTATTCTCGAGTTTTCCTTTCACCTCTGGTCTGGTAAAATCATTTCTTTTACCTTCGGGAATTTTTAACGTGTTTATTTCTTTCTGCTGCAGTCGTGAGTTTACCCACCGTGTAAAATCAGTTTCCATGGCCAAGTTCACTTCTCAGGAAGTGGATGCGCTTCAAAAAGGCGGCAATCAGGTATGCAGATTTTCTTGATTTTTTTTTCCTTTTGTAATCATGGATTTCTATGGCTACTTATGAGGTGTCATCCTTTCAGAGAGCTAGGGAGTTGTTTATGAAGTCATGGGATCCGCAAAGGCAGAGGCTACCAGACAACAGGTTGAATTTTTGGATCTGAATCTGATGAAATAGAAAAATATTGTCTTGTATTTCTACTAATCTTTTGCTCTATTTGCAGTAACATTGATAAACTTCGTGAGTTCATAAAGAACACTTACGTTGACAGAAAATATGTCACGGATAAGTCATCTGATAACCCTCCAAATGATCCTCAGGTTACACTTGCAATTCCAAAATTTCAAAAGATATTTTTTTGGACTAGATTTTCTTGTGGTTGCTTGTTTTGATTTAGCTATAGCATATGTTATGCAATCAGTGACATATATCAAAGTGATGTATAATTCTGCAGAGAAGCTGCGAAGATTACACTAGGCGAGCTAATTCATACCATTCTTATTCTCAAAGTCCACCATATGATTTCCAATATGAACAACGCCGATATGGGAAGCATGCTCCTGTTCTTAGTAGAAAGCCTGGTTCTGATCGAGGAATGTATAATGGAAAGCTAGCAAGTTTCTTGAGTCCTAGTCGTTTCGGTGACCACGTAGCTGATGACAGGTTTGCAAACGAGGGATCTTATCCCAGAATCTCAGACTATTCTGTCTCTGCTGGAACTGATCCTTTCAGAACTGGTATCCACTCACCTAGCTCTCAAAGAGATGGAAGCCCTTTGAGTGATACTTCACGAGATTTCTCCGCTGAAACTCCCCGAGATAATGGGGTTTCACATACTCTAGATGGAGATAGAAAAGGCGGCGGAGCAAGGGTATTGCAACCCCAGGTCCACTCTCTTTATTCCGTCCATATTAATCTGGATGTCCATTGGAACTTGTCTATATTAAATTGTTTCCATTGAGTATTGTTGATTTGATTTCCTTGTCTTTGGCCAAGACACTGAGTCCTGCTTTTGCACTGACTCCAGACTTCTTACTCGCAGAGAACTGCTTCTGGAAGCTTCGGATCATACAGTAGCAATTCTTTCAAATCAGTGAATTCTCTCGGCGTGGCTGAAGCGGGATCTGGACCAGAAAAGCCAACTACGATATCACTTGAAAAATCTTATTCTCTCCCTCCTTTGCCTCAACCTTCATCTTCTGTGACATTTAGTGGCTTGGACCTCTTTGAGGCACCATCTGCCCCTCAAACTGTTGCTTCCACAGCTCCAGTTGGAACCAATTCTTGGTTGCCCGAGTCATCAGTGGCTCAATCTACTACTTCATTCCAACAAACTACTATAACTCCAGTTTTAATGTTCACAGAGCTGCAACATTCTCAAATCCCACAATCTTCACCTTTGGAGTTGAACACCATGGAACCAAAGCAACAATTAGTTTCGTCATCTGCTGAAAAGACTTCTGATATTGTAACACCAATTAATGGAGGATGGGCCTCATTTGATACGCCTCAGAATTTTGTGCATCTGAGTACTGAAAACTCTGCAGAAACATCTAACCCATTTTCACTTGATAAAAAATCTTCCTATCAAGATTTTGCAAATCATGGTTCGTTGACGTCAGATCATACTCTTTGGCATGAAAGTATGCACAACGTTGAGCCATCATTAAACAATAATCAAGTAAGTTTCACCTAGTTCAATATGCTGAAGAGTTAAGGTTGATGAGGAAGAATCTTTGTCTCTTTGCTAGGGAGATTTTGGACTAGCTGATCATGTAATTGTCATTTATGTAACACATCTTGTAGGTCTGGAATGCTTTCGAAGACTTTAACCTACAGACCTTCCAAACAGTGCTACACAATAATGAAAACCCTGTCCCAAACATCTTTGCAGATGCCGATAAAATTCTTGGCTTTGATGTATACAAGGTTGCATTTCATACCTGCTTTGTTATTCGCCTTCACAATTGTCTTGTCTGAACTTGAAAGTGTCATATCATGGCTTCTACTACTTTAAAAAAGCTGAAATTGTCTTTTGTTTCAGGCTGGTACACATGCTAACAGTCATAAATCTTCCAATCCATTTGATCTGCCTGATGATGCTACTAGCATTGAGCCAGGCAATATGGTAAACCCTTTATTAATATACATTTTGTGCTTTTCTGGCAGTAGATGGCCTAACAACACCTAGTTTTGTTAATGTGGATAACGCCATTTATTCCATGTTTCGTCTTATTTTCAGTTTTGGGAGATGGGCTCTTTGCAAGCAGCTTTGCCAAACACCCAGGATCCAACTTCTACGTCAGTCGACTGAATCAGTCTTGGTTTACACCAAATGTTGATCCAACCTTTGTTTCCAATGGATTGTCATTTGAGCCCCCTAACGGTACTTATCTGCGTGTTGTTTATGATAATTTGGCTCTCCCACTATAACCCGAACCTCTGTGCTTTTATTCTGCAGGCTCTTTGGAGTTTATAGCAGGTCAAGAACCAACCCCCCAAGTACAGTAAGTCTTTCTACTTCTCCACCTACCTTTTTTCTTCTCGAATGATTTTGATGACTGTAATCTCAACTTACAATCTACCTTCCATTGATACCGTCACTTTTTCAACTGAAATCAAGATTGGCTGCGATTTTTTTGCAGGAACATCCATGCTCAAGGCCACGTTGCTGCACCTGTTGGAGGAAATCCTTTCGCCTGATGCTTGGATTCTTGATTTGCTTCAGCAACACAGAGACTGTGTGTTAATATGTTATTATATCTATTGATCTTGAGCGAGGATTTTGTGTATTGTTGCTTATTTTTGTTATCGAAGTCTACGCATATGTGATCGTTTTACATTGCTTTATTTGCTTATAGGTGGAACTGGGAATTTTTTATTGCAGTAACCAGTTTGATGTATCTCATTCAGATAATCAGATCTTTATTATTGAACGGAAAAATTCCATTTCTATAATTCTACTATACTGCTTAATCGCACGTTTGGGACAAAACAGAACGGTTTTTTTTTTTCCATTTGGTCTCGGCGGCCTTGACTAGGGGCATTTGAACATGTCGAATCTTGATAATCTCAATACAAAAAACTAAAGAAAAAAGAAAAAAAAAAAAAACTTGAGATCATTAACAATTAACATGGTAGGTTCATTTGGCTATGGGCAAATCTGTGGTGATCTTCAACTTTTCCAACTCATCTAAAGCTTCGAAACCCATTATTCCCTCCTCACAGTTACACGACGAACAGCTCGCATCGTCCGAAACCTCGGACCCCACGTCCGAACTCTCTTGCAATTCTGACGCAACGCTGACATCATCCGACGAAATTCCAACATCATTCCTCCCTTCGAGCCTCTGCCTCTCTTCATCCATCATCCTTTTTGCGTAACTTTGGAACTCGAAATTCTCAGGATTTCTCCCGCCAAACGTAGACTCAAGCTTATCCATGTCGAACAATGCCTCCATTAGCTTCGCACTTTGGGGCTGATCCGAGTAGGCAAATCTCACCTTACGGTACGTCTTGTGCTCGAGGAATGGCTTCACCAGCTAATACATTTTTAATTACATGGAAGTACTATCATTACATCAGATACAGATATAAGCCATGAGAAGAGACAAAAACTTACCAACCAAAAGGATTCGAACAATTTCGGAGGGTTGTATAGTATGGCAGCTTCTCGGGGTAACGATCTTGCAGCACTTGTGCAGTTTCTTTGGTTACTCTGATGGATATCGAAGCCATTGTCCAGCCTTGGAAATCGATAAGCCAAACCATTTGCTCGGGCCCGTTTTGCATGTTCGATATGGCACATTCCATGCAGTAGACTAAGTACTTGATCTGTCCTTCGACTGAGTTTGTGTTCTGAGGTTATTACAGCAAAAAAAATGAATCTTGATGATCACGAAACTATTACCGCTATAAGTTTGCAATACATATTAAGTGTGACTATCGATGACATCACCTGAAATCCCGGGCGGATGACGAGTACTGTCCTACCGCATTTATCTGAATAGTTGGCTCTGTAAATCTTTCCAGTCTCAGCTTCACTGGCTACGTCTTCCTAAAGAATTTCATCTTAGCGTAAAATTCGATCTATGACTTGGAAATCAAATGTTCAACAGCAAGAAGATGAAACAAAATATAGATTATAATACCCATCGTATTTTATCGGGTTTGTAGTCCAAACGCCACCTGAGGGTTTCTTTCAGCATGATCGTTGCTTTCTTCGAGTTCCAATTTCTCGCCCTGAGAAATCGTAGGATTGAAGCATCGGAGCACTGAGATGGGAATCTATCGACGACTGGGCCCAGAAATTTCCTTACCTCATCGACCTGAATATAAAGCATTGATCTATCAAACATGTTACAGTGATAGAACAATGTGCCCTAATAAAGAAAAAGTAACCTTGGATTGCTCCTCTTCACGTGATAAAGATCTAGCTACTGCACTTGATCTTGGTTTTCTGAATGCCATTTTGTTTCCCTTATTGATATACTACACATGCATATGAGAATGCGTAAGAGAAAGAATGTATGCATGTATACGAATGACACCCAGAAATTGAAATCACATAGACAAACAGGTAATTTCCTTCACATCTTACCAGGTTGGAGATCTGATGTCATTCGATGTTATCGTGCATTCAGCTAAGGGATTGATATAAAATTGTTATCTGAAACGCATTCAAGAAATGCATACCAAACTGTGTAAGAAAATCGCTGGCATTAATATTTCATTGATTGAAGAATGAACAAGAAATGATGATGGGAGATCGAATGCACCTGGTAACGTTTCCTTTAATCATAATCTGTTGAGCTTTATTAATAGGTGTTCTTGGAAACCTTCTTCAATACCATAATGCCAATTGAGTCGAAATGTTATCCAAATATTAATTTACTATAAATAAAAACAGTCCTTTCTACACATTTCCACATTACAAATAAGGTGAGAATATACTGCATAAATACTTGGTAGCTCTATTCATACAAGTTTATATTAACTTGAAACCATGAGTTCATACAAGTTCTATTCCGACTGTTTGGAAAATCAAACCCATAATTTTAGATTGAAAAACACACTTAAGGCACACACATAGTAACTAGGCATATTTTACGAGCACGTTATTATAACTACAGATAGTTGAAAGCAGATCATCCCTTCACATTTTACGAGCAGTTTGTATCATAACTGGCAAGCCCCTGCAGCTCTGGACCTTCAAGACGAGGATTATTCTCGAAACTGCGAACAAGATAAGGAGATGAACCGTACGAACGAGACTAGATGAAGTGATTTTAATCCAAGTGAAGATAAGCAAATTCAATTTGAAATGATTATAACAGAGTCGTCAGCATAAAACATCATACTTCAAAGGAATGTGCTCAAAAGCGCCAGAGATCGGTATTGTCCCACACAAGTTATTGTTTGAGACATCTCTGCAGAAAAGCGCAGATAGTTAGTGGTACTTATCAGCACATACGACATAACTACTCATATTGAGGGAGTACTTACACAACTTTCAAGGTCGATATGCTGGCAATTGTCCTGGGTATTGGCCCGGTAAGCTTGTTATCGTTAAGACGCCTGCCAAAAAGTGATGTTCATTAACTCGCAACATGGCACTGACCATGACGTATCAGTTATTGCAATCAAGTTGAAAATGATGTCAACAAATTGTAAAAGATACGATCTTTGAAGTTAAAACACTAGATTGCAGTCGCAGAAGAGACTTTCCATCTATAATTAGGCAAATGATACAAAACGACGAACGAAAACTTACAGAAATACGAGGGATTTCAAATTTCCAAGAGAGGAGGGAATGGTTCCGGTGATATTGTTGTCATATAAATCAAGACTTATTAGGTTCTTCAAGTTTCCAAGCTCAGACGGAATTGTCCCTTGAATGTTGTTTTTATAAAGTTCCCTGCATAATAAGGCATCAGTTATTTTATCCAGAGGCGATTCTATCCAAAAGGAATAAACATGGGCTAATACAAGAACCAAAACATCAGTTGTCTAGTGGAAGCAATTAAGAAAAGACAACATGTCAAAATTGATTGATGCTTACAGATACTGGAGATGATTGAGTTTGCCAAGCTCGGGCACTAGATGACCAGACAAATTCGAGTTTCCGAGATCCCTGCAAATATCGTTGAAATCTTTACAAATTTTGCAGTTCAAATGATAAATATTTCACAAATCGTAATCAAAACAAACAATGAAAAACCATAAACACGCACACACGTGCATAAACAAATGGAAACAACTATGAACTAACAGGCGTGTGACGCGATTGTCCCCATTGCAGGTGACGTGGAACCAAGTACAGGGGTTCACAAGGTTCGGATCCCAGCTCTCGAGCACGTGGTCAGGGTCCGACAAGCTCCGACGGAGCGCGGAGAGCGCGTCGCCTTCCCCATTTCCACGCGCTTTCGGGAGGAGCACGATAGATGACGTCAGCACTAGGGTCATCATCAATACCCCTAAACCGCCAAACGCCATAGCTTAGTCCTAGCTTCCCAGTAATCGAGCTGCAAAAAAGTGTATCGATGAAGAAAATTTGCTCCCACGACTTCGTTTCTCTAGTAGTCAATCGATTTGACCAAGCGAAAGAAAGAATCGAAATAGCTGTGAAACAAATTCAAGCTTTGAACTTTCTACGTTTCCTCTTTCTCCGCTTTCCCAAAAACGACGTCGTATTACTCGCTGTTACTCACTAGCGACTTCTCCTCAAGCAAGTAGCAACTTATAATTGCACCAAGTTATTATAATTGAATACTACTAATTAACATAAGCTAAACCATAGGTTTTATAAATGCACCAACTTTATCAATGTAGCTGCAGTCATAAAATAATAAAAAAGACAATCTTTTTAATTACATCAAACATAATACAACACCAACAACCTACAAAAGTCAATCATGGAGCTACTTCTCAATCATAAATCGTTAATTAGAAGAGGTTAAATCCACTAATGAAGCAATTAGATGTTAGAATCGCAGCCTTCTCTTGCATGCCTCAAAGGGCAATGGAGGACGACAGTATCGCACGCGATAACCACGTGACTTATTTCTTTCCTCCTCAAAGTCTTTAACGAGTTCTTCGATCAAATCTTTCCACATACAATCTTGCAAAGCCAAGACTATTCTTCCCATCTCTCTCTTTTCACCCCAAGCAATGTCCTTACAAACTTCTTCTATGGTCTGAGCCATTGCTCGGCTGATGCATTGTTGGGCGGTGCTTTGCCTCACTAATGAAGACAGCGAAGAGTAGTTATTATTCGTCAAGAATAACGTGGGACTAACGTTGATTAGCTTGTCTACTGCTAATTCATCGTCTTCGCCAGGTTTCTTTCTCTGTTGCAGAATACTCTTTAACCCTGAGAGTGAGAAGTGAGAATGTACACACACATACACATATGTTTATTAGCTGTTGATGATGACCGTTTTATTACCATGATCGATTATTGATAAAGAAAGGAACAAAGAAAATTATGGAAAGTGGAGAGGGGACCCAAAGAAAAGGCGGGATTTTTTTGTTAAATAGGATTACTTTGTGTGAAATTAAAAAAAAAGGGATTCTAGGTTTTCTAATTAAAGAAAAGGGATTGGGTGTTTTAAAAAAAAATCGAAGTGTTTGATTATCATTTTGATCCGCTTGATTGAAATTTCATGTCGAAATGAGATTTTAATCGATGGGTTCGTGATTCTTACATGTATTAACCCCAAATCTGGGTGAATTTTCGTGTTTTTGAGCTTGAAATCGACGTTTTCGAGTAAAAAACGATTTATTCGAATATTTTATTCGAACTATTCGAGTGAATTCGAATAGAAAAATAGCACTTATTCGAGTAAAAAAAATTCGAATTAAAAATTCGAATTAATATTTTTCAATTCGAGTTTTTTGTTACTCGAATTGATTAATTCGAATAAATTCGAATTAAAAAAATTATTCGAATTAATTCGAGTTTTTTAATTACTCGAATAAATGCTACTTAAGTTGGGGTATTTCGGTAACTTTCGGTCCGTTCCCTTTGTTTAATAAAAATAGGAAACGTTCCCTTCCGTTAAAATAACCCGAAAAGGCGAAGGAAAGAAACATTGAAAGCAAGATGTCACTGTAATTAAAGTAAAAGCTATTTTGTACTGTGAGAAGAAACAGTAATGATGGGATCTTCTTTATGTTACTGTGGTATGCCAACAAAACATTCATTCTGTTGTTCCACTTTTCCTTTTTAATTATTTCGTCGATTTTTGAGATCTTCTCTTCCTTTGCGATGCAGCTAAGCTTTTTCTTTCTCCTTTTACCTTTTTCTTGGATTCTTTGGATCATGTTCTTCTTTTTCGATTATATTATTGCTAATGATGCAATAATTAAATAACCTCGGAAAACGATTATTAACACTAACCTGTATTGGGAGTGGCAGAAGAATTGATCAGCGGTTGGACAACGCCGTCGTCCCTGCACGGCCTCGGCCGCACCACCGTGGTGGTTCCGCCGCCGGAGGAAACCCTGCTCTTGGCCGCCACGTCAGCGCTCTGAAGGGCGACGATCAGAGTCTTAAGCCCCTCCAAATCATCGTTGCATTTTTCAAGCGCTCGTAGAAGCTTCTGCCTCTTTTCCTTATCATCTTCAGAACTAATGCTGTTATTACCATCAGCAGCAGCTTCTCTTTCGCACACTTTTTTCGGCGTGTCTTCGTCTAAACCCATAAGCTTCTTGACTATCGAAGACGGCGGCGGAGTCCTAGGGCTTCCCGACGGAGGAGGTGGGGTGACGGCGGCTGACCGCCGTATCTCCGGCGGAAGCGTGGGACGACGATCAAGTTGGGCCGATGTTGCTGTTGTGATGATTGTGTTTTTGCTGCTGCTGCCATCCGATTTGGGTTGCGGGGATGACTTTGGCTTGCGCTTCTCTTGTCTCTTCTTACCTGAGGATCGTAAATGAGAAAATAAAGATTAAAGAACAAGATATAGCTTTGTATTAATTCTTAGTTCTAGTAATAATATATAACGTACCAAATGTGAGGCGTTTGTTAGGGTTTTGATACTTGGAGAATAGGTGGAAAATGCCGGACATGCAACCGACGGACTGGGCCTCCGTCGGCGGCGTGGCGGTGGCTTTCAGGCGGCGAGAGGCGGAGAGTGAACTGTCTTGTCTCTTGAGCATATTGGCCTTGTGTAGTGAGAGAGAGAGAGAGAGAGAGAGAGAGAGAGAGAGAGAGAGAGAGAGAGTGGTGTGTGTTATAAAAGCATAAAATACACTTGGTCTTTTTAAAGCTTTCACATGAATGGCGCTACAGCATTTATCTCTCACAGTCTTGTCTTGCCCCTAACATGCATATTATAAACACACTGATTTATGATTACAACTAAAAACTCGGTCTTCGTTCTTAAATCACAAAAGTCTCTACTTGTAATAAACTTATGAATTTAAATGGGAACAATACATAACAATTAACAACTTATACATTAACTCAAAGGGCCCATTTATTTGTTGGGCTGAAGCCAAGTCCAACATTACGATTTACGCTTTCCAAGAAAAAGGCCGAAAGAAGACAAACTCATTGTAGAAAGATCATATTTCCGTATCCTACAATTTTATTTTTTTTTTATTTTGCGACGCGGACATATCCCTACTCAATCGGCTATAAGCTTACACCACATACTCCGAGATTATGACTAAATTTCAGAGATCAGTCAAATATATATGAAATACACCATACGCAAATCCATCATGAGCCGAGCGAGTGGGGTTTTGTTGGGTCGTTATAAAGGTAAAATAATAATCTTTTCGAAATTGGACTATTTTTATGGGGTTTGGTAATGGTAGTTGTGATGCAAAGTATTTTTTAACTACATATCTATTGGTGTGTGAGTGGAAGCTCTACGTGTCATTTATTATTAACTAGGAAGAGGTAATTTAGCAAATGAGATCTAGAATTTGGCTACCATATCATCATCTAATTAAATCCCACCATACGCAAATTTCACAACTTTTCATTTAAATGCGTAAAAAATCCAATGGAGATCCTAGAGAGGATTTTGTCAAATAATATGGAGCAACGATTCTTTGTTTCAATATACACGTATACACACGTTCATAATCATATATCTATCTACAAACCCTTTTAGACGACAAATAACTATTATGTCCACTAACCAACTTTCCCAACAAAAACCTCAACCTCCTCGAACCCACGCCTGGCCTTAAAACCCCATATCTCTCGCTTATGAACTCCTCACACCTAATACGCTGCTTCTCTTCTTCATCGCCGTCCAAGCACCACCCTCCCAAAGAGAACTGCCTCGGCCTCCTCTTTAGAAGCTCGGCGTCGATCCTATTAAGAACAGCGTCGTTTTTCTTGAACTTTCGAGCGAATGGCCTATTGCTGGACACAGTCTTCTGATAGTCCTTAAGGCCGAGCGACCGAGGATGCTGCTTAGGGGGATTGTCCCATGTTATGTAGTGAAGGTCGTGGTTTATGGTATTGTTCTTGAATTCCTCGGAGTTGCATAGTAGTGTCTGAAAGTAACCCTCGGGCGAAGATACGAAGTTGGCGTAGTAGAGGAGGAGTGTTCTTGGGAAGTTTTCGTAGCCTAGTATTGCGTATTCGGCGAATGATCTTGATAGAACAGTCCATGCTGAACCTGAGTACAGAATGCATGCATAAAGAATACCCTAATTATTATGACACGTTGAGCTTCATTATATTCTTAATTTATTGCATATTATCATCAACTTTTATAATCTCTTAGTAGAATCTAAGGGTAATCTGCAAAGGGCCTTCACCCAATGAGATGCACATGGAGCACCACATGCAGAAGTTATGGATAAGAAAAAAAAAATGTTAATTCATGAGATTTTTGAATTCCAAGTTCTGGACTTTTCTTGATGATTAGCTTAATGATAATGACTTCTAAATATAGTTAGTTTAATAATCCCACCAACCTTGACCTGCTTTTAAGTATAAGCCGTCCACTACAAACAACCAATCACAATCAAACTCCATATTATAGGTTTCAATAAACTAATTTTCAAACCTCCTTTTGTCTTTCCTACAGTCTTATTAAGAGTAAATTAAATTTTCTACAACCTCCCTTTGTCTTTCTTAGAGTCTTATTGAGATATAGCATCAAAGAACATAACTTTATAGGATTAGGACTAACGGAGCAGAATGAAGAAGTAAGCGCCTTGGGTTTAATAATGGTGTGGGAATATGTAGCTTTTCTAGACCTTTAAATGTCAATGGGGTATGCTCAGAATTCCACATGCATAGTTTTTAATGCCAACTTTTTATTCCAGCCACATGTAAACTATAATGAATACTCGCAAAGAAAGAAAAATGGAATAAAGTTGGAAAAAAAAAAAGACAATGGAATATTAAAAGAATGACGACAAGTTACCAGTGTAAAGCTTGAAAGCTGTAGGCAAGCTTCTTTGCTTGATCACCCACCAAATCTCAGATTTATTTAGACTGTACAATCCAGGATCGATTATAATCGGTTTTCCTCTTTTATTCCTGCATATTTTGGAAATCAAAATTAAAACAAATCATGACAAAAGAATAGTGATCTTTAGATGTAAGAAAGCTTAAGCTCAGAGATTTCAAGAAAGAAACTCACATTTTCCAGCCCAAGTGACTGCTATGCTGTATAAAGTTCAAATCTTTTGGCAAGCTAGAGAAGGCATCTATAAGATCTGCCAAGAAATATATGAAGATATATCAGTATATATCACTATACATAAAACCCAAAGTAAGAAATTAAGATTTTAGTATAAATCAAGCACTCACCATACCATCTTGTGTGACCAAAGGATAATCAGACGCACTGAGATTGATGAACCAATCCCACTCAGCAATCCTCAGAAGCATAGCCATGGCATGTAAAGTCGTCGCCAGCATCGTCGGCCCTCGATAAGTCACCAAGTTTGCTTTTTTCACTATCCAAACATTCCCTACGCGGACGAACACTTCATTGCTAGACACGAACCTCGCTACCTCTCTATGCTCATCTTCAGGCGCACCCTTGTCCAAATGGATGAGGTAGTAGTTGTTTGGATGGTAAAGGGCAAGCATTAGGCGTTTGAGCTTCATCGTATCGCCCGTGGAAGCTGAGATTAGGTAGGAAAACGTGGCATTGTAAGGATTGGAGGAGCCCCTTGGGATTATGAAGGTTTTCTTGGGCTTTAGAATGGTTATGGGGTGAGTTTGCTTTGTTGGGATGTAGACGATGGAGAATAGAAGTGATGTTAGAACGAAAGAGATCGCCAAGAACTTGATGTGTTCCATTTTGGTGAGAGAGATGATGAGTGAATTGCATTTTCTAGACACACGTGAATATAAGGAAGAGTGTGAAGGAGATAAACTATTGATGCTTCCTTTCTTGGAAGTGAAGGGGCTCCCAACTGTCTTTATTACACACCAACCTTTGTTGTCAAAAGCACGCTTTTTACGTCTAGCGTGTGTTTGTGGAAGTCGTTATCGTCTGTTGGGTCAATTGGGGAGTTGTAAAGTTCGGATTTTAGGTAAGCACATTTATGTTCTTCACATGATGGTTTAACCGACCCGAAAACTACTGACTAATTGTTATGAAAATAAATACGATGATAATGAGCGTTCTTGAAAAGGGCCAATTGTTTATTTCATGGAAAGAGAAATAAAACCAAACTATGAGGCGAAGAAGATAAGCTCTTCTTACGCAACTTCGTGCAAATTAAGGACAATTTCAGTTTTCGCCTAAGAATAACCGAAAAATGTTAGAATTGGAATTGCATCTCGGGAGAGTATCCAAGAGCTTCAAGATGAGCAGCCATGGCCTTGTTCATAGGAGGAGGGCCGCATCTCAATATCTGAAAAAAAAAATCACCAGAAATTGAAATTTCTTTGCTTTCTCACATCAATTAAATAAAGCTGATTTTGTAATGTATCTAAACCTGAATATCAGAGGCCGGCGGGGGGCAATGATCTTGAATCATTTCCTTGGAAACAAAGCCAACGCCACCTTCCCATATCTCAGGAGGCTAATGTAAATCAAAGTGAAAATTTTAGTACGATGTAACATTCTTGATTGTGAATTTCGACTGATCAGATGATATGAGTGCTGTAACTGTAAGGACCACTTGCCTGATTGAGTACGTAGTAAAGCTTGAACCTTTGAGGGTAATTTCTAACTAAACTTTCCAGTTCGTCCTGCGACGAAAGAAAAACATATATAATACGCACATGAAGAGAGAAATGCCTCTAATTTAGGATTTTTTTACCTTCAGAAGAATATCCTCGTGGGTTACATTGGCGTAAATGAGATGAACCATTGTGCGGTCGTTTTGGTTCTCAAGGATTGCTCTGCTGACCTAAAACAGAGAGCCCGCCCATGTAAAGTTGATAAATATATGGCTGATCGTGAGAATGAAATTTTCGAATATGTGGAACGTTGTAAACCTGAAACATAGGTGTGATCCCCGAGCCCCCCAGCGATCATTCCAAAGGCTCTCACTTGCCCTGGACGGTACTTGAAGCGACCCTATACACGTTCGAGGATTCAAGCCACATTTCATGTTAAAAATACACCCCCGAGAGTAGAAATATCACGAATGGATTCGTGGTTCATATTGCTTAACAGCGAGTATCATAACAACACAGAGAAAGTAAGTTACTTTCATTGTCATACAAGTTTTAGGTACATTATGAGGTTAAGAAAATATTTTGTCAAGTACCTTTGGTCCCTTCACAGCCAAGTAGTCGCCCTCTCGCATCTCTCGAAAATGATGCGACATTCTTCCTTGTGGGTACATCTGAGAAAAAGGCTTTCTCATTCCTAGCGACATAGAAACCCGAAAGAAAAGAAAGCCAATGTGTAGGGTAAGAAAATGCACCTTAATGACCAACTCAAAGTATCCAACATCTGAGTCCAAAGTAGTAGGAGTGTATGGTTTGATCACCTCATCTCCTTGACTATCCTTACCCCTGAACAAGATAATGATTAAGCTCCTAATCAGTAAACGAGTGACTAAAAAGCTTCGAACACGCCATCACATTTCTGCTACAGAATGGAATCAGTAAACATGAAGAGATTAGCCAATACTGTAAGAGAATCGATTAGGAAAAAACCTGCAGCTTATGTGCTGTCCTATGGGAAGGCCCAAGACAGAAGTGGGCGTGGGAAGGGCGAACTTAAACTTTGCGACATTGTGGCTAATCTGTGTTTTTTTCACCAGCTTGAACTCCTTGAAAGTTTCAGGATCCAAGCACACTGCAAGAAGACACAGAAGATCGCAAAGTTAGATGGGTGTGAATAGAAAAATCGAGCAAGAACACAGTTTGAGAGAGTCAACGTCAAATCTTTAGTCCATTGTTGGCGTCGGAAGAAAACCAGGATAAGGAATATGTAGCTCTACATAGTAGCATCGTACCTTTTGGCTTCTTTTTGGACGATGAAAGCACGAAATAAGCAGCAGCAACAGCTACGACGGCAACAGTTACGCCAATCAACAGCTGCCCCTCAGATGTCGCCAGCAAATCCATAGCTCCTCCAAACACCCACAGAACCTAAGATTTCATACGCAATCACTACTCGAATTTCAAACCCACCTTACTCATATCTATCATCAAAGTTTCTGTAATATGAATGAATCAAAGATCGGTAATATCATTGCTAAAAGATACCGTGGACTGTCTTTAGCCTCGTACGTACTCGACGCCAACGAACAGAATATCTTCACAAAAATAAAACCAACCTCGAAAACAACGAAAACGGATCAGATAGAAACCTGTAAACGAAGAACAGTGCTCGCCTTGTGTGATTCGAATGGGGCAATAATAAGAAGAGTAGGTGAGCGACGATGAAAGATAGATAGTGGGGCGTTTGCACAATAGTCTGACTCACACCTACCAAACCTAACAACGAGCCAATCACCAAGCTGTTTCACTTCTTGCTCGTTGGTTTGTTTGTAGCCCCTGGTTTTAGTTTTTTCATTATATTTTTTCACAAAATATTATTGCATGATGTTCAGGTCCGTTACCCAATCGTGATCTTCCACGCGTCACTTCTTTTATTTTAATACTACTATTTCTCCACATATTCGAACTATTTACACAACTGATCCCTGAATTCGTTCAAACTCCACAGAAGAGCATCATTCAGCATATTATGCACAAATACAAAACCATGAAGGCTACCATCTTATCGTCTCTTTGCTCTATTTTTTAACCTATAAAGAACATTAACCAAAGAACTATTGAGCTTATTATATCACAACGCAGAGTTGTGCCTATCTTTGTCTAGGAAAGAATAGTGTTCGAGGAGGTTTTATAGATCTCATCGACATGAGCTGCAGGGACGTAAACTGCGTTGCGCAATGAGCTGTGTCTACGGCCATACAAGAGGTACACAAGTACGCCTATCGCAAGCCATATTGATACTCGTATCCAAGTACCACCACTGCAGTAATTTTTCAATAAGCAGAGTTATTACAACGAAGAAGAAGATGAATGTGTGTGCGTGTGTAAAACTAAGTTGGTTTGATTGCATGAAGAAATTCACCCGAGATTGATCAATAAGTAGACGTTGATCATTATGGACACAATGGGTAGTAATGGAACGAATGGACAAACAAAGCCTGAAAGAGGAGAAATAACAAATCTTGCGTAACGTATTGTGACCTTAAAGAATGTATTGCAAATCAGAAAATGGGGATAATGGACGTGTTACCTCCCGAGTGCCCGAAACTGTGTCTAGCGTCGTCTTGGTCGATCAGTGTGAGTGATATTAGGCCAGAAAGAAGGAGAACGATGCCAATCGCAGACAGTGTATATCGAAGAGGGCTGGCAAACGTTGTGATATTAAAGTCTAACTTGTAAAGATTTAAATAGGAGTGAGTGCATTTTGATAATAAGATGATAGATTCAAATACCTATATAGTGTCAAGCTTGCAGCAGCAGATGTCAGAATGAGGACGCCGACACATGTTACCAAGATAGCCCAGCCAGCAATTTTTCGTCTGATGTCTTCATTTCCAAGAACTGTATATAATAGGGAAAATGAAAAGACAATCAGTTTATAGCAGTGATTCGATGAAGTTATAAGAATTTAGCATCAGGTAAAACTTACAATTGAATAATGGCGCGGCAGCTTTCTCTATAAGAGGATAGTCAATAGCCTCAGCTTTGCTGACCAAAAGTGGAGAATTGTCCTCTGGCGTAATGCACTTCGATTTCATGCTTTCGACATCGACATCTTCAGAATTAATTTTGGTACTATAGCGCATTGAAACTGAATCTATTGCTTCTTGCAGAGAAGAAGGAAGTGGTACTTCATCCGGTGGAACGTATCTTAGTATAAGAACAGAGATCGCAACCATTGTAAATGCAAGAAGTGTCCCAACACTCACCTGCAGTACAAATATAATATAAACTACCTCATCAACTAAACAAATGTGATTTGAACTTTGAACTTAACGTTTTAGAGGAACCCACTGATGTAATCCACCATATATTGAAAACGAGTGGAAGAAGAGAGTGTTGCCACAGGATTTCAATAATATGAATTGAAGAGGTGAAATTGGCACTACCATTCCAGATAATTGTTCCACATCCATAAAGAAGGCGAGTATTGCAGCAAGAAAACCGGTGACAAGTGTGCTCTTCAACGGGACTTGAGTGCTTTTGTTGACATCTGAGAAGAACGACGGTAGCAAACCATCTCTAGCCATTGCCATTAGAATTCGTGGCTGAGATTAAACGGACAAAGAAAATTACATTTCTTATTGTTTCAATTCAACAATTTGTAATCAACCAGAGCTTATATAATTAAATACCAGACCTCAGATAATATGATAAACTAAAAAAGAACATGTATTTTCAGGACCAAACAAAAATACTAATTACCTGCGGAAGGATGGAGCCCATTAATGTTGAACAAAGAGCGAAACAAGCGCCAATAGTTATTATGTATCTGTATAAAAATACCAGAAAATTTTGAAAAAGAAAATCAGCCGATAATATATAAGAAATATGTTTACCATAGGTAAAATGTAAAAAAAAACGAAGTGCCCTTACGCTGCCCAATGAATCCCATGGCTGGCAAACGCAGATGAAATGGGAGTATCGGGATCCAAATTATAATAGGGCACTAAGCCGACGATTACAGCAGAAACCAACATGTAAAGTGTGCAACATATGGACAATGCAAAACCAATACCCATAGGCAGGTCTCTCTGCGGATTCTTCACCTGCAATGGAGCAAAAAAGATGAGAAATATAACTTCTTTTCTAATTATTTTTGTGAAAATTCATTGGAGTCGCTGTACTATACCTCTTCTGCAGTACTGGCAACTGAATCGAAACCTATATATGCAAAGAACACCGTCGAAGCACCAGCAAGCATTCCATCAACACCAAATGAGAAGTATCTGAAAAAGAAAACGTAAGTGCAATTTCGTATCCCAAACCCCAAAAAATTACTAATTGAAAGGCGCTTTGAAAAATACCCAGCAGGAAGTTCATAGCCAGGCCAACCCGTCTTATAGCCCAAGTATCCACCGGCTATAATGACAAAGATCATGGCGCATATATTTGCAGCCGTTACAATTCCTTGTACCAACGTACTCTGTGTTGAATCGTGTATAGGCTTAATTTAATAAGATTCAAGGAAAAAATTCTAAGAGCAATGTATTTTCTTTCTTTTCACATTCACCCAAAATTAAGGATTAGAAAATATGTTAGTATATACCTCCTTAATCCCCACACAAAGAAGTGCAGTGACTACGAAGACTAAGATGGCTGCACATGGATCAACCACCACCTCAAGCCCAGGTACGGTCTGTCGAGCTAGAAAAGACGGAAGACTATCTGAACCTCCGAAAAGCATGGCCTGAAGAAAAAACAAATAGTGTATATAAAATGGCTTTACCTTGGAGAAAAATATCCGGCTTGTAACAAGAGTATGCATTACTAAATGAATAGACAGAATCAAGATTATCCATACCAGATTAGGAGATATGCCTCGAGCAACTGCTGAACCACCAATGGTATATTCCAATATCAGCGCCCAACCAATCAACCAAGCAACACTGCAAGAGGAAGAGTATTGTAAATGTTTACATCGAAGAGAAACTTCAAAACAAGTACAGAAAACCAATTACCCTTCTCCGACGCATATGTAGGAATAATGATAGGCACTTCCAGCTGAAGGGCAACGACTAGCGAGCTCAGCATAGCAGAATGCTGCAAGAGCAGCGGCTATGCCAGCAATCAAAAACGAGAAGGTAAGGGCTGGCCCAGCGTGTTCACGTGCAACAGTGCCCACGAGAATGTATACCCCAGCACCAATAGTTGAGCCAACTCCTATGGGAAAAAAACAAACATATGAGAATGGTTTTACCAAAAAGACAATTGTTACATACACTCCACAAGAAAAACCTGCTTTAACCCACCTACAGCGCTAACATAAATATAGGCAAAAGGAACCAAAGGAACGGATAGAACCCAAAATTCGTAGGAAAAATGACACAGCCCAAAAGTTTCCTTTCTATTTACCTATGGCAATAAGATGAGGAACGGTCAAAGCCTTGGCCAACTGATGATGACTATTCCCAGCGGAAGAAGACGATTTCGTATGAACAGAGTCCACCTGCTTCCTTCTCACGAGCGTCCTCAGAGCCCCAACACCAACACCAACATTATCACTTCCCTTATCAGCGTAATAACCCATAACACCCCCACAAAAAGATGATGAAGTTCTAATTTGCACGTCCCAAAAATTAAAGACGTCCGACCGACGATCAATAAAGCTCAAAGCTCAGAGCCAACAATCAAAATTCTGGTTCTAAACACTACTCAGAGCTCCATGGACATGCAAACAGGGATCATCATCAACGTCACGGCGATGAAACGACACGCTACAAAAACAACCCCTTTCTCACAAAATCCCCGAGGCGTATCAGAAACGTAACGATAATCGCTGTTTTACAAGCCTCAGGAAATATTGTGGAGCGGCGTCGGGTGGTGAGCTTCGGAGAGATTCCGCTCCAATCCTTTGGATAACTGTGCCGAATTCCTCCTCCGTGAGTTGCCCAGTGAGAATGGAAGATTATTGAGCTATTTATATTCACTTATTTTGTGGAAGCGATGAATCGTCATTTATTTTCGACACGCGCTTTCACATGGTAGGCCCCACAAGGATTCATTCATTGGACAGCCCTTCATAATTCATATTAAAAACTAATCTATTTTTAGCAACTCGACTCATATAATAATATATACATGCCACTTTCCAAAAATATGTGTATAATATAATTATTCAACTGTCTGTCACAGTCAAAAACCATGGTCCGAAATAATTATAATCGTCATATAGTAATAATAAGCACGTGAAACTATCTCAATATTATGACAGGACAATGCTATCAACTTTCAGCCTCGCCGACAGTTGACCACTCACCAGCATCTTCAGGCCATCCTTCAACTCAGACACGCCTTCTCCCAACACAGCACATACCCGAAAAATAGGAACAGAACTCGGCACTCTTCGCCTCAACTCTTCGTACGCTTCTTCCGCCCCATTTTCGTCGATCTTATTCGCGACGACCAAACAAGGCCTACTCGACATTCCCCGGCGATAACATTCCAATTCTAACATCAAATCCTTCAGTTGCTCCCAAGGAGGCGAAACAGCCCCCAAATCCACAACGTAAGCCAATACCTTAGTGCGCTCGATGTGTCTCAAGAACGCATGCCCTAAGCCTCTGTTCTCGTGGGCCCCTCTTATTAGTCCCGGGATATCTGCGACCGTTATGGATACGTCGTCGTAGCTCAAGTTTCCCAAGTTGGGCCTCAGCGTAGTGAACGAATAATGGCCTATTAAAGGCTTGGCCCTCGATAGCGCGCCGAGGAGAGTGCTCTTGCCTGCGTTGGGCATGCCAACTAAGCCCACGTCTGCGATGCTCTTTAGTTCCAACAAGAGGACAACCTCGGAGCCAGGCGAGCCTATAGTACGATGTTCGTCGTCATCGATTGAAAATTCTTCGGCGTGAGAATGTGTTGTTTTGTAGCCTCTTGGAGGGTGGTGGATATTTCCCAAACCGCCCTCGCCGCCGTGGGCGACGGTTATTCGCTGGCCTGCTTGGGTTAGCTCGGCGACGTCGTACCGTATTGTCTCTGTTTCGTCTTCGTTTTCCTCAGAATCGTCGTCGAATTCCTCCCAATGGCTGAAGTTTTGTGCCCTGGGAAATGAATCGTCCTCATAAGAGGATTTGAACTGTGAATTTTTTCGCCTTTGTTTGTCTGGCGTTGAGGTGCTTGACGGAGACATATGGGGACGATTGCTGACTTCATTACTGATCTTCGTACTTTTCATCTCGGTAGATTCATGGCTGATATCGAGTTTTCCTTGAATGTCCCACGGATCCAACGGTTCAGAGGATTTCTCCTCGACTTGATGAGGAATCTCACCCTCTAAGAGATGGATGGAGGTGCCAACAGGGACTAGGACAACCTATTTGGACCAATAATATCGTTTAAATTGTAGGAAAAAGACGCAGCTAAAACAGTGACTGGGAATTCAATCGAAACGAAAACCTTGTCAGCTCCTCGACTTCCTATCATGTTTTTGGTAGCTCCGTGTCCCCCTTTCTTCGCATTCTGAGGCAGTTAATACAAACGAGCTTTCACATAAATAGAAGCACGGAATAAAACAAGGTAATGAGCTACTACTACCACTTGAGAAAGGGAGACTCACAACATGGTGTTGCAGGCTACTGAAGTCCCAGACAGACGTGGAACACTCTAGGATCACATCACCACCTCGCCCACCGTTCCCACCTTTATTAAGTCACAATGCCAAAATTTAAAATTGTACGATGTTAAAAGATGTCTCAACTTAACATCAAATAGCAGCCACAGACTAGAGATGGAAAATGTTTATCTTGAATGCAGTGAGTTTTAGCTAATACCCGTCTCTTACCACCATCATTTTCAAGAAATTTCTTAACTAAAGCATTTTCATATGTTTCAAGATTAACTAACAGATAGGCTGCATATGTTCTTCTCATTAGAAGGGCCCTCCATTCTCAAACCGAACTAAACAAAGTCAAGAATCCAGGAAATGATTGGAGAGCTTTTACTCAGTAAATAGCCAGTAAAACAGTCAAAAAATATGTTTACCATCAGGTCTACCACGACGATCATGACGGCTTCGACGGAAACTAGAACAACCATTGCCTCCATCGCCACCTTTGGCCCATAACCTGAAACGATCTATCATTCTTCTCTCCTAAATGCAAAAAGGGTAGAAAGACAAAGATGAAAACTGACATTGTCAAGCCAGGGAAATTGATACAAGCCAGAAATAAACTGTTGAAGAGAAATTAATGAATCCCGGGGAAAGGAAATGAATCAAAAAAAAAAAAATTAAAATAAACCATTTTACCTGTAATGGGGCGATCTTTCTTTTCTTGTATGTAGCATCTGAATAAGAACATGACAAGTAAAGCCATTGTGACCTCGCATAATTATTGACGTATTCCAGACATACGTGACCAATCCTCCTCTTGGCCAACATCTTCCAATCAAACCCTACTCATTCAGAAACTAGGACCGTTTGAGCCCTTAAAAATATGCACAATTACGAATTTTAACAGCTTAAAATGAGCACAGGCAGCTCCACCATCAGTGGCACATTTCGTCGAACATATAGGATGCTTGTAATGGAAGGTGGGTTAACAGTCAACAAGTCAGTCAACAAGTCCCAAAGAGGTCGAAAAATAGTAGCTTTGGGATAGCTCGCATCTTTCCTTAATAATTGACGTAATAATAATCTTCGGCCCAATAATCCAAGAAAACGGCCCAAATCACCGTGACATTGGGCCATAATTTCAACTATTTTCTCTTTTTTTTTCATTAATTATTATCATCATCAAATCATCGTCATTAGAAGGCTAAAAATGGATTTGAATTTTCTACCTAAAATTCCCACAACTTGCCAATACAACTCCATCAAATCCATCGTAAATTAAGAATGGACCAAGAAAAACCAAGTTAGAAAAGGCATCACATGTGCTTAAAAAGAAAAATTAAATTGAAAAACTTAAACAATACCAAGCCATATATATCATTTCATTAATGACGAACACATACGTAATTCCAACAATAGCAAACCACAAATCTCCCAAATAAGCAAAACACCTCGCCCTCAAACTCTACCCGACAAACAAAACCCTAGCAAAAACAAAACCCTAACCCAATAACTAATCCCTCGCCCGCTTGAGATTCCAGAAGAAAAATTTAAACTTAAAAACACCCTCGTCCCAATAGAGCCCAACACAATCTCCAACCTTGAGATTCCTCTCCCTCACAAGCCGCCCGCACGAAAGGACGAAATCGCCCTCCCCCGTCATCGCAACGTACACGTCTGCCCCTTCGTAACTCTTACTAGGGTTTCCCTCGCCGCCCGTGTCGAAAACCACAACGGGCACGCTCGCTCCGAGAACGCTGATGTGGGCCGAGAACGTCATGGGCCAATATCGTAGGACGTGCTCGAACATGTCTGCGTGCGCGAACTCGAAACTGCCCGAACTGACCTCGCTGCCCGACATCCTCTTGATGAAGGTCCACGGGTGGTGGAAGGGCGGGAAGGGTCGCGGGTACACGTCCCTTATGCTGACTAGGGTGCGGGGCGGGTCAAGGGTCGCCTGCTCTTCTTGGGCTTTGGTGGGGAGGAAGCTGTAGAAGTAGGATTTTAGGTCGGCATTGGGATGGGTTCGATGGGTTTTTTTTCGGCCATTTTTTTTTTGCTCGGAGGGCTGTCGATGAACGGTTTGGGGGACGCGGTTTTATAGCGACGGATAGGGATTGGAGATTTTAGGGAATGCTTGAAATCTTAATTTATGTATGGTGGAAATCTTGGATTGAATATGTTGTGGCTTTTTTTTAGGAGAAAGGTGATTTATTTCTTGCAGATTGTTTTGTTGCATGATACATAGTGTAGGTAGATATCTAGCTGTAATTAATATCTAGGGTTTTTGGGATGTGTTTTTAGGGCGGATTTGTTGCTGGATTTTACTAATTATGTTATTTGTTCCCTATTTCAAATAATTTAAATATTAATTTTCAATTCACGTGATTGTTGAAGAAAAAAATTGAGTCAAAATCTTAAAGATTTTAGTTTATCAATTGTTTAGGTTGATTTTTTCGTTGCTGTAACGCATTATTATTGTTGTTAATATTTTTCCTATGTTTCTGCCACTAAATTTAGGTTTCAAAATTTGTTAAAATATAATGTAGCTTTAGCTAGAAAACCATGGAAACTAACCTTTATATAGATTTTTAAAAGTAATTTTGACCAACTATTTAGGTTGCCTTTGTGTACTAGTCTAACAAATCATTATGGATTAGAATATATATATATATATATTTAAAAACTTGACTTTTGCAATGGTTATTGAAAATATAATGACATGAAGGGTGTGTTTGGTTCATGAAAAAATAGTAGCGAAAAGGAAAGGAGAACGGAAAATTATTTTTGTGTTTAGTTGATCGAAAAAATACGTAAGGAAAAAGAAAACAAAAGAAAAGAAAATTTGATTTATTTTTGACATGAAATTTAGGAAAACTAATTTCCTCACCAAACAATGCCATTAAACGAAAGAAAAACTTACGAAAATCATCTTCTCCCTCGTTTTCTTTTCCACCATAATTTCTTCGTTTTCTTTTCTACTATAATTTCGTCAAACCAGGAGAGTAAACATATATGGGTCCCTAGACTAAAAACGTAAAAGGCCCATTAACTGAGTTAAAAAGCCCACCATGGTCGTCAACATCATCAAAATAAGCATTGTTAGAGTTGACCAGTCAAAATATCTTATAAAATCATCAAAATTCCTATTCCTTTTGTATATATAGTCCTCAAAAGCCCTTGGAGCGTGGCCACTCACTATGGTCATGCACTGACGTTACGACTTCGTTTCTGAGTGAGGTATGTCAAGAGCTAGGGGTTTCTTCGTTTTTCGATTCATATCGTCGTTTCATCTTACGTGTTTGCGGTGTGAATAGAAGCGATGATTACTTGTGTGCAGTAGGTTTGATTTCTTATGCTGTGCTGCTATATATATCTTTTGAGGAAATGGTGGCAGAATATCTATATGCCATCTGCATTTTTAGATTGATGCGATTTTGTTACTGATTTGCAAAACTTTTATCTTTTGAGTTGGAGCGATTGAATGTGGGCGGGTAAGATGTTTGGGTTATTTGTCTTCTTTTTCGTTTTTTAGGGTTTCTGCTTTTGTGCGTGGTTTCTCCTTTCGAGCTGATGAACAATTGTATGCAGCAATGGTAGCTCAATATTTGATTGGAATCTGTTGTTTGGGATCAAATGCCCTTTTTTGGGGCTTGTCGTAGAGAGTGTTTTCTTATTCTTACAAGTTAGAAGAAAGGTGGTATATATGTATGAGTAAGGTGTGTGGAAAATCTATTTGCTGCTGTTTTGGGATTTTCTGCTCTATGCTTTCTCCTTTGCAATGTTTGATTTTGCAGTATCTGACTCTTGCATATGTGCAGCATTTGAGTCATTGTGATGTGAAAATGGTTGAGTGATGCCAGAATCCGTAACTACGGGTCGATTCTGATGGATAGCTCTATATGAGGGAGTACTTCATTTTCTACTGCATCATTGACTGAAGTTCACATGTAGGCTCCTTTATACCATTTTTTAACGTATAAAAATCCAACCTTGCTCTTCTTATTGCTCGTTCTTACTTTTTAGTTGCTTCTGTTTTCAGCTATTCTTTCTCATTAAAAAAAATGGTGGATCGCAAAAAGTTTCCAGGCCCAACATCAATAGACATAGTTTTGGGCAATGATGATTTGCTGATGGAAATGTTGGTCCTCTTGCCTGCAAAATCTCTCCTACGATTCAGATCACTGAGCAAACAATGGCATTCTATTGTGTCCGCCTCATCATTTCGTCGTCGTCACACTCTCCACCACCACAGGCTTTGTCCCAAATCTCCGACCTCCTTCATCCTCGAAGAAGATTCAAAGTTTTTCATCTGTGATCTCAACCACAAGCAACTAATCCCATTCAATATCGGGTTCAACGATGTCGAGATCCTGCAATCTTGCAATGGCCTACTGCTGCTTCGGACTAGAGATTCTTCAAAGGGACGAAGGGACTATTACATATGCAACCCAACGACGATGCAAATGAGAAAACTGGCCATGAAGAAGCGCACTTCTCGCCTTTGCTTGGTTTTCTGTCCTTCGAAGTCATTACATTACAAAGTGGTCTGCTTCAGGACAAAGAGTTCTTCGCACTGGGTCGAAACATATGATTCTGAGACACACACATGGAGCAAAGGGGCTGAGTTTTCTAACCTGCCAAAGACGTTCCACAACGTTATTTACTGGAACGAAGAGATTTACTACATCAGGCCTCGTAGTGCCTCGAGGCGTTTCGCGCTCAACGACAAGTTTTACGAGGTCCCAGGCCCGCCCTTGATCTACAGCCAAGGATCAACAAAGAACTACGTCATGGAGTCGAATGGGCACATGCATTGCATATCTCTTCCTCCAAGGCCAGATAAGAACTACTTGGTCGTATTAGAGATGGATAACAAGACTCTAACCTGGTTTGTGAAGTATAGTGCTATACTCCGTGATTTTTCATCCTCGTTCTATAAGGTTGGTCCTGCCATTGATGTGCTCAGTGTGATCAGAGGAGCAAAGGAAGAAGACTCAATGTTGTTGTTCAGTTTGCCTGGTAAGGTTATGGCTTATAAGTTCTTCGATGGTAGTGTTGAAGAAGTGCTTGTGAAGACGACTGGCGAAGATAGGCATAGATTTGTGGCCTCACACCAGCTCGTCGAAACGCTTGCCCCTGTTTGATGATGATAGCTGTCGACTCGCTCTGTGGTAAGTTAAAAAAAATGATTATAGAGCCTTCTTTGTGTTTCGAATTTTTGGGATATTTTTTCTCTACGTTCTTGTCATCATATTGTGTTTTGAACTTCTGTCTCGTACACGCAAGCACACATATGGATGCCATTGTCAGATATTCATGTTCCTTTGATGTTGTTGATTGGATTTTTGTCATCTGCATAGTTTGTGTTTGGGCCAGACATTTGTGTTCTAGGCCAATATGTTCAGTCTTTAAACCGATAATCGAATTCAGACCATAATAGAAAATTCAGTTGCATCTTTTATCATTTTTTTTGTTGTATCATTGGTCAATTCTATACTGTTGGTTAAGCTTGAGCTAATTCAGAAGTCACATTGTTTATCACAGTAGTTTGGCTGTCTATGACTTTGCGGTCGGGCAAAAGTTTTCAAATGATGAGTCTTAAATCCGAAAGATATTCGAAAGCTTTGCTAAATATCAAGGAACTCACATACTTGTGGGCTACAAAACATCGTATCGTAGTTATATACTTGAGTTATTGCAAGAAAATGACATGCTTAGGTTTGACAATTTGTTAAGCTTCTTTAAACGAAGTGAACTCAACATTTGTTATAAATGGCGAAGCATTAATTTGGTTGTAGCACCTAGGAAGATGTTACGGACAAAGACATGCACGAAAATGATAGTATGGTAATCGCTGGTCCTACGCTACCATCAATTATTTGGTGTTTGTTATCCCTTTATTTTTTTACTTTCCATATCCCATACAACCTGAATGGGCTAACCGCCGCACACTTCACAGGTGGGATTAATCCCCGGAGCCAGATGGATACTTCTCAAGCCCACCTAACAACGATTGTCATGGGCCTTAGGCCCATGGGGACTTCTCAAAGGAATTGTGGGAGGAGAATTCGATCACATGACCTCCAAGCCACAAGACCTTTGAGGCCCCCACAACTATTAGGCCAAGGGGTCATTGGAGTTTGTTATCCCTTTTGGTCTAGGCATATTTGGTTTTCCATTTTCTTCTTACACACCATTATTATTATTATTATTTTAAATAAGGAAATAATGACCGAGCCGAGTGTATTTATACTTATTTTTTTTTCGAGATATGCCTACTCGACCTGGCTATGAACTAGCCCTAAAAATCGGGAAGGGCTCACCACAAAAACCTGGTAGAGACTTTGGTGGGATAATCTCTCGTGTCAGGTGAATAAGTCCCAAATCCACCCGACGCCCATGAAGTAAATCAACAATTTAGGAAGATAAAAATGAAAATTTTAATGACGAAATAAACACAATTTAGCCAGAACGTAACGAGGCCCACCACAGAGCCAAGACCAATGAAACGAATGTAACAAGAGAAAAGGAACCATCGTCATCGCAGCCCACGCGCCATCTCTCTCTCTCTCTCTCTCTCTCTCTCTCTCTCTCTCTCTTTTATCCTGTCAAGAACTGATAAAGATTCATTTTTATCCTATCAAAATAAGTTTCTTAGTTTCTAGTAGCTGGGCCTTATCGCTTACGTAGTATATATATATTTTTTGCCTGGTGAGTTTTCATGATTTCCAATACTTCCGATGGATTTTTCTTGTTTCCGCTGCTCGATTCTTGATATTCTGATGCTGGGATCGATTAAATCTTTGTTTTTTTACGAATGTGTTACAGAGGAATGCAGAGCCAAGTTGTGTGCAGCGGATGTAGAAACCTTCTGATGTATCCAAGTGGTGCAACTAATGTGTGTTGCGCTCTATGTAATACTGTAACCATTGTTCCACCTCCAGGTTCTTTACTTCACAGATTTTATTATCTTCAAAAAAATAAAAATTAAGTATAATATTACCTTCGTCATGGTGTGTCTCTCTTGGTGAAAAAAAGCCATTTAACTTCCCTTTATTCCCGTGGTTCATATGTAGTAAAGCTCTAAAAAAAGGGTGGAAGATTTTTAATTGAAAGCAACTTTCGTTTATACGCAGGAATGGAAATGGCCCAGCTAATATGTGGAGGTTGTCGAACTCTATTAATGCACACTCGCGGTGCTACGAGCGTGAGGTGTTCATGTTGTCACACAGTTAACCTTGTACCAGGTAATAAAAGTTTCGAATTTGGAAGAAAATCAAAGTTTAGGCCTTTTGTTCATTTTCCAACTTATGAGCATATGGGACTCATTGCTGTGCTGCATATTGATCTCTGGTGGCATTTTGATACATTTTGAATGTACTTAGTGATTGTTCGAACCCTTTTCGCCTATGTTCGATATGTGTTCTATCGTAAAGGCTCCTGTCTTTATTCGGGGATTTTTTTATCTATTCTCTTCTCTATAGCATCAAACATGGCTCATGTCAACTGTGGGAACTGCCACACAATGCTCATGTACCCTTATGGCGCTCCATCGGTGAAATGTGCCGTGTGCCAATACATCACAAACGTCAATGTAAGCAAACCGATTTTCACTTTATTTTTTCGTCCCATTTCCCCCCTTTTTCTCCGTATTTGAAATTCTATTTTTCGTTGCGTTGTAATTTTTTCCAGGTGGGAAATGCTGCTAGGGTCCCTATTCCCGTGCATAGATCAAACGGTTTACCGTCTTCAAAATCTCTTCCTTCAAGTTCCACTGTTAGTCCATTCAATCTCCTATGATAGTCATCTTTAGTGAACACTCTTAACCCCCCCCTCTCTCTCTCTCTCTCTCTCTCTCTCTCTCTCTCTCTCTCTCCTTGATTTAACACAGGGACTACCTTCTTCTCATAGTGAAACGGTGGTTGTCGAAAATCCCATGTCTGTCGACAAGACTGGGAAACTGGTGAAGCTCTTGCAACTCTGTTTTTCGTTCTTTCTTCAGGCATCATTTTTTTTTATTTCTCCGAATTAACATTCGTTTTTCGAAATGCATATATGTAGGTAAGTAACGTCGTTGTGGGCGTGACGGCGGACAAGAAATGATCGAAACCGATGGATCGTATTAGCACCAAACTGGCATTTTGTATAATAGAAGAGGTACATAGAATATATTCGCCGAGAATATATCTTATTGCTTACAACATTTGTTGAGTACGAACGTATGTGTTGTGTATGAATGAATGAATGAAGGCGAAACTGAGGAGAGTGAATGCCAACGCTGTCATTGATCCTCAGACTCGAAAGTTTACTATTGTGTGGTGTGATGTATTATAATATGTCTAAAGAAACTAGTTATTGTTTAATAATATTTTGGCATTTTTTATTATTACCACTAGTCTTGTATCACTCGCTACAAAGACTCGTCTTTTTTCTATGAAGAGTTCGATCGTCTATGTGTTCTTCGTATGGTTCCTTGAAGAAGAAGAGCTTGATGGAGAAGATGAAGATGATGTTTGCCGTTTTAACATCTAAGATTCTTGATGAAACAGAAGTAACTGGACCTGTTTGATAGTATGTGGAACTATAGAGGCGATAGTGTAATAACCCCAAACAGAAATATGGAGATAATATATAAATAATTTGACAAAATGGTCCTTGCAAGAACCGGCGATTCCCAGATCTAATAAAGCTCCAATCTTGAATCTGCAAATCGACCATCGAACTCTGATCTTCGCTTCACTTCACCCGAGAATGGCCGTGAAATCTGTTGCCTCAGCTACAACGTTGAGGCGCGTGTCGATAATTGCACTGTTGGTCCCTCTTCTCTTGGCCTGTTATTCAGCTAGCGTTGAAGCGAAGTCCAAAAAACCAGCAAAATTCGTGAAGAAGACGATCGCATCCCATGACATAGTCATCTTCTCCAAATCTTACTGCCCGTATGAACTTTCCTCCGTTATCGTTCTTTGATTGTTTCATCTTTGTGATTTTCCCTTCCTATTAGTGTTCTTCCAACTGCGCGTTCTTAATTATTTCTACTAAATCCAATCAATACGTTCGTTCGATTGGAATGATAAATATTGGATTTGGGGCTATTTTGTGTATTAATCTATTACTGAGTTTTGGCATGTTCATATGATTAGCATAGTTCTCATGGAATTTACAAGTATCTGCTTGCCTTGACTTTGTATGAAGCCTTGGGCAAAGAGGGTGCCTTTTTTTCTTTTCTTTCTTTCTTTCGTTTTCGGTGTTACATTGCATAATCTTACATGATCATTGTTACGATGATGATTTTTTTGCTTGTCTATATGCAGATATTGCAGAAGGGCAAAAGGTGTCTTCAAGGAGTTGAATCAAAATCCATATGTGGTTGAACTCGATGAAAGAGGTGTCAATACATAGTTCCCTTTATAATGAGGACTAAGAGGAGAATCTCCGAGCCAATCATCGGAAACTTTTAAAAAGATGAACTTGCTATCCTCATTTCATTAATCTTTTTCTTTTTACATCAGATGATGGGCAAGACATTCAAGATGCCTTGAGCGAGATTGTTGGGAGGAGAACTGTGCCACAGGTTTTCATTAATGGAAAGCATCTTGGAGGCTCAGATGGTATATAGTATATATAGTTCTTACAAGCTTAATTCTCATGTACTTTAGCCATATCATATCATATATCATTCACGGCCTTTGTAATGAGTAATCTAATATTACTGAGAACTTCGTTTGTTGCAGATACTGTTGAAGCATATGAAAGTGGAGAACTTGCAAAACTGCTTGGGCTTTCGACTGTTGAGGCCAAGGAAGATCTTTGAGCCGTGAACAATCTTTGCAGAGGTTAATCTACATATCTTGGATGTTAAAAAGATGAGCTGTAGCAGTGGCTTAGTACAGACCTTGTTTTCTTTCATATGATGGTTTTGGTTTATTGTCTGACTCTTCTAATGTCTCTTTGCATTCTCATTCAGATTATAAAAATGAGTTTTCAGACGGCTAAGATAAACTTCAAAAGATTTCTAGTTAAGATTATTGTTATTACTGTTGTTTTTATTTGATTTCCTCGTCCAAGGAAATAAGTCCACAGAGAATGGTCCAAATATTAAAGGGCAGTAGTGAGTGGTCTGAAGCTCGACAGGGATGTATGAACAAATGCAAGAACCGATTGAAACATAATTGCAAGAACTCAAAGACATGAATTAGGGTTTTATTTATATAGAAAAAAGAAGGTTGCCTATCTTCGTCACCATCCATGAAGTGCATGCGTATACAATACATACATATATATGTATATATTTTTGTCTTTCTCAAAAGCCATGGTATGGGACCAAGAGATTATGTAGAATATATATTATGTGACAGTGAACATCACATTTTTCTCTTCCAACCAAAGTGTGTGTAGGAGAATTATTATTAGATAAAAAGTTATTCTAAGAGCAAGTGGAAGGTATATCGTTACAGGGAACATTAGATAGATTTGCACTATACATGACCCATACCATACCTTGTTAGAAAAAGGCTAAAATAATGGATTCTATTATTGAAAAATAAAATATTCTCTCGTACGATATATATATTTGGCATAGACTAGACTAGTTATTATTATATTAGTGAGTTGTAACCTTTTATTTTTTAATTATGTGTTGTGATCGTACACGGAACATGGAACCTCTTTATTCGTTCGAAAGTAGAATTGCATGTATTACTTTATCTCGTCGAATTGAAATCGTACAAATAGAGCCTAAGCCTATTGAGACACACACACACCATTATGAATATCATCAACCATTTATCATTTGTGTATTCCAAACACCTTGCAATCCGGGAAGATCATAAATCAATTAAATATCAAGTGGCGTGTGTCACACTTGTTTGTTTGATTTAATTACGGCGCAAATGAAGGAAATAAAAAAATTTCATGGCATCTTATTATTCACAGTTGTTACATACTTTACAATTACGTAATTGTATGGAGTCGGAAAGACAACGGTCGGAGTTGTGTAGTAGGGCAACGGGTACGAAGTCAAATTCGAATGAAGCAGAAATGTACAAATGCGTGAAGATAAATATATACATGACATTGATATGTTATGTATTTATTAATTGTGTGATACATTTATTTGTTTATTTTATCATGAAAGACCAAATGAATTGACACGCATGAAGGAAAAAAGTGATTGTATTAGACTTTAACACTATAGGGAGGTCCTTCAGAATCTTCTAACTCTATTATTTTTCCGACCTCTCATTAATGGACCCTAAATTAAATCAAATCCCTGTAAGAATAATATATCATAAAATAGTATGGACCTAGATATGATGCAAGAGAAGAAATTTAGATGATCAATAGTGTCGCACTCAAGATTCGTCGTAATCATGGTTGTCGTTGGCTTTTAATTGCATTATGGGGGTGGAATGGAATGGAATTTTATGACTCAAATTGCCACCATTGAAATAAAAATACTTTTTGGAACCATTTGCACGTTCAAAAGCTCTACACTATGCATATAGGCAGATGACCTTTATTATTTTAGTAGGCACCATAAAATATTACCGTTTCATTTTCCGCAATTAGTTATTCCACTTTATCATCAATTAACAGGCCTCACAAAATATAAAGGAATATAATAATAAATAAATCACAATATATTATGTGATTTTGTAAATAAAATACTTAACTTCTCGACCCCGCCATTTTGAACGGCGCTTATGACGATGAGAGAGTTGACAAAATCGAACCGATAAAGCAATCTTTTACATGACTCAAGAGCTACCAATATTATAAAGCAAAACACGACCTTTATATTTATAATTCATAAAAGTGTAGTAGAAAACGCATACGTCAATATTTTATCAAACAAGCTACGCAAGTAAAAGTGACGAAGTGTAAACAAATTGCAATTGCGCACATATATATTATATATTTGATAAAAGTGACGATAATACAATTAAGAATATATATAAACACGGCGTGCACTTGCGTTTCGAGGCGTATTTAAAGAGGGCTATTGTTGAAGACTAGAGATAGATAGTGCTCTTGGTTGGAGTGCTCGCTTCATCTCCCTCTCTCTTTCTCAATCTCTCTCTAGAAATTATTATAAACATACAAACATATACAAATATATATCAGCGAAGAAACATGGGCGGTGACAAGCCTTTAACTCTTGAAGAGATCAAGAATGAGACTGTTGATCTGGTAATAATTCTATATATGTATTATGCTGTTTTTATTTTCCTTTAATGGATTGCATGTCATGATTTTGATTAATTCCCTGAAACTCGAAATTATGCTTTCTTGCCCTACGAACCATGAAAGAAAAAGCAGTGTTCTTGAACTCTTGGTTAAAAAAAGACGAACATTTGTGCGAATTCTTACATCCCTGGTGTGATAATTACGATGGCCTTTGCCGTGTTTGACGTTTTCTCCGTACCTTTTTTAGTACGGTCAAAAAACTGTCGGTTATGGCGATGTTCTTGTTGTGTCTCTATTTTTTTTTTTTTTTTTTTTTATCTTTTTGCTATTAAAATTATATGAAAATTGTGAAAACAAAGAATAGACGTTGAAGGTACACTTTCCGTGGTACCTTTGTTTGTCCCGTTAAGACCTGTGTACAGTTATCCTCGTACTCCCATGTGATTTTAACTGTGTTCATAAATCAAACCTCCATGAACATAGCTTGTGTAATAATAACAGGAGAAAATCCCAATCGAGGAAGTCTTTGAGCAGCTGAAATGCACGCGCGAGGGCCTAAGCTCCCAAGAAGGTGCCGACAGGCTTCAGATCTTCGGACCAAACAAGCTAGAAGAGAAGAAGGTGAACAAAAAAATCCAATCTTTTTTTCTCTTTTTCCGAGCAGCTGCAAAGATTTAACCTTTTTACCTCACCGCAAACGATTTCAGGAAAGCAAGGTTCTCAAATTCCTGGGCTTCATGTGGAACCCACTCTCCTGGGTCATGGAGGCCGCCGCCATAATGGCCATCGCCTTGGCCAACGGCGGCGGAAAGCCGCCGGACTGGCAGGACTTCGTCGGAATCGTCTGCCTTCTCGTCATAAACTCCACCATCAGCTTCATCGAGGAGAACAACGCCGGCAACGCCGCCGCCGCCCTCATGGCCGGCCTCGCCCCTAAAACAAAGGCACGTACTTCAACAACCCATATCGCCCAGATCTGAAACCGTATAAGTAATTTCTCATTCTCTTTTCCTCTTTCCCTCTTGTTGGGGGAAAATTTTCAAATACAGCTTCTCAGAGACGGCCAATGGAGCGAGCAAGAAGCTGCAATCCTCGTACCAGGGGACATCATAAGCATCAAGCTAGGAGACATAATCCCCGCCGACGCCCGCCTTCTAGAAGGCGACGCACTGAAAGTCGACCAGTCAGCCCTCACCGGCGAGTCCCTCCCAGTCACTAAAAACCCTTACGACGAAGTCTTCTCAGGCTCGACCTGCAAACAAGGCGAAATCGAGGCTGTAGTCATAGCCACTAGGGTCCACACCTTCTTCGGCAAGGCGGCTCACTTGGTCGACAGCACGAACCAAGTGGGACACTTTCAGAAAGTCCTTACAGCCATAGGAAACTTCTGCATATGTTCTATCGCAGTGGGTATGCTTGCAGAGATCATAGTCATGTACCCAATTCAGCATAGGGAGTACCGTAAGGGAATAGACAACTTGCTCGTGTTACTGATCGGTGGAATACCCATCGCAATGCCTACCGTGTTGTCTGTGACCATGGCGATAGGCTCGCATAGGTTGTCTCAGCAAGGGGCGATTACGAAGAGGATGACTGCCATAGAAGAGATGGCTGGGATGGACGTTCTTTGCAGCGATAAAACTGGGACTTTGACTTTGAATAAGCTGACAGTCGACAAGAGTTTGATCGAGGTTTTCGTCAAGGGGGTTGACCCCGATCATGTCTTGCTATTGGCGGCTAGGGCATCGAGGACAGAGAATCAAGATGCCATCGATGCTGCCATTGTTGGGACGCTCGCCGATCCTAAAGAGGTGATTTTTTCGCAGGGGTGTGTAGTGTAAGAAGTTTTCTTGTAATAATAATAACTATTTGTCTTGGATTTGTGTTGCTAGGCAAGAGCTGGGATAAGGGAGGTGCATTTCTTACCGTTCAACCCTGTGGATAAGAGGACTGCGTTGACTTACGTTGACTCCGATGGAAATTGGCATAGAGCTAGCAAAGGAGCGCCCGAGCAGATCTTGACGCTGTGCAACTGCAGGGAAGATTTGAAGAAGAAGGTTCACAGTGTGATCGATAAGTTCGCCGAAAGAGGGCTTCGATCTTTGGCCGTTGCAAGACAGGTTTTTATTACATATCTGCAGATATGATTACGATATGAAAAACTTTGCAGTTTCTTCATCAGTATATTCAGACAAGATTTTGTTTTTATTTTACCAGGAAATACCTGAGAAGTCGAAGGACAGCCCAGGCGGGCCATGGCAATTCGTCGGGCTATTGTCCCTCTTCGATCCTCCGAGGCACGACAGTGCAGAAACCATCAGACAAGCTCTCAACCTCGGCGTCAACGTTAAGATGATCACTGGTAAGTCTTCCTTACGACACAGAACGACGCTTTCGCTTCAGAAATAGGCCTTAACAAAAAAGCGTTTCTTTCTTTCTTTCTTTTTAGGCGATCAACTTGCCATTGGTAAGGAAACTGGGCGAAGGCTAGGAATGGGGACGAACATGTACCCATCGGCTTCTCTGCTCGGACAGCACAAGGATGAATCCATAGCTGGCTTGCCCGTCGAAGAACTGATCGAAAAGGCCGACGGTTTCGCCGGGGTTTTCCCAGGTAAAAGAAAAAAACCCTCGAATTTTCCATTTTCTCTCGAAATTCGGAGTGAAAAAGTACACTGATTTGATGATCTTGCGGTTTTTTAGAGCACAAGTACGAAATAGTGAAGAAGCTCCAAGAGAGGAAGCACATCGTTGGGATGACGGGCGACGGCGTGAACGATGCGCCTGCCCTGAAAAAGGCCGACATAGGCATAGCCGTGGCCGATGCTACTGATGCTGCGAGGAGCGCTTCTGACATTGTGTTGACCGAGCCCGGGCTCAGTGTAATAATCAGCGCAGTTTTGACCAGTCGAGCTATTTTTCAGAGGATGAAGAATTACACGGTTTGAGTCCTTTCTTTCTTCCTCCCTTTTTCTTGATCTTTGGTCTGAAATGGAAGTGATTTACTTATGAGGGCTTTCTTTCTTCGTTCGGGCAGATCTATGCGGTTTCCATCACCATTCGTATTGTGGTAAGTTGATTGTAACAACTGAGCAATATCAGTCTCATAGTCATTCGAGCTCTGAGTACTTATACATCTCTTTTCTGGCAGTTTGGCTTCATGTTTATTGCTCTGATTTGGAAGTTCGACTTCTCACCCTTCATGGTTCTGATCATCGCCATCTTAAACGACGGTAATAATTCAAAAAAGTCTCTTTTTTCCCCTATGTTATAAGGGCGTCGACTGATGTGTATTTGAATCGTCAAAAGGTACTATTATGACAATCTCAAAGGACAGAGTAAAGCCATCTCCATTACCAGATAGTTGGAAGCTCAAAGAGATCTTCGCCACTGGGATAGTTCTCGGAGGTTACTTAGCGCTGATGACCGTCGTCTTCTTCTGGCTAATGCACGAAACAGACTTCTTCACAGTAAGCGAAAAATGAAAGAACAAAAAAAAAAGCGCACGGGTTATATAGAGGAAAACAAAATCTTAACTAATCGTCTGTCAATTCAATCTTTCCCAGGACAAATTCGGCGTTCGAAGCATAAGGCTCAGCGAAGACGAAATGATGGCCGCTCTCTACTTACAAGTCAGCATAGTCAGCCAAGCGCTTATCTTCGTCACGAGGTCGAGGAGCTGGTCGTTCATCGAGCGCCCGGGGCTTTTGCTCGTGACAGCTTTCCTCATCGCACAGCTGGTAAGAAAAACATCTTTCGACGTTAAGTTTGATGAAAAAAACAAGATTCGAAGGCGCAAAACAAAATCGTTCTTTTTTTTTACCTAGGTTGCAACGTTGATCGCCGTGTACGCCAACTGGGGCTTTGCGAGGATCAAAGGGTGCGGCTGGGGATGGGCCGGCGTTATATGGCTGTACAGCATCGTTTTCTACGTGCCTCTCGACCTCATGAAATTCGCCATTCGTTACATCTTGAGCGGGAAAGCGTGGAAGAACTTGTACGACAATAGGGTGAGGATTTTGCTGGCAAAGTTTCGATCTTTTTTCCTTTCTTCCGACATGGGTTGTTGTTCTTGAGGTTTTGATCTTCGGCTTGGCATTTTGACAAACAGGTCGCGTTCACCACGAAGAAGGACTACGGTAAAGAGGAGAGAGAGGCTCAGTGGGCACTTGCGCAGAGGACATTGCATGGATTACAGGCGCCCGAGGCGACCAATCTCTTCAATGAGAAGAGCAGTTACAGAGAGCTGTCGGAGATCGCCGAGCAGGCCAAGAGAAGGGCTGAGATCGCTAGGCTCAGGGAATTGCATACTCTCAAGGGCCACGTGGAATCTGTGGTGAAGCTTAAGGGGCTCGACATTGAGAACATTCAGCAGCATTACACCGTCTGATTTAGTAGAGCCAAGCAAGCTATGATGAGTTTGAAGATGAACGAAGAATAGTCTGTTGTATTTTCTTTTTTGCCCACCTTTTGTTTGTTTTCCAAACCCTTCTTACGACGTATAATAGTCTTCGACTGAGTTAAGGATAAACGCTGTGTGTTCTATGTGCCGTGGTGAGCGAGACAAGAACCAACCACTAATCAAGAATCTAGAAGGTTTGTAGGGATGAATATGAATGTGTACTCACTTACGTTTGACTTTTGAGGTTTGACTTTTTACTCCAGCATTTAAAGCGTTTCCAACTTTGCGTGGTAACCGATATCAAAACGTAGTAATTGTATATATCTGTGCCATAAGTCAAGATCTCTCTTTCCCTTCGGTTACGCTGAATCATATCTTCACAGCGAAACTGATATTTTCAAGAACGCACAGAAATGGAGATTCGCAAGGGCACTGTGATTTTCTCGTTCTTTTTTCCGATTTTCTGCATGGCATCACATTCACAGTCGTGTAGAACGACGGAGATTCGAAAGGGAGCGAATGGCCTGGAAAAAGTCGTCCTTCGCGGCGCCCATGGCAGCAGCTCAGCCGAGGTATTACATATTACTGTTTAATATATGAACTTGTCATGCTAATCTCTCAGATCGATCCCTAATGTTACATTTCAGTTCTCAAGTTTTCTTCTATTATTCGCCTTCGACTGTATCTTTTATGATCTATGTAATAATGGAGGTTTATCTGTACGGCGCTCAAGTTACATCATGGAAGGATAAACATGGCGAGGAACTGCTCTTTGTCAGCAAGGAGGTATTTTTCTCAGACTCGTCAATGGTTAGCCTTTGCGCCATAGCCACTTAAATTTTTTTAGTCTTGTTCTTCCTCTTTTTCTCAGGCCATCTTCAAGCCTCCAAAGCCAATTAGAGGAGGCATTCCTATCTGTTTTCCTCAGGTATGTATTGTCCTTTTTTTTCCATTTCCCTTCTGTAAGAAAGGACAATGCCTTTATTCCTTTTCTTCTTTTCGTTTCAGTTTTCGAACTATGGATCTCTTCAGTCCCATGGATTCGCTAGGAACAGAGTATGGGCCATCGACCCTTCGTCGCCCCCATTTTCTCCGTCGAAAAACGACACTTTCGTCGACCTTTTACTGAAGCCCGACGAGGACGACCTCAAAATATGGCCTCACAGGTAAAAGTTAACGCCTCGGGATAGAAACCTGCTCTAATATCCAAAGCGAAGACGACTAAATTCTTTTTTCTCTTGCAAAAAAAAAAGGTTCGAGCTACGCCTAAGGGTGGCCCTGGGACCCGCAGGAGATCTTACGCTGACTTCTCGCGTGAGAAATACTAATCCCAACGGCAAACCTTTTAATTTCACGTTCGCCTATCACAACTACTTCTCCGTATCCAATATCAGGTACCGACCTTTTTCGAACTACATTTTCTCCGTATATATATCTAAGTATGCGCTGAGATTACGTTCAGCAAGGCGAGCGTCCAAGGACTCGAAAATCTGGACTACTTTGACAACCTTAAGAACAGGCAGCGTTTTACCGATCGAGGCGATTCCATCACTTTCCAATCCGAAGTAAGTCGTGGGGGCATTAAACGGTGCGTTTGGTATGAGGATTTCGATGCTGAAAAGGAAAATGAAAAGTGTTGTGGTGCGAAACACTCGAAGCATTGATGAATTCTGCATGCCAAACGCAGCCCATCTTTCCCTTGATCTAAGTTAGTCTATCACTATTCACTAACCAACCTTGCAATTACTCAAAAATGCTGGGCAAAGGTGGATAAGGTATATCTCGGTGCTCCCTCAAAGGTTGCGATTATTGACGGCGAAAAGAAGCGTAAATTCGTTGTAAGCAAGGACGGTCTCCGAGACGCCGGTACGATGATATTCTAATTGCGCCGTGAGAAATTAATTTTTTTTCGGGCATATGTATTTATATATATGTGTGTGTCTGCAGTTGTGTGGAATCCGTGGATCGAGAAATCGAAGGCTATATCCGATTTGGGAGACGATGATTACGAGCGAATGCTCTGCGTTGAAGCGGCTTCGGTCGAAAAGCCGATCGCCTTAGCGCCCGGCCAAGAATGGCAGGGCCGACAACAACTCTTTGCTATGCCCTTCCCTTGAGAGTTAAAAAACAAGAACGGATTTTGCTAAAATAACGTGTGATACTATATACATGTTTCTGTTCTAATTAATTAGAGGTCAATCTACAGAAAAATACTCACTTATGTAAAAAATTTGCAAGTATGTACCCCCTGTGAGAAAATTATTTATATAAGTACCCGATTGTGTGTACCTGCACCATTTTCTCAGTCTTGACGTACCTTTTTATAACTGTTTACGTACCACGTCATGCGTTTATATGGTACCCACAGATGGTACATATATACGTTCTATATGGTACCTTAAGACCATCTCCAACTGAAAAATCCATTCTCAAATGCAAACTCATTCTCAAACTCAAAATGCAGTAATTTTTCTCCAACCATTAAATTCATTCCTAAACTCAAAATAATTATGTCAAATATTATATTTCACACCAACTTTGCTTTAAGTTTCCAATACTACCACATATTTTTTAATTTCACAAGACAATAAAAACATTATTTAAGTATTTATAAATGATTTACTTATTTAATTTAATATAAATAAACATTATTTACGTGTTTTGTAAATATACAAGAATAAATAAATGTAATAGAATTGACAGATTAAAATATTGTATAAGAAAAAACAAATTGATAGGGATCTTTTTGTAGGAGTGCGAAAATTATGCGTTTGATCTTTTTAGGTGAGAGAAATATGGAAAATCTCATTTTTCGATTTGTGTATTGGTATCGATTGGACAACTTGATTTCCGTTCCTTTATGCGCATCGCTTGGAGATGCCCTAATGTGTTATATATTGTACCATTTACTCCTGTATTATGTACCACAATACGTTTTTCTATGGTACCTAAATGTGTTTTATGACGTACTTGCAGCGGAACAGGTATCAATGTGCAAAAAATTTATTCGAATGATATGCGAATTTTTTATATAAATGAGTATTTTTCTGTAGAGTCCCTCTAATTAAATATATCAATTATTTCAGCAAAATGTTATATCTAAATAAATATTGTAATAAAACGGCAATTAAAGCCCAAGTAAATATGGGCTTTCAGGCCCATTTATAACTGCTGCGAAACAAACAAAGAAGGAAATAGAGGCGCCAAGTTTCTTTCTTACACCTCTTAAAATAAATAAATAAATAATAAATAAAGAAAGAAAGAAAAACCCTAATGCCATCGACCACTCTGAACTGAATAAAACCTAATCGACGCACCAAAGCAAAGATTTCTCTCACGCATCGGAAACTACCGCCATTCATCTGAAAATGAAGAGAAAAAGAGATCGAGAGCCAAAACCGATTCACCCGGCGCTCGCCTCAGCTCAAGGGCCGTCTTTAATCAAGCATTTGGCGTCTTGCAATACCACAATCAGATCTCAATCGGTCAAGCTGATTCAGACATGGCTGGCCTCGCAACCCCAGCAGTTGTCGGAATTGGAGATGAAGAAGCTCTGGAAAGGATTGTTTTATTGTTTCTGGCACTGTGACAAAGTCCCGAATCAGCTGGCTCTGACTGAGAGGCTCGTTTCTATGTTCTCTTCGCTTGAAGACTCGCTATCTCTCGAGTTTTTTCGTGGGTTTTTGGTAACTTTGCGCAGGGAGTGGCCGGGAATCGACAGGCTGAGGCTGGACAAGTTCTACTTGCTGATACGTCGGTTTATGAAGGCGGTGCTTGAATTGATGAGATCTAGAAAGTGGGATGTCGAAGTTGTTTCAAATTATTTTGGGGTTCTGGAGAACGATGGGTTCTTAGCGGAGGATAAGTTGATGGGAAATGGGGTGAATTATCACGTGTCGTCGGTGTTTTGGGAGGAGATGAAAGGTATTGGCTTTCCGCCTAGGAAGGAGGTTGTCGATGTGATCTTGGGGCCGTTCTTTGAGGTACTTAAGAGGGGTAAAGACAGGGTTTTGGTTGGAAAAGTGAAGACTTGCGTGTTTGATGAGCTGCTGAAGGCTGGGAAGACGACTTTGGAGAAAAAGAAGGAAGGAGTTGATTTGGATGAGGATGGGATTTTGTTGATGGGGATTGTTGCTTTGAAGATGGAGTTGTCGGCTAAGTTTTATGACATTGGTTCATCAGAGAACTGTGTTCAGGGGAACAGAAAGGTGGCCTTGGGATTGCATGAGGAGTTTCGAAAATTGGAAAATGAGTTGGAATCCTCTGGGGTTGAGATTAGTTTATCTGATTATCATTGTGTGCTTAGTAATGATAATGATGATGAGATTCCACAGTTGATACCTATTAACTATGGTGATGATAAGAATTCTGTGCAGTCAAATTCAGATGAAGGCGGAAACACTGTACAGGAAAACCAGGAGGTGCCTGAAGACAGAAAGTCGAAGAAAAGTAAGAAGGCAAAAAAGGGGCTCGATGGAGACGGTGAGAAAGATAAGAAGAAGAAAAAGAAGAAAAGAAAAGATGTCAATGGGGTTTCAGAAACTAGCTTGTCGGTCAAGGAAAATGGCAACTCTAACAATGGTATTAATGGCCATACAGAAGAGAAGCAAAGTGAAGAAACAACGGTTGATTTGAATGAAATTGTTATATCCAATCTTCAGAAACAGTTTGAGAAAGTTGCTGCTGAAGCTTATGGCGACGATGACGATTCAGACGATTTTCGAACTCCTTTGCCATCCGTAATCCTCGACGAACAAGTGAATAAGAGGAGACGAACAGCAGGGAATAGTGATTCCAATGGTCCTACAGCCAATGGTGCCACTAATGGAGAAGTTGATGCTTCTGAAAAGAGTGCTGGGAAGAGCACAAAGAAGGTCAGATTTTCTATGAAGAACAACTTGGTATGGAAACCACAAACTCCTCTGCCTCCCGAAAGCTTGAGATTGCCCCCGTCTGCTACTCCAAGGGGCAGTGCTTTGAAAAAGGGCGTGCCCCCAGGGCCAGTTATAGAGATGACACCATCGAAGAAGAAAAATAAGCAGAAGAAGAAAGTACACAAGAGGCTGATGAGTGCCACTCCCATGATAAAACGTCGGAAAAAGATACTGACGGGATCAGCTTAATGGTACTTTGAGGATGCCCTCTGTTTTTTTGCAGTTTGCTTGAGTTATCATGTTGACCTCGTACCGGAAATGCGATGTTACTTTTCTATATTAAAAACCTTGGATTTTCAGTTATTTCTTATGCTATCCACTATCTGTTGGCTGACTGTTAAGTATACTAACATTTGTGCTTTGCTTCTTCTTCTTATGTTGCAATTGAATAGACATCAAGTACACTTGCCAGCAACTGGTTTTTGAGGAACATGTCCGAATATTATACAGCAATTAATGAAGTGGTGATCTGCAACATGTCTGATGCACGGCCGATGGAACGTAGTCAAGAATTTGCTTGTGCGAGCGATTTGTTAACCCATTAGTATTCGCGTTGTATTCTTTTTCGTTTCCTGGAGAATTTTCCTCTGTTTCACAAACCTACATTTCTTTCATCATAAGAATGTCCAAATAGATTCTTTGTGATGGATATACATTCTTCCCATATAACTCACGCTCCATTATCCGGACAAACGATGCAATAGTCAGTGCTATTTCAAATCAAGAATGGATTTTCAATCTAAATCCAAGATTAAGAAGAATATAACAAGAACAAGAACTCCTCCAACAAATCAATGCCACAGCTTCGTGCAGAATCCCGACGGTACATTACATCCTCCCTTGTTCGATACAACTTCGGAGAAAGTGTCCAAAAGCTGCTCTGCAAGAGATTCTGGGTCGTTGAAAAATGTCCCGACAAACGCCTTCACTACACGGATCTCCCTAGGCGTCGCCCTCAAGCTGTACCATGTCAAGAACTTCTGTCTGAACGAAGCCTCTATGTGCCCATCGCACTCTAACCTGCGAATAGCTTTAACATAGTACTCCAAATCTTTGTCTTCCTTCGCTGTCCCTCCATTATTAGGCTGCTCTTCCTCCGTGCTCCTCTTCTTCGACGAGCTGCCAATAATCTGAAGCTCGTTTCTACCATTGGGTCGATGGCTGTTCTTTCCTCCATTAACGATCTTATTACGAGGAGTGATCTGTAAATCAGCTTCTAAACCGTCCAATACCATTTGGGCATTGGACGATTCTTTGTTCTTCTTCAGTAGATTATTCGCAGAATCATCTAACAAAGAGATCACATCTTTGCTGGTTGCCTCCTTTAGGTTCTGATTATCATCTTCCCTGTTTCCATCCACATTGCATGGCAAGGCATGATTATTAGTCTCGTCTTCTACAGAAGAGGGATTCGACGATAGCATGCTGCAGTTTGTCGCTGGGCTTTGGCTTCTCTCGACGACCATCAAGTTTTCGACCATCGACGAGTTGAGGTTTAGCAAATGGGCTCGAGTTTTTTGCTCTGTTCTGAACTTACATTCGAACGTCCCCATCTCTCTGTTATCCGAGTTATGCGAAACGATCTTGAGGAAGTACTCTGTTTCTGGACTTAGACCCTCGAATTGGAATTTCGTGCTCGGCGGGGCTAATCTGAAGGTGGGTTCTGGCGAATAGTGTGTTTCGTCGGCTTTACGGTGCCATAGACTGTAGCACACGACATTTTCCAGGCAAGAATCGTTTGAGTTTACGACCACAATAACCGACGAAGAACTAATATCTTCGAACCTAACATGATCTGAGGCAACCCTTTTGCAGTCTTGAAACCCCATGCAAAAACAAAGTACTAGTTAGAATTGCAAAAACCATAGACAGAGATAAGGGAGGGAGAGAGAGAGAGAGAGAGAGAGAGAGAGATGGAGAGAGATATAGCACCTGAAGGCATAGCTGAGACTACTCTCTCTAAGAGCATAGAGTCAAGAGATTCTACAACAGAGCCACACATCTTCTGTATCTGCGGGCCAGAAGAGAGGCGATTCACAATCCCTCGAGCCTTTTTGACGGGCAAACCAGTGAGTGGGCCCACTTCTTCTTCGAGCTTGCTCACTGCTTCGTCGACGACTTCGCACAGATTCTGCCAACGCTTCGTGCATGAAAGTATCTTCTGGGCTAAGGATAGTCTGTAGCAAAGGATATCAACTCGCCTCGTATCCCTCGCTTCTACAATTTGCTTCCTCCAAGAACTGCATTGTATTATAATGATTCGACAAACAAAGTCACGAAACGAAACGAACGCAAAAAAGAAAGAATATGAGGCTGAAAACGTTTTACTTTACCCCAACAAATCGTTTGATTTGCCACAAGAAACACAGCAGAAGCTCCCATCGAGTCCCTTATCTTCCTTAGCCTTCGAAATCCCAGAATTTTCGTGCCTCAAAGCACATTCGAGGTGGCAAGACATGCCACAAGGCGTACCGAGAAAAGGAGGATCAGAGTTACAGCTCAGCCATAGGCTGGGATCCTTGTTATCGTCGTACCTACGACAAATGCAGCAAGAACACCTCTTGCAAAAGCCATCTTCACGGCTCATTTTAGCCTTACAAGCAGAGTTCTTGCAATATATGGTAGTCCCAGAATCGTTATTGCTGGGAGTGCTTGACGATGTAATAGCAGCACCATTTGCTGCTACCCTTTGCCTCTTAGGTGTCTTTTCGCTGTTTTCTGATGAAGCCTGAGCATCTTCAGATACTTCTGCGTTTCCATCTTCTTGAGATTGCTTTTCGAGTACTAATTTGAGGAGCAGTTCGATTATCTTCGACTTTGTGAAGCCAGTGTACTTTCTCTCCTTACCAAGCTCGGAACAGAGGATCTGTAATATCTCTTGGCGACTCCAAGCGTGTAAGATGTCTACGGAGCAATCTGACCACTTTGCAACTTCGTAGACTAATTGTCTCTTTTGTTCCATACTCAGTTTGCTGCATTTTGCAGCGTCGAGCACCATTTCTGTGTCCAATAGAATAACGAAATGATCAGATAATCAATAGTCAAAACCACAGATATCTTCACCATTATCCAACAAATGGAACCAAAGAGAGGGACCAACTGCACTGCATCTCTATATCCCATCAACATTTTCTTCTAAAATCGTTAGTCGAACTTAAAGTAAGCATTGAAGATCCACAAAGGAAGCTGCTTTCCAGCAAACATGAAAGCAAGAAAAGCAGGGAAAGTAAAAAAGGCTTGCCTTTCATGATTCACGAGCAAGTTGTTAATGAAAAGAAAACTGAGATCAAACGAATATAGAAAACACTACATCGCGCGTGGAATCAGCTCATCAAATAGATCAACCTCGAATCTAACGATGCCATATTTCTATCGAAGGGGAAATAAAAATTTCTATCGTCCCAGGTCGATGATAAACAAGTCAACACTCGCTCAACCCAGAAAAGATAACAACGAATCAGCGTATTTTGAAGAAAAATAAAAGAAATCAAGCAACACAAAAACAGGAAAAAGAAGTGAAGAAAAAAGCAGGAATCTTTACCTTCCAATGAAGACACATCCATAGTCCAGCCGATATTTTTTTTTTCTTCCCAACGACAAAAGCACTAAGCCCACATTAGCAATAAAAGCCCCTCTGTATTCTACAGCTCCTCAAAGACAAAATATATGAACCCCACACACAATAATAAGGATCGCAAAATAAAAAAAAAATTCCTCAGCTTTCCTTGTGTATCACACACACATACACGTACATATACTCGGCGAATCGGCTGTATCTATCAAGAGAGAGGGACGAAGAGGAAGAATCACCAATAATCGACGAAAGATGGGGACCTTTACGTGGGCTTTACATACACTTAACTAAGCACGCATCTTTCTTGTATTGTATGTACAACAAAAGAAACAAACAGATCTTGTGAGAAGAGAGAGGGGGCAGTTGAGAAAGTGATGCGAGAAGTAAGAGCAAACCAATGAAGGGAAGGCCATAATTTTATCTCGCCATGTGTTTTAATATATCTGTAATAAAAGTCCGATCTTTAATCGTGATGTTGACTATTTTTGGGGCCTCGAGTTACCTTTCGAGGCAATTAATGCAGACGTTAATATTTATTACCTATTTTTTTTTTTGTTCCACTATTTTCAACTAATTTTGATAGTCAGATTATTAGGCCGGAGAAAAAAAAAAGCGGCTGAGTGGGAAGGCACTTATTAATAATCCAATTACTCAAATTATTTTCTTACTAAATAAATATGCGAGTTTCATACATTGCAACATGCACGTCATATGTATAGTGAGCTTTTTTTTTTTCTCCTCCAAGTGACTTCTGTAAATTGTGATGTTAATATAAACCTCAACATCGACTATTATTAATCGTGACTCTATTTATGATTACTTTGAAAGCATGAAATATGTGTTGTAATAATTTTACTGGGCCACTTAGCATAGCTAAGTGGCTCGTTCTGATTCGTCCACGTAATATAGCTATACGGCAGATTCTGGTTCGTCCACGTATGCAGCTACGCGGCTCATTCTGGTTCGCCCACGTATACAGCTACGCGGCTCATTCCGGTTCGTCCACGTGTCTAGCTACGCGGCTAGCTCTGATTCGCCCGAGCCTAAAACCTTCAGCTATAAATAGGCTAGCTATAAGTCATTGTAAATCAACGAAAACAATAACTTCTTCTTATATTTAGTATATACAAGTATTGTGAGGAAAAAATATTTAGAGAGTTGGTGAGTCTCCTATTGTAAGAGAGATAGAGCTAGTGTTCTCCTTACGGTAGAGAGTTGTAACTCCTAAATTACCCACAGTAAAAATTCCTTACCTTGCCCGTGGTTTTTCACCCCGACTTTGGGGTTTTCCACGTAAATTCCTGGTGTCCCCTTTATTTTTACTGTCCTTTTTACAACAAGTGGTATCAGAGCTTTGGCTGGGTGTTTATAATATCTACTTACCGTATGCTCTGTGGTTGCCAATAATATTGGATCCTCCACATCAGAAAGTTTGTTAGATTATTACTATTCATCCATTAAAGTTTCTGGGGAGAAAAGATCGCTGCAAACTTATACACGCTGAAGGGGGAAACTCTGCAGGAAGGGCAAGCTTCTGTGGCCACTACAAATTCAATCGAGAAGTCTTCGATGACTTGGCACAAGAAGCTTGGTCATATGTCTGAGCAAGGCATGAAAATTCTTGTCCAGAAGAATCTACTTCCTGGTCTCACAATCGTGTCACTACCATTTTGTGAGAATTGCATTGTAAGTAAGCAGCATCGCCCGAAGTTCAGCCCGTCAAAATTCAGAAGTAAAGAAATTCTGGAACTGCTGCACTCTGACGTTTGGCAAGCACCGGTCACATCTCTGGGGGGAGCAAACTACTTCGTGTCATTCATCGACGACTATTCCAGAAGGTGCTGGGTGTATCCAATCAAGAAGAAGGACGATGTGTTTCCTACCTTCAAAACATACAAAGCGCGGGTCGAACTTGAATCCAGTAAGAAGATCAAATGCCTGCGGTCCGACAATGGAGGAGAATATACTGGCAGGGAATTCAATGAATTCTGCAAAGGTGCGGGTATTAAAAGACAGTTCACAACGGCATATACTCCACAACAAAATGGGGTGGCAGAGCGGCTGAATAGGACCTTGTTGGAAAAAACGAGAGCTATGCTGAGAACTGCAAGCCTAGACAAGGAATTTTGGGCGGAAGCGGTCTGCACTGCCTGCTATGTGGTGAATCGGTCCCCATCTACTGCTATAGAGATGAGGACACCGATGGAAATGTGGACTGGCAAACCTGCTGATTATTCAAACCTCCATATATTTGGAAGCCCTGCATATGTGATGTACCACAATCAAGAAACGACGAAGTTGGATCCAAAGTCCAGAAGATGTCTATTTCTGGGGTACACTGAAGGAGTAAAGGGTTATCGTTTGTGGGATCTCACTGACCACAAAGTTGTTATCAGTAGAGATGTTAATTTTCTCGAAGATAGCGACCAGGAGCAAGTCAACCATGATGGCAATATGACAAAGACTACACCAACACCGGTGAAGAGAAAGGAGCAAGATGATTCTTCTGAAGCCGAACCAACACACGAAGAGCTCGACCCAGTCGAAACTGAAGTACCGGACCTTGGGCGATCAAAACGATTTCGTAAGACGCCTATTTGGTACTCAGATTATGATACTGAGAGCAACATTGCATACTGTTTTCTAACTGAGGATGGAGAGCCAACGACTTTCCAAGAAGCACTGAAGAGTTCAGATGCGAGTCAGTGGATTTCAGCAATGCAAGAAGAAATGGAAGCTCTCAGTAAAAATAAGACATGGAAATTGGTGCCATTACCGCAAGGAAGGAGACCTATTGGAAACAAATGGGTGTACAAGATCAAGCGGAATGGTGATGACCAAATAGAGCGATATCGTGCAAGACTGGTTGTAAAGGGATATGCTCAGAAAGAAGGAATCGACTTCAATGAGATATTCTCACCGGTGGTTCGACTTACAACAGTTAGGGTTGTCTTGTCAATGTGTGCCACATTTGACCTGCATCTTGAGCAACTTGACGTCAAAACGGCCTTTCTCCATGGCGACCTGAAAGAAGAAATATATATGCTTCAACCAGAAGGCTTTCAAGAAAAAGGGAAAGAAGATCTGGTTTGCAAGCTAATCAAATCTCTTTACGGGCTCAAGCAAGCACCACGATGCTGGTACAAGAGATTTGATTCATTCATAATGAGTCTCGGCTACACCAGGCTTTATTCAGATCCTTGCGCGTATTTCAAGAGATTTCACTCTGAAGATTATATCATATTGCTGTTGTACGTCGACGATATGCTGGTAGCAGGACCCAACAAAGATCGTATCAATGATCTGAAGATTCAACTCGCTGGTGAATTCGAAATGAAGGACTTGGGACGGGCAAACAAAATTCTTGGCGTACAAATCTCTCGAGACAGAAGCAATAGGAAGATTTGGCTTTCTCAAAAGAACTACTTGAAGAAAGTCTTGCGAAGGTTCAACATGCAAGAAAGCAAGCCAATATCCACTCCTCTTGCTGCTAACTTCAAGTTATCTGCCGATATGTGTCCATCTAATGAAGATGAGAAAATGGAGATGTCTCGAGTGCCGTACGCATCCGCGATAGGAAGTTTGATGTTTGCCATGGTGTGTACAAGACCGGACATTGCCCATGCAGTGGGAGTGGTGAGCCGATACATGTCCAACCCCGGTCGGGAGCACTGGAGTGCTGTCAAGAGGATTCTCAGATACATAAAAGGAACCTCTGATCATGCGTTATGTTATGGAGGTACGGATTTTACTGTCCATGGTTATGTTGATGCTGATTATGCAGGTGAACTTGATAAAAGCAGATCCACAACCGGATATGTGTTTAATCTTGCTGGCGGTGCGGTAAGCTGGGTCTCAAAACTGCAGTCGATTGTTGTGACGTCAACGACGGAAGCAGAATATGTAGCAGCTACGCAAGCCAGTAAAGAGGCGATATGGTTGAAGAGATTGCTGGAAGAACTCGGCCACAAACAAGAGAATATTGTTCTCTATTGTGATAGCCAGAGTGCATTGCATCTTGCAAGGAATCCAGCATTTCATTCAAGAACCAAACACATCCGGGTTCAATACCACTTCGTTCGTGAACAAGTGGAAGAGGGAACAGTGGATATGCAAAAAGTTCACACTGCGGATAATCTGGCCGACTTCATGACCAAATCAATCAACGTGGACAAATTCATGTGGTGCCGTTCCTCCTGTGGTTTAACCGATCATAAGTGAAGATTGATTGAGTTTCAATCAAATCTTCAAGTGGGAGAAATGTTGTAATAATTTTACTGGGCCACTTAGCATAGCTAAGTGGCTCGTTCTGATTCGTCCACGTAATATAGCTATACGGCAGATTCTGGTTCGTCCACGTATGCAGCTACGCGGCTCATTCTGGTTCGCCCACGTATACAGCTACGCGGCTCATTCCGGTTCGTCCACGTGTCTAGCTACGCGGCTAGCTCTGATTCGCCCGAGCCTAAAACCTTCAGCTATAAATAGGCTAGCTATAAGTCATTGTAAATCAACGAAAACAATAACTTCTTCTTATATTTAGTATATACAAGTATTGTGAGGAAAAAATATTTAGAGAGTTGGTGAGTCTCCTATTGTAAGAGAGATAGAGCTAGTGTTCTCCTTACGGTAGAGAGTTGTAACTCCTAAATTACCCACAGTAAAAATTCCTTACCTTGCCCGTGGTTTTTCACCCCGACTTTGGGGTTTTCCACGTAAATTCCTGGTGTCCCCTTTATTTTTACTGTCCTTTTTACAACAATATGATGATGGAATAAAAATCGAACAAAGTGCTTTTTTTCATGAGAGTATAATATAATTAAATCCCCGTGCTATAGAGAGGGCCTTTGGCGAGTGAGACGAAATGATTGGCCATACTTAACTAATATTGTGTGTATATAATATATATATATATATATATATATATATATGCGTAGTCGTTGGTCATCATCTTCGCAGCTATTACTGGCAAAATAGTAGAGAAAGCAACGTTCCCCTACCAAAAAATAAATGACATATATAATTCAATAAAAAATGTATATATGAAGAAAATAATTTATGGTCCGTGATTGGACACAGGCGACTTGAATCAATTTTGTCAACTATATAGAGGGTTGGTCGTCACTAGTGCTTCATTCATTCAATATAATAAATATATATACCAAATGGTTCAATTACATATTTGCACCCTTATCTAAACAATGAAGCCTTTTCACACACCTCTAAGTCGTCAAGATAAGCTTGGATTGGAGAATACGACCAATGTCATATGTCATGCAATGAAACAAAACACATTTCGTTTTCATCGCATTGTCGTAATATATCTAGTTTTTTTGTATAATTTATTTTCTGATTTCTGCGTATTTTCTCTTCATCTTAATCTCTTTTCTCCTACTATTACATCGTCAATCTTGCCATATACACAAATACGTCAACACACACAATTTCAAAAGGCTTAACGGGCCAAGATTGATCAAATTAGGCCCAAATAACAATCCACGAGTGGGCCAAAGCCCATATATACATTGCACGCTCAAACTAAACCAACTAATTACAGTTGGGGAGAGATATTTCCGTAAATTAGTGCATTGCAAGGACAATTGACAATTATTTCGATACCATTTTCTCATGCAAATTCGTCACATAAAACTGTTCTCAAGCGTTTATTATATCAGATCCTTCTGTTATTATAAATTAATTATTAATACAGAAAAGAAACAAAAAAGGATAAACGAAAAACTAAGAAAGAGAGATGTAACAACTCAAGCTTTTTGCTCACCCTGTAAAAAGTGACACAAGATAAAGCTTGATTTAAGTAGTACAAAGAAGCACTATCATGCAATAGTATTCTTCGCGGGTGGAAAAGATATATAGTCGATCGATTCTCACAAAGAAAAACAAAAGGCAAAAGTTCCTTCATATAAAAACGCACTCACCCTTTGCTAATAGCTACCTTTTTTGACCAATCCACCTTCACTTGTACTCCAACTACAACACACACACTTACTCATCATCATTCAAAATTTTCCTTTTTTCACCGAGTCTTTCATTAAAGAAAAGCAGCTACTATTATTACCTTATTCGATCCCAAATATCGGTGTCTGAAACCCCGATAAACTGTTATTACCTTTCTCAGATTGGTACGATGCATGGACCCCACTTTGCTGCTGCAGCCAATGAGCGTAAGCCGACGACGAACCGTGAGGAGCTTCTTGGCCATTTTTGTTAGCTTCATTCTCCGTAAGAACAGTGCCCGGCGAGCATGAATTGTTCTTACCATTATTCTCAGATCCTTGTTGTTGCTGATAATAGCAGACTCCAACGCCATTGTTGTTGTAATAAGCCTCGCCATTATTCATGCTATTACTACTACCTTGACCACTACCATTATTGACTATTGTCTGAAACTCCCCACTGAACAAATTAGATGCACCGCCATCGCAATTAGGGTTTTGGCTGTAACCTAAGGCAGCCCATAAGCTTGGCGTGGGCTGATGATCTTGTTTCATAATAATGTGATCTTTAGCATCGATAGCAGAACTAGGGTTTTGTCCATATCCCAAGGCAACCCAAAAATTCGACGAATTTTCTTGCCTCATGGTTACCGTCGAAGTGTTCCTAGTAGCAGCATTGTTGTCTTCTTCAAGGGTTTGAATGTTCCCATCGTTGTTGTTACTGTTATCGTTGTTGTCTGAAGTGTTGGAATCTGATGATGTCTTTGGTTTGTTGTTGTTGTTGTTCATTCCACCGATGGGTAAGTTTGAGCTTGCGATGCTCTTCACATCGTATCTGCTCATGTCGAAGTTTGTCACGGCGTTTAGACCGCGAAATTTTATTGCAGCGATGTCGTACGCCTCGGCGGCTTCTTCTTGAGTGCCTGAAAAAAGAAGTTGCATGATTCTCATTATATTTCAAAATTTAAAACATAATTGAAATAAACAAAAAAATAAACGGATCTTTTTGTCAAGACATGGAGGATATAATATTTGCCAAATTGGGTACGTACGACACAATTGCGAGTTATCGCCATCATCAGTATTTCGGGGAAGAAAAAAGCAATTATATGCGATGCCAATTTTATCACTATTCACATTATTTTTGCGACCAAGCAATCATATAAATGAATTAAATAAATCTCTCGACCGTTAAAGACACCACAAAGATGCTGCCACGTGTCCATTTACACGTTTCTTATTGTTTCAGATTTCTAGATATTTTTAGGGCTATGCATGAATCCACCGTCCCGAGAGCCAATAGAAACCTAGTGAGCATTTAAGAATGCGCATTTATTTTTGGCGTTTTTCAGATGAAAAATTCTCTCAAGTTGTAATAAAAATACATATTAAAAAAAAAAAGACATATCAAATGGGAGGGTAACAACTCACTGAAGGTGCCAAGATAAAGATCTTTATTTCCTGCAACTCTCCCAATTCTTGCTTGCCATCGACCATGCTGGTGGTGCCTGCATTTTCAATCATTATAGCAAAAAAAAATATATTGAGGAAATGCAAAAAGATATTATACCTTGTCACTCCTCTATACATTGAAGCTCCTCTCGAGAATCCACTGCTTCTCCTGGAAATTCACACAGAAAGAAATTCATATAAATTCATACAATATGAAGTAATCTCGATAATGTGAAGGAGAACAAACCTTCTAAGTGAGGCTACGAACTCCTGTCTGGTCATGTGCTTCATTTCTTCTATTTCCTTTTCGTAATTGGAGATCTGCTTACGTATGAGCATAGATGATCAAAACGTTACATAACATATATGTAATAACACTCACACACTCGTAAAAAAATGGGCTTAACTGGAAAATTGGTAGTGGTGGTCGGACCCCAATACTTAATAGCTGCAAGATCATAAGCTCTAGCTGCTTTATCTTCTTTATCATAACCACCTTTACGTTCATAAATCATATGAAATCAAAGATAAGTTTCTCATGTGAAGTAAGAAAAAGAACCAAGAGGAATCCAAGGAAGAATAGAGTGTACTTACCTAAGTAAACTGAATAATCATTTCCCACACGTACACCATGCAGCAGAGAAAAGTAACAAGATCAGAAACATTAATGCAGAAATGAAAAAGGAATGATGATCCTCGTGCAATTATATATATAGGAGAGAACGTTGGTCGAACAAACCCTAATTTAGCTACAAACCTTGTCTTCCTTTTCTACTCTGTCCTTCTCTTCTGCAACTATTGTCCCACAGATGAGCTTCGTATCTTCCTGTCCATCTATGGCTAAATTTGCAAAAGTAAAAAATAAATAACCGTGTAATAACACTATTTGTTAATAGTATCATCTTGACTCTTTTTATTTAAGTTGTGTGTGAGTGTGTGTATAATAGAGAGAGATACCGAGTTACGCCTCTGTAGATGGAAGTGCGTTGACCAAAGGTCTCCAGGGCCTTCTTCGCCGGAGGATCGACGGCCACCACCGCCTTTTCAGGCGTCCCCTCAACAGAAAACCCTCTTAAGAAACCACCGGCGGCGGCAGGTATTATTGTCTTCAGCGCAGAATCCTCGTAAATAGGAACATCAGAAACAGTATTATTGTTTACTGCAAGAACTGTTGCCCCACCGTCCAACGCCGCCGCGGATCCGCCGTTAGCACCGCCCAAGAAATCTTCAAACTTCGGCCCTACAACATTGTAATTTTCCTGTTCGATATTGCTGGACAACTCTACACCATCACCTATCAGTAATTCAGTATAATGTGTTATAGTGCAAGAAACTGAGATGTAAATTACTACTCCCTCCGTCCCAAACCATTTTGGACATTTTACTATATCGGGCGTCCCAAACCGTTTTGGACATTTCCTTATTTAGCAAAAAGTTATCACAAACAATCAATATAATAATATTAAATATCATCAAAAGACGTGCCAAAACATACACTTTTTTACCTTTCCAATACACTATATTATTAAAATATTCAGTTTCTTAATTCCCGTGCCAATACCCAAATGTCCATAAACTTATGGGACGGAGGGAGTATTATATTACATCAATTAATTCAAGTATAAGATATATCTTACTTGAGGACGAGGTGGGATTAAATAAGGAGCTAGATTGGAAAAGAGATAGCTGATGAGAGTTGTTGGAAAGGGAGAAGGCAAGCCAATTATTCTGATGATGGAAGTTATTATTATTGGAACAAGAAGATGAAGCAGACGATGTATCCATATTAATCTGCATCTTTTTTTCCTTGGTGTCTGTGTGTAGAAAATATATTATTACTTTGAGATGGATTTGCAAACTTTGATGAGATTATTAGGGTTCTTGGGAAACAGCACCAGAACTCAGAGTTTGGAAAGAAATATTGGGTGGAGAGATTTGAGAAAAATGAAATGCTGTAGTAACACAAATATAAAGGAGGGGTGAAAACTAAGTGTGCACAAGCAACGAGGCTGTCTTTGCCTCTTGTCGCTATCTACCTGTAAGAAATTAATTTAATAAAGCTTATAATCACAGAAAGACTTTCGAGTTAATCAAAATATTAATATAATTCAATGTGTTTAAGGTTCATAATCATGCATGTAATAGCAAGAATTTCTTTGCAGAGTGTGCAAAGTGGTAGCTTATCATGGGACGACAGTGGCGGTCTTTTTGACCGCAATAAAGCTATTAATTGGTAAATTTTAATTTTGTTTTTCATTTTTTTTTAACTGAGAAGATAAGCAAGGAGGGGAACAATGAATAATATATTATATCATTAAACAATTTCATTCTGAAAATTTTTCGAAATCAATATGTATGTGTCTGATGACGAGTGTGAAGGGAACATGATCACCACTTGTCTTCCCAATTATTATGATTATTTGTTTGGACCCCATTATATGTTCGTGCCGTTTATTTATTTAATTTAATATTGCATATGTAACTTATTTGATGAGATTTGTCTTCCTTTATTGATTTAATTCAGATAAGTGATATCATTTAAATATTTCAGCATATTGTATAAGGTTGAACGTAATGAAGCAGCCATTGGTTGGTTTATTCGGCGCCGCGCTGGTTCTGAATATCGTATTATCTAATAGAAAATATTAAAATATATTAGGGTTGGGGCAAAGAAATCGAAAGTTTATGATTAATTCTAACTTTTGTATGCCTCCTGGTCAAACTAAGTTAAGTGAAACCCGAAATCATTTCACACACGTCGGAACCCAAATATATATTCGAATAATAATTACCGGAAATAAATGACATTTCTGTTTCTTTTCTATTTATTTGTTATAAATAGAAAACAACTTGTGCATGCTAAAGTTGCAAACATAACCGTTGAATTTGAGGCCACTACAACACTTGTCATTACATGAGAAGATATTAGCGGCGGCGAATATTGAATAACTTCTGACATCTCTCTATTATCTCTTTTTAGAATAGAATCAAACTGAAAAATATAAGCGTGAGAAACTTCTTAATTTTATTCACACTAAAAACATTGAAATTTTTTATCTTCCAAAAAAATATGTATATTTATTGGGTCGTTGAGTAATAATGGGCCTAACCCTTTTATGACAAATCCTTACAAGTTAGTTGTGAAGCCCATGTCCAAAGAGAAACTTGACCTCACGGTGGCGATCTTCACCGCGGTGGCGGTGCTCGCCGGATTCGTGATCGTTCAGCTGTGGCGGCGCGGCGACTCTCCGGTGAGAAAGGAGAAGGCGGTGCCGCTGAGCGTGGTGGTTCCCAAGACGAAGTTAACCGACGAGGCTGAGGAGATTGATGAAGATGGTACGAAGAAGAAGGTGACCCTCTTCTTTGGAACTCAGACTGGGACAGCGAAGGCTTCGCTAAGGTATAATTGAAAACGACATATTAATAAATTTTTTTTTTTTCATTCAAGAAACTATATATTTATTATTAAATTCTGTATAGGCGTTAGCCGATGAAGCTAAAGCGAGATATCAGCAGGCCAAGTTCAAAGTAGTCGACTTGGTAATTAGCATTCCATTTCGAACTACAACATGTGACAGAACCTACCTTAATGTAAGAGTTTTATTTATTTCACTTAAACTTGGTAGGATGATTATGCTGCTGAAGACGAAGAGTACGAGGAGAAACTGAAGAAGGAGACCATAGCTTTCTTCTTTCTGGCCACGTAGGTTCATCATTTGTTTATTACCTATCTATAACTGTCCCATTTTTTGCTACTTACTTTTGTTTTAGTTGGCCGAGAATAAATTATTTGCTCTGTAGATATGGAGATGGCGAGCCAACCGATAATGCCGCAAGATTCTACAAGAGGTTCGCCGAGGTATCGAATTTCAGTTTTATTCGTTCATAATTCGAAAAAAAAAAGTAAAAATCGGGGTTGTTCTTGGATTTTGTATGGAGTCTGCGAAATGTGTGTTGCAGGTAAAAGAGAGAGGCAGTGACTCGTTTAAGGATCTCAAATACGCTGTTTTTGGTCTGGGAAACAAGCAATACGAACACTTCAATAAGGTCGCCATAGTTGTCGATGAGCTCCTCACAGAACAAGGTCAGGCTACTAAAAATTCCCGACAAATATGTTCGGTCTCACACACAATATTATTATTAATTGTGTCGAAAAATTTTCTCTATATATTTTCAGGCGGCGAACGCCTTGTCCCAGTAGGCCTCGGAGACGACGATCAATGCATCGAAGACGATTTCACCGCATGGTATAAAAAACCCCTTCTAATAAGGCCAGGCCATTCCCATCGCTTCGATCCATTTACATATTTATATGGTCATTGATAAGTCGAAAACATATATATAACCAGGCGTGAATTAGTATGGCTAGAGTTGTATAAATTGCTCAGAGACGACGACGATACACTGCAACCACTCCTTACACTGCTGCTGTGTTAGAATACCGAGTCTTATTACACGACCAAACAGATGGTGATCATCAGTCAATTGACGGCCATGCTTCTTCTTCCTATGATTCTCAGCATCCTTGCAGGTAAACTAACTAAGCGTTTTCTTACTCGAAAAAAGTTATATCGTGTCGAATCTTATTTTACCTTAACTTTTGTAAGAGTAAACGTGGCTGTGAAGAAAGAGCTTCACACGCCCGAATCTGACCGTTCTTGCACTCACTTGGAGTTTGACATATCTGGCACGGGCCTTACGTGAGTTTTCTTCTCTCTTTTCAACCGTCGTCGAATTTCGCGGTAAGAATTTTTTTTTCTTTTCTTTTTTTAACAGATACGAAACTGGCGACCATGTGGGTGTCTACTGCGAGAATTCGATCGAAGTATATTCTTACGTCGAACATTTTTTTTTTATTTATCGTGGACATATATCTTTCTTCATCTATGTATATGGTGGTTATGAATGAACACATACATATATAGGGTTGTGAAATGTGGAAGATGATATCGGAGGGAGGTTACATATACGTCTGCGGCGATGCTAAAGGAATGGCGAGAGACGTTCACAGAGCACTGCACGCCATCGTGCAAGAAAATGGATCCTTGGACAGTTCCAAAACCGAGAGTTTCGTCAAGAATCTGCAGATGAACGGAAGATATTTGCGCGATGTCTGGTGATTTTCTCGGCTCTAGGCCGTGGCGATATTTTTCACTTATTTAAGTTTTACTAAAATATTTATATACAAGTTGTTTTCTGTAAATATTGTATCATGATCATAGGTTCCGTTTTGTCTTGTATGGTAGTAGCATCTATTTATATACGCTGAACAATCACTTCGTTTAATAAAAAGTTCGTAAGCTCGGAGGGAGTGCTGTCTATCAATTTTAATTTAGTAACATCTCATGCCGAGCAATACTGATCGATCTTTCATGTAGCCTCAGACGTTGAATTTTCGATGCTAATGCTTACCAATGGTAAATAATTACTAAATCTAGAAGTTTAAAACTTGAATAAATGGAGCATTCATTCTTCGCCTCGCCCTAATTAAGTTGTTTTATTTTTTCTTTAGGCGGGCCTTTGTCTTCTTCTTGGGGAGGTTGCGTAACTCCAGGACTTGAGTCGTGCGCTGCTTCTTCGCTGCGATTATTTGCAGCGTAGTTCGATCGAATAATCATTAGCTATATGTTATAGTGCAACTTTGTCGTAAATAATCATCGAAAAATGACAAACCTCTCTCAGCTTCTTGATACCTCTCGCTGAGTCTCCTCTTAGCAGCTTCGAATCGCCTTTGCATCGAACAAGTCTGCTGCTGGTTATCGTTGTTGTTCGACGACTTGTGATGCTAGAAAAAAAAAAGAAACATTTAAACAACATTTTCTTCCGTTTAAAAAGGGGGAGAGCGGGAAAAAAGATATCGTCACTAACTTCTCTTATCTGAGCCATCATACGTTTCCTGGGAATTACCCGCAAGTTCTTTCCAGCATTGACGACATAATTAGGTTTATTATTACGAATCAGTTTAGGCTTTGGTTGAACCGCAGCTAGCCCAATAACGCTAGGACGACGAGGCTTACTAATATTAGGTCTTCGAACCATGTTTTCTTGAGCTCTCATTGCTTTGATATTATTAGCCACGCGCTTCTTCTGCCAAGTTCCTTGTTGACTCCTTTTCGGGTTCTTTTCGACCTCCAAATCTGAAAAAACGATGACCAAATATGAGAGAATCGAATAGCAGTTATAGGCCCGTGATATGGAAAGTCGATAGAGAGTTTATTTAACTCACTTAGATCCTCGTCTACGCCGTCGAAGAACTGTGCGAATATTGTAATCGTGGAAGCACATGAGACAAAGGCAAAATATTAATCGTTAGTCAGCTTTTTCAAGATTTCGAATGCATTGATGAGTTCGAAAAAAGGAGGCGAATGCTGATTATAATATGCTATATATATGTACGTTTGAGAGTGCCATTGGAGAGTGTTGATCCAAGAAAGCTCCTTCTTCGAGCGGAGGCAATGGAAGCCCTACTTCTTCCTCGTCTTTTTGGCCCATAGGCGTTTTCTGGGAATCGTTTTGCTCGGTTTCTGCGGTCGTTGAGATACGGTTAAAGGCATATTTATTACTCGTTCAAATATATACATAGGGAAATACGAACACTTTCGGTTGATAACGAAAATTACCGTTATTGTTGGCGTTATTGTTACGGAGGAACCATTCGTCAACTATGGCTTTCCAATCCCTGAATTTAGAACACAATCTAATTTAACGACAAAAAAGAAACATTTTTACTCGCTATAATGACGACTTAAAAGGGCTACGGAAACTGATACATACTCAACCAAAGAACCGGCCAGTTTACGTATCTCCTTATCTGATCGTGGATTTCGCAATAAGTTCACAGATTTTCCGATCTCAGACTCCTGAAATTAACGGAGACCAGCAAGTGAGTTTAAATTAACGGAAAATCTGTCGAACATCTGTGAACAGTGCACTTATAATATGATGAACCTTGAGAGTCTCGACTGTTATGTTCATGAGCTTGAGCCTCCTCAGGCAATCCATGATGAGCTCTTGATCAGTCTTGCAAATAACAAAACAAGCAATGATCATTAACAACAAACTCTCATATACATACATATAAATTAGCTAATAAATCGATACGCTTATTACAGTATCGACGTCGCTCTTATCAATGATCTCTTTGATCCTTAAAACCTCGCCTAGGAATTGTGATTCATCACCATCTCCCTCATTGTGGTCATCATCATCATCTCCATTATCATCATCGCCTCGAATATACGCATGATTATTATTTTTATTCAATATGGTCGCCTCTCTAACATGGTTATTGTCTCTTGCTCTGCGATCGCTGACCTTGCTTTCGTTTGTGTTGAAGGCTGCTGCCTTCACAGAATCGTCGAGAAAACAGTCGTTAAGGTTCTTATTCATCATCTTCTTCTTCTTTGGAGCATTATTAGTTTCCTCGACAGTTGGGATGGCAAGCTCAATATGATCACAGCCTATGCATTTGATGAGCTTAGAGGCGTACAAAACCTCGGCGATTCGATCCCTTCTAATCTTGAAGTCGTAAGGGTAGTCTTTTGCAGCCAATATTATTGCATGCTCAATGATGTTGAAGATGCATGAGTTTATGCTTCTGAAATAGTTCCTCCACTGGTCAATGCTCTTCGGTGAAGGGTTATTACTAGCCATGGGCTTGGCTGGAAAATAATCAACCTAAATTATGATAAAAAGAATAAAAATAAAAACGTAAGAAAATTGACTTCCATTGGTAATAGAGAGCAATGATCAGCAGAAAACCCTTATCACAGGAGGAGTGTCGTCTTCGTCGATCTTCAAGATGCATAGACACGTAAAAATAAATAGCAAGCATTTTCAAGATAGAGAGAAAAAAGAAACAAAAGATGTAACGCATAAAAATAAATAAAAATCAAAACTTTTTTCAGTACCACCTCTTCACTCTTCACTCAGCTTTCACGCATCAGAACAAAAGATATGACCGACTCTTACATAACTTGATTTAATTGTGTGTGTGAGCTCATACAAGAACAAAACAAGGAAAAAAATCCATAAACCGGGATTTTCTTAATTGATGAAAACTCACCAAGAACTGATGAACAGGATTCCAGCAAAGCAAGGATGAATGGCAGATATCTTTACTCTCTCGAAGAATTATCAATATAAAAAGAACGAGAATCTTTCCATTAGATTGTTTGCGGTGTTATTCATTTTCCCAGCTCCCTCCCTCTCCGCCCTCTATCTCTCTCAGTCTCAAGTGGCTCTCTTTCTTGCTTTATTTCTTGTGCGTTGTATCTAAGAATGAAAACAAATGAAAGAGTTGGGGTAATAGAAAAGGTTGTTCAGAATCGGAGAATCGAAGGTTCTTCAGCTACTTTTGTCTGCTCATTGCTTCCTCACTGAAAACTATGGCTGTGACTGTGTCTGAGAGAGAGAGAGAGATATATAAGTTGAGGGAGAAATGACAACAAGGGTTTTTATTTTTATTTTTGGCTCGTTGCGTCGCTGATAAAAGTTCGCCTCTCGGAAATCTGAATATCAAAAATAAGAATAATAATAATGATGAGATTATAACATTATATCATTACAGTGATTCATCTAACCTGAGTATTAAATGGAAATTGGAATGAAACCTTTATTTGAAATTTCTATTTCTTTTGACCGAAACTTGGAAACTTTTTATATGAAAATCTGGTAATCTGATTGGAAAAATCACCTAAATAATAATTCTGCTCAAGTAATTATACCTTTATGTTCTTCATTCGTGTGTCATAAATATGCTGAGCTAACATATTTGTTGTCTGAACATTTATATTCCTCGTCGTGTACGGTGTACGTGTAGAAGATGTCTGTAAATACATAATACTCATTGGTGAGTTACATGTTTAATACTCCCGCGAAGTCGTTAGAAGAAAATTGCACACACATTAAGAAATAAAGTAAAATTCTAATTATACTCTTAACTATTTTTCTTGTTTAATAATTTCTTTTATTAAATATAAGGAATAAAATTGGAAATATTAAAGATTTTCTTATTGGAAACAACAAAACGACTCACATTTAAAATTAAAAACAAAATCGAAGTTGTAAAATGATTTGTTTTTAATATTAGAGGGAGTAATACTCAGTAAGAATAGAGATAGGCATGGACGTTTAACAATGTATCACACAAATTAATGGTGGTGATAAATGGAGAATCATCACTTACTAAGCTCAATGTAACAGTAATAGACATTAGTGAGTTTATAAACTACCCAAAACGAAAAAAGATTAAAGAAAAACAAAGAAGAAAAGCACAGAAACCATTATTTATTTTGTTTTTTATATTTATTTTATCTATTAATAACTCAACATTAATGACATCCCCCCCATCTAACAATTGCAGAGCCCCAAGTGAGCCCAGCTCCAAAGCCAGCAGCAGCTATGGTGTCTCCACTCTTCACCTTTCCACTCCTCACAGCTTCATCCAATGCCAATGGGATCGAAGCAGCGCTCGTATTTCCATAATTCGCCAAATTGCATATCACACGATCAGATTCTACAGCTAAACGTGTCGCCACTGCGTCGATTATCCTCCTATTCGCCTGCATTTTCTTTCTTCTATCAGTCAAAGAACAAGAATTTCCAGCATAAATGGCCCGAAATCGACTGATGAACTATTAATAAGTGCACGAAACAAAGAAAGAAACACAGCCCACTTCACATTGAATATGTCACTATTATTGGAGGTCTAATCAGTTAATTAATTACCTGATGAAGGAGCAACCAGTCTATGTTAGAACCGTTGAGCCCAGCTTTCGCTAGTGCGAGTTCGATCGATTGTGGGACCACACGAACGGCGAAGCGAAACACTTCTTGTCCGTTCATCTGTATGCAAGAGTATGATGTCCCTTTAGGCAATTGTCCGAGGAGCGAGCCATTGCTGCCTGCCTTATGATCTTCGTTTGACTTCATGGAGGCATTTAAATGCCTGTGAAATGACCAAAATTTAAATCGAAGAAGTATGAAAATGTTACGAGTCGAAAAGACAAGGGAGGTACTTTATCCCATCCCCATCACTGTGAAGATCAAAAGCAAATAAACCGTCCTCCTCAACATCACAGGCCTGTTAAACGAAGATGCCAATAGAATCTCAGTGACATGTGTTAGGATTTCGAAACCGAAAATTAAATAAAAGAGTTGTTACAACTTTTTTTACCTGTAATAAAACAGCGCCAGCAGCATCACCGAACAGGATACAAGATCCTCTATCTGTCCAATCGACGTAGCGAGAAAGAGCATCGGCGCCAACGATAAGTACATTATTGAAGCCACCTCCTATTATATGATTAAGAGCTTATATACTTCAAAAGTCGCAAGAAAAACAGAAAGTAAATGAAAAAAAGGAAGTGCATCATTAAGTTTTTACCTCTAATGTGGCAAGCGGCAGAAACTAGGCCCAGTACGAATCCACTACATGCAGCTGTGATGTCGTAAGCTAATGGATTGTTTTTGCAACCAAGTGCTTTTTGAATCTGAGAAAAATATGACGAAATTATCTCAAACAATTGAGAGAAACTACACTATTTTGTCTCAAACAAATGAAAAATTACCTGTGGAGCGCTACCGAATAAATCTTCTGGGGTCGAAGTACACATAAGCACAAGGTCCACATCGTTGGGATCAACTTTCGCCATCTCGAGAGCCTTCTTTGCTGCTTCTACGGAGAGATCTATCAAGCTTTCTTGACCTGAAAGCAGAATAACTTCGAAGTAAATTTCACATTTTGTAGTCGGACGTCTAACTGGATATAATAAGGAGCACGACGTCTTGGCTGGTTACAGACATTGAGCACTAATATACCAATGAAATCTGTCTCCCAATATACGAAAATCATGTCAAGATATGTACACAAAGCAATCTGATTTTACAGGTCCAAAAACAGTTACAAGAGACTCATCAGCAAGAACAACGGTGGAAATAATAATAAAAAAAAAGTTGTCTATAAGACTTACTATTCAATATTTTTCGATTCCTAATCCCAGTTCTCACAGAGATCCACTCATCGGAAGTCTCAACAATTTTCGAGAGATCATCATTCGATATGTGAAGGCTTGGTACTGCAGAGCCACATCCTACAAGCTTACAGCCTCTGGCTACAAGCCTACACAAGGCAGAACTTCGTGATCAGATTATAAAAACAGAAGGATAACATCAAACTCCTCAGTATTTCTTCAGTGAATCTTATTACGAATTGTTCTTTTAACCTCACATTTCATGAAACAGATAAAACCCAATCCCAGATTCAAATCACGATCACTCCATTGGATCAAAACTCTATTTGTTTCTGTACAAATCCACTTACCTCCCAGCACAAATTTCCAACGCAGGTAAAATGTCCGAAGAAATCATGAAGACAAATAACACAGAAGACGATTAAAGATTCAAGCTACACAGTAAACAGACAACCTGGGCGCTCTCGATTCAGAAGAAGAAAGCTTCTCCCCACCTTGAACAGTGCTTGAACACACTATCCTTGTGGAAACGCACTCGGTGGAGAAGAACCCACATCGATCAGCGCCTTTCGATGCCAAAAATCTACTTTTCGCGCCTGGTGCTGTGGGAGCTAACAGCCCAAATGCAATCGCCATCCAATCTTCTTATACAATCGAAACCACAACGCAATAATTCGGGATCTAAACGCTTATTCCAACCAAAAAACTGAGCTCAGCAAGGAAACGAAAAGCTGAATCCTAACGAAAAGGGTCGAAGAATGAAGGTATTATATAGGCGGAGCTACCTATAAATCATTTCTCTTGGAATCTCCAGAAATATGAGCAAAAAAAATAACAACAGATAAAAATTCCGATGCAGTCGAAGTGTTGTTTTTAATCTGTACTCTCTTTCTCATCACCTGAATGTGCCCAATGCAAATGCATGCTCAGCACACACATCTGTCTCTATAACGACTGCTATACTAATAATAAATTAAAAATCTCCCTTTTTATTTTCGTAGAACATTTATTACATAAATTCAATAATCAAGCCCAAGCCCAATGCCCACTCGTTGATAATGGTCTGGGCTTTGTGCATTAATGGGCTTCACGGCCCAAAATGATAGGTAGCTCTCATTGTCGGTAAACAGCCGATGAAATAAAGAATTTGCACCTCCCTTATTTTTTTAATCAAAGAGTACATAAACAGAAATATTACCTTGCAAGAATTTCACAGTATAGGTCCTTACATTAATCAACTAGATTCATAATCATCACAACAGAAAAACCTCAAACCCAAATACAGACCATCATTAAAATCCACACAAGACCAAACAAATACCAAATACACACGACGGACATAAAGTGTTTTGTCAATAAGCAAATAAAAACTGTACAAGAGACAGTTTTTACTGATCTAATTTAGTGGAGAAGATTGTAGTAAAGAGAAGACGAATTAAGTACAGCGTACCTATTCGTCCTCAATCTCCTCAATCTGAGCTCTTCTCTCGGCAGCTTTCTTCCTAATAAAGATGCCCCACCTCATAGCAGCTTTGATCTTAAGCCAGCCCACAACAGCTTTCCCAGATTTATTACGATCCTCGTTGCCATAGCCAAAGCCAGGCATAGGAGAAGGCACGTAAGAAGAGAAGCTAAACCCATCGTCAGGCATGTTTGAAGAAGCGTTGTTACCGCCCATACTGAACAGTCTAAGCAACTGCTGCATGTCTTCGTTCTCGAGTATCTCATGGCTCCTCATGCGAATCTCTTCCTCAGACAAAAAGTCGTCGACCACCCCTGGCCCTTTGTCACGGGCCCCACTGCTAGACCAGTCCTCGAAGGGATTGAGGTTGTCTGTAGTTTGTTGTTGGTGCAGCGATGAGTTGAACGATGGAGATGACTGAGGTGGTCCAAGGGCAAGGCCAACCTTAGTAGTATCTTCGTATGCTGTGTTTGTGTTTTGAATTTGTAGTTGGCTGGGATGGTTGTATTGTTGGCCTTGTGTGCTGTATGAAGAAGATAAGTCGAATTGGGATTGCGGGCCCGACGTTATGTGCTGAGGCTGAGTCAGATGATAACCTGACAACATATTTTTTTTTACAACAGAAGGACGTTGAACGTTAGCAGATAGGTGTCAGTAGGAAAAAAACTAAGAAATCACGTGTTGATTGATATGCAAGAAGAGGAAACTCGGCTCACCTCCAACGATCATGCTCTGATCTAACGAGGGCTGTTCGATGGTGACAGAAGTTGGATTCCTCTCGAGCTGATTATTACCTGACGAATTAGGATAACTTCTGTGCCCAGAAAGAGAATCGTTCGCCGAACTTGGCTTATTGTTTTGCTTGAAGTTCAGAAGTGTTTTGCCATCGTATTCCACGACTTGATGCCAGTTGTCATATGCTTTCTTCACCAGCGTATCCACATAAACCTACGAGCATAAAAGGATTCTACGATGAGAAACTTAGGTATTGTAATGAACAAGGATGGTCAGTCGAGATATAGAAATAACGTTAACCTTTTGACTGTCCGAAAGAGAATCTGCTGAGTAATATTCATCGTTGGCTATGAGACCAGTGAGCTCGTATATGTTGTTAAAAACAACACCCATGTTTCTTGCATCATCGGGATAGTATATATAAACCATCCCGCTCAAGACACAAGTCTTGGCATGCTCTATAAGGGCATCCCACATCCTATTCGACATGCCACTTCCAAGTGTCTGAAAATGCAAGATAAATAGTTACGTCAAATATATGTATATGACGAAAAAAGGTAGCTTATGGGTACCAAAAACACGAAAAACTTACACTCCTTAGCTTCTGAGGGTCCCTGACAACGAGGCGAAGGAAGTCCTCGACTGTGAAAATTCCAGCGTTGTTAAGCCTCTTGTGGAACGATCCATCCTTCCCTATCTTCTCCAATCTCCATACTTCATCATTCAAAGCAGGTGGATAGTGCTTCTTGTACACTGAAGATCATTTGTTCAAATTAACAGAATGACTTATGCAATATACATTTGCATATATTATATGGGAAGAGAGAGAGAGAGAGAGAGAGAGTAAGCATACATTCTCCACGGTGATCTTTGACAGCAAAAGCCTCAGTCTTGGCTTCTCGAATGCGTATTCCCTCGCAATACCCAGAAGCAACTTTCAGACCAAGTTTGAACTTTCTGCTCCTAATCCAGCTAGAATTGTCGGTGAAGGTAAGATCCCCAATAGTTCCAACTCCTTCCTTGAGAGTGACCTGCAAATCTCCAGTCAAAAGAGGTCTCTTACCTTCTCTCTCTTTAACGATGTGAGTTTCAAACTCTTCTTGGCTCCAAACTCCTTCATCTTCGGTGTTGAAGTCGCCTTCTAACACGACTATGTCCAGCTTCGCAGAAGATTCGGGTCCTGATGTCACAACGTGGCCCGTGTTTGCATCGATTAACACAACGTGGATAGCTGCTCCTTGTTCTCCCTCAACTTTTGCACCCGTAAAAAGTGGAAGAGAAAGTCTCGACTTAAAGTTAAGCTGCAGGTTTTTCCCATCGGGGCCTTCGATGCGCTTAGGAGATGACCTTGAACATTGACAAGGTATTAGGAACAACTTCAAAAAAGGGTGCAAAAGAAAAAATGGTAAAGTACAAGTCCAACCTTCCACTGAGCCTAGGAGGACCCAGCTTAGCCAATGCGCGCTCGACTTCCTCGCTGACCTATTCAAGATAAAAAGTCAACTGTAAGAATCACGAGAAGATGGGTTCAGAGACAAGATGACGAGCAAGTTGAAGCAAACGCATGAGTTAAAATCATTACATATTGGGGACCAAGTCAAGTACAAAAATATGAATGAAAAACCTTAAATGCTTCGGAATGAAAAGTTCGTTCATACCACTCTACGAAGAAGTGGTTCCAAGGATGAGCAGAGCTTCTGCAGACTATCGACCTTTAATGCTTCCACAATCACACTGCATTGAGTACAGAAGAACATTAAAAAGATAAACGTAATGTCTCAGAGCTATCACATCACTTATAACATAAAAGAAGACGGCCTATACTTACCTAATTAATCAACCACACTAACTTAACAAGGGAGAAAAAAATGTGAAACAAGTTTCAACAAAAATTATTATTTCAAAAAGATGCATCATAGTCCACCCAAACTCGAGCTTCCGCTAAGCCAAACTCATCTTGGTAGTAACAGAAGAGTGGTGCTTAAGCTCACTCTATGATGGGATATGATAAAATGGAAGATAAATAAACTTGTCTAAGATACGCTTCCCCATAAACTATCATGTCTGTATTGTATACACTGGTGATTCCAAATGTCAAGTTTTGATTTCTCTCATACTAACATAAGCGTACTATGACCTTAATTAAGATACACCACAGACCATTGTTATAACTTCAGCTTTTCATATAATTAAGTCTCTATAAACACAGTCATGAGCAAGGCAACTCCAATAAAAAAAACACAACCTTAAGATTCCAAACTTCAATTGAAACAAAAATTTACGAAATATAGATATTCACCTAGCTAAGGCAGGCCTTTTCCTCTCCGGTTCCTGCTCTCCATCGTCACCACTATCTAAGCTCCTTTTACCCCTCAACTTCATCGAATTAGTTCTCTCCATGTACCTTGTCTGCATCTAAACTTGCAACAACGACGACCCACCAAAACAAAAAGAAAATAATTGGAAAATAAAAAGTACAAGGGATAATAAATTAATTATTTCCTCAAACAGGTCACACAGATCTCAAGTTCACCAAACACCACCAGCCCACCTCGATTTTCACACAAAATACAGATCCCTTCATTGACTCATGAAAACAACAAAGGTAAACCACAAAACTTTACCTGATGGAGGCAGGTGAATCAAAGTAACAGAAAAGAACAGCAAGGTTTTGCTCTAAAAGTTTATTGCGGTGCTACTGGTGTGGTTAGCTGCTCTCTTGTCTCTAAAGGTTCAACAGTAAAACTAGAAACTGACGATGTTAAGGCAAAGAACCACACGACTGTTTGGCAGCAAAGATGGATTCGAGGAATTTGAGATGTTTTTGGGTTTTGCTTTTTCGCGACTTCTTCAAGTCAAGGGGGGGTCCTCAGCTCAATCGACTGATTGCTCTAAAGAAGTCTCATCCTTACATTACATGTAATAAGGTATATTATATTTCCAGCTAATGGCTACTTGTGACATTTCAGAAGCATTTTGCTCTGGCAAAAGCAATTCGGTTCTGGAAGTATCAGCCGGTGATGGCTATGTGCACGGAATTTGACGGAGTTTTCCAGATCGGATATCAGCCGTTGGATTTTACGGTATCTTAATCTCGAGCGTTGGATTCATTTGGAAATTTAGGACATTCTTAAATTGTGGCGTAATGACGTCACACTGACCCTACAAGGGTGATCCATTTGATAGAAAGGGAAGGACGTAAACCTACATATCGGTTACGCTAGTGGGCTCACGCATATAATGAAGCCCAATATAAAGTCCTTACCGTCGAACGGCCCAATAGTATCAGAGGCTTCTATCAAGATTTAGTGAATTAACAAATTATATACATATACATCATCCACCGCAAATATTAAGAATATCTTGGTAAAATTTCTTTCGAATATTTATGAATAAATACCAATGTTTAATTTGTTTTGTGCAACTCATCAAGATACTCTACAAGAAAGCTCTAGATCTACCCTAATATACGCTTTGTGAAACTGTTTAGTACAAGTAATAAGTCAACTTTGATTCTTATCGCACTAAGGTTATACATATTATCAACCAATTGTGGGTAGGATTGTTTGTTATGATTATGACATTTATATAAGGTGAGAAATGAAAATTATTTATCCAATCTTGGTTTATGAGTCAACTTATTGGGTGTGCCAACAAATAATAATGAGTGATTGGATACTTTATGCATTAGTTAACGTATTAAATCCGTGACATGTGTACTTGGTTGCTTCTGCTAATCTTTTCCAATCCCTAATTAGTCGCCTTTTCCATTGAAAAATTTACGAGTTATATAAGGATACGTGCATGCAAGATATAATTGCGAAGGAATTATGAAATATGAGAAGTCACAATATATAGGACTTCCATTGATGATGTAAGATATAATAGTGAGTGAATGTAAGGAAGGAATTACCTCGTTAAGATCACGTTTTGAATGCTTAACCATCTTTTTGATGATGTAAGATATAATAATAATGTAAGGAAGGAATTGCCTCGTTGAGATCAAGATTTCATCTTTTTGCTTGTGCTTTACAAAAATAGAATCTTTGCCCGAGAAGAACACCAAAGAATTTAACCTTTGATGTGCTCATCAGTTCCAATTTCACAATTTTAGACCGAGTGAGTGTATCAGTTACAGTTACCGCGCAGTGAATAGTAATGTGGTAAATCATCGGCTTCTAAGTTTACTTCTAAGTTTCAACAAATTGCCCAGTTCGAGTCCTAAATCACCGGCTTTCCAAAACCCTTTATCAAGATTCTCGCTTTTTTGCAACCCTTGAACGCACTAATCTTCATGATCACGCTCAACAACAAGAGCCCTTCGATTCTCGCTTCTACCGATACAAAACCCACTCCGAATCTGCAGTTTCCCATTTTTACTGTGAGCTTCAAGAATAGAGAAATGGACTATTTCAGAAGATTAAGCAAGGGCTGCTTCAAAGTTTTCGGCAGGAGTTCGAAGGAAGACAGGCAAATAGAAATTGAGTCTGTGAATGGCGGCGAGGACGTCTTTGATGCTGAGGTGGCTGAGGAGGGTAGGGTTCGACCAGATCATCTCGTGGTTATGGTTAATGGAATCATTGGAAGGTAGCGATTGTTCTCTCTTATTGCACATTTTCGCCCCTTGTCCCATGTTATGAAAATGCTTTCTTTGATGCTTTAATGTTTGGTCGATTGTTCTTCCCTATAGCCCATGTTTTCCCTTTTCCCCAGAATTCTAAGAATGATTTGTTTATCTTTTTCTAAGTTTGGCCGATTTAATCCTTCTAGTTGCGCATTTTTGCCCTTTGTCCATGGTGTTAAAAATGCTTTCTTCATGTCTGAAAGTTGGCTGATGCATAGCATTTGTTCTAGGAACAGTTGAAAGATTTGTTCTTTTTAATTGCACATTTGTTTCCATTTTTCCATAGTTAAAAATCCTTTCTTTATGTTCCCATCATTTCCTTTCTATTCATAGCGCTTCGGATTGGAGATATGCTGCAGAACAATTTGTGAAGAGCCTCCCCGACCGAGTCATTGTCCACCGTATGTATAACTTATACTCAATCAGTTTGATTCCATGTTTAGAGCAGTTTATATGTTTTCTTTATTAACACATCTTTGCAAATAGGAAGTGAGTGCAATTACTCCATGTTGACCTTTGATGGTGTCGACCGAATGGGCGATAGGCTTGCAGAAGAGGTAATTTAAAAACAGAAAACAAGAAGAAAAATAAGATCATCTTGAGATCTGTGTTCTTGTGAATAACGCAAGATTCGTCTGCGTAGTTTAGGTACTAAATGTAGTCGAACGTTGGGAAGGAGTATCCAAGATTTCCTTTGTGGCTCATTCGTTAGGTGGGCTTGTTTCACGATACGCCATTGCCAGGTTATACTACAAAGTCCCAGGCAGCATCGAATCCTCTGACCATTGTCCAAATCATAAGAACAAAGAAACCAACATTGCAGCTTCCCGTCGTCAAATTACTCCTAGAGAAACAATCGGTGGGCTCGAACCAATGAACTTCATCACATTTGCAACCCCTCATCTTGGTGTAAGAGGGAACAAACAGGTAAAATATCCAATCTTTTTCTTCTCTTTTTCAGAACATAATTTCACCCTTACTTTAATTTTTTTAGTTTTAATTTATTTAGTTCCCGCTCCTATGTGGGCTTCCTTTTTTGGAAAAGAGCGCTTCGCAAACAGCGCATTGGGTCGCCGGTAGATCAGGGAAGCATCTGTTTCTTACAGATAATGATTCTGGTAGACCTCCACTTTTACTAAGGATGGCAAAAGATTCAGATGATCTTCCCTTCATGTTAGTAAAACTATTACAGCATTTGGTTTTGACTTGTCAGAGAAAAAGGAAAAAAGAAAGCCTTTTTTTCTGCGTTTATTGTTAATGGTATTGTGTTTCTGAGTATTTGCTGATAGTTTGTGGGGCTGTACCGCTTTTTCAGGTTAGCTTTACGCTCCTTCAAGCGCCGCGTAGCTTATGCCAATGCAAATTACGATCGTATCCTTCCCCCTTTAGAGGATTCATGATATTTATTTACTACTTAAATTCTTGTTTGGCCTCATTAACTGACCTCATAGATGTGGTGGGATGGCGAACTTCGTCTATACGTCGTCAAAATGAGCTTCCGAATGTTAGTTTTAATTCTTTTATTTCAATATATTTTGTTCTTATATATATCTAACATTTGATTCTTGGTAGCAGTCGAATCTTCTCATGAGCGACCCAAAGTATCCTCATATCGTTCATATAGAAAGAGAAAGAAGCGAAGGGGCCCTGGCCCATAAACCATCATCGTCCAACATAGGAACACAAGTAATCGACTTGGAAGGTATATCCTCGTTCTTTAACACACATTGCTCTTTAATAATGTCCCATGAGCAAACAAAGAATGCTTAGACAGATAAATAAATTTTTTTTGCAGAGGAGATGATAAGAGGTCTGAATCAAGTATCTTGGGAGCGAGTCGACGTTAGCTTCCACAAAAGCAAACAGAGATACGTTGCCCATAATACCATTCAGGTTAAAAAAAAAAAAAAAGCTACTTTCAAGATTCTTACATAACGGAAAAACATAAACTACATTGTTACAAAGGTTTCCTGATATGTGAATTGCTGTGTTCTTTTCCCAGGTTAAAACCTATTGGTTGAACTCTGATGGTGCAGATGTAGTTCAACATATGATAGATAATTTCCTCCTATAGCACATAATCTAGTATATCGACTCTTTTTTGGGGTATTTCTTTTTCTGTTTTTTTGTTGTTCGTTAACGATCGATTTGTTCTTGTTACCTTGTCTGTATATTGCTGTTTGAAGATGAACAGCTCCAGACATCTGGGCTGCTTGATCAAGATGAGTTTTTTTGGGACATGTTTGTAAGTTCAAGTTATTACACGTTTGCTTCATGGCTGCCTAGAGATATGAGATTCGTTATTAATAGTAAAACCAAATCAAATCTAATATTATTTAAAAAAATAGAAAAAAGAGCAAAATCCATGAACAGAAGTAAAACGCTTTAACGCCATATAGAGTGATTAATTAGTACATACAAATATGATTCATGCCAAATTGGTTGGTGTTCATTTATTTGATTAACTTTAAAAGATTACCTAATGACGTGACGGTTGTTTTTTTTCAAATAGTGCAATGTTTTAGCAGAGCGAGAAACAATAAATGCACGTTTCTTTCGAGATATTTTATCAGTCAAAACGATAAGAAGCCTCCCATCACGATATACATATTGATATTCAATTCAAGAAATAAGTAATGATGCTCACTTAATGGAATCATTGATTGTTTGTATATCATTGTTCAATGTGGCCGTCATTTTTTTTGACTAAAAACATCTGCTATTAATTTTCCACAACTAGCAACTATTCGAAAGGGTATTTATTATAAGGTTGCACAGCTTTGGCGGGCGCTACGATGGATCCTAGAACGATACATCGTTTTGACTTATAAAACACGTGCGTTGAAGTCTGACCCATATATAACATCATATTCCGAATTCAGACAAGAAAGAAATAAAATAAAATGAGGAAAACGAAGACAATAATTTACATGATATAATAGCTTTAACTGAGGTTTGGCCATGTAGGGCTCTCACAAGTCGCATGTTCAATTAAGTCTGCTATGCTATCTACTCATCGTGTCTCTCTCTATATATATATGGTCCAAGTCTCCAACACTTCAGTTATCAAGACCACCTTCCTTCAAAATAACACAACAGCTTTTCTCTCCATATATAAGTCGATCATAATATAACTCAAGTGAAGCTATCAAGAAGAATCAAATAAAAATGGCTTCTTCAACTTCTTCTGCTTCGTCTTGTGCAGTTATAAAGAACAATACCTTGTTCAATGCACGCGAGCAGCTGTTACCTTCGACTCTTCCCATCAAGAAACAAAAGGTTCTTTCTTTTTCTTTCTTTATATGCTGGGTTGTCTCAATTAGCAGTTGACATCAACTAAAACTAAGTTTACTGTAATTTTCTGCTGTCAGTTTTCTCGCATATCAGCAGTTCATCATCATCATCATCATCATCATCATCATCATCATCATCATCAAGACAGTTACGAGAGTGATGGCGTCGCAATCGCGAAGAAGGAGAATCATCATCGTCAGCCTTCGAAGAGGGCTTTGAATTTCTCAGGCGAGAAGCCTTCGACTCCCATATTGGACACCATCGACCTTCCCATTCACATGAAAAATCTTTCCCTTGAGGAATTAGAAAGGCTCTCAGACGAGCTGAGAGAGGAGATCGTCTACACGGTGTCCAAAACTGGCGGACACTTGAGCTCTAGCTTAGGCGTGGCCGAGCTCACCGTCGCACTCCACCACGTCTTCAATACGCCCGACGATAAGATCATATGGGACGTCGGCCACCAGGTATTTATAATTAACTCACCAATGATTTTAGCTTTTCCTTCTTCCTAGGATAGTTTTTATTCATGTATATGTCCTTTTTTTATCTATAGGCATACCCCACAAGATTCTAACGGGCCGAAGGTCGAAGATGCACACCATTCGCCAGACGTTCGGCCTCGCCGGCTTCCCAAAGAGGGACGAAAGCGCCCACGATGCCTTCGGCGTCGGCCACAGCTCCACGAGCATCTCCGCCGGCCTAGGTATTATTTCGCATTTTTTCGAGTTATAGAGATTTTTTAAGGCCCAATTCCAGCCCAAGCTCACATAACCTTGTGGGGTTCCTCTCTAAAACCAATGGACAATAGATGGAGGTAGTTAGCCAAGAGCTTATAAGCAGCTTTCAGTTCTTCTAATTATCCGATGTTGCGACTTGAATTTGACACCCAGCACGAACGCTGAGTTAGAATCTTCGACTGCACGTATACATAGGTTTGAGAATGATTTCTTTCCTTATTCGTCTGCATAAATATGTAGGAATGGCAGTGGCGAGGGACTTACAGGGGAAGAACAACCACGTGATATCGGTGATAGGCGACGGCGCAATGACGGCGGGGCAGGCGTACGAAGCGCTCAACAACGCGGGCTTCCTCGACACGAACCTCATCATAATCCTAAACGACAACAAGCAAGTCTCGTTGCCCACCGCTACCCTCGACGGGCCCGCCCAGCCCGTGGGCTCGCTCAGCAAGGCCCTCACCAGGCTGCAGGCCAGTCGAAAGTTTCGACAGTTTCGCCAGGCGGCCAAAGTAACTACTACCACTTTCCTGTATCTACCACACGTACATAACATAAACATGGGAATTCGTCAATTGACGAGTTTGAGTAATGTGTTCAGGAAATTACGAGGCAAATGGGAAATCCAGCGCACAAAGTGGCGTCGAAATTGGACACGTACGTTAGGGGGATGGGCTCGAAGCCCGTCGCAAGCCTCTTTGAGGAGCTCGGGATTTATTACATCGGGCCCGTCGATGGACACAGCGTCGAAGACCTCACTTACGTCTTGAAAAACGTCAAGGAAATGCCCGCCTCGGGCCCTGTCTTGATCCACGTCATCACCGAGAAGGGCAAAGGGTATCCACCCGCCGAAGCCGCAGCAGATAAAATGCATGGTATATATATATATGAAATCTTACCATGTTCGTAGAATCATTCATCGACAATCTTATTCACTTAACTGACGTTCAATTTTCTTCGCCAGGAGTGGTGAAGTTCGACCCTAAAACTGGGAAACAGCACAAGTCGAAGCCAAAGACACTTTCTTACACGCAGTACTTTGCAGACTCTCTGATCGCCGAGGCCGAGGAAGACGAGTCAATAGTGGCCATACACGCGGCCATGGGAGGTGGGACGGGCCTGAACTCGTTCCAAAAGCATTTTCCCCAGAGGTGCTTCGACGTGGGGATCGCCGAACAGCACGCCGTGACCTTCGCCGCCGGCCTGGCGGCGGAAGGGCTGAAGCCGTTCTGCGCCGTCTACTCTTCCTTCCTACAGAGGGGCTACGACCAGGTGGTCCACGACGTGGACCTACAGAAGCTCCCGGTCAGGTTCGTCATGGATCGGGCCGGGCTAGTGGGCGCTGATGGGCCGACCCACTGTGGAGCCTTCGACACCACTTACATGGCTTGCCTGCCCAATATGGTGGTTATGGCTCCTTCCGACGAGGCTGAGCTTGTCCACATGGTGGCCACGGCGGCGGCGATTGACGACCGCCCGAGCTGTATTAGGTACCCTAGAGGTAATGGGGTCGGCGCTGCTCTGCCGCCCCACAACAAAGGCACGCCGCTCGAGGTATATAGATATAGATGATTTTCCCGTATATATGTACGATGATTTTGCGGTTGTTTAAAAATGGGTGGATGATGTGAATTGACAGATTGGTAAAGGGAGGATCTTGAGAGAAGGGAGAAGTAGGGTTGCCATATTGGGATTTGGGACCATAGTGCAGAGCTGTTTAGTTGCAGCCCAAGTGCTCGACGAAATGCACGACCTAAAGATCACGGTGGCCGATGCCCGATTCTGCAAGCCCCTTGACGGAGATCTGATCAAGAAGCTGGCGGAGGAAAACGATGTTCTTATTACGATCGAAGAAGGTTCGATAGGAGGGTTCAGTTCGCACGTGTCGAATTTCTTGAGCTTGAACGGATTGCTCGATGGGAAGCTCAAGGTTAGTTTAGAGAACTTAAAAGCAGTTTCTGACTATTGTTGGTTGTTATTATTAGTCAATGATTGTATGTATGATCTTTTGCAGTGGAGAGCAATGGGTTTGCCTGATAGATACATCGATCATGGAGCTCAGAGTGATCAGATGGAAGAAGCTGGGCTCACGCCTAAGCACATTGCGTCGACGGTTTTGTCGTTGGTCGGCCAAGAAAAAGTCTCACCGTTGATTGCTTGAACTTCTGATGAGATCAATTCATTCTCTTGTCATGTTTTATTTATTTATTTGGAGTTCTGTAATATGTGTATTCTGAATAGGTCGTCGTGATTTAATAATTGACTGATTCTTGTAAGAATGAAGAAGATTCTACTTGTCTGATGGATTCAGTCCGACTTCAATTCAAAATCAAGAACCACGACTCTACGTATTTAATTACGCCTACTTTCCTCCCTCAAAGAACGCAGTCAAGATTCTTGAAAAACTAATGCAAGTTATTGTAAATCGTGATTAGTATTTACATTCATAGGATAATTCTACACACCCGTAAGATTCTATTTAGACCCCCTCTTGATTATCACAATGTAGCTTTATGTATTTGACCAATAACTGAAAAATTGTGGACTTTGCTATTTTGAAGGTATGTGAATAGAACTAACCAACCCACTTAATCCTTTACTTTTTATTATTGTAATTGTATAGTTATATACAAATTAATTTTAATTATACGCAAATGCAATCTATCATTTCACTCATCTAATTTTTCATTTATTATAATTATATCTCAACAAATCATTTTTCGGTTACATATTTATTAATTATTTGTAGGTAGTTTTAGAACTAAACAACCCACTTAATCCTTTACTTTTTATTATTGTAATTGTATCGTTATATTAATTTTTAATTATACTTACATGCAACCTATCATTTCACTCATCTAAATTTTCATTTATTACAATTATATCTCAACAAATCATTTTTTTCTGTTATATATTATTAATTATTTGTAGGTAGTTTTGACGTTGTATTGTAGTAATTGTTTATTAAAGTATTCATTCTACATAGTTAGATTATTCATTTATAACTACTGATATTTAAATTATCTTCTACACATTTATTAATAAAATTATAAGTCAATGTTCGAAATAATGGTATTGATCTTGGATTTTATTTTAGTTATTTAAATCTAGTTGTGTATGTAAAATATATAGTATGAGAAGAATGTTTTAAAAAATAATCGAATATAGTGATTAAATATTATTACTTTTTAAGTTTTAAAATGTAAATTTAACTCCAAATATATATAAATTAATTAACTTTATTAAAAATTGGATCAATAAATTGCGTTGGTTTGTATTAATGAATTGATTTTGTAAATTAATGCTTAATATTGTTGAATCTATGTAGAAAACAGAAGTTGTTTACATTTCCAAGGTTTTTTTCGCCCCCAAAGAGGGTGTCAATAGTAGCAAACATTGATATTATGTCAAACTTTATTTTTAAGATAGAATTTATTAATTGAAATTAAGGAAAAGGATGAAACTTCGACTTGATCGATGCATACAAGAACGACATTTTTTAATAATATTGACATATATTGTCTCATTTAGGACGAAAATATGTTTGGAGACGTCGCAAGAAACAACGGAGGAACGTTGACTGCTCATCACTGTCGTTATTGAAGAACTGGTCCATATGAATTGATGTTCCATGTGATAATTTAGATCGACACGTACGTAAAAGATTCAATATTCACAAAACCAAGAAAATATATTATTTTGCTATATTATTGTAATATATATCTATACTCTATGGTCATAGTTCATTCAAATCCCGAATGAGATCGAGTCACTACGCGTACTTTTCAAGACTAGCAGATACAGCAGTTTAGTCTTCGTCAACTGATTTTAACTAAACAAGGCATACAGAATATTCAAAGAACTAATGTAATCTCCATATACGAAATATATATATATATATATATATATATATATAGATATATATATCTCAGGCTGACGATTTGAAAAGTAACCTTTAAAAAAAATCATGAAAATTAGTTTGATTTTCCTTGTGCTCATCGTTTCCAATGCTTTACAATTACATCAATATGCAGCTGACAAAGAGGAGGAGGATGTCATCACTGTCCCCTTCGGCGTAGCTATTATTGATAATCTGAATTCGCCTCTCCGGTCGACGATCCTTCCATGCACTGAACTCGCCGTTTCAGATTATCCAAACTACAAAACGAGGCTGAAACTGCACACCATGGATAAAAAGCCCCAAGAATCTCCGAATTCTTACACAAACAACGACGAAGACACGAGCCAAGCACGTGCCCTCGCATCCATTTGCAGAGAATTCGAATGGCACGAAGCTGCCGTCTTGTACGAAGACGATGACCACGGAAACCACTTCGTACTATCCCATCTTAACAAAGCCCTCGGAGAAGTCGAAGTTAGGTTAGCCTACACTGTTTCTTTCTCGAACTCAGACGGCGATAGTTCCATTTCCAGGAAACTAAGAAAGCTGTCCGAGAAACAAACGAGGGTATTCATAGTACACGTGATGAGCCCTTCGCTGGGTTCTCAGTTCTTTCGCCTGGCGAAGAGGTTAGGCCTCATGAGCGAAGGCTACGCTTGGGTTATAACCGAAAATCTGTCGAATTTCATGGATGGGTTCGATTCTACTACGCGCGAATCCATGGAAGGTGTTCTAGGGTTGAGGCCGCCGTACGTTTCAGCCACTTCTTCGCAGGAGTTCGAGAATTCCCAGGAAAGAAAGTTGTCTGCCTTTGAGATATTTAACGTTTATGGTTCCGGCGAGAAAACAGTTGGGTTTTGGTCGCCGGAGAGAGGACGGACGTTAACAAGGGATCTGAGGTCGTCGTCGTCGTTAGGTGATGATATTCCGACAAAGAAAGAACGGTGGCTGGGGAGAGTTATTATGTGGCCCGGAGAATCTACGGCGACGCCTAAATCATCTGCTATTCCGGCCAGCGTTGTCTTGAGAGTCGGCGTCCATATTTATTAAGAAGATAAAACGATATATTGGTTGCAATTTTGATTCGATCGGCAAATCTGACGAGGAACACCGCGAACTTAGCTGCGCTGCGATGCTATTAGACAATAGTTAATTACTAACGACATAGATTGACAAAAAAAAGGACCATCATTCTATGTAGTTTCTTATTTTGTATACATTGATCATAGGTCAGCATCCACTCGTTAGGATTAGAATAGAAATATTAAAATACTATCAAACTGAATCATACATTGTGGAGGATGAATCACACGCATTTAAAAATCCCGAAAGAGCTTGGCCTAATTAATCTTCGGACTTGGATTACTATTCAGCCGTTGCAATTTTGAAGTAGAAAATTGTTCAAGAAACTAATGCAATAGAAATCTCTTTAGTCTTATCCAATCCCTCTTCACTGAGGAATAATCGAGAGTTCTTCTCCTTTCTGCTTTTTTATACAACTTAATGTGCAGCAAATTTCATCAAGAATGGTAACGAAATACTAATTCAAACTTCTACAGCAGTGTAAGCACACCCTTCTTGGCGGTGCATAATCCTGCGATTTGGGCATATGAACTGGGCTGCCGATCCATTCTGCGTTCAATCTGCATAACGTATTCGTCGAAAAAAGAAAAGAAAAAAAAAAACTCATTTTTAAGATTTTATTTAAACTAGTTTAACAAGTAACTGTAAGAACCTTATTACTTACACTGGGAAAGCAAAGGTGCTCGTTGTACTACTATTATCAGACATGTTAGAATCACACGACTCGAAAGACGACTCAGTTTTCTGCTGCTGCTGCTGCTCCACGTCATCACTCCTATCACCGAGTTCTCCATAGAAAAGCTATACAAAAAGAAATTCGATACAGTTAACTATGTAAACACCTCGTCGTACGGAAAAAGGAACGTAGAAAAAACATGTATGTTGACCAATATGTCACACATATACCTTCCTATTTGTAGGCCTCAATGTATTATTATTATTATTATTATTATTATTATTATTATTATTTACATAAACAGATTCTCGGCCACCACAATCATAATCCTCCTTCTCATCGAATTCTTCCGATGATGTCTTTCCTTGGCTTATCATGTCGAAGGCTCCATCTTTTCTGAAGCTGAAAACTATGTAATCTTCTTCGGCAAAGCACAGTAGTTGGGCCTTTTGTCGTTCAACCTGCTTTATGTCAGGAGGGTTTTTGTCCGCCTCTTGATGACTTTTATTACCGCCTTTAAATTCTAACGTGATGTTCCTTTTCAGCTTCTGAGGTCGTTTCTTGTAGTATAATTCGCCAGACCCTTCTAATTCGAAAAATTGTATAAATAAGAGAATTAGTGACAATCATATCATATAGAACAACAATACGATGATATATGAGTTCTTTATTTACCTAAAGGAAACCTGCAAGAGTTGAAACATGAAGCTAAATCTCGTACTCCACATCGTACTAGCCTTGAGATAGTTCTTGGTGAGCTCATAGCTGGGAATGGTGGTATAGTACAAGGAAAATAATAGAGTTTTTATGTGGAGGGATTGAGTAAATATTCAAATTTAAAAATATTTGCATTCTCCATCAAATAAAACCAAGTCGGCAAGTTTCAAATGAGATAGATATAACATCTGCTCTGTGGAATGGAATGCAGAATTAATGTTGATTTTATTGCATGGTCTTGCAGATTTCATAATTCTGCATATGGTTCGTGTATATCATTTACAGCACCAACGTTCGAAAAATGTTTTAATGTCATCAATTTATATTCCTATCATTTCAAAAAATTCATCTGATTCGCACCTTTGGAATAAATGCTCATTAATTTTTGGAAAGTGGAATCTCATGCATTGGCCAAAAAACTCATTCTAGAAACAACACTGTGTATTCAATGCTCTTCGATATGCCCGTTCTGCCGTCACCGAATAATGGTTTATATGTAAGAATTAAATAATCTAAATATGTTCTAAGCATGCACTTATCATATAATTACAGCAGTTTAGAACATGGAATTTATGCGGAAGAGTGATATAGGATTACCTCCAGCCATTGATGAGAAGAACCGTCACGTTGAAAGGAACAGAGGTGTTTTCCAAGTCTATCTTACTGCTATTTGATGGGATTTCAGCGTACGTAAGAAGACACGGGGACCTCCATATTTATAATAAAAACTGAAGGAAGTTTCTCCATCAGAAACTGCTATGGCAGTTACCCACAAGTGGGATATGGAAACTGCTCAACACTACGTGCCACTACTCAATTAATAAAAGAAATAATATTAAGTTAATATATTGGACCATAAAATCCAATATTCTCCCACTGGTCCAATACGCATTGAGAAACATAATCTACGGGTCAAAGCGATCGGCTCTTATCTATCAAAAACCTTTCTTCCATGTACCACAATATTTTATATCTCTCCCTTAATCGTGACACGCGCTCTTAATGAATAAACCATACGTTTATTCGAGGTCCTCTAAATGTGATACTAATAATGAAAAACTTAATGTATACAACTGAAGAAGAAAATATCACAACTTCGATAAAAGTTTCAATATATATCCAATGTAGGACTAATTCCCATGTTTTCAACGTGACCCTTGAATCTTGATGGCGCCAAACCTTTAGTCAAAGGATCTGCCAACATTAAATCAGTGCTTATGTGCTCGATCGAAACTTGACCTTCTTTAACACGATCTCTAACTGCCAAGAATTTGATGTCGATATACGTTTTTCGACTTCTTTTGTTGTTTTTGGCTAAATGCACTGCTGCAGTGTTGTCGCAGAAGAGCTTCAGTGGTCTTGATATAGAATCCATGACTCTCAGACCAGTAACAAAACTTCTTATCCATATCCCGTCAATTGTAGTCTCGTAGAGGGCTATGAACTCTGCCTCCGTAGTGGACGTGGCAATCATTGATTGTTTAGCGCTTTTCCAAGATACAGCTCCGCCAGCTAACATAAATATGTAACCTGATGTGGATTTCCGTGTGTCAGTGCAGCCTGCGAGGTCTGCATCGGAATATCCAACCACTTCTAGTGTTTGAGCTGGTTTATATATGAGCATGTGGTTCTTGGTCCCTTGAAGATAGCGCATAACTTTCTTCGCAGCTCGCCAGTGTTCCATTCCAGGGTTACTTTGGTACCTACCCAACATCCCTACGGCAAAAGCTATGTCTGGCCTAGTGCAGACCTGAAGGTACATTAAGCTACCGACTGCAGACGCATATGGGATGTTGCGCATTTGCTCATTTTCGAGTTCATTTTGAGGACATTGATCCAAATGGAGTTTGTCCCCTTTCAATATGGGTGCTATACTTGGTGAACAATTTTTCATCCTGAATCTCTCTAGAATTTTGTTAATATATGCTTCTTGAGATAAACCTAGTAGACCTTGATGTCTATCTCTATGAATTTTAATCCCAATGACATAGGAGGCTTCTCCCATATCCTTCATATCAAAATTCTTCGAGAGAAATTGTTTCACGTCATGTAACATACTCAAATCCTTAGTGGCAAGTAGAATATCGTCAACATATAATATTAAGAAACATATTTTGCTCCCACTGATCTTATGGTATATACAATTATCCATTATATTTTCTTCAAATCCAAATGAAGAAACAACTTCGTGGAACTTAAGATACCATTGACGGGAGGCTTGTTTCAAGCCGTAGATTGACCTCTTTAACTTGCAGACAAAATGTTCACGATCTTTTGAAAGGAATCCTTCAGGTTGTTTCATATAAACCTCTTCTTCTAGGTGCCCATTTAAGAAGGCCGTCTTCACGTCCATCTGATGAAGTTCCATATTAAAATGTGCAACTAAAGCCAATATAATACGAAGTGAGTCTTTCCTTGACACAGGAGAAAATGTTTCCCTATAATCAACCCCTTCTACCTGAGTGAATCCTTTAGCCACAAGTCGGGCCTTGTATCGCTCAATATTACCCGATGAGTCTATTTTAGTTTTAAAGACCCACTTGCAACCTATAGCTTTATGGTCGCTTGGTAACTCAACAAGTTCCCATACATCGTTATCCTTCATAGAATTCATCTCATCTTTCATGGCATTCATCCATAAGTCACACTTTTCAGAACTCATTGCTTGTGAAAACGTTTCGGGATCATTTTCGGCTCCTTCATTGCAACCGGTTTCTTGTAAATACACAACAAAATCGTTCGAAATGGCTGATCTCTTTGCTCTACTAGACCTTCTTAATGTTGTTTCGACATTCTCCTGATGAGAACTCGGTACAACTTCATGTTGCGGAAATTCAGGCAGATCCTGAGCAACAGTGTCTACGTGAGCATCAACCTCTTGTTGTGGAGTCTCTATATCTGTGTTCACAGTAGGCGGTTCTACAGATATGTCGTTTTGTTGTCCTGAGCTAGAAGGTTCTCCCACTGTATAGCCTAAATCAGGTACGACTCGGCTGGGAAACGACAAATCAGGTAAAACTGCCACTGTATACTGTGAATCTAATGTAGTAGTCTCCGTTGGAATCTCGATCTCACGATTCTTAGGGTCTAAAATAGAATCGCTCCCACAGATCAATCCTTCCTCCAGAAACTTGGCGTTTCTTGACTCCACAAATTTTGTGCTATGAAAAGGACAATAAAATCGATAGCCTTTGGACCGTTCACAGTAACCGACGAAATAGCCACTGATGGTCCTAGGGTCGAGCTTCTTCTCATGTGGGTTATAAATCCTGACTTCAGCTGGGCATCCCCAAATGCGTACGTGTTTTAAACTCGGTTTCCAACCTTTCCATAACTCAAATGGCGTCTGAGACAGCCTTGGTTGGAACCCGATTCAATATGTACACTGCCGTCTTAAGAGCTTCAGGCCACAATGAAGATGAAAGCTTAGAACCCGCTATCATGCTTCTAACCATGTCCTGCAAGGTCCTATTCCTTCTTTCAGCCACACCGTTCTGATTTGGTGATCCTGGTGTAGTGTATTGGGCAACAATCCCATGTTCCTGTAGAAACCTTGCAAATGGACCTTTAGCTTGTCCACTTTCTGTGTATTTACCGTAATATTCACCACCCCGATCCGAACGAACTATTTTGATTTGTTTTCCACATTGTTTCTCTACTTCTGCCTTGAATATTGTGAAGACATCTAAAGCTTCACTTTTGTGATCGAGCAGATAGAGATACATGAATCGCGAATAGTCGTCGATAAATGTGATGAAATATCGTTGATCTTGACTATCAAAACTCGGGCTGCAAATGTCTGTATGTATTATTTCCAATATGCTTGAGCTTCTTTTAGCTGGGCCTTTATTTGAGATATTGGTTTGTTTACCCTTTATACAACCAATACAGGTATCGAAGTCCGTAAAATCCAGAGCATCAAGTACTCCTTCAGAAACTAACTTCTTAACCCTATTAATGGAGATATGTCCCAATCTTCGATGCCACAACTTAGAAGATTTGTGATTTACTTTATTGTGTTCAATATTAAAGCAGACATTTTCACTTAAGTTAAGTTGATAAAGACCGTTATACATAACACCATTTCCAACAACTTCAGAATTGTGATAAACATCGATTCTGCCACAATCTGAAAAATAAAAGGAATAACCAAAAGGTGCAAGTCTAGAAAGCGAAACTAAATTTCTAGAAAAACCGGGAACATAAAAGGTCTTTTCTAACTTCATAACATGTCCACTACTTAACGTAATAAAAACATCGCCAACTGCACGAACGACTGACGTCAACTTGTTTCCTGAAAAGACGACTTCTTCACTTCTGTTCGGCTTCCTTTGGTTGACCATACCCTGCATCACATTCGAAATGTGAGTTGTACTACCACAATCAACCCACCATGTATTGTGTGCAACTTCAGTCATATTGGATTCATAACATACTAGAGAAAAAATACCTTTCTTCTCCATCCACTGCTTGAACTTTAGGCATTCCTTCTTCACGTGCCCTTTCTTCTTACAGAAAAAGCAACTAGGTTCTTTCTTAATCTTCGCAGTAGGACCAAGCGGTGCTTTCCCTTTACCTTTATAATCTTTCTTCTTCTTTCCGTGCATTGCCATATATGCAGTTTCAGCATTCCCTTTCTCCATCAGTAGTCTCTCCTCCTCTTGCACACACATGGTCATAAATTCATTAATAGACCACTTTTCCTTATGTGTGTTATAAGAGATTTTGAAAGGATCATACTGTGCGGGAAGTGAATTCAGAATAAAGTGCACAAGAAAAGAATCAGAAAATCAACCTTCAACTCATTGAGCTGAGCCGCAATGTCTCTCATAGTCATGATGTATTCCCGAACCCCTCTAACACCCTTAAACTTCATGGATGTGAACTTCATGATGAGGGTACTGGCTAAGGCTTTGTCAGAAGACTCAAACTGCTCATCAATAGCCTTCATGAGCTCTTTCACCTTGTCATGCTTATCGATAGAACCACGGATGCTTGGCGATACTTTAGACTTAATGTATGCCACGCCAACCCGATTCGACTTCTCCCAAGAATTGTATTCCACAATCTCAAAAGGGGAGCTAGCAGAAGTCAATGCAGGTGGTTCATCTTTCCTTATAGCAAAATCAAGGTCATGCCATGCCAAGTACAAAAGCATTTTTTCTTTCCAAACTTTATAGTTATCTCCCCTTAACTCGGGAGCCTCAAAAGATGTAGGTACAATAACAGGAACTGCAAACCACGTCATAAAAATAAAAGGAAATAAAATATAAGACTACAATGATAAAATGCTTTATACAATTATAAAACATATAACATGTGAATCTATAGACATGATGCTGCCTGTGGGCTAAGTATCAATTCAATAAGATTCAAAGACTAAAATTGATAACACTGTTAAACTCCTAATATCCGATGCCTGTGGGCCAATCAGAAAATCTAACATGTAATCCTAATCAAATCAACAAAAATAATAAAACTCCTGTGGGATAGAATTATCATTCAGTCAATTGGATCACAATTAATATTCGTGAACTATATGTGATCGTAAACTTAATATATAATATTCTATAAAGAGGACTGCTGTGGCAATATCCTCAAAGAAAAAATATTATATAAATCACCGAATATTAACATTAAATCCGACATACAAATATATTCATAGCAGAGATAAAAATTCAGAATATTCATACACGCATGCTCACAGTATGCAGATTTAATGGAAAATAATCATTATTTAGCATGAAAAATAATCAGCATGAAAGAACTGTTGACAAATACACGCAAGTGTAAGAAATAAATAAGGCAAAAGGGTCTGACGTCTGACCTACAACAATGATGCATACACTTACATGTATTGGGCTGAGAATTGGCCCACTAACACAACAAACCCTAATTGAGACTTTACTACAGAGAAATTTCGCCCAGTGGTGCTACAATGGCGCAGTCACCATCACAGACCAGCACCCAACGGTACTGTTCACGCAACCACGAGGTCACTCGGCCATGACAGTGACCAGAGACACACGCAACGTTGCTGTCCTAGTTAACACAGCGAATTTCTCTAACATTACTGAAGCATGATATCAAGGCTGAAGGCATACAAGCTCTGATACCAATATGTAAGAATTAAATAATCTAAATATGTTCTAAGCATGCACTTATCATATAATTACAGCAGTTTAGAACATGGAATTTATGCGGAAGAGTGATATAGGATTACCTCCAGCCATTGATGAGAAGAACCGTCACGTTGAAAGGAACAGAGGTGTTTTCCAAGTCTATCTTACTGCTATTTGATGGGATTTCAGCGTACGTAAGAAGACACGGGGACCTCCATATTTATAATAAAAACTGAAGGAAGTTTCTCCATCAGAAACTGCTATGGCAGTTACCCACAAGTGGGATATGGAAACTGCTCAACACTACGTGCCACTACTCAATTAATAAAAGAAATAATATTAAGTTAATATATTGGACCATAAAATCCAATATTATAATGTATTTCCCAATAATTGTTGATAAAAATAGCATAACAAATCCTTACTTAAAATTCCATAAAGTCGAGTGGAATATTTTACGATAGATATTTCGGCAAGATATTGACAGAAAAAAATAACAATCAAAAGGCCTTCGTGAAATGGGCTTTACGAAGTCATTATCCATTATTGCGTAATTAATTATTGAAATTTTATTTATTTTTCCCGGAAAATGCAATATTTTGTTGGGAAAAGCCGCCTGCTCGAGTAGTAGGTGGTTACTGGTTGGTGCGGTGGGAGAAACATGGGTTGGGCAATAGCACTCCACGGCGGCGCCGGCGACATTCCCCGAGATATTCCGGAGGAGCGACGCAAGCCGCGAGAGGCGGCCCTCCACCACTGCCTCCAGATCGGCGTCGACGCAATTAAAGCTGGTCGCTCACCGCTTGACGTCGTCGAACTCGTAGTACGTAACAGTTCCTCCGTCTTCTTTTGGATAGATATCTAATCCTCTTTTGTGTGAGCCTATCTTCATAGTTGTTGTTCTCTTTCGATCTATTGTCTGGTTACGTTTTAGACCACCGTCGTGAAGTGAATCGTAGAGTTATTATACGCTATCAGTGTTCGTAATAGTATTTGGATTCCAGAAATTGAGGAGTACGTAGGGATATTTAGGTTTCGTTACTTGATTCTGCGGTCAACTGAAAAAAGGTCATCTATTATTGTGCTTGAGTAGCAGCAGTTTGGTTGACGTCATGATGACGCTTGCTATGATACTTCTGTTTTTCCTAATTTGATCTCTCTGAAATTGGAAAAAAAACATAGTTTCTGATGAACTAGAAGCCTGTATGCACTTACTTTAATAATGAAACTGTTATAGGTCCGCGAACTGGAAGATCATCCAAACTATAATGCTGGAAAAGGATCTGTATTAACTAGCAATGGCACAGTAGAAATGGAGGCTTGTATCATGGATGGTACCACAAAGAAGTGCGGTGCAGTTTCTGGACTTACAACCGTCAAGAATCCAATTTCTCTAGCACGCCTAGTTATGGAGAAAACTCCCCACATCTATCTTGGATTTGAAGGGGCCGAAGCATTTGCGAGGGAACAAGTAAGAGAAATCTTTATCTTTTGCTTCTCAAAGTATAAGATACAGGGGCATAGTTAATCTGCTTTTTACTCGGACAAGCTAAATGTTGCATAAGGTTCACCCGTCATTCACTGCAGAACGTGAATATGAATCTTCATACGTTGTTTGTGCTTTAATATTTCTGTCTCATTGTTTTCTTAAGGCTATGGAGTCATGAATCTCTTTACCAAGTACCAACCGATTGTTAGTTATATCCTTCCCCTTCCCCTTCCCATTGTTCTAATCCTTCATTTGCTTTGTTGCATTTTATTCCTTATGGAAAGGGTGTTGAAACTCTTGATCCAAGCCACTTCATAACTCCTGAAAACGTCGAGAGACTGAAACAAGCCAAACAAGCCAACAGAGTTCAGGTAATGAAACTAATGTTCCTTCGTTACGTCACCAAACCATTGCACCTTCGTTCTTTTCTCGAAAGCCCAGAACTTGACATGAAAAGCGCAAAACATTCCAACTCCTCTCCTCTCTCTGCAGATTGATTACACACAGCCAAATGTAAAACTGGGTCAGCAAGAAACAACCCCCAACGGAGACATCAGCAGCAGCCTAGGAACAGTGGGCTGCGTAGCAGTTGACGGCCATGGAAACTTAGCCTCGGCAACGTCCACGGGCGGATTAGTGAACAAAATGGTGGGAAGAATCGGCGACACGCCCATCATAGGGGCTGGAACTTACGCCAATAAGCTCTGCGCCATCTCAGCCACCGGCAAAGGGGAGGCCATAATACGCGCCACCGTGGGCAGAGACGTGGCGGCTCTCATGGAGTACAAAGGGCTTTCCCTCGAAGAAGCGGCGGAGTACGTGGTGGAGAAGTCTGCTCCGGCGGGTACTTGTGGCCTCGTCGGCGTATCGGAAAATGGAGAGGTGGTGATGAAGTTCAATACGACGGGGATGTTTAGGGCTTGTGCTACAGAAGATGGGTATACTGAGGTAGGGATTTGGCATAATGATGATTGATTATTGAGACATGACGATTTGTTTTGTTGCTGTACTGTCCACTGTGATTTGATTTAGCTGTTGTTAGAGATTGTTATATAAGTTCAGTTCAGGGCTTCGCTTGTTTGTGCTTGTATTATATAATAAACGATGCATATTTCCAATTTGGGGTGTTGATTTAATGATAACATTGATAAAAGTATGACATTTGTTTTTCCTTAACAAAAAATATATATATGGCGAAGACGATATAATCAGTGGCGAGCGAGATATTGTCGGCGACGATATGCGTTGTCAGTGTGTTAATGGGTGGCTGTGTGTCCGAACATAGGCCGTTAGATCTTTGACAAAAACTTATCTCACATGGGGACCAATCTGCAACACATTGGTTGGTTGGTTGTCATTTAATTTCCCAAATATTTTTAATTTTGCATTTTCTATTTGTATAACATACTCCTATGTTCTAAAAAGATAGTCGTTTAAGAAATTTTCACACATATTAAGACATGAGTTAAAATGTCTTTTATACCCCTCATTTATTATCTGTCATGTAATTATTATTTTCTGTATTGAACCTTGTGTTGTTATTTAATGGGGGCAATTTTGGAAAGTTACACATATATATTTTTTGAAAATACCCCAATGACTTCCTTTTCAGAACAAAAAAAGATACCTAGAACGACTTTCTTTTTAGAACGGATGGAGTACTAATTTTTCTTTTTGGGTTATTCCAAAACCGTAGATAGGTGCATGAATTTCGCAATTACAGTCGAGAATTGTGCATAATAAGGTGTGATCGTGCTATCAAGATTTCCACTTTTGGAAATTTAACCAATTAAGAGTACTTCCACTGGTTAAACATTTCTTTGTTTTCTGAAACTAACAAATACATATTCACATTGGAAGCCCATTATTCTATTATAAAAAGATATTCAAATACAATGTTTTCTATCTGTTAATGCCACTCAATCACATTTTGTGTTTATCTTAATAACGAATCGTAATTTTATTTATATATATCATGGAAAATATATCGATATTGAAATCAGAAAGAAAAAGAATTAGTACCTAGATACTTAGCATTAGAGCTTTAGAGGAGTGGACCTCATCTTAAGAATAGTGGACCTTACCGCACTGGATCATAGTAATAATCGTCAAATAACTTGACTCATTGGCACGCTACATTTACATGTCATCGTTTTGCTCGATTGAGCACAGCAAACAGAATAGCTATAAACTTTTTCACTTTTGTTGTATTCATTCATCCGAGCCGTGCCTATTCTGCACCGCACCCACACGTTGATTATCCCTACTTTGTCTTCCCACGTCCATCACGCATTGTCTTTCATTGTTTTATTCTCAACTCCCCTATTGGTCCCATTCTGTGTTGAGATAGTCGCCGTCGGCAGTTTCGCCGACGGGTAAGATCGCCGACGGGTAAGATCTGTGTTGTCCTTCCGCGATATTCGTCGGATCTTGGCACGCATTGCCTGCGATGCCCATTTCGATTTTTGGTCCTACGTCGGTCCTGGGTAGAATATAGTTGTGGTTAACACTTGTAATTTTTTTTTCCTGGGAACTGGATCGGTGAAGATCGAGCCTTTCTGGACCTAAACTTTTTGGCAAATGTACGTTGAGTTAGGAGGAATTACCTGGATATTCCCGCCAGTATCGTTCTACATTCACCATTTTGAGTGAGGTCATTTGGATTTTTTGGAATAAAGATTAATAAGTTGTAGGCGTTTGTCGCTATGGTTGAGATGTTCAGAACAGAAGGTTGTGAGGAGGTTAGCAGCAGGAGAAGGAGATGGGGTTTAATGGGTCTGAAAACGGCAGCTTTTGGTGGGGAGAGATTGGAGAAGCTGAGAAATAATGAAATGGTTTCGAGGTCTAGGATGAAGCTTTGGATCATAAGGGCTGCAACTACAGTTTTGTTGTGGACTTGCTTAGTACAGTTGACGGCATTGAGTGGAACTTGGGGTCCTAGGGTGTTGAAAGGTTGGCCCTCATGCTTTTTACAGGAATCTGCTTATGTTTCGGCAGCTATTGGATCAGATTTACTCGAGTCTCAAGTCAGGGCTCTTCCGCCTAAAAGTGAGCGCAGTTACACACGATTTCCGTTAATATCATTGTGGTTGTGCGTGTGAAATTCGAGATCAGATCTGAAATTCTGGGATCGTGTGCAAACTATGGCGGAGTACTTTGGTGATTTGTAATATGATGTGGAATTTTTTTCTCCTCCCATTTTCTTGTTAGTGAGGAAAAGCTTAAAATTTTTGCTTATTCTCATTATTGATCCTACTAATACAGATTAGTTAGATGATTTTCTGTATTTGAGATTTCTGCCTCTGTCCTTTGGTCGAATTTGATTGCTGAATCATGGTTTACATATGTAGGAGCTTAACAAAACAATCCTATGTGATATCTCCATAACTTGATACATTTGTTTACATATGTAGGAGTTTACAAGAATAATGGTTACCTGATGGTTTCATGCAACGGAGGACTTAATCAAATGCGAGCTGCGGTGGGTTATGTTACTTCTTCCGTTAATATTTCTAACATGTTATCTTTGCTTAGCTTTTTGCCTTATTTCTTCTGTATTTCCAATTGTCTAACTTCGTTTTATTCTTGATGCAGATTTGTGACATGGTGGCTATTGCAAGATATCTAAACGTTACATTGATTGTTCCCGAACTTGACAAGACATCTTTCTGGAATGATCCCAGGTCTGTGTTTGTTTTCTCTGAACTAGTGAAGATCATTTACAATTGCTGCTACGATGTTTCCCATACCTAAGCCTGATCACTCTTAACCTCTTGCAGTGATTTTCAAGACATATTTGATGTTGACCATTTTATAACATCTTTAAGAGACGAGGTCCGAATACTCAAGGAGCTACCTCCAAGGGTAAAGAGGAGAGTTGAGCTCGGGATAATCTATACCATGCCTCCCATTAGTTGGTCAGACATCTCTTACTATCATAATCAGGTTTCACATCTCTTCTTTCAGTTGTTTACTTTCCTTTGTATTGATTGTTTTTTTGTTTAAAGAAAATTTTTAAGTTAGTTTTGTTGTTTCCTGCAGATCCTTCCTCTGATTCAGAAGTATAAAGTTGTCCACTTGAATAGAACTGATGCTCGTCTTGCCAATAATGAACAGCCTTTGGAACTTCAAAAGCTTCGATGTCGTATAAACTTTAATGCTTTAAAGTTTACTCCTCATATCGAAGAACTGGGAAAAAAAGTTATCAAAATACTAAGGCAAAACGGTCCATTCATTGTGCTTCATCTCCGATATGAAATGGACATGTTGGCCTTTTCTGGGTGTACACAGGGATGCAACACAGAGGAGGTTGATGAATTAACAAGAATGAGGTAACATTCTATTCTATACATTTTAGATATTTTATTTAAGATACGTTTCGAATTCATCATAATTCATACTAATGATTTATATATAGATATGCTTATCCATGGTGGAAAGAAAAGATCATCGAATCTGATTCGAAAAGAAAAGAAGGTTTATGTCCATTGACGCCCGAAGAAACTGCACTCGCATTAAAGGCTTTGGACATTGACCATAATATCCAGATTTACATAGCTGCTGGAGAAATATATGGTGGCGAAAGAAGATTATCGAGTCTGAGATCATCTTATCCAAATTTGGTCAGTACATATGATTCGATACTGAGATAACGTACATTTGCCCCTTGTCGGAAATCTTATGGTTTTTCTCATAACTGAATTTTTTACGTTGCTTGCAATTTCCATCGCAATGCGAAAACAGGTAAGGAAGGAGACGTTGCTGAAATCTTCAGATCTTAGATTTTTCCAAAACCACTCGTCCCAAATGGCTGCACTCGACTATCTCGTTGCACTCGAGAGCGATATTTTCATTCCCACATATGATGGGAATATGGCTAAAATCGTCGAGGGACATCGCAGGTACTAGATCTTGCAAAAATATATCTTTCATTACACTTCTCGAACCGTAGTGAAAACACATATAACAATCATTTTCTTGTTTTTTGCCTGCAGATATCTTGGATACAAGAAAACTATTCTATTAAACAGAAAGCTCCTCGTCGATTTAATAGATCGTTATAACTTCGGTTCGCTTACATGGGACGAGTTCTCTTTAGCTGTTAAAGTTGCACATTCGAATCGCATGGGAAGTCCAGGAAAAAGATTGATAATTCCAGATAAACCCAAGGAAGAAGATTACTTCTACGCTAATCCTTATGAATGTTTGGAGCCTTTACACGAAGACGAACAACTACCATTGAGTTCTGTTTGAGCCTTTACTTGTTTTTGCTTTAGAAAATAAAACACATCCTAGTAAAGGAAGCTCAACTCCATGTGGCGAATGTGCAATTACGAAGAATTCGAGGGGGTTTCAGAGCAATTGAGTAGTCAGTCATGTATAGAAGAAGTCCCTCTTGCCAGTTGTATTTGATTTGTTGAGTTGTTGTATACAAAGAAGTTGCGAAAATGTAGAATCTTATTCGCCTAATGAATGGTGACGAGGAAAGAATCAACATATGATATATTCTTGTTTTAGACCTTTACGAATTTGGTGTTTAATATATAATCACTTCATGTAAGAATCATATTTGGAAAAATGATACAAAATTTTGGCTCATCGATAAGTTCCATAAGATTGTTCTTGGTAGCATTATTTTTAAAACAGCTTGTTGTTATGCTGTCAATTGCAGGTGGAATTATGATGAGCATTGATTAACGTTCTTAATAATAGTAGAAGTAAATTCTCCACAAATCCACCTATATTCCTTTTTTTGCCGACTATTATTGTCTCCAGTGTCAACTTTATAATATCTTAAACATTTATTTTCCACTAATATAGTAACGCTTTCATCGTTTCATGAAGAGGTGTTTGGAATTTCAGACTTTGAAAAATAAATATCTGATGAATATTGTAATAAAACCCCTCAAATCATATACTCCCTAAATAACATGCATTATAGATGGCTTTCGTGAGAAGATAAGATATGTTTCAGCATGATTTTATGTGCAAATAATTAATGTAGATGTATGATCCAAGACGCTTAGCCTCGAAGTGCCAACAAATATATTTATCAATAAAATAAATTAAGAGGGTAAAAAAATCTTCAACACTTTGAACAATCAAATAAGTATATGTAGATAATTCTGTACCGAAAAAAAAATATATATTGATAATTCTTCACTCACTACTAGGTTATAAATGCGCGCTCCCTCTTCGAGTAACGTCGAAAGCTACGTCCAATATGATTTATCTATCTCTATTCTATACACTCGCAAAGTTTAAATTCAAAGCGAATGTCCAATTAGTCATGGATCTATATATCTAGGATCACGTGAGAAAAAAATTTTTAATTGTAATTAACTTATAATGTAATGATACTGATAATGTACATATAAGTAGTACCTCATCCAAGACTTGCCTCAACAAGAAACGATGGAGCCAAAATGAAATATGAGAAAAAGAAAATAGAGAATAATTTTTATTTCAAGATACAACAACACTCTGGCAATTCTTTTAATTGCTCAAGCTGGTCTTGAGTCTCTTCAAAGCTTGTCCGAAACCCTCATCCTGCATGAAATGTTGAGATTCTAAGTGGGTTTCGTCCCACATCGGATAAATCAAGCTCTTTGAGCCGTTATATATATACGAGGCTTTCTCCTCCTATCACCAATTGGTTTTAGGAAGGACCCCTCGATTTCTAATATGGTATCAGAGCGAGGTTCCGCTCACCGTCACCCGATTCATATGTCCACGTGTTAGGCCAGTCATGCCACACGTGAGGGGGCGTGTTGAGATTGTAAGTGGGTTTCGTCCCACATCGGATAATTCAAGCTCTTTGAGCCGTTATATATATACGAGGCTTTCTCCTCCTATCACCAATTGGTTTCAGGAAGGACCCCTCGATTTCTAATATGAAAAGCATATAAATATACACATATATGTGTGTGTTTCTGTGTGTGCACACAAATAGTATTACAAGGAGAGACTTATACGTACCTTATTTGCGTTGTATGTTTCGGAATCTGAGACACCAACGGATCTCTTCGCGAGATCGATCTGTACTGAGATTCTTGCTTGGGACAGATCCACTCCACAACTCTGAAGTGCTTCTGTAAGAGTATTCAACAGCCTAAAATAATGCAATGAAAAAACATTTGATGATTAGCTATATGAACTTAAACATTACATGAAATTTGACCCAATAAGATTTTGGAGCTTTTTCAATGCTTACCCTTGTGAATATACACTGGAAATGTTGATCGTACCACTTTCAACGGTGAGTTTTTCCTGTTGTTGGTGCTTATTGTCTCTCGAATTAGTCGTAAGATGAGGAGTGTTTACATCCGAGTTCGCCGTCTTCTTTCCATTATCCTCGGACATTTTTGTAACATAGGTTGGTGCTGGACTATCCGCAAAATTGTTGCTAAGTCCTCGTGTGCGATCCATGAAACCTTCGGCTTTGTGACCGTTTCTCTTTTTTCAGAAAAACGAGGGCACGATATATACGATGAATATTTAATGGCAGAATTACTGATCAGTAAGTTTGGTTATAATATTTACTTCACTCACCCATTGCTGCATCATCATCATCTTCGATGATGACTCATTGTTCCATACGTCGCATGAGCCTTCGTATCTGTTAACTTTCTCTTGCAGAAATTGAATGTGTTCTATCACCTGCAAGAAATAAAGTTGTAACACGTCTTTCAGTTTCAATGCTTACATGAATATATTGCATTAGTTTTACCTCCCATAAGAACGATGCCTTGTCTCTCTTTCTGTCGCTGTTGGGAATGATTTCCCTCAACTTCTGGAATCTGCATATATAGTAAAAAAGGTTAGTAGTCAAAAGAGAAATTTTCTTGATAATGTAAGAAAATTGAATGTAACAAATAAAATGCATGCCTGTCGTTGATCTTACTCCTCCTACGTTGTTCCGTGGCCGAGTGCTTGGAACGTGGCGTGTTAGGCTTCTGATCCATGGTTGCTTCAATTTTTACACCAAAACTACCTGCAGTAAAACCAATATTATTTACAATATCATTTTAAAATAACAGTAAATAAAAATAGTAAAAAAAAGGACCTTTTGAATGAGAAGTGGGCTCTTTCTTGATGACAAACTCATCATCATCAACATCGTCGTCGTCTCCATCATCATCTTCTAGATCATTATTGGCCGACACAATCATATCTACGAAACTACTATGGTTCTTTCTTGGTCTGAAAAAGATTAGCAAGGATTTATGACGCGAAAAAAGATAGTCTATCTTAATTCTTATTACATGCATGCAAGGGATGTATATGTTGAAAGGCACGCACTGAGAAGCTGAAAACGAGCCCAGCACGGCAGCATTGTGCGGTAGACTACTAGTGGACGACGACCAATTCAAACCTGCTTCAATTTCAGTCCACTAATTAGTTTTTGAAATTCTTACATACATATGATTATAATCGGAGTTCTTACCTCTTAGAACACCTCTATCCGAGGTAACATTCTCCTTCCCTGTCTTTCCCTTCCTAATTAGAGCGGATTCATCCCATATTGAGAAAGTTCTTGAATTCTCTTCGGTTCTTACGGTAGTAATAACGTTGCCACTTATTTGTTGTGCGGCGAATAAGGTTCCGTGATCTTGCTTCAAAGGCCTAATCTGGTTATTCGGATATGAAATGCTGTAAGAAGTCACTAAACCGCCGCCGCCGTTTAGAACATGTTCGGTCGCTTTCGTTGCGGGCTTGTTGATCGCTTCTTTAGCCGTGCGATCCTTTTCGGTTCTTTCCAAAGGTTGTAGGAAATCATGTGTTTTAAGGTAGTTGTTGCCTGCTGAAGAAACATGTTATTACGCTCAACAAGTAGTTCGTGTCCTAAAATACCAATGAACAAGACATGCAAGCATGAACTGCGATATGACCATAATGCCCCTATAGAGATGGCCTACTTGAACGGGATCATGTAGTGGAATTGGGAATTTCAACCATCTATTGGGCCCACAGTATTGTAAGCCCATTTAAGGCAACTCACGGGTGCATTAACTTCGCACTCACCGCCGTGGATTATTCGATATTTTCCTTTTTTTTCGAATATTTTCTATGAATTTGAAACCGAAAGGAAAAACTAATTCAAATAATCGACAAAATTGCCCTTCCATTTCACCCCCACGGAGGCACCACGATGCCTTGAGCAGAATTTGATGTTAATCATAAAATTCCCTGTCATCTTTTTGAATGATCAATGGCAACATAAATGAGCTTGATAGTTATTTATTTCAAAAGCCAATAAAATAGAAAAAATTATGGAACGACACGTATCCATTGTATTCGTGCCTTCACATTTTCACACAGCCCTCTCATCAGCGGTAAAAAAGGAGAAAAAAAGAAAGCGACAGAGAGAGAGAGAGAGAGAGAGAGAGAGAGAGTAAAGAATATCTTAAAAGTACAGTAGAACAAAAAGACATACCTAGCGAAGGCGAAGGCGTTGGATCTTGCTGGGCAGTTGAAGATGAACACAGTGACAGAAAATCGTGCGTGGCTTTTCGACCTGTTAATTTCCTCACAAGTTAATTTGCACGATTCATCAGATTTTTCTTTCATAAATACTTTTTATTCTGCAAATAAATAAGTACAAGTCGAAACTACCTTTGTTTCTTTCAGTTCCAAGAGGTTGAGACAGCTCCATCAGAGTGTATGAACGAACCAATCCGAATATCACAGTGATTATTGATAATTCAGTAGCAGAATTCAAATCAGATCCGCCTTCATCTTCGAGAGAAGGCGCATTACTGCTCAAAGTAAAACGATTCTTTAAACACTTCGATATATATAGTTCTCCTCCTCCAACGAGCTGCAGGTCGAAATTCAACTGAATTATGCATAATTCAGACAACATATTGGTCTGACCCATGACAATCGAAGAAGGCGTATATATACGTATACGCGACTGTATCTAAGCTTACGCTTACAGTGAATCGGAAAAACCTCAGAATTATGGATAATTCAGCTTCAGCTTACCCTTATAGCGACTGAGATTCAAGTTTTAATCACACGCATAATGTTAGAGAGAGAGAGAGAGAGAGGGATAGAGAGAGACTTACTGTAAGAGACGGTGTGGAGACGAACGTTTCTCTCACTAGATTCTCTCTCAAGAGCTTTTTCTTGTGCTAATGGAGAGGGCTCATGCTTTTCATATGCTTGTGTATATAAATAAAAATAATAATTGCTGTATATATATATATTTATATATCCACTTTGCTCCTTGTTTGTACGGGCACCGTTCGTTTCAGAAGTCTATGACTTGATTCCGTTAGTAGACGACACCGTCTGTAAACGCCGTCTACCTATGACGAAAACGGTAAACATAAACTAATGTATATGCAATTATTATTATTTTAGTATTTAATGCAAGTTTTGACGATCCCGAATAATATTCTAAATTAAATATACACTAAATCCTGTGGAACTTCGAGCTGCAATTAGTCAGAATATAGAACAATTAATAATACATAATTTTCCCCAAATGGTAACTCAAAGTTACCCCTCAAGATGGGGCCCACAAGACTGAATCACTGAGGGAAGTTGGCATTTTTGGTGTGCACGTGAAACTTAGCATGCGGCATTTGCATGCCCGAGTTCGGACAACCTAGCACATAGCAAAGCAAGCCTCTCTAGGGAAATTACATTTGCTGTAAAAACCAAACAACATCACGTGACGACTAACAATATTACCATAAAAAAAATTGAAAAATATATTTCACAACATACTGATCAGGCACAGATCCCTAATGGTACTGTAGCAGTAGTAAATCATAAAATGTTGCTGATTCTCAGGCATAGAAATTGCAACAAGAAAAACAGTACTTCCGCCGTCCCATTTAAATGTTCCCGAAGATTAGTGGGCACGGGGATTAAGAAATCACATTATTTTAATATTATAGTACACATTTTGAGGTATGGAGAGAGAAAAGTTATTAGTAGACACGCAAATCGAGAAGACTTTTTTTAATATTAATGATGCAATTAGTTTAATTAGTGGGATAATTTTTTTACCAAAATGGAAATGGGAAGGTTTATGTGGGACGCCCGAAATAGAAAGATGGGAAGAAATAAGTGGGACTAGGTAGTATTAATATTATGGGCAAATTTCGTTTTAGGCCCTTATTAGAATATTTTTTCAGTTTTCAGGCCCTGTCAGAAAAATATTTAATTTTAAGGACTGGATTTCTGCAGTAACATTTCATTGTTCTGCAGAAACACTTCATTGTTCTGCAGTAACACTTCATTGTTCATCAGTGCACTTCATTTGTTCTGCAATAACACTCCATTGTTCCTCCGTAATACTTCATTTTTCTGAAATAACACTTCATTGTTCCTCAGTAACACTTCATTGCTCTGAAGTAACACTTGTGTAACTTTAGGTCCTTATCTCTTTACGAAAATTAGGTCATCTAAACTAATATTTTTTTCGGAAGGAGCTTGAACCTATTTTAAAATATTTTTGGGGCATGAAACATAATATACCCTAGGATTATATACTTACATGAGTACGTAATAAAGTGAGAATGTCACGTGGGTTAAACACACTTTTGAGCTTCACCGGGAAACGCGGGGCCTCCGAAAACCACGTGCTGGTTATCTATTTAATCTCTTCTTTCACGAAATCTTATGTTTTCTTATTGCTACATATTTTAATTTATTTAATACAACAATTTTCTGATAAAGCGAAGCGAGTGCTACGGACGGACGTTTATCTCCGACAATCAAGGTAATAATTGTCATTAAAGTCCTTTAAATAGTATAATAATCAAGATTCCCACTAACAGCCTGGCATTGAATATCTATTTCACAGGCTGCTCTACCTTGCAATCTACGGTTGCTCGAACATGGCTTAGTAGGGATGCACAATATATACAATTTATCTTTTAATTTATATAATAGTTATTCGGAGTCTCTAATATTTTTGTTTGAGCTTATTAGGCATTAATTTTGAAGAGAATAAGTTTAGTCAGGCACAAAGATATAAACTATGCGGGAAATAAACAATAATTTGAGCTTTACGAAAATTATTATTTCTATTACGGAGCGGACGAAAAATGACAGAGATGGATGGATGTTAAATTATTGGGGTTAGCCTAATGACATTCTTTTCTTAAGGTATCAACATAGGGATCAGTTAACAATAATTATTTGATTATCCTCGTGATTATGACCTGTTTTCTTTTTCCTTTTTTCTATTATTTTACCCTGATTTTAAAAAGAAGGATGGGACACGTGGCGAGCATTCCGTGGAAAACGGTGTGAGTCACGTGATTTCAAAGCGTCTTGCCTACCAAACGCGCCACCCAAATCACGTGGCCAACTATGCTGTTGATGCTGTGGGCCCCGCCACAACATTACGCTGTGATGTAAGGGATGATCATCTAAAATATTACTACCTCCGTCCCATTTAAATGTTCCCGAAGATTAGTGGGCACGGAGATTAAGAAATCACATTATTTTAATATTATAGTACACCTTTTGAGGTATGGAGAGAGAAAAGTTATTAGTAGACACGCAAATCGAGAAGACTTTTTTTAATATTAATGGTATAATTAGTTTAATTAGTGGGATAATTTATTACCAAAAATGGCAATGGGAAGAATTATGTGGGACGCCCGAAATAGAAAGATGGGAAGAAATAAGTGGGACGGAGGAAGTACTTCTTTAACCTTTTTTTAAATGACATGGTATATTATTACATACAGCTTCAAAATTATAAAGGTCTCCTAATTGAACTATAGTTAATTTGTAATTCAAAATTATTATTCTATAGAGAATTGAGATTTTAATAAACACCAGTAGTTGAATTATTTTATAGTCCCAAACAGGGGAGGCTTTACCTAAAGAGCAAAATAAATAATATAAGTACATACGTGAAGGTGGTGGGGTAGGGTGGTGCTTGGCTCTCCACTTACTACTGATGTGACATGATATGTATAATAAGGGGAAAAAACAGGTAAATTATTTATTTGCGAATTAAATAATAAAAATAGTATATTAGTGAATCTATAGAAAAATAACCAATTGGATAAAATTTTTACACATATCCATGTCAGAAAATTTTACATATAGGTACCCAATTTAATTTTTACCAGTTTCGTTAGTCATGCCGTACCTTTCTGTGTGTATATTGCATACCATGACACGTTGATATAGAGTACCTAAATATAGCATATGTCGTACCTAAGGTATACCTGTGCTTACATAGAGCGTACCTAAATATAACATACGTCGTATCATTTTCTGTTATATAGGGTACCCAAATGTGTTGGTATAGGGTACCCAAATGTGTTGTATGGTGTACTTTCGGGGATCGAGTACCTATGTGCAAAAAATTTATTCTGTTAGGTATCTATATATAAAAAAATCCTGACAGGGTAGTAAATTACAAGTTTTTATCCATCTAGATACTTATGTGTCCTATTATTTTCAAACCAAGAAAAAAGAAACGAAAGGGACGCTAAATATTTTTGAGGCACACAAAATCAGGCAGCAGAGCACACGTGAGGGTGAGGAGCCTAAGAGGAAAACAGACAACACGAAAACGAAAGAAAATAAATAAATAAAATTTAAAACAGCTCACGTGCGCGTCCAACTCCTTACCGCTGTGCGCTCGCGTGAGATTGGGTCCCACTCAGACTTAACGCCGTTAGGTTCGAAGTGCTTCAATTTTCTTAACGCGTCGCTTTCGTCCTCGTGATCCGTCACGTGGCCGTCAAGGCGAGGCATGGTTATGGCAGCATAGAATGGATTGGAATGGATCTACTGAACTGTCGTCGTTTCATTTTCACTGTTATTTGAATTTAAAATGATTTCATTTTAAACTTCTATCTCTATCTCTTTCTTCATTTCATTTATGGGATAATCACATTGTATTGTATTTTTTTTATGTGGGTGGTCACGTGCTCCGAGTTCGGCGTGGTTCCTTTGGTGCAAAATGTCGTCACGTGGCCCCGCCGAGACATGAACGCTTGTCCGTTACTGCAAATGCAATAAGAACTCAATGGGCCCAATCTATTGTATTGTAATAATGGGGCGATGTTACACTGCTTTACTGCTCTGAAGCCTGATGATGTGATTGGATGCTTTTGCTTGCGAATGGGACCAAATCGCAATATCTCGAAAGTAAAAGGACCGGGATTTCATGGTCAACGTTCAATTCTTCAGTCGATCAAACAAAAAGATGCGATTTTTATCCAATGAGCTGATGACTTCTTCGAAAAAAAAAAGCTGATCACTTCTTCGAATCGAAGACGAGTCAATCAGTTCTCGCCGCAACAGCTTTCTCGTAGTTGAACGCCGACGTATGAACAAGTCCGCCCCTTCTGGCCGACGAGCCTTTAGAAATTGTAATAAACCCACAAGAAAGAAAGATTATCAAGAGATTCAGACTATGATTTCAGACATAATACGTAAGGATGTGTTTGGATAAAGAAAAAAAGAATTTTTCCCCAACCTCAAGATCAGTAGCTCCATCTCCAATCATGACTAGAGTCTTGTATCTATGAGCCTGAAAAAACCGAAAGATCAAGCCTTTGTTTAGTTTTCGGTCAGAAGATATCTGAAAGACAATGAAGAAGATGAAACTGACCGTTCGTATCTTATGAACAGCTATGGCCTTTCCTCCGCTTCTAGAAGTCGGTTCATTGGGATCGATATCGAATCCAGCGAACTCGCCGGAGCTTCCGAACAATAGGTTACTGGCGTAAATGTTGTCCAGTGGTATCCCGAGGATTGAGGCGACGGGCTTTCGCCCAAGGCAAAAATTAGGAGATGGGATGAATAGAATCTCTAGTTCTCTACTTTTTTCGATGGTTTAATTATGGGACTAAGAATCAAAGCTCACGTTTATCATTTGACGGAAACCTCCAGAGATTAGATAAACAGCTTTGTTCATGTCTTTCAGCGTCTTCACCAGCAAATCGAGTCCTGGCGATAGTCTATGTAGGAATATTTATCAAGAACAAAGCCATGAACAACGTACTTCATGTAACAGTGCCAAACGAATAGGGAGGTTTCTTGTCAAGGAAATCTTGGACCTGGGATAGGGAAGGATTGAATATTGATAATCGAGCACCCAATGCTTCTTCAAAGGGAACAGAACCGCTCATCGCCCTATAAAGAGGCCAACAAGTTGTTTAAAAAAAAAGAGCTTTGTAAGATAATGATAAGAATGGAATGTAATAAACCTGGCCATCCATTCAGCTACTGCTTTCCCACTTCCCAGCTCCACAAAACTCTGCTAGCTCATCTATACCCTCACCGATACACACTGTGCTGTCCACATCAAAGCATACAGCATTCGCATTTCTCCACAAGTCAATGATCTGTGTGGGAAAGCCGAGCGTAAAGACGTACAACAGAAGGATTAAGTACCAACATGTCCTTGATGAAAGTTTAGCATTAACGAGTTAATTTGATTCTTTACCATGTTTCGCGGGAAAAATTCAGAGACACTACGACTCAATTGTCTGAATTAATCGCAAGGGTGAACAACTTCAAGGGGACATGAGCTAAAATGCATAAATACGCAAGAGTTTTCATGCTCAGCCATGACACCAACCTTAATTCATTCAATCATATTGACAATAATTTATATGAGTAACAAATGCAGTTAAAGAGGTGAATATAGAAGCTAAGAAGCTCACCTTTAGAAGGCGACGTGTTCTTGAAACGCTTCTTGAACGGCATTATTAGCAGCAGCTGAAGCACTAACTGAACTAAACGGTTTGTTATTTCTCATTACCCCAAAAAAAGGACTAATCAAAGGTCTCTTTGCTTCACTACGATTAAATCCGATCCTTGAGCTAACCAAACCGTTCATTTTCAGCCTGTTCAAGATCCAAAGTGCTTTCGAGAGGATTTTCCTAGTATCGCGCAAGCTCGTCACCAAATGATCAACGTCAGCGTAGAAAACACATAAAAAGGTCGAATCTTCTATGCTTTCTTCTTTGCAATGGATGAAAAGCTTTCATCAAACGTATGAGCTGAAGATCAACGGCTGAGATTAAGCGAGCACAGCGGGGATTGCAGATCCGACCGTTCCATGTTCATTCACGCAATTTGTCCGGCCATGAGATTGGGCCTTCGAGTGGACTTGGGCCTAATAAAGGCCTTTAGATTGGCCCGGCCCATTTTACAAGCCATCACGCTCTCAGAAGAATTTGAAAACAAGACAGAAATGAGAGAGGAACTCACTCTCACTCAAGCAATTATGCAAATCGACAACGACGACGACGGAGAGATCACAGAGGAACAACGGAGACGAGCCGAAGCCAATCGTTTGGCTGCGTTGGCCAAGCGCAAGGCAGTGATAGAGTCCCAAACTTGGGCACTCTACAAATGCCGTAAATTACTGCCCGAACAGCAGCGGCCTCGACCCGATAACGGCAATGGGTCGGGTCAGAATGTGCAAGAGAAGTTTCTAGCCCGCCTGGAGATATGTTCGCCCGATTCGTTCTCGATAACGCCCGTGCCAGTGCAGGGCTTTGGGTTTCCCGGTGAAGATGTTTGCTTTCAGAGGCTCACTGATCGTCTGTGCAATGTATGAACATTATTTACACACTTATTGTGTTGAGCTGAATTTGTTGCATTGTATTTCATTCCATCTTTAGGAGTATTTTGAATCTTTTCCAGGCTTTGTTGTCGCATTACACTCAGAATACTGGAGGTGGAAAAGCTGGTGTTTACAGTCTTTATGACTACTACTCCGTCCTCAACTCCTTAAAGAGTTGTCAAGGAATCGAATGTGAAGAGATACCGTGGAGTACTTTTAATGTTGTCGAGAGGCTTTCACATTCGTTCAGCACCGGGAAATGGACACCTTGCAGACCCGAACATCTACCCGATGAGAAAGTCGATGAGTTGATTGCCGAGCTACCAAAGACTTTGTTGAGTACTCTTCTTCCCTATCAAGTTGAAGGTGTCCGTTTTGGTTTGAGACGGGGTGGTAGGTGTCTCATTGCGGATGAGATGGGGCTTGGTAAGACTCTCCAGGTAAGAAAGGGTAGATATCTTTCAGTGAAACGATATACTCATGGAGACCAATGTTTGATTTCTTTGTCTGGTGTCATGTCCCTACATATGTGTGTTTCAAACTTGGTCATTGTGGTAATGAAAATCTTTCATACCAAAAAAAAAAGAATCAAATGAGTGATCAAATCAAAAGAAAAACTGTCAATGATGAATGATCTCTAATCTTGAGAGAATGTACCTTACTAATACTGACTCGTGGTTTTGCAATAGGCCATCGCTATTGCAAGCTGCTTCATGAAAGAAGGTTCCATCCTTGTTGTTTGTCCAGCAATTTTGAGATACTCATGGGCTGAAGAATTCGAGCGTTGGTTACCTTCCTGTTTACCTTCTGATATTCACCTGGGTAGCTTTCTCTAAATTTGTTTGCCATTTTTACGCCCCCCCCCCCCCCCACCCCATTTTTTTTTATTAAAATATGATTGTTCGAATATTTAGTTCACCCAGTGCAATCTTTTCTTGTTATGTGCTTTAATCGACATCTTTTTTTTTCCGTTTTTTTCCTGGCTGCATCAATAAGTTTTCTGTTCTTTAGTTTTAAGTCAATCGCCATAATATTTGTAAATGCTTTACTCAGTTTTTGGTCGGCAAGACAATCCTGCACGGTTAGCTAAATGTCCTAAAGTCGTGGTGACATCTTATGCAATGCTTCGTCGATTGCGGAATAGCATGTTAGAACAAGAATGGGCTACCTTGATTGTAGATGAATCGCATCATCTTCATTGTAACAAAAAATCGTCTGAAAAAGATGAGGTACAGGTTTTCAACAGTGTGACTAATTTTACATTTAGCCTCCTCTGATGTAATAATGAATCCTGAATTTGTCCTTTCAGCTGATTGAAGTGCTGAACATAACTGTTTTTGGCTTATACAGCATTCATCTTAAGATAATTGTTGCAGTTAGATATTTTTTCAAGCGGTTTCCCATCTCATGTTGCAGTTAACTTCAGTACTTGATGTGGCCTCAAAGGTCAAGCATCTGATTCTGCTCTCAGGAACGCCCTCTTTATCAAGGTTGTTGAGTAATTGTCGCATGAATGACTGATAGCATATACTTTTTCTCTTTCCTGAGCTTTTATATCCTTCTTCTGCTCTGTCTTCAGTTTATGTTGAGGACTATAAATTAATGCTAACAATGCCATACCTATTTTTCCTAGGTGATAATAGACCTTATGACATTTTTCATCAAGTGAATATGTTATGGTAAGAACCTTAGCACTGTCAATGAGTTACTTTTGACTCTCTGAAATAACCTTCCAGCTTGCTGTAATCCATAATGGTGCAGGCCGGGTTTACTTGGAAAGACCAAGTATCAATTTGCCGAAACTTATTGTGATGTCAGATTTGTCCGAGGGAGTAGAGGAAGTTTCTTTCAGGTATTTTGGGATGATTTATTGGCTGTCAGTGTCACTTGCTTTAATGCTCTTCTTACACGATGTTATCTTCACTTTTTATCCCGCATTAAAGTTCTCTTTACATGCAAATTTTTAAATTTGTAATGATGTCTTCTCTCAGGATTTTTCTAGGGGCAGACGGCTGCAGGAACTGCATGTTTTACTGAAGCAAAGTGTCATGGTGAGGTTCTTAACTTTTTTTTTGGGGGTCATTTTAAGCCTTTGAGTGTCTTCTGCTTCCTAAGCACTTAAAGGGTTCATCAGTCTGTTTACTGGATCAAAACGCTTTAGTTTATTGATTATGAATGTTACTTGCACTATTTTAGGAATTTTGATACTTTCATATACATTTTGCTTGTTTAGTTTTTTTTTTTTTTCCCTGTCTTGGTCCGTTGATATTTGTTAAGATTGCATTTGCTAATCAAAATCTTGTGGTTCTCCAACAGATAAGGCGCCTAAAGGAACATGTTCTATTGCAATTGCCACCCAAACGGCGTCAAATTATAAATCTCGTTTTGAAGAAATCAGATATTAGTTTTGCCATGTCAACTTTGGGACTGGAAAGTGCTTCTGCCATTACTGAGGCTGAAAATGAACCTTTACGCATTTCTGATGAAGAAGAAGGTATAAGATGTCATTTAGATTCTTATCACATGGCTAAATACATGCTGATGAATATGACTGCTGCAGATAATTGTTTCTTCAGCACTTTTTGTATTAGCTGTATGATATAACTGCATGTGGCATTTGATTATTTAAGCAGCACAACGCATCTTTGATCATTAACTGTGTAGCTCAATGGTACTTCTTTCTAGGTCATTTGAATCTTGTTAAGCGCATGTTCTCAGTATTCTGGGTTGCGAATCAAAGTTTTATTACATCTGAGAAAGATTTATGATTATATTTTAGTTGAGAAATTTGACTGGACTTTGTATCCGTGCAGGTAACATGAATGATAAATTGTCGGAGAAACTTGCAGCACTTGGTTTAGCTAAACTACCTGGATTTTTCGAGTGGCTCTCTATACATCCTGTCTTTGCCAAGACGAATGGAGAGGAATCCATGGAAGTGGGTTCCAGCTCTCATAAAATGATAATATTTGCACACCATCATAAGGTGCTCGATGGTGTACAGGTGAAATCTCTATGCTTTTTTGCCGCGTGGTTTGAAGTGCCGTCCTGGGATCGTAACTCCTACGGAATGGAGAAGCAATAATTGATTTTTTTGGCATACTTGTTAAGTTTTCAGACAACTTGCACGGATAAGTGATTAAACATCAACATTTACTGTACCATTTTTGCTAAATTGCAAGCATTTATATGTGAGAAAGGCATACGATTCATTCGTATTGACTGTACAATTACTGGCAGCGAAAGGCAGTTAGCCATTCAGTCTTTTCAGTCGTCAAGAGAGGTTTTGTCATTTGTTTCTTTCTTGATATTCCTGATTTCTGTTATTGTACTTTCAGTATTTCTTGGTAGCCTCTGGCTAGCATTTGAAATATATGGCGTGATTTTATCTGGTTGCTTAGGCCGGACAATTGTACATCTTAGTTTATAGAGATAAAAAGTTTCATTTTCCGTGCTCGGACTTGCTGAATCTAACTACTTTAAGTAGGTTAAAATTGCGTTGATTGGTATTCGTGCCGGAGGCTCTGGACTTAACCTAACAGCTGCGCAAAATGTTGTATTCTTGGAGTTACCTACAAGACCGGGTGAATTTCAACAGGTGATTTATTAGCTATTTCTCTTATTATATAAGATTGAATCCTGATCATCGTATAATTATGACATTGATATGCAAATTTTCATTATTTGAGTTCATTATATTACCAGTGATTGATCATAATTATAACCATATCAGTAACAAGCAATCCGCTAGAATGATGATAGTTGTTATCTTTTTCGAAGACATTCGAATTTTATTTTTGTTACAGCAAAGCAACTCCATTTGTACTATGCCTAATGATATCTTTGTCGACAATGGTATACCAAGTGTCTTCATTCAACCACGGAGTTATAGTTCAATATACAGTGGTCATTGGGCAGTTTCAAGTTTTATTTTGAGCTTGACCTGAAATTGCTGCATGAAATAAATTATGTTTTTTCATGACATATGATGCTTGTGCATTTTCTTAACTTGTGAAGGCTGAAGATAGAGTCCATAGACATGGGCAAAAGAGGCCTATCAATATATACATTTTCTGTGCAAAGGTATCTTCTATAGCATATCCTATCCCAAATGTTAAGATTCATTTCAACATCTTGGGTTTTCTTACTGCTGTTGTGCAAACTATCAGGACACATCAGATGAACTAGTATGGCAGAAGCTGAATAGGAGTTTGCATCGAGTTTCTTCCACGGTGAATGGAAAGCATGATGCTGTTCAGGAAATAGAGGTATCATCACTGATATAATATTTTGTCAGTGATACATGATCCTTATGTTTCACAGGAAGGTGCTTGATATTTGTTAATTGCATTGTCCATGCTTTTCAGGTCGAAGATTTTTCGTATTTTGGTTCGTCTGAAAATACAACTGAGAAAGGCAAGTTAACAGCAGGATTGCAAAATTGCTCCACGGATCACAATTCACATCTTCTAATGGAGGGAGTAGAAGGTGACAAGGAATGCAGTAAAGATGCAACAACACTTGTTTCTGATGGTGATATAAACAAAGGCATAGTGGATATCTCTATTCGGTCAACGAACCTCCGGTTTGAGGTATACCACTAGTTGACGATATTTAAATGCTGAATAATTTGATTAAGTTCCCATATGGGGTGATACATTGATTCTACAATTTTCTCCTATTTTCTCATTCACTTAGGTGAGCCAGCATACAGGGAGGATTCACTTGTACTCTTGCAACCCAGGAGATTCAAGACCGAGCCCTCTTTTCAAGAATTTTCGTCAAGATGAAGTTGAATGTAATCCACCTGCAGAGGTCAACGAGCAGACTGGTCATAAACCTGCTAAAGATGATCCTTATCAGGAAGCTCTTACAGAATTCATCAATGAGTGGAAAATTTTACGTCCAATTGAGAAGAGGAAATTGATCAACAAACCATTACAACTTCCACTGTCATGTGAATTATGCTATCTAAGTGAAAGTTTGAACCATGATAACGGGGTATGTATGATACTAACTCATCTGATAATAGTCATAGGCCGTTTTGTTCTTCTGAGAGAATTCCTTGTTTGATGTATCTTTTTTGACAATGCTGGGATTCTACCCCCCCACCCACCCATTATTTGTCTTTCTCAGGGGCTCCTGAAAGGCAAAAGTAATAGGCGCACAACTCCTGTTGTTGAAATAAGCCATCCATTGCCATCCAATGCTGCATGGAGAAAAGTTAATCTTTATGGTCGACGTGATCGGAAGGATACACTTTACCTACAAGCATTCTCCAAAGCCGATGAACCACTCTGCAAGCTATGTCAGACTCCTTGCAAGTGGGTCTCACGAATCGCATTTATTTTCTTTTCCCTTACAAGGGTGAAATGTAACATAAGTGACTGCAGGGGTGACAATGCTCGCTTACCGCAATTTTTTGAGGATCTTTTCTGTACTCTGGATTGTTTTGAAGAGTATCGATATCGGACTAGTAGTCGATTTCTTCGAGAGGTCAGATCTTGGTGCTTTCAACTGATGACAAATTCCCAATGTTTATCTTTAGTTAATTATTCATTAATTTGGGACCCTCATGATGCTTCATGACTGGATTTAATTTAATTGCATACAGGGGCTATTCGAAATTGAAAGAGGTGTTTGCACTAATTGCCAATTGGACTGTCATCGACTTGTGAGGGACTTGAGGCCTCTATCACTTGAACAGCGCAAAGATTACATTAGCAGAGTGGCTCCAAATATTGCAAAACGTGATAAATTGTATGTTTCCCTAATGAAACATCTTTTTTTTTTGTATTTTTAACATTTGCCAACTCTGTGGGGGAGTTGGTGTCCTCGTGTTAATTTTTGTTCCGTTCAAGTAAATGTCTTATACCTACATTTTTAAGCACTCATTGATTTCTGCTACCATATGGCATGCGTTGATATGCCTATTACCACAGCAAATATTAAGTTCCTACCACTTTTCAGGTTGGACAAACTTGTACACGGCCCTGCAGACGGAAATGCTTGGCATGCAGACCACATTATACCTGTATATAAAGGAGGAGGTAAATTGAAGAATCATGTTTATCAGTCTCATTAATTCTGAGGCACCACCATATAATTGCTGATTAGTGATTGACAAAAGATTGGTAACAAACATATTTAAGTTGATGAGATTGGCTACTTTTCAATTCTGCAGGTGAGTGCAAGTTAGAAAACATGCGAACGCTTTGTGTTGCTTGCCATGCCGATGTTACAGCTGCACAATGCTCTGAGAGGCGTATAGCAAGGAACAAGGCTAGGAAGCAACTTCGCGATGCAATGGGTCGGGTAAAAAAGCTTTCAGGGAAAGCTGATAATGTGCTTAAGGTGCATCACCGTGAGCAATCAAAAGTATTTACGTCACTCATTATCTTTACGAGTAGTCGCATAGAAATTCTTATCTATAGTATCGGTCAATATCTGAATCTTTACATGAACGAACATACTCTGCTTTTTTGATGATTTACCATCTGTTGGAAATTTTGTAATTTCAGGACCACAATTCATCCAATCATGACAACCTAGAGCATGATCTGCTTATTGACATTCCTGGGAGCGCATACTCTGAACCAAATATTGTTAATCAGCTGAATTGTGAGAACATGGATGAAAAACCTCAGGCTAACAAGTCCATCGAATCATTTGCATTTCGTATTTGTGAAGAAGATGCTCTTCCAAATAGCTCTTGAGCTCATCTACTTAGGATATTTGTGTTTCGAACACAACTTACTCGCAGTTGAACCCGTTATGACAGTTATGTAAAAAGCTGTGCAATAGTCAGTCTCATTACTGATTTGTGGCTTGGTTGTAGACAAAGATTGTCTTACATGTATTCTATAAATTGTAATCTCAATTTTTTCAGAGTAGAATTGGACAAGAAAACTTAATTGAGAACGATAATGTATAACCCTTGGGATATCGTATTGTTTTCTTTCAACATTGTCTACAAACAGTTCAGGCCAATTCATCATTGCAGCTGCTATTGGCTTCTCTTGCAAAAAACTCTTCAGCTTTCTCTATTAACCTTACAGGAAATCTAAGGATCGAAGTTGTAGATTGACTAGTTCCCAACTGCGTCTCTTCATTTTGTTTCACTACTTTGCTGTCTCTACCATTTTTCCCCTTAACCCTGGTGTTAGTTGTAGAAATGCTTCTGCTGGGAATGACTCTCATACTCTTCAGATAGTTGCGGTATGATCTCTGAGATGCATCACCTAATGATTTTCTTTCAGGTCCAATCTGACTCTGATTCGATTCGCCTGTAGTATCATCCACTGGTGTGGCGTTTTTGCATGATTTAAGCAATGAAAGTAGCATTTCGATGCTAAGTTCTTGTTGAATAACTGCTTTGTTCTGTTCGGAACCATAAGACGCGGCAACCAATGTGCCAGCCAATACAGGCATCAGCTCGGGATCGCTGAAGAACACGAAAGGCAGATCGCAGACCTGTTTTGTTTTTCAAGAGTGTTCAGTATTGTTCAAGAATGTAATATATGAATATCATGATTGCATGCATAGTCTTACTGATGATCACTAAAATCCACTGACCTTGTGAAGAATAGTTGGGCTGTTTCCCCATCGAAGGACAGCTTGATTTTCTGGATGGAATAGTGCGAAATAACTGAGAAGCGAGAGAGATTCCAAGAGGAGTGTCCCGATCTGAGATGCAAATTTATGGAATATGAGCAAAATCGATGTAACCAGATTAGATGTGTTTTAAAGATATCATTTTCAAGCATGCCATTCGAGTCATCGTCTCAAATCAAGTAAGCACTATGGTAGACAAAGCCCCATTAGAACACAACTCCCGAAATTGCTAATGCAGTGTTACCTTATCAGAGGCTGTTCCCCAATTGCTTGTGCAATGGGCAAGGATAAAGCTTATCAGGTGAAAAAACTCCATCTTCAGATCTGGCCGAGACTGCAAATCATATAGACAAGCAAAAAAAAATAAAAATTACTTAAGAGCAATTGGAGAATTAGGAACAGAATTGACTAAGCCATGCTCAAGGAAAATATTACCAGCATTTCCTGAATGAAGGTTACATCTATAAGTGCCAGATTGTTCAACACCTTCAGAATTCCTGTTGCTACTTCCTCGAAATTTGATGGAAGAACATACGAATTCTGAAAATATTACATTGGGAGGATTAGCAATCATGTGATGCTTATAGAAGAAAATGAAGAGAAAGCAACTTTTGAGTTATTACTAGGTATTATCTGGATTTATTACAGCAAGTTTAATGAAACTAACATAAGCAAGAAAGTAAGAAATGAACTAGACCTGCTCAGTAGATAGTCGATTATTGGCCTGAAGTAGCACAGCAGTTAGCATCGAGGGAAGACAGACTAAGCCAGTCTCTGACATTGCTGAGAGCAAAAATTTTGCAGGCTGGTTTGCTTTGGTGTCTTTATTATTTTGTCCTTCAATACTGCTCACAGATTTCTTTCTATCCTGTTTATGAGGAACCTCAGGTTGAGCCTCTGTTGAAACACTATCCAAGCTCTGACTCTTGGATTCAATAAGCTCAGCTTCACGAGAGTCATTACACATCAGATTTGAACCAGCAGTTTCTCCATTACCAGAAACATCCAATGGTCGATCCTCAGGCACATCTGGCAAACGGGTAATCAAGCTTCCTGACAAGCAATGAGGCTCGACATCTAAACCAGAAAAGGCATTCTCTTGCACGACATCACCAGAAAATCGTTCCCAGTTTATAGGTGAGGATTCTCTGAATTTGGAGGTCAGAACTGTTAATAAATCTATACCGAGGAGAATAGTGGAAGGGAAGGGTGAACCTTCAACCTGTGGTCTGTCATAGAGGGCAAAAAGATCTCGTAACCGATGAATAATCTGGTAGGTAATCACAAGCTCTACTAAACCATCCAGCATCTGATGTTGATATACATTGCAGCTCACATGGCCGATAATTGCAGCAATCGACCATAGAAATCCATCAACAATCTCAGAGATCAACTCCAAATTCCCAGTTGACGCTTTGTTCGAGAGAGAGTTTGCCGAACCAGGAATGCTAGCTGATGCAGCCATCTTAATGTAGTTCTCAAGTGCAGCAGCCAACATAGGGATGATCGGAGGCAGTAAATTTTGCACGAGAAAGTAGCATCTGTTCGATGGAATCACCAAGACCACCTTCAGAAGTCTTAAAAGGTATATCGTCACTTGGCATGCTTCAGGTTTAGATGTGTGTGAAGCTGGCAATGCAGAAGCAATAAAATCAAGCAAACCAGCTTGACGAGAAGCCTGCAACTCAGCATCCTTTCCCTCCAAGAACTAGATACGATAAAACATGTATAAGCATATCACAATGAATAAGAAACTATAACAAGACAACAAGGAACAAGCTGATTAAAGACAACAAGTATTTCAGCAGGGTGAAGGCGGAGGAAGTACCTTAATCATTTCAGCTGTTATCAGTCCAAAATTTGCAGCACCATCTTTTCTAGCCTGGCGAAGCTTTTGAAGATCCTGAAGCCACCTACCAATTTTGGCTCTTGCAGTTCCAAGTGCAGTCCTATAACCAAAACTAGAACTTTCCTGTCCAACCAAGGGCTCGGGAAAATCATGTTTCAGAGACATAAGCTTCTGGCGAATTTTTTTTATCCTGCGTTTCATAGATTGTTGCAGCGCCTCAACAGGCAAAGTATCAGATGCTGCAATGCAGCCACTGTCGTTTCCTGTGCTATCTTCTGTGTTAGAAGTCGATCTACCAGGGCCTGGGCCTTCTTTTACAGCCAAGCGCCTCAGTAGAGGTGAAGATTGATCCCTGAAGTCCATAGATGCCCTTTCTCGTATTTGTTCTAGGTAAAATTTACGTCTCTGTTCACTTTCTCTTAGCTTTTCAGCTAATTTCTGTGCCAAGAGTTCAGCTTCTTCCTGCTGAGCTTTGGCTCGAATCTCTTTCCTCCGCATATGTTCGATAGCCCTCGCTTCACGAGCTGCACTGGATGCTTTTCTTTCTTCTTCCCTTCTCATCTGAGCCTCTTCTTTCCTTTTCTGAATTTCAGCAAGACGCTGCAATTTTTCGGCTTCGAGAACCCTTTTGCGTTCCAAGACAGCTTCTTCCCTAGCCATATCCTCTCTCTGTTTAGTTCTAATCACTTGAAGCTTCTCTGCTCTCCTCATCTCAGAATCCTGAAGCTTTTTGCGCAAAATGTGTTTCTTGCTCTCCTCATTTAATGATGTGATGAAACGCACCTCATTAACTTTACTGCTTTCATCACCAGCCCTCCTCACAACCTGAGCTATATAAGCTTCATGCCTAGATTCGCTGCGCTGGTGGCGTTCAAACATCGATTCTCTCAGCTTATTGCTGCGTACAATTTGCCATTCATTCACACGATTGACTTTCTCCGATGTCCGTTGAAGCTTTTGAGCTCTCTCACTCTCTAGCTGAGCTCTAATTCTTGTTGCTCGGGCATGCTTTTCCTCTGCTTCCTTTTTAAATCCAGTCCAGATTTCTTCTTTTTCTCAGGAGACATGAGCTTATCATGCAATACGCGTACACGATCAGAACTTCTTCTACTCATGCCCGGTGAATAAGAGAAGCGGGAAGGTACACAATGTGAAGAAGAAAGTATATCTTCCCAATTCCTCCTCTCTTTCCATGCAACCATGGAATTAGTTGGGTAACTATTTCTCTTTTGTCTGTCTCTTTCAGGAACCGAACCCTGCCTCCTTGAGGAGTCGGATGATTTTGCATGCTTGTCCATATTGCTTTTCGGTAATATTTTGGTTTTCTCGAGTTGCTTCTCTGATACAGAAGCAGAGTCGCCCAATACGTTATTGTCCTTAACCTCAAAAGGTGTAGATGCAACAGAAGGCCTAATGAGTGCAACAGTTTTCTTTCCTTTAGCTGAGCCCTGATCGATATCTGAGACTCCAATGAGCTTCTTCATTTTAGATTTCGTATCTCTAGAGTCGTCGCCTAAAGCACCTTTGCTAGGAAACGATTCTAAAATACAATTACGATCATCATCGTATTCCTGACTTTCAGCACTCTTGGCGCGCTCGCGGTTTCTCTCTTCTTGTATTTTCCTAAAAGCCTCAAGAGAGGAAGATAAAATCTCCGCTCTTCGTGGTGAAGTAGTCATTCTACGTACCTGTTCTCCTTGAAAAACAATTATACCATTATTATGAAGAATTTCGATAACAAATGACACTGAAAAGACAGACACAACAAACTGTTCAAATCTAAATCTTCCAAAATCAATAATGTGGCAGTGACTTAGCCGAAAAGGGAAACTGACCTCCCATGAGAGTGCATGCGGTCTTCGATGATCAGATTGCATCAGTAACGAAGTTCCATCAGTTCCACGAGGCGATGACCTTTTCAACTCCTCAAAATTTTCAACTCTAGAACTCAGCTCTCTAAAATCGGAGGCAGCTTCATCAAGAACAAGACCAGCTTCTTTCATTTGATCAAGGTCACATTCAAGCTCACAGAGAAGGTAAAGTTCATCTACGGCCCTGTTAAGATTTTCAAAGAGAAAGCACCAAAGGCGCTCTCTGAATCTTTCTTTGCTTTCACCTGATGCATCAGAGCTTGTACCAACTACACCATTGATTACGTTTTCAGCCATGGGTTTATGCTTTTTATCAAAAGACTCTTCAACTGAAGATGAAGATGGCAGTATCCGTTCAATAGTACTGGATTTGATGTTCTGCAATACTTGCATGTCAGAAGATTCACTGGCAAGGGGCACTACACAAATGTCAGAAGAAACCGCATTAGTATCAGCATTCTCTGATTCCATCTCTTCATTGATTCCGCCTGCATGAACTTCCTTTGAAGATTCAAGGCTATCAATGGTCTTGAGGCTCAATTTTGCATGCTCGATACGAATACTGGGACTTTCATTAACTATCTTTTCCATAGTGATTTGTTCTTTGATATCCTCTGATGGGGTTTCATCAATCTTTCCAGAGGAACCTTCGACACATGTAACTTTTGCAGACACAGAGGGAGAGTTTGGAATTGGAGTAAGATCTACATTTTCTTTAATAATTGTTTCTTCACATTTGTTCTCTTCAGCATCAACAGGGATTTGATGAAATGATTCATCACTGCCAGAACTTATAGAGACAAGATTGCAATTTTCAACTCCATAATCAAATCCACTAACGTGAGGTTTCCGGTAATGTAGAAGTGTGCCCTCATCCAAGTCACCCCACTTGATTTTTGGAAGAACACCATCGTTTTGTTTACTCTCAGGACCGAACACTAGCTGAGGCCGAGGGTTAGATTTTAGTGAACTTTCCCCTTCCAAATCATTTTTCTCACCTTGGCTCACCACGCATTTATCAAGATACTGAGTAGGTGGTCCATTTTCCAGCGAGATAGACGTTGTGTTGACAGAAGTTGTGACATTCAGCGGACTATCTTTGCTTGTCTTAGCAGATAGAGACTTGTTAGTTTCAGTCCTTGTCTCTTGCACATTCGACACTCTATCCTTTGGATATCCTGAGGTTTGTCTTGAAGTGATCCTTCCAACCCAACCATTCACAGAGGACTTTATGTTGCTCCTGTGTTTCTGGGAAAGAATTGACAGACAAATAAAATGAAAAGGATCATTTTTAGCAATAAAAGTCGAAGCCAAAGCATTTATTTTTCGCTGCAATCAACTAGACAATATCACCCACAAGTCCAATGGACATAGCTAGACTAAGCCAAAGCATAAAATTCATTCGATGATGAACTAATCTGGACAAACTTCATTCGATTCAAATAATTGCACGATCGTAAACAACAGCACTCACGGGCTTTTCAGGGAGAAATCTAAGACCGATGCCCAATAATGTAAAGCTCAATTTCGACGAAGGGTTTAAGAAAAATGCACCTTTTTGACTTGCATCCACCCAGATGCTTGATCATCTTCTCCGCCGTTATCCATAAAAAAAATGCAAAAACCAATATATTTATCTTTCAGGGACAAATTTACAAATTTATCAGCAAGGCAAACGAACAATGATCTTGGGTTTGGGGGTCTAAACAAAATTTAAAAAAAAAAGCTAAAACCCCCGTAAATACGCATAAAAGAGGAAACCTTGAGCTGGCGTTATCTTTCCAAACAAGGAAAAAGCTCAATGTGAAAATTTTCGTCTTTTGCATGAGCAAATTACATGTTGAGAGAACCCTTAATCACGATCAAATGGGGGGGGGGGGGGGGGGGGGGGTCCTAGGAATCAGATTGACCGTAGTGGACAGAAACTGATTTTGCTTTTTAGGTAGCAAATAGAAGACGTGATTATTCCATGAGAATCACAATAAAAGGATAATTCGGGGGGTTAACTATTATACTAAAAGTTTAAAGGGGTCAATATAATAAATAAACATAAGTGCAAGGGGTGTCGGTGTAAAAGCTAAACTCTCGACACCAGCCATGGCGATCGACGGCCTTCGCCCACGGGAAAGCAGAGCATCATTGAAACCAACCACGCTTATGTTACCCTGTTCTTTTACTTGGTTCAATATGGTTTTCGAAAGTTGAGATTTTGGGACTAAGAGAACGAGCTGGGCTGTAAAGATATGATTTTTCTTCGATAATCTTATGGTCATTCATCAACAAAGGACAACTGCTCTCTTATTGAAGATTGTGGACAGCATCGTGTCCCCTGTTTCTGGTCCCATCTTAAGGCTGCTAAAACTGATTTGCACGGATCTGTTAATGGCATGATATAATCTTATGCTATTCTCGAACATTTAGCACATGATGTTTCCCACCATTGAATCATACACTCAACAGCACAATCCATGAGGCTGTGATATGGTGCTCATAACAAATGCAGGGAAAGAATACCATGAATGTTTATCTTGCAGCTGATATTCCAGACAAAAAATCTGCTGTAATGAAGTTGTGTGTATGTATGTACTGTGATGTAAATCGTAAGATGTTAGAAAACTCAAGTTGCTTGGTTTTAGGTTAGAGATAGCTCTCAGCTCACATTGTGCTTGGCTACGGTTATGTGGTTCGAAAAAGTCTTTACCTTTCACGTGCTGCCATTACCCCTCCTCTGTTTCAGATTAAGTCAAAACTCTCCCAATTAACTAAAGCATAATAATTCATCTTATAGCCTTTTTGACTTTGCAACCGTCGTGGCGGAGATGAACTATGATGTAATAGTTTATTAATGCAAGAGAAGACCATGCTCGTAAATAAATAAAACCATGATGATATTGGTTGTTGTATGTATGACCAAACAACCACTTCATGTCCACCTGTATTAAACTCAGTATGCATTGCAATAAAAGTACTTCAGATGTATGATATTATGACAGTCCATATTACCAGTCGTTTTTCCTTCGTAACCAAGCAAGGATGATTAAGTTTTAAGCACAAAGTCGTGAGTATTTGGGAAGATGCAGGAGAAAAGAAAAGATATCAGTTACTAAGAAACAAAATATATTATTCTTTCCTCAAAGCTCGAAAGAAAACTTAGCATATCTTTATGCTTGTGACTACTAGTTTAAACTCCTCGTCTTCAGCTGGCGCAGGCATATTAAGATCAAGAAAATGTCGGGTTTCTTTCGTTGGCTCGTCGTTTACCGTACTCGAAAATTTGTTGGACTGAACACCAATTAAATGCGATCTCTTGTGACCTCCTAAAGCTTGGCCCGAAGGGAAGGTTTTGAAGCAAACGGGGCACTCGTGCTCTTTTCCTAGCTTCGATAGCACTTCATTACTTGGACTCTTTGTGAAGCCATCAGTTAGAGATTGACTGCTATTGCACTTCATCAGTTTGCTTTCTTCAAAACTTGGATTAGGTGATGTTTCAGCTTCAAGGGTGTCTGAGTTCGTTGGATAACAACAACCTTTGTACTTCTTGTGACTAGCTCGATGACCGCCCAAGGCTTGGTAAGAAGGAAACACCTTTCTGCAAACCGTGCACTCGAATCTGCTCTTTATGTTGGAATCTTGGCTGAGTTCATTCTGTCGAGGATCATAAGGCGATGATTCTGTTTTCCTTATTACCTTCCTAGGCGAAACAACTTCAGAACCGTGAAGATCATCGAACTTGTCCAAGTTACAATCTTTACTAGAATCAACAGAAGGATTGAGACCTCTGCCACTAATTCTCTTGAACCTGTGAGGTTTTAGTTTAACGGCAACTCCTTTGGCTTCTACAAGCTCATGGCTGTTGTTAGATGACTCGATAACAGTATCTATAACACCGCCCCATCTTCCACTTTCCCTTGAAAGCATGATTAAGCTCAAAGCAACCTCTTCTTGTTCTTGCTGATCAATCTCAGATACAGAAGAGGAAGAAGTGTAATACTGATTAGCTTTGTACCTTTTCTTTCTGTCTGATCTCTTTCTCTTAATCGATGGAGTGGCTGCTTCGCAAACCGATTGGCTATCATCGCAGCTGTTCCAAGAATCTGCTTCATTTCTCTTCTTCATCTTGTTCGGATTCTCTTTAGAAGTCCAAAAAACGCCAGTTTTAGCATCGGTGTTGGTAATAAGTAGAGGAGGAAGCTTCTTCTTGGGCAGCTTAAGCTTTCCTCTGAGCTTCTGATGATCATCATCTGATGAAACATTGACCATATGAGACCTCATGTGACCGCCTAAAGATCTGCCACTAGGAAAGCTTTTGTAACAGAACTTGCAGATGTGTTTTCCTTGATGATCTCCTTCCATGAATATAACAAAAAGAGCAAAGGCAACAAAGCTACGCAACAGCACAAGATCAAAAGCTTGGATAAAAGACTAAGCTTTGAACTGCTAAACTTATATCTGGGAACTTCAGTCCCTTGAATCTTGAGCTGGTATTAGAAGAAGACTAGCTCAAAAGAGAGCTCTTGGAAAGTCTTCTAATGAAGAAGAAGACTAAGAAAATTTTGCAGAAATAGAATAGTGCAAGCAACTAATGCTCTCTCTCTCTCTCAATAGCTCTTGCTAGTAGTGGCAGTAGCTATATGGTAGTTGAAAGCTGAAGAAATGTCATATGAATAGAGGCAGCATTGTACTTTGTTGGTAATGGTTGTCATGAACAAGCCAATGATATAATAAAAATCAAGAAAATAATTTAAAAAAGAACTTAACATTTCTCTCACTTGCAGGCATTATAGTTGGGGAGGAGAAATCCATGCATGAAAGCAATGATCAGAAAGTAAGTTGCAAAATAAAGCAAAGAGAGCACATGTAACACAACAGCCGCTTGATCCAACGGCTGTCGTTACTCAATTGAAGCAATCCAACGGCAACAAGAAAAGTTAAATTAATAACGAAGAAAGAAAGAAAAAATAAACTATTCTTTACTTTGTCTTGATGTTAACGAAGGCCACAATGCAAAATGAATGATGGATAGAGTATTCCACTCCTTGCCTTTATTCTCTCCCAACTGTATAATTTCCTAAATTATTATTCTTTTTGTAACAACGAGGAACGACCGATAGCATATGGTAATAATACGAATTGAAAGTTTCGTAGCAAACGCATTAAGACACTCAGAACTGTACATAAAGCCTTATTACACTTCTCTCATACTCGGCAATGGTACTGATTTCTCAACACTCCAAAACTGCTTCACAAAAATTTCTACAAATCTACTGATGAAAACCAAAGGCAAGAGGAAAACCATGGATATATAATAACATTAAACATGCTGACTGTCAAAACCTTAAAAATTTCTAAGACAACCTCAATGCCATCTCTTGAAGCAGTGCTCGTTTCTGCGATGCATCGATGATGTGATTGGTTTCGGCGTTCTCGAGAACATCGGTGATAATTGCTGCAGCATGGCCAAGGGGCTCCTCTGATGCTCTCTTAAGCATAAAAGCCTGATCCAATAATTGATTTGTGTTTAATGCAATATGAAATGCGAAACATATGGATATTTACCTCAAATATGGAGAGAGAGAGAGAGAGAGAGAGAGAGAGAGAGAGAGAGAGAGACCTGTCCATGATGGGCGATGGTGAGCGTACAAGGCTGTTGAAACCATGGTTCTCCGTCGACTTGAACAGGAAAGCCAACAAACAGCTGAATCTTTACCTGCTGACCTTGGGCAATCCTGCGTGCTCGGGATAGGCCTACCTGTTCATAAAAAAATTCAAATTATTTTGGGAAGAAACGCGATAAAGTTGATAGCGGTGTTCGCCAAGAGATAGATTTACCTGGAGTTTTCCTAAATGCCATGTGCCAGAAATGCTGACAACCTCTAGCACTTTGTCATGCATAGATTGAGGGTCAAAATTTTCGTAAAAATCATCTTCGTTGTGCCACAAGTCCACGCCACCCATGTAGCTTCCAATGTTAGCTACAAGGACACCCTCTGCGTCCTATAGCCAATGTCACTGATAAACGCATTTTCATTCGTTTATCTCCATCATTTTCATGTCGAATGTTTGGTTTTTGTGAGTTGTCTCATGCATTTATTCATAATTTTTACATATTTTGATGTCAAAGGTTTATGAGGCGATATTTGGGATGAACTGCGTAAACATGGAGCAAAAATTACAATTTTTTAATCAACACGGCCTTCAACATGGCCATGTCCAGCAGAAGGAAGGAGAACTCTAGCTTCGGCCTCCCAACATGGCCTGACACACGGCCGTGTTTGTCAGCAGAAAAGAAAACACACTTGCGGCCCTTCAACATGGCCTGATACATGGCCGTGTTGACCAACAGTGTTGGGCCTTAAACCCTAAGCCCGGAGGATACATGGCCGTGTTTGAAGCCATGTTCACCCTGTTTTCTACTTAAGCCGCAATTTGAAGCCCTAGGAGCATCTAAGCCGCCACAACTCATTTCTAATCACCAAAACACCTCAAGGACGACTGAAGAACCCTAGAGATCAATCTCAAATGATCTCTAGGTGCTAAAGTGAAGATTTGAAGCTCATTTACACCGGAGGATCGAGCAAAGTACGAGGGATAAGCTTGAGCTCGCTAAATAGGGAAGAATCTATGTATTTCTCTGCTTTGTTTCGTATACATCTCGTGGCTTCTTCCTTCATTATGAGTACCTAATCATTTTGTGTGTTTGGGATGAGAAGAACGCTAGATAGCGTCGTAGTTTGGACGTAAAATACTCGTGAACACATGATATGGCTTTGTATCGTTTATGACAGCTTTTATTCGATTCAATATGTCTATGTATTGTTTTGAGAATCACATTTGGCATGTCTATGTGTTGGTGTGATGTTTTATAGACCGTTAAGGGCGAAAGCTAAATGACGGTTCGTTCTATCGTAAACGTTAGGCGTCGACTATAGGGCGAAAGCAAATAGTCGACCCTCACATTAGATAAACTACTATATATTCTCGTGACCATTTAGGGCGAAAGCTAAGTTGGAAACGAGTAGGAATTATCGTGACATAGTCATTATCATGTGGTAACGGTATTACAACTTCATCGACGATATCTAGCGGGATTCGAAATCCCAAGCACATTCCTTTTATTCAAAGTTACTCTTAAATCTTTAGTTGTGTTTTGATCATTTTTCTGTGTTAGTGAAGTTGTTGTGACTTAGTTCAAATTTAAAAATCTAAATCATTTGTTAGGCTAGATATTGAATTGATAGGTTATTACTAGTAATCGAGATTATTCCTCGTGTTCGATACTCGAATACTCGCTATAGCTATTTTACAAACGATAGGTACACTGCCTATCGCGCGTGGTGATAGTTATAACATATTCGTATTAATTATTACTGACGTACTTGCACGGACATTTATTTAAAACGTACACGCGCGCGATCAAGTTTTTGGCGCCGTTGCCGGGGAATAATTTGATATTAGGAAAACCTAAGTTCGGTAATTTAGCCATTCACTTATTTGTTATTTTATTCTAGTTTATCATAATTTCTTTGATTTGCGATTATTTTTCCGGTTGTGACTTGTTAATTAACTAACGAGATTTGTTGGTCTTCAAGGTGTACTTTTACGGTGAATGACCCGAAATCATCCATCGTATCCACTCATTGAAGCATCTCCGGATTTCGAGCGTACGTTGCGACGAAGACTAAGGCAGGAAGTAATTGAAGTTCTTCGCCCGACAACTCATTTCAGCTAGTTGATTATTGTCAAGACACAACAGAAGGTTCTCAGGACACGGCAAGCACTTCTCACGTCGAGACGTCGGTTGATAGTTCAGAGACACCAAAGGAAATGACAGATCAAGAAGTTAATAACGAGGAGCAATCACTGCAAGATTTGCTCAAGCACGACACACTTGGTGGTACGGAATCGGCAATTGTGATACCACCTTTCGAGAACAACAACTTCGAATTGAAGCATTCATGGCTTCAAATGATATTTCAGACGGCCCAATTCGAAGGAAGGTCTGAAGATGATCCGTACAAACATATAAAGGCGTTTCTGACAATTACGGACACTATCAAGATTAATGGAGTTCCAAATGACACCATCAAGCTTATGTTATTTCCATTTTCTCTCAAAGACAAAGCAAAGGAGTGGTTGGAACTATTACCACCTAGGTCTATCACTACTTGGGACGAGCTGCGAGGAGCTTTCCTTGGCTACTTCTTCCCACAATCGAAGGTACTTCGGTTGAAAACTGAAATTTCGCTCTTTCATCAGAAGGACACGGAGAACCTCTACGAAGTTTGGGAGAGGTACAAAGCCTTATTAAAGAGATGTCCGCAGCATGGAATGACAAAGGCCGCAATCATTAATCGATTCCACGAAGCACTCAATGATCAAACAGCCCATATGCTAGACGGGGCCGCAAACGGAGGACTTGTGAAGCTCAGTGCTACAGAAGCATGGAACCTAATTGAAGATTATACAAGGAACAGCTTCATGCGAGGCAACACAAGAATGAGGGTGCCGGGTGTGTTCGAATTAAGTGAGGACACGGCGATGAATGCTAAGTTTGACGCTCTTCAACAACAAGTTGCCACGACGCAAACTCAACTTCAGACGATGATCAATGCGCTACTACCAAAAGTTGCCCAACACCGACCGTTAATGCTGTAATGACACCGATGACCGCCACACCACCGCAACAGATGCCTTACATACCGCAATGTGGTAATTGTGGTGCAGCCCACGAGATGTCGGAATGTCAAACCGTGGAACACGTTGACTACATGGGAAATTATCAAGGACAGAGAAGCTTCCAACCTCGAGCACATCCGAATCTTTCTTACGGAAATCAAGGCCATCAAGTGCAAAGGCAATCCGGTTTCCAACAAGGGCCACCACCGGGATTTCAAGCCGGAGGATCAAGTAATAACTATCAGAATACGGCTCAGGGTTCAGGATTAAATGATATGAGGGATATGAAGGGTATGATGGAGAGACTCCTCTCAAACTTCGACAAGACTACTCAAGCCCATGAGAGTCGATTAACAAAGATGGAAGAACAATTCCAATCCATTGATCTCCGAGCTCAAAATACAGATGCGTCTGTACGAAAATTGGAGTTGCAAGTTGGCCAAATAGCAAAGCAATTGGCTGAACGACCTCAAGGTTCACTCCCGAGCTACACCGAGCCAAACCCTAAGGAGTATTGCAACGCGGTAACCCTGATAAGCGAGAGAGAATTGCAAGAAGTACCCGCCAAGCAGAATTCAAAGAAGATAGAGGATTTCGAGAGCCACGACGAGCTAAAAGCGGAGGAAAGCAAAGCCAACGATGTCGAGAAGGTCAAGGCTGACAAAGGAAATGCGCGACCATTCGTAAAGCCGTACCAGCCTAAGATTCCATATCCAGCTCGGCTGAGGGAGGCCACACCTAAAAAGGAGAAGGTCAAACCCGAAAAGAAGGAGACCGCGCATGGAAAAGAAAAGGAGGAGGGGATTGCTCCAAGATCACCAGTCAATTCCTACACACCGAAGATTCCATATCCGGCTAGGTTAACAAGGGCGATGACTGACGATCGATTTGGTACGTACCTAGAGGAACAGTGCGCCAAGAAGGAAGTGAAGTCGGTAAATCGTGTCGAGGAAGAGAAAGTCGACAAGGTCGTGACTACGCCGTCTGTCAAGGCGTGTCAACCAAAGAAATATATTGTTGACGACGAGTTCGGTAAATTTCTTTCACTTTTCAAACAACTACATATTAACTTACCGCTCGTCGAAGTCCTTGCACAGATACCTCGATGTGTGAAATACCTCAAGGACTTACTCACGAACAAACGCAAGCTCGAAGATGTTGCTGCTAATTGTCTTCGAGGGGAGTGCTCTGCCGTCGTGCAAATGAATATCCCGAAGAAGCTAAAGGATCCAGGGAGTTTCACTATACCTTGTCTTATAGGAAATTTATATATTCATAAGGCATTTGTTGATTTAGGTGCTAGTATTAATTGATGCCTTATTCTATGTTTAAGAAGCTTGGTTTAGGTGAACCCAAACCCATTAGGATGAGTATACAACTAGCGGATAGATCTATTACATATCCTAAGGGTATTATAGAAGATGTGTTAGTCAAGGTTAATAAGTTTATTATTCCAGTGGATTTTATTATTCTTGATATGAAGGAAGATGAAAATGTACCTTTGATCTTAGGGAGACCATTTTAGCCACTGGAGAGACCATGATAGATGTTAAAAACGACACCTTGACGTTTAATATAGATGGAGAGGAAGTAACATTTTGCATGGCGCAAACTAAGAATGATATCAGCAAGCATGAAAATAATTATTCCTATCCTGATTTTATTGATCAAAATTCTTCTATGTCTTTTTCACGTTTATCACAGGTTATCGAGAAGAAAGACACGGGGATAGGCGAGGGAAGCAAAGAGGAGAACAAGGAGATACGTTTGATCGACGGACCACCGCTTTTAGAGTTTGAGCGGCAGCCCAACCATTTCAGTCATTTCAGTTGCGATTCTCCCAAGGGCGGTCCAAAACCACGGATGACAGTCCCTTCCAACCGTTTTTCCAAACCACCTTGAAGACTCACTCGACTACGTCCGGCTCAAGACGTTAAAGAAGCGCTTCTTGGGAGGCAACCCAGGTATTTCTATTTATGTTTAGGCATTATAAATAAAAAATTAATCTAAAACTATATAAATTAAATTAAATAAAACAACAATAATAATAATAACAGTAATATTTAATTAATAATAAATTTATTGCGAATATTGAAGTGGGTACAACGCAGAATCGAGAGATGAGATAGGAACATAGTTTTACTACATAAAAATGGTTACAATACCATTACAACGTGTGAAGGTCCAACACAAAAGCAATTAAACTGCAAATAACATAAAAGACAGAACAATAGTTTATTTTGCTTCATAAGGGCGGGTTACGCACAAGTGCACCTTGTGAGAACCCAACACACGAAAGCTAGTAAAACTGCGAACAAACCCACAAGAAGAGCGAAGTAGAGTGACAACATATCTAAGTTGCGTCGAAACCTCACGTATTCTTCACTCTCATTCTCACGGCCTTGCTGCTGTCCCCAATTCATAATGACTAGCTAAATCAAAATATCGAAAATAAGATTGCTGAAGACGTGTGATTTATGGTAGATGATGCTGTTGTGTTATTCTACCAATGTCTATTATAGGCATGAAGGGCACAAAAACATCATTATCAAATCCAACAAATCAAATAAATGATACAGACGAATTTTGACTTGGAGATCTAACGCCGCGTGAGAAAGTGATATTCCCTTGTCGATTATCAGATTTTTCTTCGCGCCAATCGTTCTCGAAAAATTCGTCGATTGCGTGTCAATCATAGTTAAAATATATATTAAATAATAATAATACTTAAAAAAATAAAAAAATAAAAATAAAATAAAAAAAAATTATATAATTGTTTACATACATGGCCACAGACACGGCCGTGCCTAGCCATGTATGAGCAATACGGCCTTGCGGCCATCTTACACGGCCTCAAACATGGCCGTGTCTGCCCGTGTAGGAGCAAGACAATCTCACGGCCTATACACATGGCCAACGACATGGCCGTGTTTGGTTATAAAAAAAAAAGAAAGAAATGAAAGAAAATGAAAAACTAAAATAAATAAATAAATAAATAAATAAATAAATAATAATAATTAAATATGAAAAAAACAAACAATTATAATAATAATAAATAAATAAAAAATACAAATAATAATAAAAAAAGAGAGGCGCTAAAAAAAAAAGAGAGAATTAATTAGAAAAAAAAAACCAAGAAACTTAAAAAATATATTTCTAAATAAAAAAAAAACAAAAAAAAAATATATAAAATATATATAAATAAATAAAAATAATCAGATTAAAAAAAATAATAAAAAAAATAAAAAAATAAAAAAAATATATATATAAAAAATTAAAAAAATAATTAAAAAAAAAAGAACAATTCCTACACGGCTACAAACATGGCCGTGTGTCCTCAATAAAATTCTCACGGCAATGAAACACGGCTATCAACATGGCCGTGTATACTCGATTCAATTTGAAAAGAAATAATAATCACTTCCTTCTTTAACATCGCATCTTTCACACATCACACACTTCACTCAACCAAACATCAAACCAAATACGATTCTCCCGACCCGCGACGAATTCCGGCAACAAGCTTCGGTGAAACTTCCAACATCTATTATCATCGATTTAAGCAAGATAGGTAAAATCATTTACGCCCTCAGTTTCGTTCTTACAAGCTAAACTCAGATTTTGTTCGTTTCGATTCCCATAGCTTATATATTAGGGATATAATATGTAGTTCATGAAGTGGGTCTTGCTAATTTCGCTTCCATTGCATATGAAATTTCGTGTTTAGTAAGAGCCCTAACTTTAAGATTCGGAAATGCATAATTTTCGTTTATGTTGTTGTTTCAATGCGGGTTTTCGGTTTGGGAGAAAATATTTCACTAGAAAACATGATTGGCTAGCTAATTTCAACAATGTTGTTAGTTGAATTCATGTTCATTTTATGCGCATAGCACGTGTTCGATGAAATGCCTCACTTGGGTTGGGGTTGATTTGTTACCTACTTATTTGGAATTGATGAAGAAAAGCTTGTCTCTTTGTATGGATTATGAAGATGATCTTTGATCGAGTTGAGCTAGCTTTGATTTGAACTTTTTCTTCTCGAGAATCACATTCACTTTGTAGGTACGATGTCTCGACGAAACCCCACACGTGCTAGCTCCTCCCGCCACCCACGTAACACCACCTCTGTCACTGCACGAGGCGAGTCACACGGTGTGGTCACATTACGGGATCTCTTTTACCTCCACCGCATTCGCAATGGATACAAGGTCCATCTCGGACTAGCTATGGCCCACGGATTCCGGCAGCAATCCGAGGGACGCGAGAAGGGAAAAATCACGGTGGGACCGTTTATCACTAAGCTGGTGAAAGGATTGGGTTACTGGCCAGACGAGGAGCCCAACATGACAATATTTAATGGATCGAAGCACTTGGATGCCACGGCACTTCACATGATGAAGATGATCGAAAAGCTGCCTGAGTGGAAGAAGGAGAACTATTTCTATCGATGGCACGAGGACTACCGAGCATACACCGATATCCCGTTGCCTCTTGCCATGGGAGGCCCGTTCCCGCATCCAATTGACGAGAGTGCTGGTAGTCATACTGATTCTGCCGGCCCGTCCACGTTTAATCGTCGAGATTTCTCTGGTGTCACAACTTACGTCGACGACCGACTCGCCGCCCTCCGCGAAGAACTAGCCCAACAGCGAGCCGCAGATCGGGAGGAGAATGCCGCTGCCCATCACCGACGCGAGGAGGCCGAACAGAAACTCCAGAAACGGATGGATCGTCAGGAGAAAGCGCTGAAGAAAGTCCAAGATGCCATGAAGTTGCTTGCGGAGTCCCGCAAGCTGGTTGATCAAGGCGATGAGCCATCGTCCCCCGAGGATGACGCCTAGCATCCTCGTCGGACCCTGATTTCTAGATTTTATTTTGAAGACTTTAATGCTTCGATATGCGACTATATGTTTCTCGACTTACTTTGTTTTAACGTGCTTTGTTTAAATCGTCTGCTTACAGGGCAAACAACGTTAAGTATGCAAAGCTCGCATGCAACATATTTACTTGGAATCAACCACCCAATCACACCTAGTATAATCAAGTGCGGGGAGGAGGACTTAACATTTATGCTTCAACCTCGTCACACTTCGCCATCATGCTCACCTAGTATAATCAGGGGAGTTCACGCTTTTCAATAATTTTCCACTCCTTTTGTGCTTATAATTTTCCGTTGGGGACAACGTTTTTCTCAAGTGTGGGGAGGGGGAATTTTGCGTGAACAGAATTTTTTTGTTTCAAATGTGCGTGATCTGTTGAGAAAATGCATGTTCTTTTAATGTTTGGCATAATTAGTTGTTCATTATCTTAAAAATAGAGTGCATGCTAGGGAATTATGTGAGAAATTAGGACATGCACAATGATTGATTTCTTTCGACACGAACGAGTTTGGCGATACTATGAAAGATTCGTATGCATGACCCACTTTGTGAGATTTGTGATCTGAAAAGTGCATAGTTTAATTCTCTCGTAAACTTTCTCGTGGTGCATGTTGAAAATTACTAAGGTGAGACTGCATGAAAATGAGGGAGGCATTAGGAGATAAGTCCATAGCCAAAGTTTCCGACCACGCCTGATCACCGTAGTTAGCCACTTTGAGCCTGAGCCTTTTTATTTGAGAAAACCCGGGGAATTATAAGCCGCTGACCTACGAAACTTTCAGATATCATCTTACCCGACTAATAGAAAAAGTGGAGGTTGAGTGCCAATGTCGAAAAGCGTAGCCCGGCCGTTGTTTAAAATATATATCTCCTTTAGATAATCTGGCGTTAAGAACTCCTCCATCGATAATCTCTCACCCGCAAAGGGACAGAGAGAAGAGGGGCTTAGCGACACGAGAAGAGGAGCTTAGATACGTGGAAAAGATGTTAAGAACCCTTCCTTCGATAATCTCTCATGCTAAAAAAAAAAGTCAGAGAGAAGAAGGGCTTAGCATAGGAAAAAAAAATATATATATAAAAAAAAAAGTCCAAGACGGCAAGAGCTAACCACGACGTATGCGGCGCGCTATCGAATAGTGGCACGACACCGACATGACCGCTTTGATATTTTCGATTGAAGTTTACTCTCCATTATAGTCAGTTGAGCCTACTATAACCCGAAAAAGACCTTCTGATTCACGCCTTATCACCGAGAGTAGTAGATGTATGATCCACTTGCGAGTTTATAGTAGGGACTAGACTATTGCATGAATTGATGGAATTCACCGACATTTAGCCTATTACCCGAGTTACTCGAGTGAATTCCTGCATAGTACGGATCTTGATTAATATTGCTTAAGAAGTTCCTGTTGTTTTGAGGTAGTCATTGTGTCATGTTTCGAATTTCTTGATTAATTCCGTTTCATGTTTTTCTATTTGAACGATGATGTGCAAAGGACATGTATTACATGTTTTGATTTGTTAGCCTAAATTGCTTGAGGACAAGCAAAAGCTCAAGTGTGGGGAGGTTGTTAGATGACTCGATAACAGTATCTATAACACCGCCCCATCTTCCACTTTCCCTTGAAAGCATGATTAAGCTCAAAGCAACCTCTTCTTGTTCTTGCTGATCAATCTCAGATACAGAAGAGGAAGAAGTGTAATACTGATTAGCTTTGTACCTTTTCTTTCTGTCTGATCTCTTTCTCTTAATCGATGGAGTGGCTGCTTCGCAAACCGATTGGCTATCATCGCAGCTGTTCCAAGAATCTGCTTCATTTCTCTTCTTCATCTTGTTCGGATTCTCTTTAGAAGTCCAAAAAACGCCAGTTTTAGCATCGGTGTTGGTAATAAGTAGAGGAGGAAGCTTCTTCTTGGGCAGCTTAAGCTTTCCTCTGAGCTTCTGATGATCATCATCTGATGAAACATTGACCATATGAGACCTCATGTGACCGCCTAAAGATCTGCCACTAGGAAAGCTTTTGTAACAGAACTTGCAGATGTGTTTTCCTTGATGATCTCCTTCCATGAATATAACAAAAAGAGCAAAGGCAACAAAGCTACGCAACAGCACAAGATCAAAAGCTTGGATAAAAGACTAAGCTTTGAACTGCTAAACTTATATCTGGGAACTTCAGTCCCTTGAATCTTGAGCTGGTATTAGAAGAAGACTAGCTCAAAAGAGAGCTCTTGGAAAGTCTTCTAATGAAGAAGAAGACTAAGAAAATTTTGCAGAAATAGAATAGTGCAAGCAACTAATGCTCTCTCTCTCTCTCAATAGCTCTTGCTAGTAGTGGCAGTAGCTATATGGTAGTTGAAAGCTGAAGAAATGTCATATGAATAGAGGCAGCATTGTACTTTGTTGGTAATGGTTGTCATGAACAAGCCAATGATATAATAAAAATCAAGAAAATAATTTAAAAAAGAACTTAACATTTCTCTCACTTGCAGGCATTATAGTTGGGGAGGAGAAATCCATGCATGAAAGCAATGATCAGAAAGTAAGTTGCAAAATAAAGCAAAGAGAGCACATGTAACACAACAGCCGCTTGATCCAACGGCTGTCGTTACTCAATTGAAGCAATCCAACGGCAACAAGAAAAGTTAAATTAATAACGAAGAAAGAAAGAAAAAATAAACTATTCTTTACTTTGTCTTGATGTTAACGAAGGCCACAATGCAAAATGAATGATGGATAGAGTATTCCACTCCTTGCCTTTATTCTCTCCCAACTGTATAATTTCCTAAATTATTATTCTTTTGTAACAACGAGGAACGACCGATAGCATATGGTAATAATACGAATTGAAAGTTTCGTAGCAAACGCATTAAGACACTCAGAACTGTACATAAAGCCTTATTACACTTCTCTCATACTCGGCAATGGTACTGATTTCTCAACACTCCAAAACTGCTTCACAAAAATTTCTACAAATCTACTGATGAAAACCAAAGGCAAGAGGAAAACCATGGATATATAATAACATTAAACATGCTGACTGTCAAAACCTTAAAAATTTTCTAAGACAACCTCAATGCCATCTCTTGAAGCAGTGCTCGTTTCTGCGATGCATCGATGATGTGATTGGTTTCGGCGTTCTCGAGAACATCGGTGATAATTGCTGCAGCATGGCCAAGGGGCTCCTCTGATGCTCTCTTAAGCATAAAAGCCTGATCCAATAATTGATTTGTGTTTAATGCAATATGAAATGCGAAACATATGGATATTTACCTCAAATATGGAGAGAGAGAGAGAGAGAGAGAGAGAGAGAGAGAGAGAGAGAGACCTGTCCATGATGGGCGATGGTGAGCGTACAAGGCTGTTGAAACCATGGTTCTCCGTCGACTTGAACAGGAAAGCCAACAAACAGCTGAATCTTTACCTGCTGACCTTGGGCAATCCTGCGTGCTCGGGATAGGCCTACCTGTTCATAAAAAAATTCAAATTATTTTGGGAAGAAACGCGATAAAGTTGATAGCGGTGTTCGCCAAGAGATAGATTTACCTGGAGTTTTCCTAAATGCCATGTGCCAGAAATGCTGACAACCTCTAGCACTTTGTCATGCATAGATTGAGGGTCAAAATTTTCGTAAAAATCATCTTCGTTGTGCCACAAGTCCACGCCACCCATGTAGCTTCCAATGTTAGCTACAAGGACACCCTCTGCGTCCTATAGCCAATGTCACATTTTCGAAACTAGGTCAGAAACAAGTAAAGACTCCATTGGCAATATCTTGAAGAGCAGGTGGCATGATCAGAAGCATGTTATTGTAAGATTCAGCTAAATCAAATGGTACTTCCTAGCTGAGAGCTACGCTGACCTCAGGAACTTCAATTTCAACACCATCAACCTCCACCCGTATTTGCCAAGGTAAATCAGCAAATGTCCTATCCACGATACTCTTGGCACCTTCTCTGGCGTAGAGTACTTTATTCATGAACTGCAGAAGCACATCAGTCAAGTAAGAAGAAGCTTCAAGACTTAAGGGTACTATGCACCTAAATGGTTTAAGAGCAAGAAAGGAAGAAGTGGCCAAAATCGATCAATAACTGCAGCTCATAAATGACAAAGATTCTGAGCCCCTTGGCAAGTACGTTTAACTGCACCGAACATGGAGTAGCATACACAGAAGAGATTATGGTTGCTTTATTAAACTAACATACCTGGTTGTAGAATTTATCTGGGTTTTCCTCTCTCAAATTATGAATTTCCAGAGCAACTTTTGCATCACATCCAACCCCTACAATGACGAATACGACTATGAGAAAGATGCTATTTCCGAGCATTTATGAGCAATGAGAAGTTATAAAACTGAATCCAACTGCGGGAAAAATGTTATGCCAGAACTAAAATCGATTGAGGAAGTATAGATTCACCGTTTACCGAGATAATTGTTCATAAACTTGGCAGATTGGATTCCTTGTACTTTTGGATTTGTAATTGTAACCTTCCATCGATCTAGAATGGTAACTGCGGCCTGTTCTATGTCGTGTAAGAGAGTGCAAAGGCCTCCTTGCCTCTCGACCGAGCCCAGGCCAGCACCCCAAGAGAGAACTCGTGCCAAATCATTACCTGTCCCTGCAGGGAGAATGGCCACTGGTGGAGGAGAAACAAAGTTGTGTTTGTCTATGGCATCCAATACCCAGCCGACAGTGCCATCACCTCCGCAAACTAGAATACGAAAATGAGGCACGTTTCTGAATAAATACAGTCCAACTTCAGGTCCTTGAGTGGAGCTTAACTCAACAACCTGAACAGGATTCAAAAGAATGTTCAATCTTTGTTTGAGTGAATCTCCCCTTTGAGCTCCACTTTTTTTGTTAATAAACACTAGCAGGGGTCTCGCATCTGGCGGTAAATCAATCAATTCGTACGCCAGTCCCTTAACAGCCGAGTTGGACTCGTCCTTCTGTTTGATTGATGAGCTTCTTCCAAAACTCCGAGTCCTATCCATCTTTTCCCCTTCTTTATTCTGTTTCTGATCTGGTTCCTCTGTTCTTGCAGTGCAATCGAAGCATTCTTCGGTTTTGCTAGTACCATTAATCGCATGACTCGCCGAAGGAGCATTTTCTGCTGATGCGTCATTCATGTTATGACTATCAGCTGTCTCATCAGAGGTTTGTGATCCACGATTATACTTCTTACTTTGACTTCTGATGGTCGCTCGTACTGAAGATGCGATCTCGTTGGCCCCAGAGGTTATAGAGCTAAAAAATCCACCAGAAGTTCTATCCAATTTCTTGACATGTAAAGGTGACAGAATCAGCCTTCTAAAAGGGCCCAAATCACAGCTATCCCCTGTTTCATTAGACATAATACCGTGACAGTCAACATGGACCAATTGCTGGCACCATAAGCAGAACCAGACAGGGGAGTCACTGAGAAAAGAACTACTGCATGACTCTTCGCAATAGATGCAGAAAGAGGATTCCTCAAGCTGATCTGAAACTCCGGCCCATTGCAGAGCCCACTGATGCATAACAAGTTCAAAGCCAAACATCGATACACACTTACAATCCTTATGAGCACTAGAAGAGCAGCTCAAGTGAGCCACTACACCACATATATTACAACGGTGTATGAAACTGTTTGACGCCACACTCAGAGTCTGGGAAGGTGACATATGCTTCAAACAAACACAGCAGTTTAGATTTTTTGCCTTATTAACAGACTCCAAAGTCCAAGTATGAGGCGTAGGCGGAACCTTATTTCTTGCTTTAGGATTTTTCTTTGACCTTGCTATGGCTTTCATCCAACTTAAGTTAATATTTTTTCTCCACTGATATGCCGTATAAAAAATAGTCAGAACACCTACAAGACCAGCAATAAAGCAAGAGATAACAAACAGATTTGACTCTGCCATTTCTGCTGGATTTTTACCGACCCAGCTTGGTCGAAATGCTTCAAATTCCCTGTAATCACCCATGATTATTCAGTTTTAGATGTAAGCAAACCAAGTCATCTTGTATCTGAGTCAAAGCTGAACCTCAAAAGAACTTGCAGATGCATCTCAACCCATTTTTTAGTGTTTTCAGAATCTATCATATTAGTTCTGCAGCATTGTTCAATAACTCGACCAAATTGAGATTTAACGGCTTCCAACAACTTCTCCCCCCTCTCAAAGCTCCTCAATTATGAAAAATGGACACGATGCCTAAAAAATGTTAACGAGATCAAAAGATTTAATGATCAAGAAAACATATAGATTAAAGGCTGGTATAGATCATTACTTCACACGACAGTTCAAATTCGTACAAAGTTAAAATTTTACAATACTACAAAACTGGAGCTCTCATTGTTCCCCAATTTAAACTACAACTTACTTTCCACGTCTGCTAGTTCCAGGATCAAGACTCACATCAGCTAAAGGATTTACGAGCCAAAAAAAAAGATGTAAACATCGTTATCTAAGCGTCACAGTTATTTCCAGGAAAAAAATTGTATGTAGCGCAAAGCTATCTAATCAACAAAAAATGTATCACTAGAGTGCAAATAACGACAAACAGCTCGCAATAACGTGAAGATCGATTCCGTAACGAGAAAAGCCACGAATATTAACTTAACAATAAACTCACATTTAGATTAAATTCCGTCGACGAGCTAGAAATTCAACAAACAGAGAGGAATTTGGCGCCAAGCGATCAAACGCTGACAAGGGCCCGCCCGTCGAGGACTCGAGATGATTATATAATTCACGTCGCATCTTCTAACGCAGATTTAATCTACAAAAGCAAATAAGAATGCATTCATGTAATTAAAGAATAGGTGATTCTCCACGAGCAACGTCTAGAACCATTCACAGGTGTTGAAGAGGTACGGAACGAATTTCAGGTTCCACGTGGCAAAAGCAAAATATGAAAAAATTAAGAAAGTACATTTCATTATCATAAAGAAAATATCAATTTCCGTATAATCATATTGGGCCTCAGTTTTGGGCCATTGATGTTACTTAATTTGGGGTTTGCAACGAACGTTTGACTCTACGACATCGTACCAAAATATATCCACCAATAGTAATCAAGGTAAATTTAAAGGAGAGGAAAAAGGAAAAGAAAATCTTGTACAAATAAAAAACTTATCCGTACATGAAAACCTACTTTTCTGTTACGTAAAATCGTACTTCCCCGAATTGTTTTTCAAGCCATAATTAACAACCATGTCTTCTTATTCACCTCTATATATATAAACATGTTCTCCGAGGTTTTTTGTCTCCTTAAACCATGGATTTGCCGACAGGATTGTTGGGCTTAGGCCCATGTTTGTGCCTTTGTTGTTTATCCCACACCGGATAGAACAAGAAGGCATGAGGGTTCCCTCTCCTATATAAGGAGGGCTATACCTTGATTTATAGACACACCAACACATTAGAAAGTTATTTGTGTTAACAATTAACTCTAGGAAAATTCCCTTTGGGTGAGAGTTTGGGTTAGCGGGTGAAATAACTTTCGGGTCGTTGTTGTTGGGTTTTGGGTATAGGCGAGCGTAGAAAAATTGTGATTGTAATATTCACATAGTGGATTTTCTGCGGCCTTGTTGCCCGGGTGGTTTTTCCCTCTTCGTTAACAGAGGGTTTTCCACGTTAAATCTTTGTGTTCTCCAGTTTATTATTTCCGGCGGATCTTGGGCGGAATTTCGGTACGGCCGAATTTCCCAACAAGTGGTATCAGAGCGAGGTTAAACCTATTTTATTCGTGCGGTGGAGCTAGCGACGGGTGGAGCTTGAGCGCAGAAGGGTCGACAGACGAGTTGTTGTTCCGTTTATGTGAAGTTCTTGTTAGCTAATCCACAAGGATGTCCGGAAGTAGATTTTCAAATCTGGCGAGATTTGATGTGGAGAAGTTCGACGGAAGAATCAACTTTGGCTTGTGGCAAGTGCAAGTCAAGGATGTGTTGATTCAGTCGGGGTTACACAAAGCTTTGAAGGGCAAGGAAGTTCCCAAAGGCGGTGCTACCAGCAGCACTGAGGAAACAGCTGGGAGCAAATCTGGAATGAGCGACGACGATTGGGAGGAACTGGATTTGAGAGCGGCAAGTGCGATACGACTGTGTCTGGCCAAGAATGTTCTTGCAAACGTGCATGGAATTTCGGCGGCAAAAGCGTTGTGGGAGAAGCTTGAGGAGTTGTATCAGACTAAAGGCGTCTCGAATAGGGTGTATCTGAAGGAGCAATTTCATACATTGCGGATGACTGAAGGTCAAAGTATTTCAGATCACTTAAGCGTTCTCAATGGAATCGTCTCGGAGCTGGAATCCATTGGAGTGAAGATTGACGATGAGGATCAGGCGTTGAGACTCATCTGGTCTCTTCCACCTTCTTATGAACACATGAAACCGATCTTGATTCATGGGAAGGAGAAGATTGTATTTTCTGAAGTCACCGGTAAACTTCTTGCGGAGGAGAGAAGGCTAGATGGTGGACGGAACAATTCACCGGAAGATCAAGCTTTGTTCGTCGGTGGCGGAAAGAAGAGGAACTCCAAGGGGAAACAAGCTGCGATTTGCTGGACGTGTGGACAATCTGGGCACGTGAAAAGAAATTGTCAGAAAGGTGGAGCAGGTACGGCAAGCAGCTCCAAGTCGGTAAGTGGAGATACCGAGAAGGACGCTAATTTTGTCTCTCTCTCCACGGATGAGTTTTTCTGAGAGAGACAAGGGCGTCCTTATGGCATGTCGCTAAGTGTCATGAGAGAGGGCGCGTTACTATTAGCGGGTCCACAGTTTACACACGGGCATTGGTTTGGCGTTGATGCAAGGTGTGTGGTGGAAATTTCGTGTCGAGGGCTGATGAACTTCCTGGCAAGCCAAGCGTGGAAGTTGCACCATAGATTTCAGCAATGTTATTTCGACATGGGCCGAAGAAATGCTTGGATGCGATTCCAAGTGGATATGCTTTTATGGTGGAGCATGGTAGCGGAAGCTATGTGGATCTTCGCCAAGTGAAGGTGTCAAGGCGGACAAAGTCACAAGGTGGAGGTTGTTGGGCTTAGGCCCATGTTTGTGCCTTTGTTGTTTATCCCACACCGGATAGAACAAGAAGGCATGAGGGTTCCCTCTCCTATATAAGGAGGGCTATACCTTGATTTATAGACACACCAACACATTAGAAAGTTATTTGTGTTAACAATTAACTCTAGGAAAATTCCCTTTGGGTGAGAGTTTGGGTTAGCGGGTAACTTTCGGGTCGTTGTTGTTGGGTTTTGGGTATAGGCGAGCGTAGAAAAATTGTGTGATTGTAATATTCACATAGTGGATTTTCTGCGGCCTTGTTGCCCGGGTGGTTTTTCCCTCTTCGTTAACAGAGGGTTTTCCACGTTAAATCTTTGTGTTCTCCAGTTTATTATTTCCGGCGGATCTTGGGCGGAATTTCGGTACCGCTTTCGTCCAACCGATGAAGAACTAATAATTATGTATTTGGAGAGAAGGGTTGCTATGGAGCCTTTGCCAACCCAAATCATCAAAGACATTGACGCAGTCGAGTTTTCCAAGAGCATCCTCCCCAAGTAATTGGTAAATAACAATATTATTCTTTTTTCTTCAGTCAAGTTGTATTAGAGTTATTACTCAAAGGGTCTGACTTAATGTATGTATTTGATCGCATTAGTGAATTTTGACAGTAGCAGCACTCATCAACTAGATAGAGAATGGTACTTGTTCTTTGACGGTAAGGATTTAGTAGGACAAGGTGGAAAGAGAAAAGACGTCGGAGATGGCACTATTGGTTTCTGGGAATCGTTGGGAAACGAAGAGCCTATATACAACAAAGATGGAACGAATATTTGTGGCTTTAAATTGCATTATACGTATTTTTCATCCGAGAATAACAAGAACAAGAAGACGCACTGGAGGTTGGAAGTATTTCGGATTCACGACGACAGAAATAATAAACCGTTGCCGACGAAGCGTTTGGTGTTGGGACGAATCACTAGAGGAAAAGAATACAAAGATCTTTCCTAGTTCCTTTTCTATTTTTTTGATTTAGTTCGATCTATTATGAAAAGTAGATTAACGTTCAGTGAAGCCAATTTACGTTAGACATATTTTATTTCCTACTATATAATTGGCCGAAAAGCGCGCACACACACATACTACCTCATTCCCACTTATTTCTTCCCATCTTTCTATTTCGGGCGTCCCACATAATTCTTCCCATTTCCATTTTTGGTAAAAAATTATCCCACTAATTAAACTAATTACACCATTAATATTAAAAAAAGTCTTCTTGATTTGCGTGTCTACTAATAACTTTTCTCTCTCCATACCTCAAAAGGTGTACTATAATATTAAAATAATGTGATTTCTTAATCTCCGTGCCCGCTAATTTTTGGGAAGATTTAGCTGGGACGGAGGAAGTATATAATAATATATAAGGACAAAAAGTAAATAATAGAAGAGCTTTTACAATTCAGCCCCTTCATAAGTTTCATTTGGGTTTTAGGCCCCTGTCAGAAAATTCATAATTTTAAAGACTCGATTTCTGTAGAACCACTTCATCGTTCTGCAGTACCACTACATTATTTTTTAGTACCACTTCATTGTTCCGAAATAACACAAAACGATCATCCAATACCAGTTCATTTCAGGGCCGTTTTTTCATTTTTGGTGGCCCTCTGACTCATTGGCCCTTCAAAAATTGGCCCATAGGTGGCCCTATTAAAAAATCCCGCCTTTTAATAATTTATTTTATATTGGAGGTTACATGCCAGATTCCAAACTCAAGTTGGGCCTAATATTCGAAAATAAGCCCTCATTGTATTTCAGAACAGAAGTTCATTAATACCATTAGAGAGAGTAACCCTTATATTATAAAAAAAGTATAAATTGGGGGCCCTATTTATACTGAGCCGGATTTGTGGCCCTATATTGTAGGCCTACTTGCACATGCTCAAATCTGGTCCTGGTTCATATACACTTTATAACTTGCGTAATTTCATGTCATTATCTCTAAATTTTACAAAAATTGAGTTATTTAAACAATAATTTTTGTGACATGATCTGAAATTTCAAATTTTAAATGGGGCATGAAACGTGATCACCGCATAATAGACTAGATCTTGCAGTACCAAACTGGTGGGTACGTATATTATCAGTGTATTGTCAATCAACGCAAAAGCACAACCACCAGCCTCAGCTTCAGCTCAGTTCCTATATATATATGGCATGAAAGAAACGTTATTACATACTCTGTCAGGAATTCTCTTCTCCTACAAACCACCAACCAAGACTGCTAAAACAAGTATATACTATGCAAACAACAACCATGACTACCTTGGCCTTGATAAACCTAAGCAGCGTAGTAGGGTTTCTCCTACACCACTCTCTAAGACGGCACTTCTCCGGCCAACGCCGCCGTCGCCTGCCGCCAGGCCCAAGGCCGTGGCCGTTGGTGGGAAACCTCCCGCACCTAGGACCCAAGCCCCACGCCTCCATGGCCGAGCTCGCGTGCGTGCACGGTCCACTCATGCACCTAAAGATGGGCTTCGTCGACGTCGTGGTGGCGTCGTCGGCGAGCGTGGCCGAGCAGTTTCTGAAGGCCAACGACGCCAACTTCGCCAACCGGCCACGGAACTCCGGCGCTAAACACGTGGCGTATAATTACGAGGACTTAGTTTTCAGGCCGTACGGCCCCAAATGGCGGTTCCTAAGGAAGATTTGTGCTCAGCATATTTTCTCAGTCAAGGCCATAGATGAGTTCAAGCACGTCAGAGAGGTTAGTCCTAATAATTTTTTATACACAAAGTTATAATACGTCGTCGTTTCCCGAAGAATATAATATACATTGTGGGTTGACTTCCTTTTATACTTGACTTTCATATATCTTGGCGGATCTTTCGCACGTGGTTGTGTCATATCATACTTACGAGAAAAAAAGGGTAGTGACGTAAAATAATATAAAAAGACAAACTGTATTATACAAAAATCTTTCTGAGTAGGAAGAGGTGGCGATCCTCAGCCGCGCCCTAGCGGCGGCCGCCGGCGAAAAGCCCATACAATTAGGCCAAATGCTAAACGTGTGCGCCACAAACGCGCTGTCGCGCGTCATGATGGGGCGGCGAGTGGTGGGCCACGTGGACGGCACCAACGACGTCAAGGCGGAGGAGTTCAAGGCCATGGTGGTGGAGCTCATGGAGGTTTCCGGGGTCTTCAACGTCGGAGATTTCATCCCATTCCTCGAGCCCCTTGACCTTCAAGGAGTGGCTTCGAGGATGAAGAAGCTCCACAAAAGGTTCGACGAGTTCTTGACAGAGATTCTAAGCGAGCGTTACCAGCAGATCAACGGTCGTGATCGTCAGTTTGGACACGTGGACTTACTCAGTACGTTGATCTCCTTGAAGGAAGTCGATGACGATGGCACGAGGCTCACCGATACTGAAATCAAGGCCTTGCTCTTGGTATGTAACGAAATTTTAATTTGTTATAGGGGTTGATTTGTGGAACATAAAATATAAAAATATTAGAAAGCATTCACTCCTTATAATTAGGCTTTTGGTGAAAATTGTTTTTCAAAATGGTATTATAGGACCCAGGAATATGAATCCTAACTATGTTCGTATCTAAGTATAGATAACAAAGAAATCAGTTTATATACGAATTCGAAATATAATATATAAAATAAAAAAATAATATACTCCTTACAATTTTGAGCCTTTAAATAAATTGGTCGTCCAACGGTTATTTTTTCTTTATGTTACTATATATTTTTTCTATTGAAATTTAAAAAAAATATATTTTCGTACAGAATTTATTTATCGCCGGAACGGATACGTCAGCCAGCACGGTGGAGTGGGCCATAGCTGAACTCATGCGCCATCCTAAGATATTGTTCGAACTCAGACAAGAGCTCGACTCAGTCGTAGGTAAGAACCGTCTCGTGTCCGAATCCGACCTGACTCAGACAGCCTACTTACAAGCCTTCATCAAGGAGGTCTTTCGCCTCCACCCGCCGACTCCCCTCTCCCTACCGAGGATCGCCGAAGAAGACTGCAAAATCGACGGCTATCATATTCCCAAGGGCTCGACCCTTTTAGTCAACGTCTGGGCCATAGCCCGCGACCCGACGAGTTGGGCCGACCCGTTCGAGTTTAGGCCCGAACGGTTCTTGAAGGGCGGGGAAAAGGCCCAAGTAGACGTTAGGGGGAACGACTTCGAACTGATACCTTTCGGGTCGGGTCGGCGGATCTGTGCGGGCTTGGGCTTGGGCATACGTATGGTTCGGTTGCTGACCGCAAGTTTGATCCACGGGTTCGATTTCGACCTGGGGATTTCGCCCGAGGAGTTGAACATGGACGAAGCTTATGGGCTTACCCTTCAACGGGCCGAGCCTTTGTTGGCCCGGCCCACGCCGCGGTTGGCTGCTCATGTCTATTAAGCCCAATAAGCTGTGTATTGAGCCGTTGATGGGCGAAAGTCATGCTTTGACTTGATTTTAAGTTGTGGGTAAGTAACGGTATCGTATTCTTGCATTTATGCAATAAAATCATCTCATATCCTATATGCATGTTAAGTGAATGTCACGGCAAGAATTGATTTGCAACTGAAAAAATTGGACCGTTAGTTGTACTTTGCAATGGTGTTGCTCACACCTACACCCCAACGTCATTTAATTTTGGGTGGCAAAGAAATAAATATATGTGGTAATGCATGCCGTACCGTACCGATGATCCTCATAAGGTCCCTGATTTATTATTCATTGCAAATAGAGGCGAAAATATTACATAACATTTTTTTCTTAGCTTAAGATAATAATTCAAAAGAGTGCAGAGATGATTCCCATGCGGGCCATCATGGAAAAACTTCGATTAGAGACCTTAATCCCAACAATGGAGTGATCTTATAGCTCTTAAAACCAGCCTCAGAAAACAACTTAGCCCAATCTTTCTCAGTTCTCTCCTTGGCACAAAACAGAATCATCATTGTCATGTCAAAGAAGAGTTGAGTTTCCATTGAATCTCCATCTTCTCTATCGCCAACGACCATATCGATAATAATCACTTTCCCACCTTTTCCTTTGCTCCCCTTATTGATAGCTTCTTTGCATTTTCCCAATATCTTAAGGCAATCTCCGTCGCTCCAATTATGTAATACCCACTGTCAAACATCGTATTAATTTATTTCCAAGCGATATGCGAAAAAGGTATAAATATGTCAATTCGTACCTTTAAGAACACAGCATCACAAGGAGGAATGGATTCGAACATATTTCCTCCCATAAATGTCACTTTATCATCACCTTCTAAGCCTTCAACAACCTGGGGAAGATCAAGAACGATGCATTTCAAATTCGAAAACTCGTTAGCAATAGTCCTCGACATATATCCCGTCCCACCTCCAACGTCCACCATTATTTCCAATTCTTCGAACACCTTTTTGCAATCCCTAGGCACTATTCTGCTGATCAAATGCGTATCACAAGCCATGCTTTCGTTAAGCAAAAGACTCAGATTAGGGTTTTGCCCCAAATAGTCCACGATGTCTGCCCATGGCAAGTCGAGAACGGGGTAGAATTAGGGTTTTCGCTTCGAAACCATGTTCTCAAACTATGTCATGGATTGATAGCGATAGGGTCCAACGTAAGTCCCATGAAAGAAACCATGCTCAAATTTCCTTCACTTATCAAGAAGGGACGATAAGCAGGCGTAAGGGTAAAGCCCATGTTGTCTTCTTCTTCTTCTTCTTCTTCTTCTTCTTCTTCTTCTTCTTCTTCCTCTTCTTCTTCTTCTTCCTCTTCTTCTTCTTAGTGAAGAACTTTGCATGGACGAGAATACGCATTAAGCGATTGATGCCTTCGGATTTCGATTCGTTCATGTTTAGGGCTTTGATTAGGTCCGAAACGGTCATTGGAACGACGTGCTTGTGGAGTATGTCGGGTATTTGTAGCTCTACTGCACATTTGAGACACATTGAGCTTACGTAGCCATAGATATGGTTCCATAGATGGGCTTGAGCATTAAGAAGCTCTTCATTGGACGGTGATTGATTTTTGTTATCTTGAATATCACTCATTTTCTTTGTTTATTTCTTCTGATGTTTCTGTTAGAAGCTTATTTATTTTCGTTGTTCGATCTATTGTATATATAGGCGAAGGATGAACTATATATATTATTCTCATGCATGACTTATGTTTTTCTTTACGGTTTTTTCCCCGTAAATTCTTATGATTTGGTATGTGGTTATGATAATGGGAGATGTTTCACAGATCGGAGATACATTTAATTCGATTGACTATTTAAATATGTTATGCCATACCTAAGTTGGTTTAGTAGATAACAAACTTCTTATTGATGATATAACTAACGGATGGGCTAGAACTATTTATATAGTAAGAACAACACACATGAAATCAATATTTCAACATTATTCCTAATCTCCACTATACTAGTATAGGAAGGGAGCTACACTATTGCTAGATCTTTGGATTTTTTTTAGCGGCTATTTTAATTCTATCTAACATATTGTTGCTTCTTACCTAAACTAAAGAGGTGGTTGAATTATGAAAGAATATATACATTCATATATAAATTTATATATATTCATATATGTATTTTATATTATTTCCTTTGTCACACTGACCACATCTTCTGAGCCATTTAAAAGAAAAAAACACACTTTGATTGTTCCGTATAAACTACAAACAAAACAAAACTGCATTTTATAACTAGTAACTCCCTTACCTTACTAATTAGTAATTAATAAAAATAATGGTCATAAACTGAGGCCCAATTCTGAGGTTTGGACCAGCGATGAAGCCCAAATATACAGCAAACAATTTCATTTTTTTTTTTCCGTAACGAAGCAAACAATTTCATTCATTACGTTACATTTCTAGACTGCTACAACAGTTCGTCTTTTTTCGAACACAAGTCGCAGTTAACGCTTTTCGAAAGTCAATTCCTCTTTAACAAGAAGATACGAAGAAGACAAATAAATAGCAATATAACCACGCTATGTAAAGGTCCAAGAATGCCTATTACCTAAAGTTTGGGGTTAAAGAGTTCAGGAAAACTATGACTTTCGAATGCTTTCGTGTCCCTGTTTTTCACCTTTCAAGCAGATCTTTCCTCACATATAATACCCTCATAGCTTTCGTGGACTAAGCATGCGGGCCAACAAAGTGGGATATGCTTTGCTAGTGGGAGCATCTCTACATTGATCTTTACCATTCAATCTCTCTCTCTCTCTCTCTCTCTCTCTCTCTCTCTCTCTCTCTCTCTCTCTCTCTCTCTCTCCTTCCTTCGTTTTGTTGCGCCCCAAGGTGTAGTGACAGACGTAGCAGTCTGTTGCATGGGAGTTGGGGACTACTCTCTCCAAGTAGGTAATAATCTTATAATGATGCTCTAAGCTTGTCTTTAACTTGTAATTAATAGAAACTTATATCTCTTTAATTGATTATCAATTTTCAAATAGAAACGAACAGCTCTTAAAGCCCTCGTCACAGTTTCATCATGGTATGATCACAGATTATCAGTTGAAGGAAGACAGAATCAATAATCAGTGTCTCATACGCCACAAAAAACAACGTATTTGGCTTGTAAATCTTGACATAAAAAGAAATAAAATCCATTGACTCGATCACCTGTTCAATTATACGCACTATACGTATGATGATCGATAAGGATATACAAGGACATTGGTTGCTTGATATACCACCAACAATCGAAGAAATGGGACTTAAAAAGGAAGCAACTTTTCGACATCGTCTTGATCCATCCAATTGTTTTTTCTGTAGCAGCTTCTATAAAAAACGCAGCCAACGATAGCCTCAAGAACGAGCAGTACACCGTAAATATACGCCAAGAACATTCCCTCCATTATTACAGCACAGCCCACAGCCGAAGCTCCTCCATAAGAAGCCCACCTCCTCAAAACACGGTAATGAAATAGGGTTTCCACGCCAGCGAAAGCAACATTTATCAGCACAGCTAAAGACAGAGCAGTGAAAGTCCTACCGCGAATCAAAAGAAAAGCCCTGAGGATCGATACGAACCCGCCCCTCTTTTCGAATCCCGACAAGGCCAGCGAGAGACTGCAAATGATGTAAGCGTTTGCAAGAACGACAGAGTAAATTAGGGCACAGAGATAGGCAAGAAACGATAGGGTTCTGTAAGAAGAATAAAGGCCCGAAACCTCCAAGAAGGTGAAAAGGATGAAAGAGATGAAGAAGCATGAAGCATTTGCAGATATCACGACTAATGTGTTGCTCAGCTGTGTGGCGAGGAGTGGTTTGTAAAGGGAAAGATACGAATGGGAATTCGATGATGTAAGGGATTTGATCACAGAGGCCTTGGAGAGGAGTAGAAAGGTGTATGTAAAGGGAGAGATGAAGATGAACGTTGCGATAATCTGCGAAAGTTTGAGGATTAGAACTTTGAATAGTTCCGATGAGGTTGGAAAATTCGCTGCTAGAAACAGAGCTTCGAGGCGATTTTCGACTGATGATCGAAAAGGGTTCGTTGAGGCGATGAAGGATTGCGATAAGAGAATAGATAGAGCAATTGGGAAGGCCAACAAAGTTGGAATTGATGTGTAGTAGTGATAGTCTTTCAAGAACAAGAAGATGGCTTGTCTGTAGATTTTGTATGTGTTTCCCATTGTAGGAGAAGAAGATGAGTTCTTTGGGAGGAGAAGAGTTTGTGTATTTGTATGTGATGAAAAGCTATGGATTGGCCTAATGGAGGATTTTCCATTTTTTTTTTCCTTATATGTATATATAAAAAAGTGAGCTTTGTTTTGCAACAATGTAATTGGCCTTGTGATTTACAAATTCTTGTTCATTCGGCTGTAAGTATTGAGGGTATATTACTATAACCATGGTATCAAAATAGTAAATTTCTTTTTTGGAATTTGAGTAATATATTAGGAATCCCATCATGTATAACGCTATTATTACATATGAGAAATCAAGAAATCCCTTTAATTGAGTTAGATTATGCCATAAGACACACATTAGGTGATGTAACCAATCATGAAAGGTGGGAACTTTAAAATCAAGCTAGGCTTTATTTGGTTGTTTGCTTGCAATTTAAAAATGACCTTGCTTGCAATTTCAACCATTTAATTACTTTTGTATTTATGGTTAGGCAGAGTATTAAATTATTGTTTTTGTCATAAATCCAAATTAATTGATCAAATGGAAAAAACACAAATTCCACACACAAACATGAAGAGAAATAAAAAGAAAAAAAAAATCGACTTCACCTCCCTTGAATGCTCTCTATCATCAACATTGGAGGCTCCATAACCACAGCAGAATCGTCGCTTAAATCCACAAGGATCATCTCTTTATGATCTCCACCTTCACCGTCGCCGTCGCCCTTCGCCGTCTTCCCGCCGTGGTCGCCGGAGCCCGAAGCTTCAAGCTGCAGAGCATACTCCAAATGCCACAGCACATCGCCCATCGACGGCCTATCAACGCCGTGCTCGGCCAAGCACTTCTCCGCAGCTTCGACGTACTTCACCAGCGCCTCATCGCAGACGCCGTCGGAGATTTTCGGATCTACGATTTTACGAATCGACCCCTTCGCATTCTGCTGCTTCGCCCACTCGGCGAGGTTCACCTGCTCCCTCGGCAGCGACGGATCGAGCGCCGGCCTCGCACATAAGACCTCGAACAAAACGACGCCGAAGGAATAAACATCGGATTTCTCAGTCAGCTGCTGCCGCCTGAAATACTCGGGATCCAAATACCCAAAACTGCCCTTCACGGCGGTGCTGACGTGGGTCTGATCCAACGAGGTGGGACCCGCTTTGGACAGCCCGAAATCGGACACCTTAGCTACGAAGTTCTCATCCAAGAGTATGTTCGTTGTCTTCACATCTCTGTGTATTATGCCCTGCGTCGAGCCAGTGTGTAGATAGTGTAGCCCTCTAGCAGATCCAATGCATATCTCTAACCTCTGCCTCCATGTCAAGGAGCTCAGATTCGAGCCGTACAAATGATCTCTGAGTGGGCCGTTAGCCATATACTCGTAGACGAGGATCATCTCAGACTGCTCATCGCAGTACCCAATCAGAGACACCAAGTGCCTATGTCTCAGCTTAGACAGCAATTGAATCTCAGTCTGAAACTCATTGATGCCTTGTTGGGAAGAAGGGTTGCCACGTTTGATCGCCACTTTAGTCCCATCGTCGAGCTCTCCCAAGTACACCTTACCGAATCCTCCCACGCCCACGACTGCCTTTTCGTCGAAATTCTTAGTCGCATCGCAGAGCTCTCTGAGCGTGAAGCATCTTCCCAGGTTCAGCCCGGGATTTATGATGCTCGAAAACGTCGTAGAACATGCCTTCGTTCTGCTGCTGCTCATGAAACTGCAGTACGAATTGTTGATGGCCAGCAGCCACGAAGACGAAGTCTTCTGCTTTACGTACCCTTTACTACTCGGGCCTTCCTTGTTCCTCCTTACGAACCCTATCAGCAGCAAAATCGAAGCAACTGCGCCCAACGCCAGCCCTAAGCCAGCGCTGACGGTCGCCGCCACGCTGGGCCGGCTTTTCGCGCCGAGGTAATTCCCATCCGAAGAGAACAAACCGTCCAAACTGTTGGCCGAGTTGCTGAGCTTCATCACCTCCAATCCGTTCAAGATAGCGTTGGGCACACTCGCCTGCACGTCCGAAGACGGGCCCACCTGCACCGTGATCGTAGAGTTGAAAACGCTCGTTGCGTTTATCACAAAGTCCTTGTAGTAAGGAATCGCCAGTCCAGAAGTCAGCGTCGAGAGGTCGAGGCTTGAAACTCCCAGAAAACCATTGACGTACACGTCGAAGTATAGCTCGTCGAGCCCCTTGCTGACGATATCGCAGAAATGCAGCCTAACCAAGTAGGAAAAGCTCGGGTCGACCCCAACTTCCCACGTCAGGTTGAAATTAGGCTCGGAAATTCCCGAGTCGGCCATGCGGTCGGCCGTCGAGTACACGTAGTAAGGAGCGATCAGAGGCGTGGCCCCGCCTTCCGCGTACCTAATCAGATCGTTGGGCACCGAAACGCTTTCCTTGCCCTGCGGGAAGGTCATGTAGGGCCCGTCCTCGAACCACGTCCTGAACAGCGTGTCGTTTTCGGGAGTCACGCGGGGCCCGCCGACGTTCAGCCTGTAAGAGAATTCGAAAGCAAAGCTTCCCAACCCCCCGAAATCGCCGCGCGGGGAGACGGCGGTGGCGGTCGTGGGGACGAGCTCGGGCGGCGCGGAGACGAACTCGACTGCGTTGACGAAGGCGAAGGACGACTTCATCGGCTGGAATTTTAGGGTTAGCTTGTCGGCAGTTACGTTGATTAGGTACTCCTTGAAGACGGGGGCTTCTTTGTTGGCGGAGAATGCGTGTAGGAGGACGACGTCGTCCGTGGTTACTGTGAAGGTGGCCGAACTGAGGTTGTAAGAAGGGTTGTTGTTGGGGAGAGGGGAGAAGTAGAGGCGTACGAAGTGCGGGCCGGGCCTGTTTACGGGGAATCTGTACATCGATGGGCGGGTGAAGATTCTTGCGGTTTGGAGCAGAGGCGAAATGTCGGGCGGCGGCGGCGAATTGGTGGAAGCTAAGACGTCTTCGTCGGTGGATAGGTAGGAAGAAGAGGTTGGGTCTGATTTGAACGTTCGGCCGTCGTCGAGGATTGTGTCTTGGGTCGAGCCGCAGTTGACGAGGTAGTTGTCTGTAGGGTTGAAGAGAGGAGAAGAAGAAGAGTGTGATAGAGTGAGGAAGAAGGAGAAGATGATTAGGACATGGAGAGGGAATTTCTCCATTTCTCTTTTTTCTTTCAAGTGGGAATTGATCGTTAAGGAAATGTATGAAGAACTAAGAAGCAATAATGATGAAAGGACTGAGGAAATGTGCAAGCGTTAAGGTCATCGGAGTCATGTTTGCATTGCTTGGAGAACGTGCGATGGTGTAAGAGTGCGTAGTCCAGCCAGCTAGGGGAGAGAATTAATTAATTAGCCAAAGGAAGAGAATGTTTTTCCTTCGAGTTGACATTTTCCTTAGAGTTGACTTGTAATGAAAAACAATTGGACTCCTCCGTGTTCATCGCCTTCTCCTTCTCATATTGTGCGGACAACATCTTGACGGTTTTATTGATTTGAACTTCAACACAAACATTAGTTTCCAATTCTGCATCATCAGAACTAGAATACCCATCGAAACAGTTTGAGTCATCATAATCAAAAATAATATGTTTCCCAGATGTTGAGTCAAATGTTGGCTCAACATCAGTTACCGCCGTAAACCCGATTTGATGATCTTCTTCTTCGTTGTCTGAGAAGGAATGTATGGTTACTGATGATTGTCTGGTCTCCTTAGGGCATGGTTCATCATCTTCATCATCGGAGATATCGATCCAAAAAGCTTTGCCGTGCTTGCGAAGTGTATTGGCACATTCGTTGGCGTAATGACCCCAGCCTGAGCACGCATGGCATCTCACTGTCTCCCAGTCGATGTTCTTCTTCTTTCCATCAGAATTGCGGTTGAAAAACGAAGGCACAGACGAATGTTCTGTTTTGGCATTCTGGCCCTTCCTGAATGTTGGGCCAACATTCTGCTCGACATTCTTCTTCTGAAGGAACTTTGTGAATTTCTTCACGAACATAGCCATATCCTCATCATTGTCAGGGTCAACTTCAGTTTGCACCTTGGATGACTGACTGACTAGAGCAATGCTTTTGCCGCGTGAAGCTTTCTTTTGGACTTCGAGGTTGGTCTCATAGTTCTTCACGATGTTCATCAACGTGTTGATTTCCATCGTGCCCAGATTATGTGCTTCCTCGACGGCCGCTACCTTCACATTAAACTTTTCAGTTAGCGTACGTAAAGTTTTAGAAACGAGTACCTTATTAGAAATCGGATCTCCGAGGCTAGCACACTCGCTCGAAATCGTCAGGATCTTCCCGAAGTACGTCGTGATATCCTCGTCTTCCTTCATTCTCAGATTTTCAAACTGATTGAGGAGGTATCGCAGTTTGGTTTCCCTCACACTTGCATCGCCTTCGCAGTACCTTTGGATTAGATCCCACGCGTTCTTTGCCGTCGAGCAATTCTGAATGATCTTAAACATGAAAATGTCCACCGAAGAGAAGATGGCATTAAGAGCTTTGTCGTTGTACTCGGCTGCATTCTTTTCAGCAATCGACCACTCTTCGATCGGCTTGTCAACGACTTCGCCATCAGCATCTGGAGGAGATTGAGGTAGAGTGTATCCATTGAGAACAGATTCCCACGCTCGCACGTTTATGGACTTGATGCATTGGCGCACCCGAACCTTCCAATAGGCATAACTGGAACCGTCTAGCACTGGAACTTTGCCGATGTAATTAGAACTTGTAACATCCATTATAACGGATCAACACCGCTTAGTCACGTCAAGCGGAGGCTCTGATACCACTTTGAAGTGGTCCCGTACGATATGGATGTAAAACACTAAGTATAGACTAGATGTTGGGTAAAATGTCGGGGTAACACTCGACCTAACATTCAGGTGCACAGCGGAAAATAAGATAACTTAGTGACGAAACTGAAATAACACGAGATGTAATCTGTGCAGCAAGTTATAAAAACTTGCTGCGTGCCTCAAGGCGAAAATCCACTAATAGCAATGGATGGTGATAAGTTATGATTTTACATAGTATTTAAGCGTGTTTTTACATTGTTATTGATCCGAATATCTTTGAATATCCTACGTTTACATTGATATTTCTTGTCTCGTAGATATTGGAGCAGAAAATGGCCTAATGCGGGAAGATTCAGACGTAACAAGAAAACCCGGAAAAAAAATATTATTAATAATAATAAAGCAGCTAAAGATTATATTGGCTTGGCCAATATCCAAGTGGGGTTAAGCTTCATTATTTTCCAAGCAAGGAAGTCAAAAATACGGCTCAAGGAATTTGATGATAAAGGACAAAACATTTTTCTTCTTTTGGGTGCGTTGCTCACGCTGAGAAAAAGAAAATTACACAAGTTACGAAGGCTGCTAATCAAGACCCACTATGCTTTTGTCTATCTATAAGTTAAAGATGATTCACGTAAGAGAAGGTTGGTGGGGAAGAGCAATACTACAAGTCTCACACCAAACACACAACCATACATTATCCATCGCACCTCGCCACCCTCAAGACCTTCCCATTCTCTCACAGAAATAAAACACACATCCAACCTTCGACTGCCATCATCCAATCAACACATAACCATACACCATCCATCGCTCACACTTCTGACAGCTCTCAACTCTTTCACAGAAAGCAAGCACTTCTCACTTTTGAACCACGGCAGTCCCCAAGCACACACCTCACCACCCAACCGAACACCATCGCACCTCACCCACCTCAAGACTTCATGCTGAACAGAAGGATACGCACCAACTCCACACTGCCATCGCCACGTCACCTTGGGTTCTCTCTCACGCAAGAAACCCCTCGGCAGCCAAACCTCTCTAACAGGTTGAAAAAGAAGTTCAACCTCAGCTGGAGCAAGTCACGAGCTAGGGGCAGTGGGAAAATCTTGTCCACAGCTGCAACTTCCTTGTGCCCACCACGTGTTCGTCGAAAAGACGCAACGAGCAATAGCGTTGGATGGAGCAGCGCATGTAAGACGAGCAACCTCGACCTTGGAGACGACACTCACGGGAGAGACGGGGACGCACACAACGGCACGACGGATTTGATACGTTTTCCTGTCCTCAATTTATCTTTTATCATGAACCTATTTATTTTGGTGCTTTTATCGAAATATAATATGTTCTAATTCCGTTATCTGGGGTTACGATGTAGCCAGACTTGATTGCTATTGATTTTCAGACGTATGCTATTAAGACCTTAATGCTATGTTGAGTATCATAATATGTTGTTAATGCTTACGAATTTCTGATCAATTTTCGTATGAATAGGTGTTTAGATATGAGACTGAGAGGTGATTATCTGGACGTGTCCGTTGATTATGATACCATTAGAACATTCGTAAGCTAGAGATAGTTACGTGACTAGTGCGATGATTTATGATTTTCTAAGTTTAATGCGTTCGACGTGTAGAAATCTTGACAGAGATGTAGGATTCGCATGTTAGAATAGGTTATCGATGCTAGAGATAGATTGATAATTACAACGGAAAAATCCATCGTCAACATAAGATTGAGTATTCCTTTGAAAACTGAAATCAATAGCATGATTGTCATCGGTGAAGTCGGAGTCCCCAGATTTATCTTTGATTGAAATCGTTTCGTCTTGCGTCGTTATTCATTGGTAGTTTACATTTTTAATCGTGTTTTATTATTTATCTGCGCATTTTTCGTTATCGTTTCATAAACTATCAACTTGCGATTGTTCAAATAAAATTAGAATTAATATAATTTCGGTACTTAGTAACACAGTCCTTCGGTTCGATATCCGTACTTACGTACACTATTACTTGTTAGAACGATACGTACACTTGCGTGTTTACGAATTTTTCGCAACAAGTTTTTGGCGCCGTTGCCGGGGACTGTGATTTTTACTAATATCGATACCAAATAATTCTAGTCTTACTTTGAACTTATTATATTACTAATATTTATTACTATTAGTATTATTATTTTTATTACGATTATTTTTATTTTTACTACTGCTACTATTAATTTTATTATTATTATTATTATTATTATTATTATTATTTTTAGTATTTCTATTATTACTTCTACTATTATTATTTTTATTTTTATTATTATATTTACTTTTATTAGAGCATTAAGGTGTTTAACGGTTTATGCGAAAGTTTGGGAGCGCTAACTTAATTCCTTTAAATTCGGAGATTGAACGAGCTTGTCGGGAAAATCGGAAAAAGAAGAAGCTAGCTATTAACCAAACACGAACAGCTATGGCTGATAACGAAAACAATAACGGGGATAACGAAAATCATGATGTGCCGCTCTGCGAATACGCAACTCCCTTTGTTGGCACTCAATCTGCCATTAGGCGACCAGCACTTCCTCCGAATAACTTTGAGCTTAAGCCGATAACCTTTCAAATGATTCAACAAATTCCATTTTATGGATTACAAAGCGAAGATCCAAACGCTCATATCGACAACTTCTTGGAAATCTGTGATACTATCAAATATAATGGAGTTTCTGACGACGCATTACGGCTGCGACTGTTCCCATTCACTCTACGTGATAAAGGGAAGGCATGGCTAAATTCCCTTCCAACCAATTCAATTACAACATGGGACATGCTCGCCAGTAAATTCCTCTCCCGATTCTTTCCACCTGCTAAGAAACAACAGATACTCAAAGAGATCACTCACTTCACTCTAATCGATGGCGAGTCACTTTATGAATCTTGGGATAGATTTAAGGAGCTGATGAGAAAGTGTCCGCATCATGGTATACCTAAATCACAACAAGTTTTGAGCTTCTACAACGCTATAGGTAGTGCTGAAAGAGCCGTCATCGACGCTTCTGCTGGCGGGACAATAATGAAGAAGACCGCTGATCAGGCGTACGAGTTGATAGATAGTGTCGCCAATAACAATTATCAATGGCCAATGGAGCGAGCAAGGAACCCAACAACAATTGTTAAAATGATCCGATTGCTCAATTGGTCGCTCAAGTGGCGAATCTGACGAAGCAACTTCAAACAAGTCAGGCCTCAGTCAATTCCATTCACTTGCCTAATGTTGAATGCAATCTTTGTGGCGGACCGCATCAGAGTTCTGAATGTCAAGCAACAGAACAACTATCATTGGAGCAAGCACAGTATGTTGGAAACTACAATCGTCAACCAAACAATCCTTATTCAAACAACTATAATCCAGGGTGGCGAAATCATCCAAACTTTTCGTGGAAGAATAATCAGAATTCTCTACAACCAGAACATAACCATCAATCAAATGAGAAGAAAGGAAACTGGGAAGAAGCTTTGGCGAAAATGGCTACTTCACAAACACAACTCATCAACGAAATGAGAACCAACATGCAGAACCAGTCAGCGCAAATCCGCAACTTAGAAGTTCAAGTGAGTCAAATGGCGGAGATCATAGGTGAAAGGCCATTAGGATCTTTTCCTAGTAACTCAGAGGCTAATCCAAAGCGAGAAGGAAAAGAACATTGCAAGGCGATAACACTGAGGAATGGCAAAGAATTGGAGTCACCGGTCAAGAATAAGAAAGTAAACTCATCCGAAGTAGAAGTTGATACATCTGAAGAAAAAAATGTTGAAACTGTAGAGCTTAAATGTCTACCTTCTGAAGAACCTAAGCCTCGAATTCCATTCCCACAACGGCTCAAGAATAATAAGCTTGATCAACAATTTTCTAAATTTCTTGAAATATTTAAAAAATTGCACATCAACATTCCTTTTGCCGAAGCGCTTGAACAGATGCCCAGCTATGCAAAGTTCATGAAGGATATACTGTCGAAGAAGAGAAAGTTAGGAGAATATGAAACTGTAGCACTTACTGAAGAATGTAGTGCCATTATACAAAAGAAGTTACCACCAAAACTCAAAGACCCAGGGAGCTTTACAATCCCTTGCACAATAGGGAACTCTGTATTTGAAAGAGCTTTGTGTGATTTAGGCGCTAGCATTAATCTAATGCCGCTATCCATTTTCAGAAAACTTGGATTAGGTGAAGCGAGCCCGACGACTGTGACACTACAACTGGCAGATCGATCATTAAAACATCCACGAGGCATAATAGAAGACGTTTTAGTCAAGGTCGATAAGTTCATATTCCCTGCAGATTTTATAGTGCTTGACATGGAAGAAGACAAGGACATACCAATAATCTTGGGTAGACCTTTCCTAGCAACTGGGAGAGCATTAATTGATGTTCATGCAGGTGAACTTCGTCTCAGAGTGCATGGAGAGGAAGTTATATTTAATGTGTTTAATACCATTAAGTATCCCAATGAAAGCGATAACTGTTTCCGTGTAGAAGATGTAGATCTACTGCCTAGGCATATTACTAGGGAAGATCCATTAGAATCCAGTTTGGTGCGAGACGATATCAATGAGATCGATGAACAAGATATTAATGAGTGTGTGAAGTGGTTGGACTCGTTCGAACCAAATAGAAGAAAATACTTTGAAGCTCTCGGCGAAAGCCCTCCCCGATCCTTATCATCTATTGAAAAGCCACCACTACTCGAACTTAAATCGTTACCATCTCATCTTCGTTATGCATTTCTTGGTGAAAATTCTACTTTACCAGTTATTATCTCGTCGTCTCTTAATGATGATGAAGAGGAGAAGCTGCTTCGAGTACTCCGAGAGTTTAAGGCAGCGATCGGGTGGACATTAGCTGATATCAAGGGTATCCGCCCATCAATGTGCACACATCATATCCGCTTGGAAAATGATACCAAACCTTCTGTAGAGCCGCAACGGAGGTTAAATCCAACAATGAAGGACGTAGTGCGAAAAGAGATCCTAAAATGGTTAGACGCTGGAGTAATTTACCCAATATCAGATAGCTCTTGGGTAAGTCCGATACATGTGGTTCCAAAGAAAGGAGGAGTCACAGTGGTAAAAAATGAGAACAACGAACTAATTCCGACGAGACCCGTTACGGGGTGGCGTGTTTGCATTGACTATAGGAAGCTTAATAAAGCCACGTGTAAGGATCATTTTCCATTGCCTTTTATTGATCAAATGCTAGATCGATTGGCGGGGCATGATTACTACTGCTTTCTAGACGGATACTCCGGATACAATCAAATTGCTATAGCACCGGAAGACCAAGAAAAGACCACATTTACATGCCCGTACGGTACGTTTGCTTTTCGTAGAATGCCATTCGGACTATGCAATGCACCGGGTACATTCCAAAGATGTATGATGGCAATTTTTTCTGATATGGTAGAGAAAACAATTGAGGTATTCATGGATGATTTTTCTGTTATTGGAAGTTCTTTCGATAATTGCCTAGATAATCTTGTTTTAGTATTGAAACGTTGCGAAGAAACTAACCTTGTTTTAAACTGGGAGAAATGCCATTTCATGGTTCGAGAAGGTATTGTGTTAGGTCACAAAGTTTCTCGCAAAGGAATTGAAGTTGATCGGGCAAAGATTGAGACAATAGAAAACTTCCACCACCTTCATCTGTCAAGGGAATTAGGAGTTTCTTGGGCATGCCGGGTTTTATCGACGATTCATTAAGGACTTCTCCAAGATATCAAAGCCATTATCGAGCCTCTTAATTCAAGGAGTGCCCTTTATCTTTGATGCAACGTGTGAGGAGGCATTCTCTACTATAAAAGAGAAACTAGTCTCGGCACCGATCGTGATTGCTCCGGATTGGGACATACCGTTCGAGTTGATGTGTGACGCAAGTGATTATGCAGTGGGAGCGGTTCTTGGACAACGTAAAGGCAAGATATTTCATACCATTTACTATGCGAGTCGAACTCTCAACGATGCTCAGCTCAATTATGCCACAACCGAGAAGGAATTACTTGCTATCGTCTTCGCCTTCGAAAAGTTCAGATCATACTTAATCGGGAACAAGGTAATCGTGCACACTGACCACTCGGCCATCAAGTATCTCATGGAAAAGAAGGATGCAAAACCACGACTGATTCGATGGGTGCTATTGCTTCAAGAGTTCGATGTGGAGATTAAAGATAAGAAGGGAACAGAGAATTTAGTAGCAGATCATCTCTCTCGTTTGGAGCTGCCAGAAGAAAATGAATTGAAGAAACAAACTATCGATGATAACTTTCCAGATGAACGACTCTTAGCTATATCGCAAGCTCCGTGGTATGCTGACTTCGTCAACTATCTTGCAGCAAAGATAGTACCAACCGAGCTTAATTATCAAGCGAAGAAGAAATTCTTTGCGGATATAAAACATTATTATTGGGAAGATCCGTATCTGTATAAGCATTGTGCCGATCAAGTTATACGAAGATGCGTTTCGAGAGATGAGGCGTACGACATATTACGACATTGCCATGCTCTCGAGTGTGGAGGCCATTTTGGAGGAAATCGTACGGCTGCTAAAGTCTTACAATCGGGTTTTTATTGGCCGACTTTATTCAAAGATGCTCATGCTTTCGTATCAGCTTGCGATCGTTGTCAAAGGACAGGTAATATTTCAAGAAGAGACGAGATGCCACTCAATACTATGTTGGAAGTTGAGTTATTTGATGTCTGGGGCATTGACTTCATGGGACCATTTCCATCGTCATACGGTAATGAATATATCCTACTAGCGGTGGATTATGTGTCTAAATGGGTAGAAGCAGTGGCTGCACAAAAGAACGATGGTAAGACAGTCCTCAACTTTATCAAGAAAAATATTTTCACTAGGTTTGGAACTCCGCGAGCGATCTTGAGCGATGGAGGGACTCATTTTTGTAACAAGCAATTTGATGCTCTTCTGTCGCATTATGGTGTTAAACATCGTACGGCACTAGCTTACCACCCTCAGACCAATGGACAAGCAGAAGTATCCAATCGAGAGATTAAGCAAATACTAGAAAAAACAGTGAGTATCTCTCGAAAAGATTGGGCCAAGAAAATCGACGATGCACTGTGGGCATACCGGACAGCGTTTAAGACACCTATTGGGATGTCACCATACAAATTGGTTTATGGTAAAGCATGCCACCTTCCGGTGGAACTAGAACATAAAGCGTACTGGGCAATGAAGCAATTAAACATGGATAAGCAAGCTGCAGGCAAGAAACGTCTTTTACAACTAAACCATCTGGATGAATTTCGCAATGAGGCTTACGAAAATGCAAAAATCTACAAAGAACGAACGAAGGCTTGGCACGATAAATATATTCGAAGAAAAGAATTTGTTGTTGGAGATCAAGTACTTCTTTTAATTCTAGGCTTCGCTTGTTTCCAGGCAAGCTAAAGTCAAGGTGGTCAGGTCCATTTACGGTTACTAAAGTATTTCCTTATGGTGCGGTAGAGATTAATGACCCAGAAAAAGGAACGTTCAAGGTCAACGGGCAGCGGTTGAAACCGTACACCAATGGTGAAGTCGATCAAGAGAAGACAACTGTAATGCTCAACACACCTTAGAAAATCAAGGCGTCGAGCTAATGACGTTAAACAAGCGCTTCTTGGGAGGCAACCCAAGCACTATCTATGCACTGTTATCTCATATTTTAAGTTTTGTTTTATTATATTTTTGTCATCCTAAATTCGTATCACTGTTACCGTTGATCTTGTTCTCTCGCAGGCTCGCAATTAGTTTGGGGGTTGTATGTTCAACAAGGTGGCTCATTTGATGTGAAGCGATCAAGCCCTTTTTCATGTCACACTCTACATCGATCGATTCATTATTCAGGGCAGTATCACTTAAACTCTATCTTTGCTTTATTTTAACACATTGGGGACAACGTGATAATTAGTTTGGGGGTGGGGTGACACACGCTAGACTTCAAAATATTAGAGATCGATGTGTTCTGATTTCTGAGTGGTATAAACTGATGAAAGTTATGATTAGAACTTCACTATTGAAAGCTCCTGCCCGTGATAAATTTTTTATTTCTGTCGTGATATGATTTAGCGAATTGAGTGTGAAAGTCTTGCATGTTGCGTATTTTGATATTAGCATGATTATCTGGTTTCATTAACTGCTCCAGGAAAATAGTACGTATCATGAGACACAAACCCAGTTAAAGGAAAAGTGAGTTTTGAGCCAAAAAAAAAAAAAAATTATTATTAAAAAAAAAAAAGAAGAAGAAGAGCAACTCATTACTCGCTCTGTGTTTTTCATGAGTGACACGCATGGTCTGAATATTTTCGAACTTGCTTTGTTATGCATGTCAATATCACTTTGTGGATTTTTGTGTACGAAAAATGATAAAGGCACTTAGGATAAGTCACTGGCCTAAATATCTGCGTACCCGACATATCAATCAACTAGTGAGCCCATTTGAGCCTTATTAGCCTTATTCTTTGATTTGGAGCCACGATATTTAGCAGCATTATCCCGTTCTTTTATCCTTCTCTTCATACCATTGTTAGCATGTTAGCTTACTAGTCGCTTCGGAGTATTGAGTCTATTAATTTAGAGGAGAGAAGATTACGGCATGTATTATGTGGTTGCGTTATTTTACTTATTTGAAAAAAAAAAAATAAAGAGAGAGATCGAAAAAAAAAAAAAAAAACGAGAAAAAAAAATATATCGAAAAAAAAAGAAAAAAAATATATATCAGAAAAAAAATATAAAAGAAAAAAAAAAAGTGTTACAGTAGATTTTCAGAATTATTTTCTCGAGTTTTTAGTGCGTTTTTAGTTCCCATTATTCGAAGTCGTATTTTGCTGGCTACAGGGAAGTGATTAGTGACTAACATGTTTGACTATTTTAGCCCACTTATCCCATATGTCACACCCTTATTACCCTGAGCCCCATTACAACCTTGTTAAAGACCTTTTGATTCGTTCATGATATCTACTATGTGAATATGATGTGATATATTTGCAAGCTTAGAGTAATTTCATTCGATGTCGTGATTTGAGCGCTATTATACAGATCCAGTTATACACTTCGAGCGACTTGAGCGATCCATGTGCGAGTTGTTACGTGATACGTGGTAGGATCCTAGAAATGTTTATGTGCCAAATATGATTGTAAACTATCATTTATGTCTCATGTCTGACTGATCGCTCATTCGTTGATGACTCTTACGACTTGCTTTTCTGAAAAAAAAAAAACAGGAGCATTCATTTAGTGACGTAAAATCCTAACTTGATTTAGTTTCTATCCGCTTTTATGATCGAGGACGATCACAGCTAGTTTGGGGGTTGTTGATAAGTTATGATTTTACATAGTATTTAAGCGTGTTTTTACATTGTTATTGATCCGAATATCTTTGAATATCCTACGTTTACATTGATATTTCTTGTCTCGTAGATATTGGAGCAGAAAATGGCCTAATGCGGGAAGATTCAGACGTAACAAGAAAACCCGGAAAAAAAATATTATTAATAATAATAAAGCAGCTAAAGATTATATTGGCTTGGCCAATATCCAAGTGGGGTTAAGCTTCATTATTTTCCAAGCAAGGAAGTCAAAAATACGGCTCAAGGAATTTGATGATAAAGGACAAAACATTTTTCTTCTTTTGGGTGCGTTGCTCACGCTGAGAAAAAGAAAATTACACAAGTTACGAAGGCTGCTAATCAAGACCCACTATGCTTTTGTCTATCTATAAGTTAAAGATGATTCACGTAAGAGAAGGTTGGTGGGGAAGAGCAATACTACAAGTCTCACACCAAACACACAACCATACATTATCCATCGCACCTCGCCACCCTCAAGACCTTCCCATTCTCTCACAGAAATAAAACACACATCCAACCTTCGACTGCCATCATCCAATCAACACATAACCATACACCATCCATCGCTCACACTTCTGACAGCTCTCAACTCTTTCACAGAAAGCAAGCACTTCTCACTTTTGAACCACGGCAGTCCCCAAGCACACACCTCACCACCCAACCGAACACCATCGCACCTCACCCACCTCAAGACTTCATGCTGAACAGAAGGATACGCACCAACTCCACACTGCCATCGCCACGTCACCTTGGGTTCTCTCTCACGCAAGAAACCCCTCGGCAGCCAAACCTCTCTAACAGGTTGAAAAAGAAGTTCAACCTCAGCTGGAGCAAGTCACGAGCTAGGGGCAGTGGGAAAATCTTGTCCACAGCTGCAACTTCCTTGTGCCCACCACGTGTTCGTCGAAAAGACGCAACGAGCAATAGCGTTGGATGGAGCAGCGCATGTAAGACGAGCAACCTCGACCTTGGAGACGACACTCACGGGAGAGACGGGGACGCACACAACGGCACGACGGATTTGATACGTTTTCCTGTCCTCAATTTATCTTTTATCATGAACCTATTTATTTTGGTGCTTTTATCGAAATATAATATGTTCTAATTCCGTTATCTGGGGTTACGATGTAGCCAGACTTGATTGCTATTGATTTTCAGACGTATGCTATTAAGACCTTAATGCTATGTTGAGTATCATAATATGTTGTTAATGCTTACGAATTTCTGATCAATTTTCGTATGAATAGGTGTTTAGATATGAGACTGAGAGGTGATTATCTGGACGTGTCCGTTGATTATGATACCATTAGAACATTCGTAAGCTAGAGATAGTTACGTGACTAGTGCGATGATTTATGATTTTCTAAGTTTAATGCGTTCGACGTGTAGAAATCTTGACAGAGATGTAGGATTCGCATGTTAGAATAGGTTATCGATGCTAGAGATAGATTGATAATTACAACGGAAAAATCCATCGTCAACATAAGATTGAGTATTCCTTTGAAAACTGAAATCAATAGCATGATTGTCATCGGTGAAGTCGGAGTCCCCAGATTTATCTTTGATTGAAATCGTTTCGTCTTGCGTCGTTATTCATTTGGTAGTTTACATTTTTAATCGTGTTTTATTATTTATCTGCGCATTTTTCGTTATCGTTTCATAAACTATCAACTTGCGATTGTTCAAATAAAATTAGAATTAATATAATTTCGGTACTTAGTAACACAGTCCTTCGGTTCGATATCCGTACTTACGTACACTATTACTTGTTAGAACGATACGTACACTTGCGTGTTTACGAATTTTTCGCAACAGATGGCAAAATAACTATCCGAAGATAGTAAAAACAAGCCTAGAAAAACTACGAATCTAAACGATCCTGAAAACTACGAATCTAACGATTCTGCAAACCTACAAAGTCCTAAGACTTTTGCAAAAGAAATACTAGGCTAAAAAGACAACTCTCAAGATATATAAGATTCGCTCAAACACGATATGTGCTTCGCTCATAATTTTCGCTCGTTAACGCTCAAAAGTGTCTCCATGAAAACTCTCAAAATATCCTCGTGTAAAGCTCTGAAGTTGCAGCTCGAAATCTCCTCATATTTATAGGTCTTGGATCCTTCTTGAATTGGTAAAAAGATCCCTTGAATATCGCTTCAAATATCTCCTCGAAGATCTCCCTAAATATAGTATATATTTAGTTCGAATCTTCTCATCTCATTGGCCGATCCCTTTTCTCCTATTTATGGTAGCTGGTTGAATGATTCTCCTTTGATACTCAGATCTTCTAATTATGGTAGTTGCTTGACTTGAACTCCTTTGATATTCAAATCTTCTATTTAAAGTAAGTGCACTTCCCAAATTCGTTCAAGCAGCTCCACACGCTTTCCACACGGTTTGATCCATTCCCTATCCTTATTTACGTTCTGCATATCACTAAAAATAGCCAAGAAGAAAGGTTAAACGGTTTTTGGGCATGAAAGATAAAATCGAATGTTGACCAATTCACAGACAACAATGTTGGCTGGAATGTTGGCTCGACATTGTCAATGCTGAGCTAGTCAACATTAACATACTCAATTAGGTAGCTATTAGCTAAGACCAAGCAAACTCGAAACTACAGTCTCAAACACATACCTGGCATCGGGGAAGCATAATACTGACAATCGTCGCAAAAAGAGAAACCCCAGGTTAACTCGAGGTCGTTAGAAATCCCATACGGATAGTTGATATCGTTCGAAACCGGGATTTTCGCGTTAAAGATCGGTATGCAGCCATACTTCGTCCTCATCGCTTCGGGCGCAGACTGCGCGGCTATTGTGGCTTTCGTCGAGTTGCCGAGGCATTCTATCGGATGATAAAGAGATTGCACGGGATTTCTCGGACATGCGTAGTACGTGTACTCCGCGTAAAACCTCGATGAGCCTTTTCGGCGTGCATTCGCCTGGATCGACCATGGTGATGCTCTTCGCATAATAGTCGATCGACTTCACTTCGAATTCGCCGGATAGTGTTAGGTTTATTGTGAGCATTCCCTGATCGGCGCATTTTAGGCCGATGTAATCATATGATGGGCATACTACCGTTTTCTGACGGTTTTGGTCTAAGGTGAAAGGGTATCGAATGGGGATTTTGTTCGATTCGCAATATGTGATTGGGCACGGAATTTCTGAGCTGATTATCGTCGTCTGGAAAACGGCGAAGAAGAAGAGGAAGAGAATACGATGCACCCGTGAAATCCATTGTTTTTCGGGTTTTTTCTTTTCTATATTTTTTTCTGTTGGGGGAGAGTCATAAATATGGACAAGCCGGCCTTAACGCGTACTTAAATTGCTTCGATGACTTGGCGAATGATTATACATATGGAAAACCGAAAACAACTCGGAGAATTGATAAAAGGAGTACGGACAAAGAAGGCCTGTGTTGGTCCGTATTCCGACAAGTGAGTAAGGACAGAAGACATTGACTTGAACAAGTGTTTGAGCAAAGTTGAAGGGTTTTTTGCTGATATCAGCAGTAGTAAATACAAGCATGACCTTTGATCATATCATATGAACACTTGATATAATGAGTCATGATCGTTCGTTCATTCGTTCACGTCCCTTTTATTAATATCCAACGATGATTACGAGGATTAAAGACAAAAACTACAAAGGTTGTAACTGCCGCTAGAAAAATCGCTCGGTAAAAAACCCGTCAAAAAGCTTGGCGACGATGGCCGTCGAGCGACACGCCCCAAGTCAGGTTCGACCTCGTTAAAACGACCTGCTTTTGGAATAGTTTGACGAAATGCGCGCAGCAGCCTATGCAGATGATGAACGGCATTACGAACACCATAAAAAAGACCATCGCAGAAGCTACGACCCAAACACTGACGGGGACCATCAATCATGCATACAAATACACCGAGTCATGGCATACATCGGCTTCTAGTCAATATTTATCGAGCTATCGAGGCCCTATCGGTAATAAAGAAAACTCTCGACAACCGTTGGATAATATGTTAGATTTAAAAAAAAAAAGAAAATGTTAAATGGCATACAATTGAGCTCTTAGGCGAAGTGATCATTCAATATGACATCCTCATGGACCAAAGATTACGACGAATCCTAACTGTCACCCGTATAGAGTGCGTCTGGTTTGCAGAATTCAATGAGTAAAATAAATGGAAAACTGTAATATGTGGTACCATTAAGCTTTTTCTTTTCTTTTTTTTTCATCGAATTCTGCATACCGAACACACCTTGTCTGGCTGTCTAAAGTGGTAGATAGTAAGCAAATCAGTCTAGACGCGAGGCGCCGCGTTGGAAATATATTATCAAAAATTTAACGATGCGCTCCCCTACTAACTTAAGATTTTAGCTGAAGCGATCGTTCAGCAGCAGCAACAACATCAATTTTTCTTTTTCTTACCCGTCTCCGTCGGGCAAGTTTCTCAAGAAAAATCGATTCTGACCACAGGAGGAAGTCGTCGGCCCCATGAGCCCGGGCCCGGGACGATCGAGCTGAAAATCTCACGACATCCGTAAATCGTCTCCATCACTTCTTCTTCCCCAAGACGACGACGACCTTCCATGACGGCGTACGAAACGTTGCTGAGGCACTCGACGAGCGTAAGGTTTTTCAGAGAGACGGCATCGTACGGACAGCTGTACAGCGTGTAATTATATACACGGTAATTCAATAGTCGGCTCGAGGAGAGATTCAACGTCATCAGCCTCCTTGGAAGGCAGTCGTCGTGATCGTACAGCTGCACGGCGAAGTGGTCGTAGTATATTTCCCGAACGGCAGTCGTCATCTGTTTGCGCAATGCAAACGGCTCTGAGTTCTGTTTAGCACGTTTGTACCTTTGTTTTTAGTGGCAAGTTATCGATTGACAGAAAAAAATTTAATAGTAGTTTCGACATTATCAATCATAACGATTTAAGTAATAAGTTTAAACCAACATTTGGACAACATCTTCAAATTTTTATCAAACATACGATTTAAAATATAAATGTGAATGATGGAGGATGAATAAAATCCCATTCGTGTGGAGTGGAGATAGAGAAGTCGCTATTGGTTTATTTTATCAAAGGGACATTTATTACGTGCGTTCTATTGGTTGATGACGAAGGCCTTTTTAATTTCAGGAAATGTTCCTTACGAACGAGTGTCAGCTCATCTGTCCTAACTAATTTTTTAAGGGTTAATTCCCTATAACTCCCTTTCAAGTTTTCAACTTCCTTTTAAATACCCCTCGAATTATTTCTTCTTTATAAGCATCCATTTGAAAATTTCTTCCTTTTCAGTACCTAAAAAGCTCTTTTCAGCGTAAAAAGGACGAAAATACTCTTGTCTCACATATCAAAAAAGCTTAATTATTTTCACGAATTATACCAAAACAATTCGTTATTATACGAACAAAATTGGACATTATACCATAAAATGTTGAAATTATACCATCTTTTTCGTTATTGTACCAGTAAATAGCGTTATTATAATTTACAGCGAAACTGGACATAATTATAACAACTGATTTTGCAATTATACCACAAATTGTAGAAATTATACCATCTGTTGTCGTAATTATACCGATAGAATTGTACACTATACTAATTGGTATAATAATGATAACAGTTGATATAATTAGAATAACAGTTGGTATGATAAAAACACTTGGTATGATGTCCAATTTAAATAGCGTTATTATAATTTACAGCGAAATTGGAATTTATACCAACTGATTTTGATATTATACCAGAAATTATAGAAATTATACCATTTGTTTTCGATTATACCAATAAATAATGTTATTCGAATTTTATACAGCGAAATTGGACGTTATACCAACTGATTCTGAAATTATACCAGAAACTGTAGAAATTATACCAACTGTTGTCGTAATTATACCAACAAAATTGTACACTATATCATTTTGTATAATAATGATAACAGTTGGTATAGTTAGAATAACAGTTGGTATAATAATCAAAACAGTTGGTATGATGTCCAATTTAAATAGCGTTATTATAATTTACAGCGAAATTGGACGTTATACCAACTGATTTTGATATATACCAGAAATTGTAGAAATTATACCATTTGTTTTCGTTATTATACCAATAAATAACGTTATTCGTATACAGCGAAATTGGACGTCATACCAACTGATTTTGAAATTATACCAGAAACTGTAGAAATTATATCAACTGTTGTCGTAATTATACCAACAAGATTGTACACTATATCATGTGGTATAATAATGATAACAGTTGGTATAATAATCAAAACAGTTGGTATGATGTCCAATTTAATTTCAGAAAAGGGTATTTTCGTCCATTCACTGTTTGGGGTATTAAAAAAACACACAACTTTTTTGTAGATGGGTACTGAAAAGGAAGATTTTTGCCATATGTACTGATAAGGAAGTTCAAAACACGAAAGGGTCTGATAAGGAATTGACCCATTTTTAAACAAAAGGAATTTCGTACGGACCAAATTCATTCATTAAAAAAAGGTGAAACTCACTTAAATCCCTATTTGTCAAACTATCTATCACATAACTCCACCGTTTAAAAAAAATATCACTTAACTCCCCGTTTCATTGTTTGTACTAGTTTCTTCAGTCACACTGTACCTTTCTATGTTTATTGTTTATATAGTGTACCAGAATATGTTGATTTGGTGTACCTAAATGTGTTTGTATGGTGTATCTGCGGTGGATCGGGCACAAATCTGTGAAAAAATTAGGTACACTGTAACTACACATTTAGGTACATTATAGCAACGTATTGTGGTACACAATACAAACGTAGAATGGTACAGCGTGACTTCAAAATGTAGTACGAGTGAAACGGGGAGTTAAGTGATATTTTTCTCTAACTGGAAAATTATGTGATAGTAAGTTTGCAAGTAGGGATTTAAGTGATATTGTCCCTTAAAAAATGTTAGATAGGCTATTTCACCGCCCCACCAAAGTTTCTTGATTAGGAAGATGATTTCTTTTAGTAGCAATTTTTTTTTATTTTTTTTTAATTTGAAGATTCATATTAGTGCTCACAAGCTTGACTTCCTTCACATAGTCATTGCCTTATTCCTACAATTTTGCGCAGGGAGCAGCAGTGGTGAATTAATCGAATATATGTACTTTAATGACCCCCTTACGCCATCTTTTACACATATTTTACACCCCCTAGTGTAAAAACACATGAAATTTGGAAATTTTAATTACCTAAACATATGAAATTCAACAATGATCATACAACCTTAATTATTTTTATTTTCCATAAAATTCAACAACATCAGTTGCACGAGTTATTCAACAAATTAATATTATATTTAATTTAGTTTTCATTGTATATCTCCTTATAATCATTGAAATTTTATATTAACTTTAAAATATTAATACTTTTAAATTATTAATATAAATATTTATTTTATTTAATAAAATATTTATATAACATAAATATTTTGTTAACATACAAAAGAAAGAAAACAATTAGCTAAAGATAATATTGCCACATGGAACAGATATACACATTCATACCGAACAGACAAAGATCATATGAATCTTAGTACAAATAGGATTTTACTATACTACAGCTCTCTAACAAGGCCATCCCTGCAAATCGGACAAGTCCCATGATTTTGCAGCCACTCGTCTATACACTTAGCATGGAAATAGTGCCCGCACTGAGCCAAGTGCCTTACACTATCTCCCACGTTGTACTTCTCTAGGCATATCGAGCAATTCCAAGAATCGCTAGTAAGAAGTAACTCAGTTTGCGCTTCTTCGCCGAGAACTATCAGCTTCGTACTATCTTCAACTATGCACTTCTCAAGTCCGCCGCCGCCGCCTTCAAGCCGATGAGGTAAGGACGGCGGCGCATGATAAGTTAGGATTTTACGTTATTTTTATATTTCATAAAAGCATATTCCCGGTCTTTAATATTGTAATATATTTGAATATGATATGTTTATGTTTGCATTTCTGGTTTTGCAGACAGTGAGCAAAATGGACCTTATCAAATATATTCTCGTTAAAATCATGAGGGCAAATATTTACTCCAACTCCAAGCCCATATTCGATCAGCCCACAACCATCACATGAGAGGGAGGAGCACGTGGAGTCATGCAAGCAAGACTTATACGCACGCGGTTCGAGGCTGGACCAAGTCAAAGAATGACTTTGCAAACTTGCTCCACGTGAGATCATATTCAAACTCTTAATTATACCATAAGCGGCCCATTATGAAGACTTGCTAAGATAGGTGGCGTGCAATTCACCGAGAGAAAAGATCGTATCATATATCTATATTATCGGATACACAGAGAGACCCGTTCAAAGTGGAGTAAAGATCGGATAATTCTAGAGATATTTGAAATAGAATAAATCGACTCGCGACTATAAAAGGAGGGACGGAAAATAAAAACGATGGGATAAACTACGCTATTCTTGACGGCCGAGTGGCTGAAAATAAAGAAATAGGAGGGGACGACTTTTGACGGCGAAGAAGACTAGAGAAAGCTAAGAGCGATCCCGAGGGTCTCCAAGGCATTTCTCCGTCGTTCGCACGACGGAAGACGCCGCGGCGACGCGTGACGACTCGAGCATCGTGAGGGGCGAATTCTATACCTTTATTATCTCGTTTTCAACAATGTTTAATTCATTGTTGATTTCGTTTATTCCCATGTTAGCTTAATTTCTTTTGTGATTTAGACCATGTTAGGTCGGATTATGACTACGTATTAATGCAATTATTATTTTATTTAATTATATGATTTGAGTTATGTATTCTTTGTTTGTGCTTCATATGCGTACGTGTGATTGGCCTCCATGCGTATGATTATTGATTGGTTTATGAGACGGACTAAGTGATTAGACCGATTAGAACAAAATATTGAATACCACTACGTAAAACCGACCAGAGATGGAATTCGGTTTCGTATGTGTGATTTCCGAGACCTTAGGCGCCGAAAGCGTCTAAACTCGGGGAATTTCACGAAGATCGAATGCACGTATAGGAACTACAGTCATATAGACATATAGTTGATTGGTTCTCTATTTACGTAGGGTTGCTAGTTACGTGAATAACGGGTAGCACGTATGTTAGGAAATTCCACCTTGACTTGATTCATGTTGATTAGATAGATGATATTGCATAAAGACGTAGGAATATTTCGTGCCGAGCATGTGTCTTAATCACGTTCGTCGTTAACTGCTCTATCCTCACCCATTTTATTTGCGTTTATTTTATTATTTGCGTCTTTTATCTCTTTTATCGAATCATCAAAACTATAAAAATTCCGTTAGTCTAAATGACACGCTCGAATACTAGCAAGTATACTAGGTCGTGCAAGTAGTATAAAATGGACAAGTCCAAGTATCGATCCACGAGGACAGCTCAATTAATTTAAGATATTATTCTGGAATTTAATTTAGACTAAAACGAGTTTTTATGTTTTTGTGGATTTAATAAAATAAAATGCTAGTAAAAAAAATAACATAATTAAACAAGGAAGAAAATGGATAAATCAACGACGGATGTGGTCAAGGCACGTGTTCGGCACAAATTATTCCTACGTATTAGATTGATTTTATCTAAACAATATAAATCTAATTAAGGTAGAAATTCCTAAAATAATCGCTACCCGTTTGTCCCGCAATAGCTATCCTATGCGAGAGTGAACCAATCAACTATATTTCTATATGACTGTAGTTACTCCGCACGCATTCGGCTTTATGAATTTCCCCGAGTTTAGACGCTTTCGGCGCCTAAAATCTCGAAAACCACACGGACGAAACCGAATTCCATCTCTGGTCGGTTTTACGTCGTGGTACACGTTATCTATTGTTCTAACCGGTCTAATCACTTTGTCCGTCTCATAAACCAATCAAATATCGTGCACATGTTGATCAGACATACGCAAGCATTAAACACAGATAACGAACACGTAATTTAAATTATATAATTAAATAAAATACCAATAGCACTAACACGCAATAATAGTTCGGCCTAACATGCCCTTAACCACAAGAACTCAAAGCATATTAATACATGTAAACAACAATGAATCAAAAGGACGCAACATTGTAACCGAAATATTAAAAGATAAAGTTAGAATTCGTCCCTCACAGTCTTTGGTCGTCTCTACGTTCTCGGGGTTGTAGGAGGCTTCTGGCGGGGGCTCGTCTCAGCTTTCTCTCTTGGCCTTCGTCTGCACAGCGGCTGCCTCGTTTCTGTTTCAGCTCCTCTCAGTCACTCGGTTCAGTTCCAGTTTCAGCTTCATAGGAACTCTGTCACAGCCCCGCTATTCTGTCACTGCTTCTATCCCGCTGCCCTCCTTCAGTTTCCTAGTTGATTTGCCCGTAAAAGCACCTCGGTTGCAGCTCCCATCATAAGCATTCAGCCGAAGCTGCGTCTGTTTTGTCACAACGAACGCAAGCCCCAAATCTGCCCCGTCTTTGCAGCAGCGCCTCGGGTTTTTCAGCGCAGCAGTCGTCGAGCTCTCAGCCCTTCGCGTTCAGTTATAGCTTCCGCTCGAACTCCCACTCAGACCTCTCTTGTTCTACCGTGTGTGTTGAGTGCTCTGCCAAATATTCGTTCGGTGGCCTTGAGCATGAGCTTTTGGGGAATAATAACTATTTCAAGCTCTCCGTTTCTCTCCGTTGCGATCCTTTCTTCTTTAATAGACGTGGAAACCTGTTCTACTTCACGCGTGCGTATTGGAATTCTTCGATAATTCATTTTTTCAACGACAACATAAAAGTAACGCAGCCTTGAGAGATATCGCAACCAAGATCTGATTTCTTCTGCCTTGAAACATGTGATTATGACTTTTGTGCGTTGTACTTGGCTTATCTCTTCTTGCTTGAGGGTCCACCACACCTAATTTAACCTTCAATCATTGATGTGTTATGGGCTCATTTAGGTCATTTCATGGGCTGGTACTTGGGCCTCTACGCTTCGTTAGTAATGGCATGCGGCACATTTTGTTGATGAACTAAGTGCTCGTTCGTAGAGTTGTGATGTAATTGCATGGTATTTTCGCTTGTCACTTGACTTGTCTCCGCATGGTTTTCTCCTATTCTGTCCAAGTCCAAATATTCCCGTATTTTCTATCTTTTGCTCTGATGTCTCCAAAATACGAAATATAAATATAAACCCAAAATATCAAGGAAATTTGGATAAGTAATGGCTGAAAACACATGTTTATGGGCCATAAAATACTGAAAATCCTAACTTATCAACAACCCCCAAACTAGCTTCGATCGTCCTCGATCGTAAGAGCGGAGTAAACTAAATCAAGTTAGGATTTTACGACGTCACCAAATGAACGCTCATGTTTATGCTCAGGAAATTAAAAGCACAGTTGATCGAGATCGTCATCAGCTAATGAATGATCCAGCTAAACATGAGACATGAAATGATTCGCAATCATATCATAGCACAAAAATATTTCCAAATCCTAACACGTATCAAGTGACAACTCTCACATGGATCGCTCAATTCGCTCAAAGTGTTTTGGTGGGATCTGTATAAAAACGCTCAATTCACAACATAGAAAGATACTATTTTAAGCTTGCAATATATCACACCATGTTCATATAGTAGATATCGTGAACGTATCAAAAGGTCTTTATCAAGGTTGTAATGGGGCTCAAGGTAATAAGGGTGTGATATGTGGGATGAGTGAGGTACTATGGTCAAGCATATTAGTTACTAAATCGCTTTCTCTGTCTATACTCGATAGCACAAAATACGACTCAAACAATGGAGACTCATACTACTATAAAAACAAACTCAAAAATAATACTAAGAACTCAAGAAACTAATTCTGAAAATTGTAACGCTCTTTTTTTTTTTTTTTTTTTTTTTTCAAATCATTTTTTTTAATATATTATTTTTTTCTCTTTTTTTTTTCTTCGATACTTTTTTTTTCTTTTTTTTTTTCGATCTCTCTTTTTTTTTTTTCAAAAATAAAAAAATAAAAATAAAGTAGACTACCACAACCAGATAAACAAGCCGTAATCTCTTTTTTTTTTCTAAACTAATTGACTCAATACTCTGAAGCGACTAGTAAGCTAACATGCTGACAATGGGTTTGAGGATGAAGGATAAAATAACAGGATAAACGGCTAAATATCGTGGCTCCAAATTAAAGAAAATAAGGATAACAAGGCTCAAATGGGCTTACTAATTGATAATTATGTCGGGTACGGAGATATTTAGGCCAGTGGCTCATCCTAATTGCCTTCATCATTTTCGTACACAAAAATCCACGATGATATTGACATGCATAACAGAGCAAGTTCGAAAATAATCAGACTATGCGTGACACTCATGACAAACACCGAGCAAGTATTGTGTTGCTCTATTTTTTTTGTGCTCAAAACTCACAATATTTTCTGGGTTTGTGTCTCATGATACGTACTATTTTTTTGAAGCAATCAATGGTCAGATAATCATGCTAATATCAAAACACGTAACATGCAGAACTTTCACACACAATGAGCTGAATCTTATCTCGACACAAGCAAAATTTCAAAAAATTTCATCAGGAGTTTTCACAAGTGACGTTCAAATCCTAACATTGATCAGTTAAACCAACTAACAAATCGAAGAGATCGGTATCATATAAAATCTAGCATGTGTCACCCCACCCCCAAACTAATTTGTACATTGTCCTCAATGTATAAAAATTTAAAGCAAAGAAAGAGTTTAAGTGACACTGCCCTGAATAATACGTTGATCGATGCGAAGCGAGTTGTGAGAAGACTTCCTTCATATATTGAGCTACTTTTGCGAACGAACCACCCCAAACTGACTATGAACCTGCGAGGAAACATAACTCGACGGCACCGTGATTCGAATTGTGAAAATAAAATCAAAAGCAAAACACACTTAAGATACGATGCAATATATATAACTTTAATTCGAAAAATAATAATGCGTAGATAGTACTTGGGTTGCCTCCCAAGAAGCGCTCCTTTTATAGTCGATAGCTCGACTCCTGTTCGTCTAGACGGTCCACGATTATGTATGTTCAGAAGAAGTACTGAACATTTTGATTTCAACTTTTTGGAGAGGAGTTTGATCTCGGAGTGATATAGCTTCATGTGGTTGCAGTCTTTAAACTCTCTCCATAGGTCGACTTTCGGATCCCAACTAACGTAAACATCAACGATCACCAGCGTCTTAACAAATTCCTCCGTGACTATGCCCTTCGAGTGATCTGTTGAATTCATAGCCGCTCGTAGAAACGGATCAAAACTCTCAGGTTCCATCTTTCTCTTCTCCACAAAATTGTATGATGCAAATTCCTCGCTTTTTGTCGTTCGCTCAATATCTTGGTGAACTACGCAGTCAACGACTTTAAAACTCTCGCACCACTCGATTTTGACAACAGCCTTGTCGGTTGGAAGCATATGCTCGGCAATTTTCTGATCAGTAGATGATTCGGGTTTTTCTTTCGACGTCGCATGACTAGGAATATCCTCAAGGACTTCCGGAAGGCTCGGCTTTGTTGGAATGGAATATACAGTAGCCTCTGCGGGTTGATCGGCTTTTTCTGGATCGATCTCATCTTCATTTTCATTTAGTTCCAACATTGGTTCTCGTGATGTTTCATAGGCCAGCTGAATTACTTCTGTGTCCTCTTTCGGATTTGTCTCTATGTCGCTCGTGAGTGCAAAAACTGCATTCTTAAGTTTTTCCACTTGGAATGTCAAACTCTTCATCGTCGCTTCTAAACTGTTAGAGCTCGTATTGACAAAGCTGTTTGAATTCCGGTATCGCTCTTCAGCTTGTCGACCCTGGTCAGCCAGTCTCTCGAGCGCTTTCTCCCAGGCTGCTTTCTCTTTTTGAGGCGATGAATTATCGTTAGCCGAAAAATAATCTGAGCAGTCGCCTTCGTCTGAGTAGTGCATGTCGTTATAACATTTTTGTGGATAATTTTGGTTGAATTGCGGTACATGGTCTGCAGAATATGATGCTCTCGTAGAATCTCCGTACCGATAATCCCAATATTTTGTGTTGTCAGGTGCTTCATATTGATTATTCTCCCCTCGCCTGACGTACCATCCGAGAGGTTTATACTTGCATTGACTAGTTAGATGTGAACATCCACACCAGTCGCATTCTAGTTCATCATCAGATGTCTCGTAGGACTCGGGAGAATATCTTGAATATCGTTCCATCTGCAAAACACAAACGAGAAAGATGAGAGTATCACAGTAATAATAATAATACAACAATAATAAAAAAATGATGATGACGATAATGATGATAATAATCAAGATAAAATAAATATTTATATAAATATATTTTTTTAAACTCTTTTTTTTTTAGAAAATAGTAATAAAAATAATAGAAATAAAAATATTTAAACTAAAATTCAGAATATATTTTAAAATTAATATTTCCGCTATCCCCGGCAACGGCGCCAAAAACTTGACACGCTCGAATACTAGCAAGTATACTAGGTCGTGCAAGTAGTATAAAATGGACAAGTCCAAGTATCGATCCACGAGGACAGCTCAATTAATTTAAGATATTATTCTGGAATTTAATTTAGACTAAAACGAGTTTTTATGTTTTTGTGGATTTAATAAAATAAAATGCTAGTAAAAAAAATAACATAATTAAACAAGGAAGAAAATGGATAAATCAACGACGGATGTGGTCAAGGCACGTGTTCGGCACAAATTATTCCTACGTATTAGATTGATTTTATCTAAACAATATAAATCTAATTAAGGTAGAAATTCCTAAAATAATCGCTACCCGTTTGTCCCGCAATAGCTATCCTATGCGAGAGTGAACCAATCAACTATATTTCTATATGACTGTAGTTACTCCGCACGCATTCGGCTTTATGAATTTCCCCGAGTTTAGACGCTTTCGGCGCCTAAAATCTCGAAAACCACACGGACGAAACCGAATTCCATCTCTGGTCGGTTTTACGTCGTGGTACACGTTATCTATTGTTCTAACCGGTCTAATCACTTTGTCCGTCTCATAAACCAATCAAATATCGTGCACATGTTGATCAGACATACGCAAGCATTAAACACAGATAACGAACACGTAATTTAAATTATATAATTAAATAAAATACCAATAGCACTAACACGCAATAATAGTTCGGCCTAACATGCCCTTAACCACAAGAACTCAAAGCATATTAATACATGTAAACAACAATGAATCAAAAGGACGCAACATTGTAACCGAAATATTAAAAGATAAAGTTAGAATTCGTCCCTCACAGTCTTTGGTCGTCTCTACGTTCTCGGGGTTGTAGGAGGCTTCTGGCGGGGGCTCGTCTCAGCTTTCTCTCTTGGCCTTCGTCTGCACAGCGGCTGCCTCGTTTCTGTTTCAGCTCCTCTCAGTCACTCGGTTCAGTTCCAGTTTCAGCTTCATAGGAACTCTGTCACAGCCCCGCTATTCTGTCACTGCTTCTATCCCGCTGCCCTCCTTCAGTTTCCTAGTTGATTTGCCCGTAAAAGCACCTCGGTTGCAGCTCCCATCATAAGCATTCAGCCGAAGCTGCGTCTGTTTTGTCACAACGAACGCAAGCCCCAAATCTGCCCCGTCTTTGCAGCAGCGCCTCGGGTTTTTCAGCGCAGCAGTCGTCGAGCTCTCAGCCCTTCGCGTTCAGTTATAGCTTCCGCTCGAACTCCCACTCAGACCTCTCTTGTTCTACCGTGTGTGTTGAGTGCTCTGCCAAATATTCGTTCGGTGGCCTTGAGCATGAGCTTTTGGGGAATAATAACTATTTCAAGCTCTCCGTTTCTCTCCGTTGCGATCCTTTCTTCTTTAATAGACGTGGAAACCTGTTCTACTTCACGCGTGCGTATTGGAATTCTTCGATAATTCATTTTTTCAACGACAACATAAAAGTAACGCAGCCTTGAGAGATATCGCAACCAAGATCTGATTTCTTCTGCCTTGAAACATGTGATTATGACTTTTGTGCGTTGTACTTGGCTTATCTCTTCTTGCTTGAGGGTCCACCACACCTAATTTAACCTTCAATCATTGATGTGTTATGGGCTCATTTAGGTCATTTCATGGGCTGGTACTTGGGCCTCTACGCTTCGTTAGTAATGGCATGCGGCACATTTTGTTGATGAACTAAGTGCTCGTTCGTAGAGTTGTGATGTAATTGCATGGTATTTTCGCTTGTCACTTGACTTGTCTCCGCATGGTTTTCTCCTATTCTGTCCAAGTCCAAATATTCCCGTATTTTCTATCTTTTGCTCTGATGTCTCCAAAATACGAAATATAAATATAAACCCAAAATATCAAGGAAATTTGGATAAGTAATGGCTGAAAACACATGTTTATGGGCCATAAAATACTGAAAATCCTAACTTATCACTAAATTTGAATTAGGAATGTTTTCTTAGAATTAATCGAGCTGTCTTCGTGGATCGATACTCGGACTTCGTCCGTTTTATACTACTTGCACGACCTAGTACACTTGCTAGTATTTGAGCGTGTCAAGTTTTTGGCGCCGTTGCCGGGGACAGCGGTATATTAGTTCTAGGAGTTATTCTAAGTTTTAGTTTAGACCTTTTAGTTATTTTTATATTTTTATTATTATCATCATAATTCTTATTATTATTACTATTATTATTATTATTATTATTATATACATTGATACTCTCATCTTTCTCGTTTGTGTTTTGTAGGATAAGGGATGCAGCGATACTCGCAATGTCCTCCCGAGATCTATGCGTCATGCGATAATGAACTGGAGTGCGATTTTTGCGGATGCCGACATCTCACTAGTGAATGCAAGTACAATCGTTACAAGCCTCCACAATCGTGGTATGATGGAAGAGGGGAGAATTTCTACTCGTACACCGGCGATTATCCACATTCTCCCTCGTATGATTACTTTGCTCCACCTCAAAAAGAAAAAGCCGCTTGGGAGATAGCGCTCGAAAAGATGGCAGGGTCGTATGAGCAACCATTAATTCAAAAACATGCCCAACAACAGATTGATCCGCCCCAAAAGAAAAAAGCCGCTTGGGAGATAGCGCTGGAGAAGATGGCAGTGATACAAGAAGACAGTAGTCGTACATCTACTTCTACGAGTTTTCAGAGTCTAAAAGCGGAGTTGGAAAATCTGACGGCCCAATTGAAAAAGCTAAAAAATGTGGTGTCTGCACGCGAACAAGAAGTACCCTCGAGCCACATTGAGCCAAATCCAGAAGAGCACATAGAAGCCATTCCATTGAATTGTGAAATAACTCAAGAATCGGTGTTGGAACCAAGTAAAGCTAACGATGAGATCGAGTTAGAAAAACCCGATCAACCCGCAAAGGCTACTGTAGATTTCGTTCCAGCAGAGCCGAATCTCCCAGAAGTTCTTGAGGAATTGGAGGATCGCCAAGAAACTAGTGAGGATGAAAGCAAGAATTTCGCAGTACATAATGTCGTGGAAAAGAGAAAGATGGAACCCGAGACTTTCGATCCGATTCTACGCTTGGTTATGAGGTCACCGTATCATTCAGATGGCATATTCGCTGAGGAATTCGTTAAGGCATCGATGATCGTTGATTTCACCATTATTTGGGAGCCGAAAGTCGACCCATGGAGAGAGTTTAAAGATTGCGACCACGCAAAGTTGTACCATTCTGAGATCAAACTTCTCTCCAAAAAGATGAAATCAAGGTGTTCAGTACTTCTACTGAACATGCAGAGTCGTGGACCTTCAACAGGAACGAGAGTCGAGCTAACGACTATAAAAACAGCGCTTCTTGGGAGGCAACCCGAGGCTACCGATGCATATATATTATTATTTTTTTTCGTCCTATTTTATTTTTCGTTTAATAAAAATTTGCTCTCACGGTGCCGTGTAGTCATGTTCTCTCGCAGGCTCATAACTAGTTTGGGGGTTGCCCGTTCGCGATGGTTGCTTGTTTACTGTGGAGCAACCAAGTCTTCTACATCGATCGACGCAAAATTCAGGGCAGTGTCACTTCTACTCTCTCTTTGCTTTTATTTTATACACTGAGGACAGTGTACTATTTAGTTTGGGGGTGGGATGTGACACATGCTAGATTTAATTTGCTTACATGTTAGGTTTCGATGTGTCCTGGTCTGTTTAGTGGGTATAACCGACGAAAGTTGCGATTTGACGTCATCTGTGGAATCTCCTGTCTATGATGAAAATTTTTAAAATTTTTCGTGTCGTGATATGATTCGACGAATTGAGTGTGACAGTCTCACATGTTGCATTGTCGTGATATTAGCATGATTATTTGGCTATATTGACTGCTTTAGGATAGTATTGCGTATCATGAAGCACAAACCCAGTTATATATGTGAGTTTTTGAGCCTTCAGAGATTAATTCAGAGGAACTCATTATGCTCGGTGTTTATTCTTGTGTGACACGCATGGACTGATTATTTTCGAACTTGCTCTGTTATGCATGTCAATGGTTACTAAGTGGATTTTTATGTGCGAAAATGAGAAGGGCACTAGGATTGAGTCACTGGCCTAAATATTTCTCTACCTTACGTATTTACTACTTAGTGAGCCCCTTTGAGCCTTATTTGATTTATTTGTTGACTTGGAGCCCATATACTTAGCCTAATTGCCTCAAATTTAGCCTTTACGACCCCGTATCAACGTGTTAATTTATCGATAAAATTCAAAAGTGGCTTGTTGGTTGAGAATGAGCTAATCGTCGATGCTTGTTAGTTATAAACTCGTCCTGTGATATAGATCTCTCGTCGTAATATTGCAGCGGACTAGAAACCTCTCCCTTCGATAAGACGAAAAAAAAAAAGAAAACATAGGAGGGGCTGGTTCGAAAAAAAAAAAAAGAGAGAAAGAAAAAAATAAAAAAGAAGAAAAGAAAAGAAAAGAAAAGCGAAAAAAAAAACGAGCGAGAAGAGCAAAAAAAAGGAAAAAGGACGAGTCGAGTGAAAATAGGCACGGCGTTAGAAGAGCGAAATAAGTGGTTAGAAGAGCGATTCGATGAGTTACACGTTTGATACTTTTAGCTCACTTTCCCATATGACGCACCCTTCAATACCCGGGCCCCATTACAACCCTTAATGAAAGACCCTTTGATTCATGCATGACTTCTACTATGTGACTATGATGTGATATATTTGCAAGCATAGAGTAATATCTTTTCATGTCGTGCATTGAGCGTTTTTTTTATACAGATCCCTTTCAAAAACACTTCGAGTACTTGAGCGACCCTTGTGAGAGTTGTGGATTGATGCGTAGTACGATTCTAGAAATGTCTGTCATGCTATGATAAGATTGCAACATATTACCTCATGCCTCGTGTTTTGACTAGATCGCTCATAGTTGATGATTATCTCGACTTTATATGCTTTTACGTTTTCTGAGATGAAACAGGAGAATTTCATTGACTGATGTTTTATAATCCTAACTTGACTTAGTTTTATTCCGCTATCGCGATCGAGGACGATCGAAGCTAGTTTGGGGGTTGTTGATAAGTTAGGATTTTACGTTATTTTTATATTTCATAAAAGCATATTCCCGGTCTTTAATATTGTAATATATTTGAATATGATATGTTTATGTTTGCATTTCTGGTTTTGCAGACAGTGAGCAAAATGGACCTTATCAAATATATTCTCGTTAAAATCATGAGGGCCAATATTTACTCCAACTCCAAGCCCATATTCGATCAGCCCACAACCATCACATGAGAGGGAGGAGCACGTGGAGTCATGCAAGCAAGACTTATACGCACGCGGTTCGAGGCTGGACCAAGTCAAAGAATGACTTTGCAAACTTGCTCCACGTGAGATCATATTCAAACTCTTAATTATACCATAAGCGGCCCATTATGAAGACTTGCTAAGATAGGTGGCGTGCAATTCACCGAGAGAAAAGATCGTATCATATATCTATATTATCGGATACACAGAGAGACCCGTTCAAAGTGGAGTAAAGATCGGATAATTCTAGAGATATTTGAAATAGAATAAATCGACTCGCGACTATAAAAGGAGGGACGGAAAATAAAAACGATGGGATAAACTACGCTATTCTTGACGGCCGAGTGGCTGAAAATAAAGAAATAGGAGGGGACGACTTTTGACGGCGAAGAAGACTAGAGAAAGCTAAGAGCGATCCCGAGGGTCTCCAAGGCATTTCTCCGTCGTTCGCACGACGGAAGACGTCGCGGCGACGCGTGACGACTCGAGCATCGTGAGGGGCGAATTCTATACCTTTATTATCTCGTTTTCAACAATGTTTAATTCATTGTTGATTTCGTTTATTCCCATGTTAGCTTAATTTCTTTTGTGATTTAGACCATGTTAGGTCGGATTATGACTACGTATTAATGCAATTATTATTTTATTTAATTATATGATTTGAGTTATGTATTCTTTGTTTGTGCTTCATATGCGTACGTGTGATTGGCCTCCATGCGTATGATTATTGATTGGTTTATGAGACGGACTAAGTGATTAGACCGATTAGAACAAAATATTGAATACCACTACGTAAAACCGACCAGAGATGGAATTCGGTTTCGTATGTGTGATTTCCGAGACCTTAGGCGCCGAAAGCGTCTAAACTCGGGGAATTTCACGAAGATCGAATGCACGTATAGGAACTACAGTCATATAGACATATAGTTGATTGGTTCTCTATTTACGTAGGGTTGCTAGTTACGTGAATAACGGGTAGCACGTATGTTAGGAAATTCCACCTTGACTTGATTCATGTTGATTAGATAGATGATATTGCATAAAGACGTAGGAATATTTCGTGCCGAGCATGTGTCTTAATCACGTTCGTCGTTAACTGCTCTATCCTCACCCATTTTATTTGCGTTTATTTTATTATTTGCGTCTTTTATCTCTTTTATCGAATCATCAAAACTATAAAAATTCCGTTAGTCTAAATTTGAATTAGGAATGTTTTCTTAGAATTAATCGAGCTGTCTTCGTGGATCGATACTCGGACTTCGTCCGTTTTATACTACTTGCACGACCTAGTACACTTGCTAGTATTTGAGCGTGTCAGCGCACTTTCGGCGATTTGCGCCCTTACGGAATTCGTCATTGCAAGGTTATCTTCCACGGAAACGGCGTTACTGCGTTCGTTTGCTATAGTTTTCAAGAAACGCAAGAAAATGGCCACTCCGACGAATGCTGCGGACACGACGGCGATCGTGATGAAGATCGGGGACTTGAAAAAACTCGCCTTTTTCCTCTGGGTATCTGAGTAAAAGAGAAAAAAAGTAAGCGAAGCCCGCCAAGCATATTCTAACCAACAATCCTCAAGGGGTTTAATCTACCTATCCACTCGAGCACACAGTTCAAAGTGGGCTTAAAATCCGACACTTGCACCTTACACATTGCCCTACTCGTGTTGGTACGCAAATCAGTGTGTTTCAACTCTATCCCGGCGTGCCGAATTTTATGCTCAAATGGGTTATGCCAAGTGGGCTTAAAATTCGACATGTGGGCAGCCGCACACATCGTCCCCATATTAGTACCCCAATCAGTTTGTTTCGCTCTATACTCGCGTGTCGGTGGGCTTAAAGTTTGGCACGTGCCACCTTACAGACAGTCGCACCCCACCCATGTTCTTAGTTACTAATTATAATTTATATTATTACTATACACATTATTATAAATATATAATTAGTTTTATGCCCCGTGCATTTCACCGGTGTAAAATATGTGTAATTAATATAACATTCTTCTATAACAATAATAATATAAGTTAAGTGGTTTAAAGTGAAAATAAAGTATTTCTCACTTTGTTAGTGGGCGGTTTTTCCAGGAGAGTCGAAAGAGACTTGGGATGGTGGAAAACCATCTGTTTATTTGTTAATATAATGAAAATGGACATGTGTCGCAAACAAAAGCAAACTACATTTCATTGTATATATAAGATTATCAAAACCATAAGTACATCAAACATATTTTTTGTTTTTTGCTTATAAAATTGTATTTCATAAATAAGAAAATAAAAGAAAATTTAATAATGTAGCGGGCCCAATTTGGCCCACGGCCCGTCAGCCCATCTGGGCCTGGGGGTCGGGCCAAATAGGCCCAATCATGTTTCGAGTTTATCAAATTTAAGCCCAAACCCAGTCTTTTTAGGGCCGGTCTAGCCCATGGGCTCCGGCCCAATTTTTGAGCTCTAACTTAGATTATACTAAGACCGAGCAGCCATAAAAAAATCCAGTCACAAAACATACCTGGTACCGGGGAACCATAATAGATGCAGTAATCGCAAAAAGAGTAATCCCAATATAACTCGAGATCGTTAGAAATCCCATACGGATAGTTATTATCGTTCGAAACCGGGATTTGCGCGCTAACGATCGGTTCGCATCCGTACTTCGTCCTCATCGCCTGCGGCGCCGATTGCGCGGCTATGGTGACGTTCGTCGAGTTGCTGAGGCATTCGATCGGAAGATAGAGAGATTTCACGGAATTTCTCGGACAAGCGTAGTAAGTGTACTCCGCGTGGAACATCGAATACAATGGGCTCGGCGAGAGACCTCTCATGAGCCTTTGGGGCGTGCAGTCGCCGGGATCGACCAAGGTGATTTTCTTCGCATAATAGTCGATCGACTTCACTTTGAATTCGCCTAATAGCGTTAGGTTTATCGTGAGCTTCCCTTGATCGGCGCATTTCAGGCCGATGTAATAAGACGATGGACACGATTCTATTTTCTGACGATTTGGGTCTAAAGTGAAAGGGGACATAATGGGGAGTTCGTTCGATTCGCAATATGTGATTGGGCACGGAATTTCTGAGCTGATTATCGTCGTCGCGAAAATTGCGAGGAAGAGGAGGAGATGAATATGGTGCACTGTGGAAGCCATTTTTTTATTTTTTTTTATTTGGTAATGGGTGAGACATAAATACGGTCAAGCCGGCCTTAAAGGCGTACTTAAAGAATTGCTTCGATGACTTGGCGAAAGGATTATAGATATGGAGAACTGAAAGTAACTCGGAGAACTGACAAAGAAGTACAGACAAAGAAGGCTTGCGTTGGTCCGTGTTCCGACAAGCAAGGTGTTGACTTGAAGAAATGTGTCTTGATTTGTGCAAAGTTGAAGGCTATCATGATCGATCGCCTAATTTATTAATATCCAACGGTGATTACAATGATTAAAGACAAAGAAGCTGCTATACTATACATAGGTTGTAACTATCTATGCAAGTAGCACCATAGTTCGAGCCAAGTAACGACCTTTATCAAGGCTTCACTTCAAATTATATAACACGGGCGCACTCAAATTTAAATTGCCGTTATGTTAAAGTGTACTATTACAAGCTTTTACCATTTGAAAATAAAATGCAACTTCATGGCGACCGATCTACAAGCATAGGTGCTGTAATAATACCCGTAAATTTGGCATCGAGGGACGCCCTAAGTTACGTCTGACCTCGTTAAGACGACCTGTTTTTTGAACAGCTTGACGAAATGCGCGCAGCAACCTATGCAGATTATGGACGGCATTACGAACACCATAAACGATACCATCGCAAAAGCTACGATCAAAACGCTGTCGGGGACCAATTCTGCAATACAAATAGTACACCGAGTCATGGCACACGTCGGCAGCTTCTACTCGATATTATGAGGCCCTATCCGTAATAAAGAAGACTCTCGACGACAACTATCGGATAATATGTGAATTTCAAAAGAAAAAAAAAAGAAACCTTGAACAACATACAAACTTAAGCTTCCAATGAGACATTGGTCTAGTGGTCAAGGAGCAGCAGGCCTCAAGAATTTGTGGGTTATCGTGGGATCAAATCACCCCTCCCATAATTCTTGAGCTGTCCACATGGGGTTTTATGGAGACCTAGTCTCACCCCCGAAATGTGCGGCGTAAGCCTCCTAGCTGGTTGAGTGGGGATACTCCAGTGTCGTAACAAAAAAAGCATACAAACTTAAGCTCTTAGGTGAAGTGATCACTCTATACGACGTTAAGAGCTCATGCACCAAAGATGCCATGGATACAACGAATCCTAACGTGTCTGGTATGCAGAATCCAATTTGGAAAATAAATGAAAAACTGTAATCGCACGAGCGTACAACGGTCTGACGCGCACCATTAGGCTTTTTCTTTTCTTTTCTTTTTCTTTTTCCAATTGAATTCTGAACATACCCCGTCTAAAGTCGTAGCTACTAAGCAAATCAGCCCAGACGCGTTGAAAATATATTATGAAAAAAATTTAACGAGACGCTTCCTAGCTACTACTAGCTTTAGCTTTTAGCCGAAGCGATCATTGTTCATTCAGCAGCAGCAACAACATCAATTTTTCTTTTTTCTTACCCGTCTCCGTTGGGCAAGTTTCGCAAGAAACCGATTCCCACCACAGGACGAAGTCGTCGGCCCTGTGAGGCGGGACGATCGAGCTAGAAATCTCGCGACATCCGTAAATCCCCTCCATCACTTCTTCTTCTTCCCCCAAGACGACCTTCCACGACGGCATACGAGGCGTTGCTAAGGCACTCGACGAGCGTAAGGTTTTCCAGAGAAACGACCTCGTACGGACAGCTGTACAGCGTGTATTTCTGATCAAAGTGCGTCGTCATTCGGCTCGAGGAGAGATTCAACGTCGTCAGCCTTTTGGGAAGGCAGCCGTGGGGATCGTAGAGCTGCACGGCGGAGTATCCGTAGGATATTTCCCGAACGTAAAAGTCTCCCGAGAAGGGGAGATTTAGGACGACGGGTTTGCTGGTGCTGTTATTGTCTGCTGCGGCGCATCTTAGGTCGATGTAATCGCTGCATTCTGTTGTAGGAGTTTGGCCTCTGAGCTTGAAAGGGAATCGAATGGGCAGGCTTGCGTTTGCCCCGCAGTAAGAAGTCGGGCAATGGTCGTCGCCCTTCTTCGACTCGACGGATGAAACGAATAAGGAGAAGATAACGAAGGAGAATCGAGTAAGGATGTTCATGTGTTGTGTAAAATCTCAAAGTCTGTGTGTATGTTATGTTTGTATTGAATATATGAATGAGGAGTGGTATACATTAATTTTTATTTATCTATTTTTCGGATTTCACGAAGTCTGTGAGTAGTTGAAGACGAGGGAGGATATATGCTATAAAAATAGTCGAGACTCGGACGGCAGTCTTCGTCTTAATTCATTTGCCAATTTAGAGTTCTCAAATGTGAAGGAAACTCGTCGACACAGTTGATCAACGAACCAAACTTTTATTAATAGGGTGGTTTTGGGAAGAGCATCTATAACCAATAGCCAAGATCACGAAAATAAAGTAATATCAACTCACTCATACCCAAAACGCATACTCAAAATGAGTTTGTAGCCTTCTCTCTCATCTGCAGTTTTAGAGTGGGGGAATATGTTTGCAAGATTACAATATACGTCCATTTATTATTTAATTATTAAAGTACCCATATAAACTAAAAAATAAATAAATGATTTAAAATGATGTTAATGATAAGTATTTTCTCGAATTTATTTTATGGAAAACATTGATTTGATTATTCATTTTCTAAAAAAATTTATTCGAATTTAATATAATATGCGGTATAAATGTGTAAAGCTTTAAAATATACGAGTAATATTGAAAGTTGGGTCGAAGAACATATCCATTCTTAGTGCTTTCAATTTGACGGGCCGGGCCGGGCGGGCCTTAAAAACTGGAGCCCACCTAGCCCCGCGGCGTGCCGCGGGCCTGGCCAGGCCCGCCATATAAGAAAGGATTTTTATTTATTTAAATTTTAAAATTTTTAGTTTACTAATAAATGTTTATTAATTATGGTATTTATTAAAAAATAAGTATAAATATGCCATTAATTATGTATTTAATAATAAATATGACATTAATTAGATATAGTTAATGAATTAATGAATCATTAATTAAATTATTTCATTAATTTAATATTTATTTTCCATATAATATATAATAATTACTTAAGCTGGTAAGCCGGCCCGCGGGCTAGCCCGCCCGCCAAAGCCCGCGGCTCGAATTTAGCAGGCCTCCCGACAATTATCGGGCCGGATCGGACCAGTCCGATTTACCTCGGGCCGATGGATCGTAGGCCCAAGCCCATGGCTTTATGGGCTGGACCAGCCCGTCGGGCCTAATTTTTTTAAGAAAATGTACTTTTTGATTTAAAAATCGTTTATTTATTCAAACTAATTATAATTTATACTAATACGATACACATTATTTCAAAGATATGTATATGTGTATATAAATCTTATATCGCATCAATTCCTCAAAAAATATTATTTTTAATTACAAAATTGAATTTTATAACACATGTACATGTAAGAGAAACACTTTATTAAGAGTGTTCTAGAAGGTTCTGGACAGTAAGAGAAGTTAACAGACTCGTCAGAAAATTATAACATGATTGTTTTAGAACAGTACCACATTACCTGCAAATAATACCACATGTCTGATAGAAAGACAATACCAACCGAAATTATGACACATTGTCTGGTACAGATACCACAAAATACGCTTTTCACTATAACATCTTTAATTAAACAAATTTTGTTCGTAAATGCACTTTTTTTTTCGAATGTATAAGATTGATGTTCATGTAAGTATGTGATTTCATGGCAAGATAAGGCTGGCTCATCCGGCCTGGAAGAAGGAGAGGTGAACAGGGGGTAGGCCACAGAAGTTAAACCACCAAATTCCTTTAAAAGACATGTTATGCGAATGTCAATATGTGAAAGTTGAGATCAATAGTCATGATAGTCATTCATTGCAAAACCATAGACTATCATCTCTTCCAATGGAACATAACATTATGAATTACATCATGAACGTATTCAAAGTTCGACATTAAACCACAAATAACATTTGATACATCATAAACCCTAAACTCGAAACCTCGAACACTAGATCCGAGGCTCGAACCCTAAACCCTAAACTCGAAATCCCGACAGTAGCTGTTAATAATGATCAGTAACATATGAAGTAAAGAAAAAAATAGAAATTGATATGTAGGTAACAAGGCACTACAATACGAGTAACGCGATACATAATCACAATAACAGTTTAATGTGTAATTAGTTTAGGTTATGATTTCCATTTTATATTGTAAACATGCTACATTCACAAAAATATATAACTTTACGAAGTTTTAAATAAAAATATATTAGTTTACGCAAAAAATACGTGGAGGCTATGTAATCGAAGAAGTTGAAGTTAATAGTAAGAAAACAAGTAGGCCTCTTCATCAAAAGATGATCATACTTATACGAAATTGATTCTACTTACTGAAAACGTTGTGGATATGAACTATTAGTTGTTTATTATAATCCACATGGTCGACCTAACATAAATGATTCAACAAAGTTAATGATATCTTCAATTAATCTTAAACGTAAACCCTAAATTATATACCCTAACTATTAAACTCTAATTTCTAAATCTTAAACTATAAATATTTTAAAATATGGTAACACATAATCTATGCTTTATTTTATTTGGACTCTCCAGCCCAAACTATAATAATTCTGGCAACACATAAACCTATAATTAGTAACAGCTACACACATAGCTGGTAACAGATAATCTATGCTTGATTGTGTTTGGACTCTCCCGCCCAAAATTCATCTCATTCTGGTTTTCCCGCCCGAAATTTCACTGACCATTTAGTAACATATTTAGGCAAAATAGTAACAAAAAAGCATGTACTAGTAACAGATCCTGGAAATTTTCCAAATCCCGCCAAAACGAAAAAAATACACACCCACTTCCCTCTAAATCCCTTTTCAACAAGAAAAAAGCACATTCCTTCTTCATTTAATTATAATTTAGTAACGATTTTTATACTCCAAGTAACGGTTAGTCGTTACACAGTAACAATACCAATTTATTACCGATATACCACAATCTACCAAATTATAATCAGCTAGTACCGTTAATGCATGACATAGTAACAAGTGTTTTTTAATTAGTTAACAGTTGTTTATCACCTCAATTCACGAACATCTGGATTTCTACTTGATTTCGATGTCTTTCATACCACGTGCATTACACCACTTACGATTTAGGAGTTGACAATTGACACATAATTTCAAATCTAACGGCGTAGTTAAAAAGTACCCAAATTATTGGATCCGGCTGTATTTTCGCTAAATTAAATGATGAATATCGGACGAACGAGCAAGGTGCCACACCGAGCTGCTCATACTATGGATACTTCGAATTTATACATGTTAGCTGTAATTGTTGCAAAAAACGGCTTGATTTTATCTTATTTTTGCGAATTAGAACCTTAAATATAAAGATAAAAATTCATTACAAATCTTACATCTTGCGTCGTCAATACCACAATCCATCATACCTTACACGCCAAAATTGGTTGGTTGATGGGAGTTCGAAATTTCGGAGCTCGATTCACTGTAAAACGAGATTCATAAAATAAAAATTCTCTGTCAATAACATTTTACTGCATCTTAGCAACGGATAATGGATAAAAAATAACAGTTCACTTTACGAACATAACTATATAATCTAAATCGTAATTGAAAGAGGTCGTAAAATAACTCTTATTATAATATGTTAAGAACGGTGTTTTCGTCAAATCATATTTACAAAAAATTGGTCCTATAAACTAACACTCCCTCCGTCCCAATAGTTTTTGTATTTTACTATATCGGCGTCCTGCTGTCTTTTGTACATTTCATATTTAGCAAAAAACTACCACAAACAATCAATATAATAATATTAAATACTCTTAAAAGTGTTGAGAAGTAAAGCCACAGAAATGCCATGAAGAAGCTCATATGATCGAGTTGAGTTTAATGAGCTGAAGCAGAACTTGAAGCCATGTTGCATTCGTCAGTTTGAATGTGGATCGTCAGATTGGGCGGTGAAGATCTAATGGCCAGGAATCAGGATATAAAGTTGAAAATGACTTATAAAAGTGTTGTAGCGCTTTTATTAGTAAGCTCGTTGTATAAGATCCATAAGCGGGCAGCTGAAACAAAAACTGCTGCAAGTTCTATATATAGCAGAACTCGAGTGGTGAAGAGTGAGACATCGAGCGATTGTAACTTTCTGTAGAGAGAGAGTTAGCGTGTGATGTAAACTAGAGAGTTGGTGAGAAAGTTGAGAGCTTGTAAATTCATGGTTTGGAATAAAGAGTGTTTGTTGGTCCGTGGACGTAGTCTCAAAACAGAGTCGAACCACGTTACATCGAGTGTTTTTCTGTTTTTTCGTTCTTACGCTGTTTTTTCGATTCGATCACTTTCAAGATCGAATTTCTTGATCCAATTCACATACACCCACGAAAATAGGTTAGGTTACGAATCTTTGGAGGTCGAAATCCCTACAAAATGACGTGTCAAAATATACATTTTTTTACCTTTTAATTGTAGTATATTATTAAAATATTCAGTTTCTTAAAAATCGTGTCATATCCCAAATGTCCAAAAAAAAATGGGACAGAGGGAGTAGAAATAAAGTTTAATAAATTATTGAGAAGGTCCTGAATGGAAATTAGCCCAAAAAATAAATGTGAATGACGGAGGATGATTAAACCCATTCGTGTGGAGTGGAGTTATAGAAATCGCTATTGGTTTATTTTATCAAGCGACGTTCTATTGGTTGATGACGAAATCACGCAGGTTAAACTCTTAATGATTACCTCATTCAATTTTAGTATATCACGTATTAGAGCATCTCCAGCTCACGGCACAAAATACAGTTAATTATACACTATAATACAATTTCTATAGTATTTTTACTCCAACTCATAAACTCTATTTTTTACGCTAATTTTTACTCCCACACATTAGCTCTATTTTTGTACTCTAAAAATCAAATTCCTATTTATTTCTATCATAATTGACTATTTAACCTTTATACTATAATTATTAAAAAGTCAATATATTAAAATTACTAATATTTGAAAATTAATAAATTATAAAACCAGCATATTATTTATTTATAATTTTATTAAATTAAAAATAAAATATCAATAAACAAAAGCAAATTAATATTATTTTTATTTTTTTATTATAAGAATATCAAAAAATTTTAGATATAATTAAAATATGTTTTATTAAATAAATATAAATAAACGAAAACTATAATTTTTGTGTTAGTGCTCTAATCTAGATATAAAATAATAAATATAAATAAATGAAAACTACAATATTGATGTTAAATATAGAGTTCCATTGGAGTACAAATGTACTCTATTGTCGTGTTTTACACAAAAATAAAGTACCCGTTGGAGCTTAGAACGATCAATAAATAATTAACTTTATTTTATTGCACACACATAAAGTGTGCTAAAAATACGAGTATATATTCTATTCTATTCTAAATGCATGAGGAAAACGGCACTCTTTTCACAAAAAAAAAAAACAACTTAAATAATAAAATTGGAAAAAAAATACTCACTACCTTTAATTACTATTTAAGGTTAATTACTATGTTTAGTTCATAAAACTTTTAGTTTATATGTATATATACACAATTAAGTTAAAGTATATTTCCAATTACATTTTTTTAAATTAAAATAGATTTAATATTGTATATTCATATACTCACACGGGTTTGAGTGTGCAAAGAGTACTGGTATCTATACTTTTATATAAAGAGCCTAGAGGATCTAAAAACTGTCAAATGGTCTCTCAAGTATTTTTATCATTTTATTCTTAGTATTTTAGTTTATTACAATTTTATCCATTTTAATTTTTAAATAACTTAAATTGATAATATAAAATATTCAAATATAAAATATATCGGACATACATTGGACGTGCTAAAATATTAGTATTACTATAATAAGGCTGTGTATAAACGGTCACTTTGGTCTGTCAATTTTTTTGCAATTTAACCTTTCTTTATGTAATTGAATTAATTGAATAATTATCATAATATTTCCAAACTTTTTTTATTATTGTACTTATTACCATACACATTATTTTTCTTTAATATATTTAAAATTATATGTCATCTATTAACATTAAAACTTAATTTCAAAATTGAAAATGACATTACATAATTATGTTTTAAGCATAAGCATAAAGTCTGCGGAAAAGTAACCTAACATTATTGGCTTTAAATGTAACCCTCAAATTAAATATTGAAAATTTAATATGAAAAAAAAATACAGAATTTCATTAATGCAATATTTGTTATCATATTTTCTAAAAGGGGTTGGGCTTTAACACGAGTCGATCAACGATTCTTTGGGAAAAAATATATCAAATGTAAAGTGAACCATTATTTCAATCGCGCACTAAGTTTTCCCTTGAAAGACATCAAAACTTATTCGTTATCTCTGACGCCTTACGTGGAATATGATTAGTATGATAGGTCAATGTTCATTATGTTAAGATTAATTAGGATCCATTGTATATAGCCTCATCAGAAAAAACTTTGGAGATTAATAACATAATTAAATTGAATCATGTAATGATGATACGATTACAATAATTCTTTGTGTGCTCATTATAAGATTGTCTTTCTCTATTATTCAAATTTGTTGGTGGGTAGACTCTTGGGTTTCGGGAAAATATTTTATCGTGTCTTTCAATTGATATTAAATGAAAATAATAAAAGTTTCATCAAATAATAACAATAATGTCAACTAAAATGCCGTGTAGCCAACACGTATATTGGTGTAACTGAAATCAGTATGAATGGTTGACACTGATTTATTAATTTAATCGCATAACCCTCACATTGACATTAGCGTGTTGCAATTATTAATACTGGTACTTTTAGCACACCCTACATGTGTGCAAAAATATAAAATTAATTATTAGTGGTTGATTTAAATAATTGAATGAGACGGTTATTATCTATTCTATTATATTAATGGTGAGGGTTTGTATAAACTGCTATTTGGTCCGTAAAATAGTTAGTTTTCTTACAATTTTACACTTAATATTTTGGTTTATTACAATATAATCCTTTGATTTAAAATTCTATTTTTTAATTAACTTAATTAATAATACAACAATATAAAATGACTTATATATTTGCACATACATAGGATGTGCTTAAATATACTAGTGAGTTTTAAAGCTACGTGGTTAATAAGTTTTTTTTAATAATTGATATACTAAAAATAGAATGAGGTGGTTAATAGATTTAGTAAGTTTTTTATTTTTTAATAGTAATAAGTAGGAAAAGTTTGATTGGTCAATTTTGACATACTAATTCACAGTTTTTATAAGAGTACGTATTTTTTAGTATAAACAAAATAGGTGAAATTTAAGGTCCCTAACTTCAATACCGTAGACAATACATCTATATATATATATACTATTATATAAATGGGGAGAGGGGGATACAAACCGTCACTTTCTCTTCTAATTTGGTCTGTAGATTTGAAGAATTAACCAATCACAAATTTTCTACAAATAATATCCTATATATACATTTAAATGTAATTTTGTTGTGGTGTTGACACATGTCCCACAATACTAATTACAATGTAATCATTATGTTAGCTTACTAATTAAAATACCCATTTATCTTAGCTTAATTGTTAGTAAACAAGCTACTATAAATAGTTAATATTTATATATAATTAACTCCGTGCATTGCACGGGTAATTACTAGTTAATTGATAAAATAAAGAAACTAAACTCTATCGGCAAACCGTAGAGAACCCACGTTCTCCTCTTTCTTTTTCACACACTTAGGCGTGTGCAGTCTACTCTAGTATATATAAACTGCTAGAGAATTATTGTATGAAAGGGGATTATCCCTTATTAATAAATGAGTTGAGATAGAAATAAACTTGCGAAATTAGTAAACATCAACAAATTTCTAGAGAATTACAAGTTGATTCCACCAACGCACAGTCACTTTTGTCTTTTACAAAATTTCCATCATTCTGACTAAATCTTCCTAACATTTTACAAATCAGACTAAAATATACTAAATAAAATTAGTGGTGCATGTTATATTATCCTCAACGCATCCTTTTCAAAACAACGAAAAAAATTAAACTATGAACTTCTACGATAGAGATTATCTCCAACTCCAACCCACCTTCTATATATATCGAAAAAATCAAATAATTTTTGCCTTCTCGTTTCTTGAAGTACTACTTATTTTGACAAATATATATAAATATTTCTAGTAAAATCCAAAGAAAATAAAAAACCACATTCAACAAGTGGATTGGTAGGCAATCTGGCTTGTTAATCAAAAATCGTGGTCCCTTTCGTCTTGGCAGACCTGCTTCGACTGATGTTAAAAAAAATTCATAATTTTCTATATATCAGAAATTCGAATTTAGACGCACATATGTGTATGTATGAGGCTCACAAAAATTAGTCGATTTTTAAATGTAAATCGAACACAATATTTGTAGTGATTCGGCGAATACTGACATATGTATAGTCTGACCGTTAAATCTCAACCCTTCGTTCCTTATCGCAGCATAACCCACCTTAGCTCTCAATATATCTCTTCGATTTTTCCATTTGTGTTTCCTCTCCCTTCTCTTGTCTCGCCCCATAGATTGTTCCTTTATTTTATATTATTAATATTTCGGTTACTTAGTTTAATATATGCTGAGGAAAAGATAGGGTTCTTCTTACACTATCTCTCCCTTTGGTGGTGTTCTTTCATAACTTATCCAAACAATAAAAAACCTTACATAAACCTCAAACATATATATACCTTATTATTGGTTTCCGAGGTATTTATTGCAGCATTGAAGAGAATTCTCTATCAATCTCTAACTATATTGCGTCAGTCAGAATCATCCCAAGTCTTCAGCTACCTGCGGTACGTTGAGATATAAGGGAATTTAATGTTGTACTATTGAATATTCTTCAAGTATTTTTTTAGTAGCCTTGATATGAATTTTTATCATTCGAACAATGGTTACCTATATTTTGTCGTTTATATTGGTTGGAGCATGTTTCTATTTATTAAATTATGCATATACTGAAATATTGTTTCAGTCTCATGGCTCCGAATAAGAATGCTCGTGGCAAGACAAAGGGTGACAAGAAGAAGAAAGAAGAGAAGGGTATGTGTTGTCTGTTTTTTCAATTCTTCTTTTTTTCTTACACAATTTATGTTTAATTTCTTAATACAATATTCATTTTTTTCTTAGAAAAAAATCCATAAGTATAAATTTTCTCCATTGTTTGTTTTTTCAGTTCTCCCGGTTGTGGTGGATATTAAAGTAATTCTCCCGACGAGACTCATGTTATTTTGAAGGTTGGTCGCCAACCAATTAAATCTCTTGCAATATGTAAATATATTATTAGCTTCTTGAGAAGAAAAAAATAACATTAATAAACTCATAGACAATGTAGCCCGAATGTTATTATCATGCAGTGTGTGCATGACCATGAAGTTTTTGTGCTTCTCGTCTCTTTATATCTTAAAGGATTTAGAAAAAGAAAAGAAAAGGAAAACACTAGAAAGAAATGGTTTGGTTTATTTGTAACCAGCTATTATCCTCTTAATATATATATTTTTCTATGGAACAGGGAATATCAACCGATAGAATCATAGACGTTCGTCGACTTCTATCAGTTTAACACAATAACATGCAATATCACTAACTTCTCCTTATCCCATGAGGTAAATAAGTTTCTCTTCTCTAATGTTTAAAATATTAAAATAAAATAATAAAAAATAAAGCGAATTCTTATTTATTTATTTATTTATTTATCTATTTCCTATTTCACCCTTTATGCTTGAACAGGTGAGGGGCCCAAGTCTGAAGGACACGGTGGACGTATCTGCACTGAAACCATGCGCCCTCGTTCTCGTGGAAGGTGAGGAGAATATCCAAAATAAATGCACAAAATAATAATATTTAATGAAAAAAGAAAATGAAAATTCCATTATTACCCTCGATAGTTAATTTAATTCCAATGCAGAGGACTACGACGAAGAGAGCGCGACGGCGCACGTCAGGCGGCTCCTGGACATCGTTGCCTGCACGACGTCGTTCGGACCGTCGGCGAGCAAGGAATCATCGAAGGATGACGCCGCGGCGGCTCAGGATAACAAGACCTCGAAGAAACCGCCGAGCAAGTCTCCTCGAGCGAAGAGCAAAGACGACAGCTCATCGCCGGCGGCTACTGAAGGTTCCTCGGAGGCGATTGACGGAGGGGAAGGAGAGATGAACAACACTTCGCCGAAGCTCGGGAGCTTCTATGAGTTCTTCTCGCTGTCTCATCTGACGCCTCCTGTCCAGTGTAAACGTCTCTTATCTATTTCTAATCTCTTTGGTTACATGCGTTTTGGGCCGCCACAGTTGTGGTATTCAGAAATTCATATTCAGACTCGTGAATTTTTTGTGGTGTAATGTGCAATTTCAGTTATGAAGAGGTCAGTGAAGAAAGCAGATGTTGGAGTTTTCGCGGCTGATCATCTTTTAACTCTCGAAGTGAGTTTCCTTGAAGAGCTTTCACTTCCCATGAGCTGTAGAACGATGACTAAATTCTGTGCTGCGCTACTTCTTTGCAGGTAAAATTGTGCAATGGTAAGTTGGTTACCGTAGAAGCTTCCAGGAAAGGGTTTTACAGCACTGGGAAGCAGCAAATCCGTTGCCACAATCTGGTCGACCTTTTGAGACAGCTTAGTCGGGCGTTTGATAATGTCAGTTCTGAAACCTTGATTGCTACTGAAATTTTTTATTTTGCATTTTGATCATTCATTCGCATACTGGATGTTAGTTAAGACTTCAGTTGTGCCCATACGTTATGCTGCAACTCTTTTTGTCCCTTCAATGTGCAAATGGAATCTTTTGTTTGGAAAAATAGCTGAATGGTCTTGTTTCAGAGCAATGAAATGCTTTACATATCTGACCGTGGATTGTCATATCTTCATTTCAGGCTTACGATGACCTTATGAAGGCCTTCTCAGAGAGGAATAAGGTACCTTTTTTTGTTTTCCTTGATACGCCAATGCTTTATTCGATCCTTTTCTTTGTGATGCTCATTCAACAAGTTATTGACATATTCATTCTGCAGTTTGGTAATCTTCCTTTTGGTTTTAGAGCCAACACATGGCTTATCCCGCCCATCGCCGCACAGTCACTGTCCATGTTTCCACCTCTTCCTGCCGAAGATGAAAAATGGGGAGGAAACGGCGGTGGTCTCGGAAGAGATGGAAAAAGTGATTTGCTACCTTTTGCGAATGAGCTTTTGTTTCTCGCATCCATGCCATGTAAAACAGCTGAAGAAAGGCAAATTCGTGATAGAAAAGCTTTTCTTCTTCACAGTTTATTCGTAGATGTGGCCATTTTCAGAGGCATTGCAGCTATACAACATGTAATGAAAACGACGGAGATTGGCCCTTCTGACTTAAACACTGAAGTTATCTATTCTGAGAGAGTCGGAGACTTGAGCATAGCTATCATGAAAGACTCGTCCAATGCTGGATGTAAAGTTGATACAAAAATCGATGGACAACAAGCTATTGGACTGAATCCTAGAAAATTGGGTGAAAGAAACCTTCTGAAGGGGATCACTGCTGATGAAAATACTGCTGCTCAAGTAAGTTCTTGCATGAGCCGAAAATGCCATTTATTGCTCGTGTCTCGACACAAATTCGGTTTATGATTCCTGTTTCGGTTGGTGCAGGATATTGCTACACTAGGTATCGTAAACATAAGATTTTTCGGTTATATCGCCAGTGTCAAAGTTCAAGGAATTGATGAAAAACAATTGGACTCCTCACCTCAAAGCCAGATCGTTCTTGAGCAGGAAGATGGTGGGGCGGGTTTCGGGTCGGGGTAATTTTCCGTCCCAACTCTGTATTTTCGTGGAATTCTTGTCAAATAAACGGACGATAAAACTGTATCCAGAACTTCAAAGATGTCTTTTGTTTCTATATATTGAATTTTTAAGTAAAATCAACCTAAAAATTATTCTTTCAGGTGATGAATCAACCAAATTTTCGTTAGATTTTTAACACATCACCAATAATAAACCAATTTTATAAGGTATGTATATAGCAAGGGTACTAATAAAACTATCATATGCCAACTCCTCCAACTTCATCGTTAACTTAGATAGAGTATGATACCATCTCCAACTATTGTGCGGGCCATCATGGAAAAACTTCGATTAGAGACCTTAATCCCAACAATGGAGTGATCTTATAGCTCTTAAAACCAGCCTCAGAAAACAACTTAGCCCAATCTTTCTCAGTTCTCTCCTTGGCACAAAACAGAATCATCATTGTCATGTCAAAGAAGAGTTGAGTTTCCATTGAATCTCCATCTTCTCTATCGCCAACGACCATATCGATAATAATCACTTTCCCACCTTTTCCTTTGCTCCCCTTATTGATAGCTTCTTTGCATTTTCCCAATATCTTAAGGCAATCTCCGTCGCTCCAATTATGTAATACCCACTGTCAAACATCGTATTAATTTATTTCCAAGCGATATGCGAAAAAGGTATAAATATGTCAATTCGTACCTTTAAGAACACAGCATCACAAGGAGGAATGGATTCGAACATATTTCCTCCCATAAATGTCACTTTATCATCACCTTCTAAGCCTTCAACAACCTGGGGAAGATCAAGAACGATGCATTTCAAATTCGAAAACTCGTTAGCAATAGTCCTCGACATATATCCCGTCCCACCTCCAACGTCCACCATTATTTCCAATTCTTCGAACACCTTTTTGCAATCCCTAGGCACTATTCTGCTGATCAAATGCGTATCACAAGCCATGCTTTCGTTAAGCAAAAGACTCAGATTAGGGTTTTGCCCCAAATAGTCCCACGATGTCTGCCCATGGCAAGTCGAGAACGGGGTAGAATTAGGGTTTTCGCTTCGAAACCATGTTCTCAAACTATGCCATGGATTGATAGCGATAGGGTCCAACGTAAGTCCCATGAAAGAAACCATGCTCAAATTTCCTTCACTTATCAAGAAGGGACGATAAGCAGGCGTAAGGGTAAAGCCCATGTTGTCTTCTTCTTCTTCTTCTTCTTCTTCTTCTTCTTCTTCTTCTTCTTCTTCTTCTTCTTCCTCTTCTTCTTCTTCTTCCTCTTCTTCTTCTTCTTCCTCGGAGATCTTGACCTTAGTGAAGAACTTTGCATGGACGAGAATACGCATTAAGCGATTGATGCCTTCGGATTTCGATTCGTTCATGTTTAGGGCTTTGATTAGGTCCGAAACGGTCATTGGAACGACGTGCTTGTGGAGTATGTCGGGTATTTGTAGCTCTACTGCACATTTGAGACACATTGAGCTTACGTAGCCATAGATATGGTTCCATAGATGGGCTTGAGCATTAAGAAGCTCTTCATTGGACGGTGATTGATTTTTGTTATCTTGAATATCACTCATTTTTCTTTGTTTATTTCTTCTGATGTTTCTGTTAGAAGCTTATTTATTTTCGTTGTTCGATCTATTGTATATATAGGCGAAGGATGAACTATATATATTATTCTCATGCATGACTTATGTTTTTCTTTACGGTTTTTTCCCCGTAAATTCTTATGATTTGGTATGTGGTTATGATAATGGGAGATGTTTCACAGATCGGAGATACATTTAATTCGATTGACTATTTAAATATGTTATGCCATACCTAAGTTGGTTTAGTAGATAACAAACTTCTTATTGATGATATAACTAACGGATGGGCTAGAACTATTTATATAGTAAGAACAACACACATGAAATCAATATTTCAACATTATTCCTAATCTCCACTATACTAGTATAGGAAGGGAGCTACACTATTGCTAGATCTTTGGATTTTTTTTAGCGGCTATTTTAATTCTATCTAACATATTGTTGCTTCTTACCTAAACTAAAGAGGTGGTTGAATTATGAAAGAATATATACATTCATATATAAATTTATATATATTCATATATGTATTTTATATTATTTCCTTTGTCACACTGACCACATCTTCTGAGCCATTTAAAAGAAAAAAACACACTTTGATTGTTCCGTATAAACTACAAACAAAACAAAACTGCATTTTATAACTAGTAACTCCCTTACCTTACTAATTAGTAATTAATAAAAATAATGGTCATAAACTGAGGCCCAATTCTGAGGTTTGGACCAGCGATGAAGCCCAAATATACAGCAAACAATTTCATTTTTTTTTTTCCGTAACGAAGCAAACAATTTCATTCATTACGTTACATTTCTAGACTGCTACAACAGTTCGTCTTTTTTCGAACACAAGTCGCAGTTAACGCTTTTCGAAAGTCAATTCCTCTTTAACAAGAAGATACGAAGAAGACAAATAAATAGCAATATAACCACGCTATGTAAAGGTCCAAGAATGCCTATTACCTAAAGTTTGGGGTTAAAGAGTTCAGGAAAACTATGACTTTCGAATGCTTTCGTGTCCCTGTTTTTCACCTTTCAAGCAGATCTTTCCTCACATATAATACCCTCATAGCTTTCGTGGACTAAGCATGCGGGCCAACAAAGTGGGATATGCTTTGCTAGTGGGAGCATCTCTACATTGATCTTTACCATTCAATCTCTCTCTCTCTCTCTCTCTCTCTCTCTCTCTCTCTCTCTCTCTCTCTCTCTCTCCTTCCTTCGTTTTGTTGCGCCCCAAGGTGTAGTGACAGACGTAGCAGTCTGTTGCATGGGAGTTGGGGACTACTCTCTCCAAGTAGGTAATAATCTTATAATGATGCTCTAAGCATACTCCAAATGCCACAGCACATCGCCCATCGACGGCCTATCAACGCCGTGGTCAGCCAAGCACTTCTCCGCAGCTTCGACGTACTTCACCAGCGCCTCATCGCAGACGCCGTCGGAGATTTTTGGATCTACGATTTTACGAATCGACCCCTTAGCATTCTGCTGCTTCGCCCACTCGGCGAGGTTCACCTGCTCCCTCGGCAGCGACGGATCGAGCGCCGGCCTCGCACATAAGACCTCGAACAAAACGACGCCGAAGGAATAAACGTCGGATTTCTCAGTCAGCTGCTGCCGCCTGAAATACTCGGGATCCAAATACCCAAAACTGCCCTTCACGGCGGTGCTGACGTGGGTCTGATCCAACGAGGTGGGACCCGCTTTGGACAGCCCAAAATCGGACACCTTAGCTACGAAGTTCTCATCCAAGAGTATGTTCGTTGTCTTCACATCTCTGTGTATTATGCCCTGCGTCGAGCCAGTGTGTAGATAGTGTAGCCCTCTAGCAGATCCAATGCATATCTCTAACCTCTGCCTCCATGTCAAGGAGCTCAGATTCGAGCCGTACAAATGATCTCTGAGTGGGCCATTAGCCATATACTCGTAGACGAGGATCATCTCAGACTGCTCATCGCAGTACCCAATCAGAGACACCAAGTGCCTATGTCTCAGCTTAGACAGCAGTTGAATCTCAGTCTGAAACTCATTGATGCCTTGTTGGGAAGAAGGGTTGCCACGTTTGATCGCCACTTTAGTCCCATCGTCGAGCTCTCCCAAGTACACCTTACCGAATCCTCCCACGCCCACGACCGCCTTTTCGTCGAAATTCTTAGTCGCATCGCAGAGCTCTCTGAGTGTGAAGCATCTTCCCAGGTTCAGCCCGGGATTTATGATGCTCGAAAACGTCGTAGAAGATGCCTTCGTTCTGCTGCTGCTCATGAAACTGCAGTACGAATTGTTGATGGCCAGCAGCCACGAAGACGAAGTCTTCTGCTTTACGTACCCTTTACTACTCGGGCCTTCCTTGTTCCTCCTTACGAACCCTATCAGCAGCAAAATCGAAGCAACTGCGCCCAACGCCAGCCCTAAGCCAGCGCTGACGGTCGCCGCCACGCTGGGCCGGCTTTTCGCGCCGAGGTAATTCCCATCCGAAGAGAACAAACCGTCCAAACTGTTGGCCGAGTTGCTGAGCTTCATCACCTCCAATCCGTTCAAGATAGCGTTGGGCACACTCGCCTGCACGTCCGAAGACGGGCCCACCTGCACCGTGATCGTAGAGTTGAAAACGCTCGTTGCGTTTATCACAAAGTCCTTGTAGTAAGGAATCGCCAGTCCAGAAGTCAGCGTCGAGAGGTCGAGGCTTGAAACTCCCAGAAAACCATTGACGTACACGTCGAAGTATAGCTCGTCGAGCCCCTTGCTGACGATATCGCAGAAATGCAGCCTAACCAAGTAGGAAAAGCTCGGGTCGACCCCAACTTTCCACGTCAGGTTGAAATTAGGCTCGGAAATTCCCGAGTCGGCCATGCGGTCGGCCGTCGAGTACACGTAGTAAGGAGCGATCAGAGGCGTGGCCCCGCCTTCCGCGTACCTAATCAGATCGTTGGGCACCGAAACGCTTTCCTTGCCCTGCGGGAAGGTCATGTAGGGCCCGTCCTCGAACCACGTCCTGAACAGCGTGTCGTTTTCGGGAGTCACGCGGGGCCCGCCGACGTTCAGCCTGTAAGAGAATTCGAAAGCAAAGCTTCCCAACCCCCCGAAATCGCCGCGCGGGGAGACGGCGGTGGCGGTCGTGGGGACGAGCTCGGGCGGCGCGGAGACGAACTCGACTGCGTTGACGAAGGCGAAGGACGACTTCATCGGCTGGAATTTTAGGGTTAGCTTGTCGGCAGTTACGTTGATTAGGTACTCCTTGAAGACGGGGGCTTCTTTGTTGGCGGAGAATGCGTGTAGGAGGACGACGTCGTCCGTGGTTACGGTGAAGGTGGCCGAACTGAGGTTGTAAGAAGGGTTGTTGTTGGGGAGAAGGGAGAAGTAGAGGCGTACGAAGTGCGGGCCGGGCCTGTTTACGGGGAATCTGTACATCGACGGGCGGGTGAAGATTCTTGCGGTTTGGAGCAGAGGCGAAATGTCGGGCGGCAGCGGCGAATTGGTGGAAGCTAAGACGTCTTCGTCGGTGGATAGGTAGGAAGAAGAGGTTGGGTCTGATTTGAACGTTCGGCCGTCCTCGAGGATCGTGTCTTGGGTCGAGCCGCAGTTGACGAGGTAGTTGTCTGTAGGGTTGAATAGTGGAGAAGAAGAGTGTGATGGAGTGAGGAAGAAGGAGAAGATGATTAGGGCATGGAGAGGGAAGTTCTCCATTTCTCTTTTTTTCTTTCAAGTGGGAATTGATCGTTAAGGAAATGTATGAAGAACTAAGAAGCAATAATGATGAAAGGACTGAGGAAATTTGCAAGCGTTAAGGTCGTCGGAGTCATGTTTGCATTGCTTGGAGAACGTGCGATGGTGTAAGAGTGCGTAGTCCAGCCAGCTAGGGGAGAGAATTAATTAATTAGCCAAAGGAAGAGAATGTTTTTCCTTAGAGTTGACTTTTTCGTTACATATTTAATTTAGCTGACAGAGCTCCTTAGTTTGTTTGACTTGGGAGAGATTTAAATCGATATAAGATAATACAGTCCAAATATATGAAAGGTATGCATTTTTCACGTATTATCAACCTGACTGCTTTAGATTGAAGTCCTTGGGCCGTGTTGTAACTATGGGCCGATTAAACTTTCAGCCCAAGACTATTTCCGGCCCATTTAACGGGCGACTTGCGTTCTCTTAAGAACGTTACGCCCTCATCGTGACCAAGTCAGTTTGCTGCACGAGTTTTTTCACCGTAGTTGATGATGGAGCTGAACTTCGCCGTCGACTCTCCTCCCATTCAAGTCATAGCCGCAGCTAAGATCGGAGGCCTCGATCTCATCGCAAAGCCTACTCTCAGTTCTGGTTCTCCGCCTACGCTGACTTTACCCAATGGGTGGGTTCCATTTTCTCACTTTTTTTCCTTTTGGTTTTGTTAGCAACCCTCAAGAAGTTTTAGCTATGTGTGAAAGTGATTAAGGTTTCTGGGTTAACGAGCTTATGTTTCCTTTGTTTATATTGATTATGTGTATTTTGCAGCACAGCAAACGGGTTTAGAAACTTTGAGTCGCGTTGATGTAGAAATGGATTTGCTAATACATAAGCAAGGCGACCATTTCCGTTGCTTTTCTGTTTAGCGTTTGAAGCTATTCTCTTTGTATTCAAAATGGATGGCATTGTCAACGTGATAATAGTACATTCACTTCTACAGTTTACAACTAGTGGGAAAATTTTTATTTTTCTTTCGCCGCTAAGTATTTCGTTGCGCTGTGCATTTATCGTGATCAGAGAATGAAAATAAAAAATGAAGCTTTCTTAATTTGTGTTGTCAAACTTATTTCAGGCAGAAGCTGCAAGGGGCAAATGTGCTTCTGAGATATTTTGGTAGAATTGCCCAGCTTCCCGATTTCTATGGGAGCGATCCATATCAGTCATGCCAGGTAGGCTTTCGTTTACGTGCCCTTTTCTACGTTAAGATTACCTCTTCTTACTCGAGTAATTGGAAGCTGTAATTGTTCCTATTAGATCCCTTTTTATGCCTCTGTTTTTTGTGTTTTATTCTTGTAGATCGATGAGTGGATTGATTATGCTCCTGTTTTTGGTTCTGGATCTGAATTTGAAGGAGCTTGCTGCTATGTAGATCAATATTTGCTGCAACATACTCTTTTAGTTGGCAATAGCCTGTCAATTGCAGATGTTGCTATATGGTCTGCTCTTGCTGGTAATTCAATGTTATCCCTTGACCATTGCGTTTGAATGTTTTGCTGTTGTACTATATATGCATCAAAATATGGTTGCATTACAAGCATATGTGAACAATCTATTCTTTTTTGCCAATTGATTGTATCTCGGTATGTCCCACCTTGTAGGAGCTGGCTTGAGGTGGGAGAGCTTGCGGAAATCCACAAAGTACCAAAATCTAGTTCGGTGGTTCAACTCTATATCTGCTGAGTACGACGCTTCCCTTAGTGAAGTTGTTGCTAAATATCTCGGGAAAAAAGGGTCTGCAAAGGCAGTAACCTCTAAATCCAAGGAGCCTCAAGCTTCTAATCCTCGATCAAGTATGCCCGAAAATGGCAATACCGTGAACGAAGCAGTTCGATCCACTTTTGAGGTTGATCTCCCCGATGCTGCGGTTGGAAAAGTGAAGTTGCGATTTGCCCCCGAGCCAAGTGGCTATCTTCACATCGGTCATTCAAAAGCTGCGCTGTTGAATCAATACTTTGCTGAGAGATACAAGGGAGAGGTGATTGTACGGTTTGATGATACCAATCCAGACAAAGAAAGCAGCGAGTTTGTGGATAACCTTCTTAAAGATATCGAAACTCTGGGGATCAAATACAGCACTGTCACGCACACATCAGACTACTTTCCCCAGCTCATGGAGATGGCTGAGAAATTGATTCGAGGAGGTAAAGCTTATGTCGACGATACTCCAAGAGAGAAAATGCAACAGGAGAGAATGGATGGCATAGAATCAAAATGCAGGAGCAACAGCGTAGAGGAGAACTTGAAGTTGTGGAAGGAAATGATAGCTGGTTCTGAAAGGGGCTTGATGTGTTGCTTACGAGGGAAATTGGACATGCAAGATCCAAACAAATCGCTGAGAGATCCAGTTTATTACCGCTGCAATTTAACTCCCCATCATAGGATTGGATCAAAGTATAAACTATATCCAACGTATGACTTTTGTTGTCCATTCGTCGATGCTGTGGAAGGCATCACCCACGCACTTCGGTCCAGCGAGTACCATGATCGCAACGATCAGTATTATAGAATTCAGACGGATATGGGATTTAAGAAAGTCCATATATATGAATTCAGTCGTCTGAATATGGTTTATACGCTTCTTAGCAAGCGTAAGCTGCTATGGTTTGTCCAAAATGGAAAAGTTGATGGTTGGGACGATCCTCGCTTCCCTACTGTTCAAGGGATAGTGCGCCGTGGCCTGAAGATTGAAGCATTGATCCAATTTATCTTGGAGCAGGTTCGTAATAAATGAAGCATTGGTAATGAGAAAAACTCGTTTCCCTTTTCTTTTTTTATTTCCTACTTGAAACTTTCATCTGTGTTATTATTAGGGTGCCTCCAAAAATCTCAACCTCATGGAATGGGACAAACTGTGGGCTATCAATAAGAAGATCATCGACCCAGTTTGCCCTAGGCACACCGCTGTAATCGAGGAGCGGTGCGTATTACTAACCCTAACAGATGGTCCCAAAGATCCATTCGTACGCATTTTGCCAAAGCACAAGAAGTTCGAAGGCGCTGGGGAGAAAGCTGTGACCTATTCAAGCAAAATATGGATAGACTATGCAGATGCTGAATCCATCGCAGCTGATGAGGAAGTAACACTGAAAGACTGGGGCAATGCCATCGTGAAGGAAATTAAAAAGGACGAAAATGGTAATATCACTCAGCTATTGGGAGTTTTGCACCTCGAGGGAAACGTGAAGAAGACAAAGCTGAAACTCACTTGGTTAGCTGATACCAATGAACTCGTCAAACTCACACTGGTGGACTTTGATTATCTCATCACAAAGAAGAAGGTATTGGAAGTCTCCTCCTTGTTTTGCTGGACTCTCTTACGTAATATTACAACGATTATTTTTTTTTCCGGCGATAATCGCAGCTTGAGGAAGATGAAGATTTCATTGACGTAGTGAATCCCATTACAAAGAAAGAGACTTCAGCTCTTGGGGAATCTGATATGAGGAACTTGAAGCGTGGAGACGTAATACAGCTCGAGCGAAAAGGTTATTACAGGTGCGACGTTCCTTATATTCGATCCTCTAAGCCCATAGTTTTGTTTGCTATCCCAGATGGTAAGCAACAAACTATAGGGAAAATATAAGGGAACCAACGAAATATGCTCATTTTGATCTTTATTTGGACATAATGTCTTTTTGAATCTCAGATTGGGAACTTTCCATGTTCTTGACAGTAGTGTAATGCTTATTTTTATCTCGTGTTTTTTTATATGACATTAAGCTTTAATTTGTTAGTTAAACCGCAATCAAAGTCAAACATGTCTTAATATGATACAAGTAATCAAAATAAAAAGATTAAATTAACAATTAACATGGACATCAATAACCTAAAAAACTTGGCTTGAATCCAATTGCTTTATGTCATGTCGACTGAGCAAGAACACCAAGCCAGCCAAGGCCTCGAGAAATTGATATTTGCAAAGGCGTCCTTGTAAGATATCTTATTTACATTAGTTCGCGGATAAGATATTTCAAAGACAATCCCCGCAACCCGGACGGAAAACCCAAATGAAAATGGACCCGAATCCATCCACGGCCCGAACGAAGCAACACAAGACGTACAACAACAAGGGCAAAACAACCTTCCCAGCTTCACCGACCCGAAGCAGAAGCCGGCCGGCGTCGCCGCCCACTCCTTCGGCTTCGCTGGTCGACATATTCGCAGCTGAAACCAACGAGCTCAGTCGGCCCGAGTCGAACCCTAGGAGCTTCCCCTACGCAGTGAAGCAGCAGTGCTGGGACAAGGCGGAGAAGATTAGGGGTCGCGACCCAGATCGATGGAGAAGGGACGCTTTGGGCAATGTCGTGTTTCGGAAGCTCGTAGGTTGTCCAGGTTGCTTGTGCCACGATTACGACCACGTTATTCCCTATTCCAAGGTGAAATTTTTGTTAGCTTTTTCTTCGGTCCTTTTTTATTTGTCCAGCTAAGTATTCAATTTGTTAGCCATTCGTTGCCTGTTTTCATGTTTTCTCTGTTGATGGCGGGCGAGTTATCGAACTTCTAACAAAAAAGGGGCCAATTGTTGACCTTCAAAGTTCAAGTTAGGTTAACTGATGAATATCTGGTCAATGCCTTATTATAGTTAAGCTTGCGCAGAGGATTGGATAAATTCTGCGAAAGCTATAAACTTTGCATAATGTGCTCGACTGACCGAGTCGTTTCTTGCTGCGCAAATTGCCCGAGAAATTCGAAGATTTCTTCCAGTGTGCCCGTCTACTATTGGAACAAAACTGCTGGGATTTCATTGCATTGACTGATCAAAAGACATCTCTGTCTAAGCTATCACAGAGCATGTTTCTAAGCATAGTGTTTTTTATGTGGTAACATGACTTGGGTAGTTTCGCTTATAGGGTGGACAAAGCACTTTAGAGAACTGTCAAGTGTTGCAGGTAAACTCTATGTTTCCATCTATGTATGATATGGATGGATCTCTCTGTATTTTAATGGTGATTGAAGTCATATATCCTTTTTTTCGATTCATAGGCAACAGTTAATCGATCGAAGGGAAACCGAACTGAGATCTCTAGAAGCGAACTTATTCAGAAGAGCGCCTATTGTCGAGTTTCAGGTACATCACAACATATCTTTTAAATTACTGAAGAGGAGGACTGCAATTTCACATATTTAATCAATGCAGGCCGTGACATGGATCTTCTTGAACTTTCGGCCTATGGAAACGTTCGCCGTGGTCAAGATTCAGGTGGATGTAAAATTCAATGAACATTATTAGGAAAGGAGCATCCTCATGCTTATGGTTTCATTGCAAACTATTATTTTTACAAAAGAAGGAAGCTTTTCATGTTATCTTGTTCATTATTAAAAATTCGAACAAATTTAGAAACCTCTGTACGGTGCTCTGCTTTGCCCCTGTTTCTGCCCTAAACTGAAAAGTCTGCTGTCCGTTAACTTGAACTGAAAAGCCTTCTGCAAACCATAGAATATCATATGTTTGCATTTTTAGTATTGCATATATTAAATCAATGCTTTTAATCAGTCATGGGCGTGGGGGTGGCGGCACACTTCATTTTGATGACCTAAAAGTATCATGGAAAAAATAAATGGGTGACTTGTAAGCGCGAAAAGAAAATAAATTGTCTTTTTTTGACTTCACAACTTTACAAGAAAGTAAAAGCTTTTGTTTAATGTCAATTGCTGCCTAAAATCGTGCTTATAAAGCCAAGTGGTGTGGACTCCTTTCTACCACTAACTCGCGGCATGTCAAAGTAATACCTAAAAAGCAGAATAAATAGAAAAGCAGAGACTCTTATGCTAAAAGAGGACTCAGAGCTTTGGTATCTATTAATTTTCAGTAGTTTTAAAAGTTGTGATATTTTCCTTTTCTTTATTCAACAATCAAAATTAAATTCGGTATAAGAAACAAAGCCTAGTTGTACGTACAGTTCATTTTGAAACCCTTGAGGAAACCATGTAAGATATTTTTCCTGAGCCTATGGCTATTAATAATTGAGCGAGCATATGTTATTTTCTTCTTTGAAAATTATGTAATAAAATTTTCTTTTTCCATTTATCCCGGAAACTAGGGGCGCCTGTGGCAACGCACACGAACAGAAAAAAAAAAAGTTAGGAAAAGTCGTAAATATTTTAATAAAAAATAGAACGAAAAGGCAAAAGCATTTATTGGCACTTTATGCATATGGCCCCTTTAAGATAGATAACTCAATAGATGTGGTTCACATTCATCCTTATACATGAAAATATCTCCATTGCTCTCATCCACTTGATCAAAAGTCAAGAACAGAGGCCTCTGTTTTTCTACAATCCCTTCATACTAAGATTTTGAAGAAAGTTAAACTGCTTATTTATTTCAGACAAAACATGTGATTGAACATAAGGAGGATACTTCCCTGAACTGATCCTAGTCTCCATCTGGGCATTCATATCTATACCCTTTTCATGTCTGTAACTATATTATAACTTTCTACGGAAACTATTTACACAAAAAAGACACCCATGGCCTGCAATGTTAGAGAAAAAAATGCTGATTAGATATAATATTACATTTGTTGTGTGAAGTTTCCTTTTGCTTCATCACCGTTGCTCACACGCCTTCTTGAAAGGTAATAGACCGAGACAGAGCTGCTGGATTAGCCCGTAAAACTGAAGGATTCGAAGCTAACGATTTTTCGTCGTTACACTTAGGTTGAAAGGCCTTAAATAAGCCTTCCCTTTGAGCTGAGTCGTAGTTAATCCCTAACGTTTCCCATATAGAACTCTTCGCAGCTTCTTCAGGATCATCGATCCTCAGTGTCTTAGGAACAACGATCGAACTTTCAGTAATCTTATTTCCCTCATTCTCCTTACACTCTGAGCTGCTCTGTTTCAGCAGTTCGCCGTTTCTTGAATGTTTTCCTAGCGAGTAAGAGTCGGGCAATGTCTTTTGGTCTGTAATGGGCAACCATGGAACACTCCAAGCACAATTCCAATATGGTTGAGGATAGAATGTAGGGATAGGGTAAGCGTTCCATGGTAAAGGCCAAGGAACATATGGAACATGTGCTGCTGTAAGAGATGATAACCCTACTGAGGAATTCTCCTTATTATCGCAAGAAATCGAACTCATTTGATCGCCATTAGAAACCCCATTGATAACAGCTCTTTTCTCACGAGGGTTTGAACCAATAGAGTCACACAGCTGTGAATCATGTCCAAAAGACAAGACAGTCCCATTAGGCCTAAAAGTTTGAGGATCATGATGAAATCCATCGTCGACTATTCTAGAAGCTTGAAGGGCTTCGTTTAACGCATTTGACGCCGAGTTCTTGTTCTTCCTCCTTCCCGAACCTATGGGAACGTTCCTCATTGTCCCGCCCGCCGTCCAATACCTCTGACATCCTCTGCAGAAGTGACGAGGTTGGTTTACGTTGTAGTTGTTGTAGTAGCAGAACTTGGTGTCCATGCTTTTGCAACGAGGGCAAGGCAGGATTTTGTCGGGCTTTTTGAGGGCTTTTTGGGGAGAGCTGCTCTGTTCTGCTTCGGACTTTGGATTGTCTTCCTCGGCGGAGGGAGTCTTAAGGTTTTCGGTTTCATCAGAGTCTTCGGGCGATGGCTGTTCTTGCTTCTGTGATTCCAAGGTTTCACTGAGGGTTTGATTGTCCTGTAAGAGAACAGAGGACAGTGTTTTCAAGAACATCTCTTTTTCTCAGTAAGCAAACTTTTATCTACAAGCCAAAATTGAAGCTTTTTTAACTGGATTCAGTTCAAACTTTTTCCCAAACCTAGGACTCTCCGACAATAGATTAACCTAACTAGGTCGATATGCTTATCGCACCAATGAAATCTTTTTCACAGAAGACAAATACAAGGCCAGGCAGAAAAGGGGTTTCTTTCACCCATAGATAAAAACAGGGGACTCACTTTTTTAGCATATCATATGGGCTATTGCCAAAGCTTCAACAAGAGAATCAAATCAAATAAACACATCAATTGAGCATCGGCTCACTCACGTTTACACGCAGTACAGTGTATTGTGTGTGAGTTGAAAGGACAAAAAACAAAGAAAGTACTTCTCTTTACCTCCTCAGCTTGAAGAACACGATCTTGATCGATAATCCCGTCGGAAAACTCTCCACCTCCGGCGTTCTCCGGCAGGTGAATCTTCCTCCCAAACAGTTTTATTTCAGGTTCTTTCATGGATAAGATATGGATATGAAGTGGGAATTGGAAAAAGTCGCAAGCTTGGAAAACGAACAACTTATTTACAGAGAAGAAGATACGGAAAAAGGCTTTGCTGGCGACGTTTGGAGAAATGAATTTGATTTCTTGAATAATATTTTTGTTCGTAAGTACGCAGTAATACGACGCCGTGCTGGGATTCGGGTTACAAAGGTTGTGGGGTGCCACGTCAGATGGGCACTAATGTTCTGAGCCACAAGTTCATTTTGTTAGCTATTAAGAAATAAAGAATTGTCAATTTATATCCATTTCAATTTTTGTTATGGAGATTTTATTAAATTTTTACTACTTTCGGAGACGCACGAATTCATTCTCCATTTGATTTAGGCTACGTTTGGATTGGGGGATTTCGATTTGAAATCCGAATTTCATTCAAATAACCCGTTTGGCAACCGCTCGGATTTGGATTTCGATTTCATCCAAATCCGAGGAGAATCCGAGCGCTTGTATTTTGATGGATTTGAAATTCGATCGGAAACGGTCCGTTTTCGAAATACCAAATCTTGCCGTGATTATTTTCTTAAATTATTATTATTATTATTATTATTATTATTATTGATAAACGATGAGTCGAGCCGACCCGCGAGCTCGACGAACGACGAGTCGAGTCGGCCGACGAGCTCGACGACATGAGTCCTCGCGAGCTCGACGAGCCCGCTCGAGCTCGACGACCGATGAGTCGAGCCGGCTTGCGAACTCGACGACCGATGAGTCAAGTCGGCTCGCGAACTCGATGAGCCTGCTCGAGCTCGATGACCGATGGCTCAAGCCGGCTCGAGAGCTCGAGGACATTTTGAAATTCGGATTTTCGAAATCCCAACGTTTGCCAAACGGTGGATTTGGATTTAAAATTTGGATTTCAAAATTCATAATTTCAAATCACGGATTTCAATTCAAATACATCAATCCAAACGCAACCTTAGGGTAATTCTATATAGACCCCTAGATTCTATTTAGACCCCCTAATAATTATCGCTCAAATAAATGCAACTTTGGAAACTGTGTTTTTGACCAATTATAAATTTACTAAAACTTTGAGCAGGTCCTAAACGTCTTTTGACTAACACCTTAACTCTAATCAACTCGTCTAGTTATTTTATATATTATAATTATATCTCTACATATTTTCCTTTTACATATTTAAATAATATTTCATTAAACATTTTGCTAAAGAAATTAAATAGTTATATTTTTAGTACTATTTTTCATCATATTAAGTTTATATTTATTTATTTTACTATTTATTTTTCATGTAATTTGTTGTGTATACTTCAAGAAAATTACTTTTACAGAATTATTTATATGAATTTTTTACTAAATAAGTTACAATATTAATATTGATATTTTTTTGGTCAAGGCTTATTCTACGTAAAAATTAATATTGATAAGTTTAAAATATTTATGTTTAGTTAACTATAAATTGTTGATAATCTTAAAATATTTAAAACTAAATTAATGGTATAATTATCGAATGACATCACCAACCAAATTATACTATACGATTGAAAGCAAGTAAATGTCTTCTCCCATCAATTAAATACTGATTTTTGTTTTCAATGTTGTAACAAATGAGTAAATAGCTTTTGTAATTCCAAGGTTTTTTTCACCCCTAAAGGGTGCCAATAGTAGCACTCTTGATTTATCTAGAGATTTATGGGAAAGAAAAATATATGTGTATTGGGAAAAATTGTTTTTTTACACACTAAGATTCATATTACCAAATAGAGAAAATGGTTAAAAGAAAGGATACAAGTATTATATATTAAAATAGAAAAATACGCAATAATGAGGTTTTTTTTGTTTAAACACTTGCTGTAATGAAATTCATAGGTGTAATGATGTTTACGTGTGTTTTAACACTTGTCGGGGGGAGGTGTAACGATTTTCGTTCGTTGGAATACGGAGTGGAATACAGAAAGTGGAATAGAGAATCTCAACCAATAGTAATAATGATGAGCCAAACTTTTAAAGTATAGTCATTGCACGACAAACTCTTTATATTACACCATGTCAATAGAATCTATGACTTTAGTTAGCCTTATCTGTTTATTAATGAATAATATAGCAAACTTGCAAGTATAGTTGCAAATGCAACGATGCTAATAAGAATAATGATAAATGATGATAATAATAATAATACTAACAATAATTAAAAAATACAACATTAAATTCACTGTTGACGAAAAGGCCAAGAGACCATAAACTTTTCGGGGGTACCGAACTTTGAAGTTCTGTCCACGTGGATGCACGGCGATGGTCGAAAATGGATATAGTTTTGCAGTTTAGATTTATTGGAACTCAAAATCGTGGCCAATAATTTTTTCGAGATTCGACGGCTGTGATCAACAGTTTCGATCATCAATTCATCATTCAATAATTTTCGATTAATATTTTTATTTCATATGTTAAATGGGCTGTTTTTATAAACAGCAAAATATATGGCTACGATACGATGAGTAGCTTATTAGATTTAGTATAGATATACAATAGAAACTCTATAAATTAATACAGTTGAGATCGGCCAAATTTATTAATTAAAAGAGTTATTAATTAATCGATAAATTAATAATGATTAATTTATCGATAAATAAATATTTTATTAATTTATAGTGTATATTACCTTTCAAACTTCCTAAACATCAAATAACATTCAATCTCATATGTCCTTAATGAACGTCAAATTAAGGATATAATCCTTCAATTTCCCAAGTCTATTATAATCCATATGGTGTTAATGTACATTTAAGTAATATTAATAAATATATCTTCTATATAATACACTATGAGGAAGTTCTTATGGAATTATTAATTTATAATTTATACGGGACCTATAGAAATATCAAAAGTCTATTATCTTATAATTTTAGAGAATTATTAATTCAGTACGTTATCCCCGAGTCAGGACCAGCCGGAAATATTATATTCAATAGTTTATTAAATTATCGAGTATTAATTTATAGAGTTTCTACTGTACTAAATAGAATTACCATTTAATTAGTAACTCATGTCCGAGAATCATTTCATTACCACTGATCTCTATTAATAAACTCTTTCAAAAATATTTATTAAACAAACTGGGCCAACCTGGGCCTGTTAATGCTTGCCTATTGGGCTATATTCTGTAACGGGCCCATAAAATTTCTTTGGATTGCGAAACAAAACGATAACGGTTCGACCCATTTATATAAAATCACCGAACGTATGTTTTATTTATTAATTAGATTAGGTTTAATGAATCTCGAACTTGCATATATTGGAGGTGGGAATTGTTTCAACGTAAAAAGATGATACAATTGCCCCACCACATCTTACTAGACTTATTAAAATCACCGAATGTATGTTTATTTATTAATTAGATTAGATTTAATGAATCTCGAACTTGCATATATTGGAGGTGGGAATTGTTTCAACGAAAAAAGATGATACAATTGCCCCACCACATCTTACCAGACTTATGTCAACATGGGCAATATCTGATGTGCATTTCAATATTAAATGTCGTCTGAACTCCATTGCAAAACCTCAACTTATTTAGATCTTTTTTAAGTCAGATAGTTTCTAGAATATCATCAGAATTAGATGCTAAGTGCACTTGTTTATGCCTGCAAATATGATTTTGATGGTTTTGAAAATCATATATGTGGATGGAATGGGCCACCTGTGACTTAGAACTGCTTTGACAAATTCTCCTTTTCAAGTTCTATATATTGACTCATAAACATAATACTTGATTACCAAGTGAATTTACAGGTGTGTTAAACCCTACTTCTGAGGGATCAATATGCATTATAATATATCTAAGTACATGCTTGATTCATCATTTCATTGATTGATTGTATAATATATAAATAACCCTACTTTCATTTATCAGGAAAAACTACGATTTAATCCGAAGTGCAAAACTTAGATAAACTTTGCTCCCCCAGAAAAAAAAAAGGATAACTTATTACCGTCCTAATACATATATGATCATATGCATTTAATATATACTTAATGCAGCCATCATTCCTCATCAAAGCCTAAAAAAAGGTAAAAACCCTAAAAGAAAATCTAAATCCAACACTAAAATGACCTAAAAATTATAACTTTAAATGAACTGCTGAGTTTGCAAGTTTTCTCTCTCAGAACAAATAACCAGTAGTTTCAGACAAGCCCATGTCCATAAAATCCCCATCATGCCCTTGTACAGGTCCATCGTCAAGCAGCCATTTCTCTAATAAAGCAAGGGGTATTTGTGGCATAACACTATCAAGCTCGTTAAATTTGTCTTCTTTATCACCATCTTTAGACATCGTCGTCGTCCCATTTTCTGGTGTTAACTGACCAGCCCAGAATCTAGTTTCTTGGGAAACGTTAATATCAGCGTTCGACGAATTAAAGCAGTTTAAGAACTTATCGCTGGCTGCACCTTCAATACTAGGGCTTGAACTTGAAGTGTGTCCATAATTCATAGAGATACTATCATCAGATGAGCCACAAGGAGAAGGCTTCTTCCTCCAATTTTCGAGCAGCCGAGCGATGTTTTCTGCGCTCGATGCATACATAGAATTATTCGACTGAACTGCTTGAGTTATTTGTGGGTTATTGACGAGGTTCATAGCTGGTAATGAAAGTGATGACGAGGGTGAAGATGAATTAGGTGTTTCAGCTGCTGATGATGGAGATTTGTCCAAGGAAAGAGCGTCGCATAAGGCTTGTTTGGCCATGTTGATATCTGTTTGTAACCTTCTCTCCCACTGCCCCTTCGATTGAGAATCAAGAGATGATCTCCCAAACTGATGCTTACTGTGATCGCCATGGCCTTGTGTTTTCTCTAGCTTCTTCTTCAAGTGAGTGTTCCAATAGTTCTTGATATCATTGTCTGTTCTTTGTGGAAGGTAAGAAGCTATTGCAGCCCACCTACAAAAAATCAATTATTGTCGGTTCATTAATCAATGTATAGCCATACTAGAGAAATTATATTTTAACCTTGTTTTACATAGACAAATAGATGCATAATAAAGACACAGTCGTCGTCATCATCGACATACCTATTGCCAAGAAGGGCTTGAAGGTGGATGATCATCTTTTCTTCATCAGCTGTGAAGTTTCCTCTCTTAATCCCAGGCCTGAGGTAGTTCGTCCAACGAAGCCTGCAACTTTTGCTGCATCTAAGCAAGCCTAGAAAAGGTTGAAAGAAGAAAGAATAAATTATCAATCGAACGAAAGGGAGAGTTCCAAAGTTGGGTCTAATTAATACACAAGTGCAGTAACATTTATTACACATAGCTTGAATGGATCCTACTTCTACCTAACTCTTGGGGTAGAATTTGAAATCATTCAAAGCACGGGAAATTTCAAAATAACCCTTAATTTAATTTCTACTGCAGTTCCATGATAAAAAGTCCATCCATTATTTATTACCTGTATTAGCAGGAACAGCTCTCCAATTCCCAGGACCATTCTCTTGAATATAAGTGACCAATACTATGTCTTCTTCAGGCGTCCATGGACCTTTTTTCACACCAGTCTTATCACAACAAGGTGGTCTTCCCATATTTCTTGATCAACTTCGAAATTCTGACACGAATGCAAGACTCAATGAAAAAGGGTACTTTAGTAGATCTCTCTCTCTCTCTCTCTCTCTCTCTCTCTCTCTCTCTCTCTCTCTCCCTCTCGTTTTCTTGGCTTATGTTTTTTCTATGTGTTGAGAATATTGAGAATGAAGACAAGGGTCCAAGGAAATATATAGATGGGGGAGACAAGGCATGATCTCATGAGACGAGGTCAAAAGCTGACAGCAAAGAGCATTAACTCCTATGCATGCCAAAAGTCAACTGCTTGCTAAGATATATTGTACGAGTGTGTGTATTAATTGTTTATTTAATATTTTATTTAATATTTTCATCATGATTTATTAATATACGCCTCGCTCGGTTGATAGAAAAAACGCGTCGGTATTCAATGTCGACATGGCTCTGTGATACTTACAAAAGTTGGATTTTGCACATGAAAGATTTTAAGACCATCCCTTTGCTTACATGTATGTATGCAAATAGAAAAGAATATATGAGAGAAGTCGTTACTGTAAGTAATGAAATATAATTTATTAATATTTAGTAAGGAGTCGTGGTCGTCTTGGTCTATTCTTTTGAAGTTCTTATCTCCAATACTTCATAATAAATGAACCACCATATCTATACAACAATGGATCATACATTAGACGGTATAACATGGACCAGTTTGACCGAGTCATCTTTTAGTATTTATTTAATGAAACTTCTCGATTTTTTTTTTCTTTTTGCAGCACTACTTAAAATTCACAACTTCTGTACGAATTTAGTAAAAACATTTATTTAGAGTGACAACTAATTTATTTCGGTGTAGTACCGTCAATTAAAGTTACAACATTCATCTTCTCAGCATCTTCTAGATATCATGGAAGTAGAATTAAATCAAGGAAGCTCGTAAAAAAGAAAAAAGTCAGCAAGTTTCATCATCCGATTTCACCTAATCAGTCAAGCGGTTGGAGTAAGATAAAAAATTTCGACAAGAAGTTCGGTCAATACGAATTATTAAGTTGTGAAGATTATCCACATGCTATAATATACAGATTTTGACTTACCTTACGTAAGTCATTCATCACATCTACGTTCCTCTGCGTTTGATATTACCTATATAACTTTTACATCTTTATTACTATTACGCAAGAGGGGCACCATAGTTAACTGCATCCCGAATTAATTTTAGATAGATCGAAATTTGAGCATTATGGAGCTCTTCAATCTATTTGGGTTAAAAGAAAATTGTTCGGTTACCAAGAAACTTAATTGATTGTATTCAATTTAAGAAAAGTCTTATCAGAAAGAAACAACATAATCAGTTTTTTGGGAAAAAAAAAATATTAATTAAAATTAAGAAAATAATCAAAATTTGTCAGAGTGGGATTTGAACCCACGCCCTTTCGGACCAGTACCTGAAACTGGCGCCTTAGACCGCTCGGCCATCTTGACATTTACCTACTCTTTGTTCGACATTATGATTCAGGTCAATTACAAACATACAACATAAAGTTTCATATTCACTCATTGTACAAACAAATGAAATTAGCAAGCAAGCCATTACATTTCCACCACTACTACTACTACTACTCCTCGCCTTCTTCATTTAGTCTTATACAAAACCCTAATCCCCTCAATATCATCGTTAGTCAAACTCCTCTTCATCTCGCCAGGATTAATCACAGCATACATCACAGCCTCCCTAACCCTACTGTGCTCCAACCCAAGCGCATGGCCCATCTCATGCAGCCCAACTGTCTCCACATCATAGCCATCGGCTCGACCATCGGTCGACCACCTTTGGGACCCATCGAAGTGGACCCTACCGTCGGGCGGTGCGAACGTATGGGCCAAGCCCGTATCCACAGCATCAATAAAAGGAAAACCATCGCCATGATCCCCTCGAACGAAACTTATCTTGATATCAGCCATGCACATAAACTTCGCTCTATGGAATGAGAAATGAGTTGAATTAGACCATTGATTTATCGCACGCTCGATGGCCTGTCTGCGTTCTTCGTTGACGTTCTTGTGTATGTCGTAGCTCAGCCTTCTTTTCTTCCACCTAGGCAAGCCCGAGAAAAATGAGTAGTGGCCATGGAAGATGTCTCGAAGGCCACATCTAGGGCTTTGAAGGAGTTGTACGGTGTTAGGGTCTAAGGTGCCAGTTACGTGGAGGTTGTAATAAGCTTGGTATCTCTTTAGTGCGAGTTCTAAGGGATGATCGAAGAGGTTGTTGTTCGTATTGTAATGATGATGGTGATCTTCGTTTGAAGTGTTGTTGTGGTTATAGTAGCCGAGGCGTAAGAGGTGTTTCTTGAGCTTGTGTAGGCCTTCGGCGTAGTCGCCTGCTTTCTTTGTTTCGTTCAGCTCTTCGAGGAACCCTAGTGGGATTTTTGATTGAGATGTATGAGCATTGGCTATGTATGAAAGGAGACATGGTAACAAGAAGCATAGGACTTGCTGGAATAATAATGGCGTGTTCATCGTTTGATTATTAGTTGTAGATTTGAAGATCTTCGTGGGTTGTTTAGTTATAACATGCTTTGTCGGAAGCTCTTTTTGCTTATGATGGAGAAGGCAAAGTTCATTTAGTTCTTTTGTATACATATTTATAAATTGCATATATTCTTGTAGGCGTACGTAATGTATCCTTCAATTATTGAACCTAAGTATATAATAAGTATTATTTTATGATCTCCAAAGTTCCCAAGTCTAAACATTCCTCGATTAATCATTGCTCAATTAAAACAAAATAAAGAATAAAAATTCAACACACGACGTGAGAAGCTCAATGGGCAAAACCCCCTTTGAATTCCATCTTCGTTACTAACGTGAAGGCTACTATCAAAGAAAAAACCTGCTCTACCACTCATCTGAACATATGTATATATATATACATATATGTCATATGAGCATATCAAGAACAAAGTAAGAAGCCTTCAAAATCTTGGTCCAATAGCAGAAAACCATGAAAATGGTGATGAACTTAAAACCATCCAAAGCAATGCTATTATCAGTCATACTAGGCCTACTTTCTCTACAGGCAATAACCTCAGTGCACTCCTTCGACTACAGTGAAGCTCTAGACAAGACTCTGCTCTTCCTTGAGGCCCAAAGATCAGGAAAACTACCAAAGACTCAGAGAGTGAAATGGCGAGGAGACTCGGGGTTAGCAGATGGTTATGGCCAAGAGGTGACTTAACATACTCATTTTACGTACAAAAACAGCTCAACTTGTAACTTGTCTGATAATGTATTGTCTCCATGGACTGTATAGGTGAACTTGGTTGGAGGGTACTACGATGCAGGCGATCATGTGAAGTTTGGCCTGCCAATGGCGTACAGTGTTACCTTACTTTCGTGGGCTGCTGTCGATTTCAGCTCAGAACTTGTGAGCTTAAGCCAAATGGAGCATACTTTGGAAGCCATCAAATGGGGTACTGATTACTTCATCAAAGCACATCCACAGCCTTTTGTTCTGTGGGGGCAGGTATATATACAGACATGTATACATATGATCCTTCAGTTTCTCATTTTTACGATGATTGATGTGCTAATTCTGTTACCTTTATATTAAGGTTGGAGATGGAGCTTCTGACCATTACTGCTGGGAAAGAGCTGAGGATATGAGCACGCCGAGAACAGCATACAGATTAGACCCTCAGAATCCTGGATCAGATTTAGCTGGAGAAACTGCTGCTGCTTTAGCTTCAGCTTCGATCGCCTTTAAGCCTTATGATTCTGCGTATTCTGCTCTTCTCCTCGTTCATGCTAAGCAGGCGAGAAAATTTCGCAACGTTAGTATTACGAAATAAGAGAAAAGAAGCATGTATAAATGTGTGCGTCTTTCCAGATTTTCTCCTTTGCAGATAGGTTTAGGGGCTTTTACGACAACTCGATAGAGTCAGCGAAGCAGTTCTACAAATCGTCTGGTTATTTTGTGAGTACCTTTCCTTACCTTTTCCCCTCCTCGTGGGAGTTTATAATTCTGAATTCGTTCGTTCTTCTTCGTAGGATGAACTTTTATGGGCTGCTGCATGGCTCTACAGAGCGACGAACGACGAATATTACCTGAAGTACTGCATAGACAACAGTGCAACCTTAGGTGGAACTGGCTGGGCTGTAAAGGAGTTTTCATGGGACAATAAGTACGCTGGCGTTCAAATTCTTCTCTCAAAGGTACGCTTAATTAATCTACGCTCTTCGCAGACTTCAAATCTTCAAACGCTTGACGTTAAAGTGCATACCTTTCATTGCAGATCTTGCTGGATGGAGCTGGTGGAGCATACACAAGCACACTTCAACAGTATAGAGCGAAAGCTGACTACTTTGCCTGCGCTTGTGTGCAGAAGAATGATGGCTACAATGTTCCCATGACTCCAGGTTATACACAAGCTTAACTCTGCTGCAATTACTCTGCATTTTCAAGAAATCAGTTATATGATAATCTTTCGCTCTGCCTATATATATATATGTACGTCAGGCGGCCTTCTATACTTACAAGAATGGAACAATCTTCAGTTCCCTGCCTCAGCTTCATTTCTACTCTCTGTGTACTCTGATTATCTCGCCAAGTCTAAGTCTACCGTAAACTGTCCTAATGCTCAAGTCCAACCTCAAGAACTGCTCAACTTTGCCAAATCCCAGGTAATAAAATCTTGAAGAAAGAAAAACAGAGTGTATCATCTGAATATGATGTTTTTCCTTTTCATCTGTTGCAGGCGGATTATATTCTTGGACAGAATCCAAAATCGATGAGCTACTTGGTGGGCTTCGGACAAAGCTACCCAGCACACGTTCATCACAGAGGAGCTTCGATTCCATCGACTTCTGTGCTGCAATCAGTCGTCGGGTGCGTCGATGGCTTCGACCAATGGTACAATCGAAAGGAGGCCAACCCGAATGTTCTCCACGGCGGGCTTGTGGGTGGGCCCGATAACAAAGATGGATACTCAGACGATCGATCAAATTACGAACAATCTGAGCCTACCTTGTCTGGGACAGCTCCTTTGGTCGGACTTTTCTCAAAGCTGCAATCTTTGCCTGGAAATTCACGAGGTAAATGATCTGAGAACCCATCTTTTTTCAAGAAAATGAAAGAAGCTTGATGAGTCTAAGTTCTAGCAGATCCTATCAAGAAAGTATTGCCTGAAAATGGAAATCAACCACAACAACGACAACCCAATAATACTCCATCGGAAAATCCCAAATCAAGTGAGTAACGAAAGATCAAACGACTACTGATTTAGACCTCGTGAATCACCCACTCCCCCCACAGTGTGAAACTGTTGCTTTGGGTTTTTTTTGTAGATATCCCTGTGGAGTTTGTCCACTCGATAACCAACACGTGGACAGTCGGAAAAGAGACTTATTACCATCACAAGGTGGTTGTAAAGAACGTCTGTGGAAAGCCCATTAGAGGGCTGAGGTTGTACTTTGAGAAACTAACAGGTTCGTTGTGGGGTTTAAGTCCGACAAAGGAGAAGAACGTTTACGAACTCCCTGAGTGGCTCAAAGTGCTTCAGCCTGGCTCTGATTTCACCTTTGTGTATATTCAAGGCGGCGCACAAGCCAATGTTGTCGTTCAAAGCTATCATTAACAGAAGCATATCGATTGATGTTGTACACATCCATGAATTTTCTTTTTCTTTGTTGTTATTTCAACTTTTTATTTAACCTTCTGTACGTCTCTCTGTTCTTAAAAATTGGATCGTTATTCGTTGGGCATCAAGAAGTTCAAAATGGCATTTTATCGTACGAAATGCGAGCATTAATCATTGATCTATTATACTACTAAGCCTCTCTTGTGCATGAACCATCCATCGTTCTTGATATCCCAACAAGGTTCTTGGAATTTGAAGATGAAAGCTCACTTAGTTTCTTTGCTGAGAACACAGTTTCGCTGCTCACGACTGCCGCCAGGGCAAGTTTAATGAAACCCTGAAAACGACATTGATTGACTTCAACAATCTTTATGACAAAGCTTCAACCTTATCACCATGCTCCCTGATATCAATTTGGAGCTATTACAAAATTGGGAAATGGGCCCAGTTGAAAATCAAGAAAACATAAAATATGCTACACGTCTAATGCTGACAAAATAGCTTGCACCCATATTATGAGCCCTTGTGAACTCTTTCGGGCAAAAAGTTTCAGTTTTTTTTTTCCAAAACATCTGTGATATGGGGTCTCCCAATCAACGAAATTTATATGTGTGGGGAAGGAAAATTTATAGCCGGAGAAATGGTATTATAAGGTTAAAAACGTGCATAAGGTGCTTATTTACAAGGAAACTGAAAGGGACTTGTTTGGAATGTATTTAGGGCATCGGGGGATCTGTTTGGGGCGTTAGGGACCTGTTGGGACGTATTTGGGACGTGATGTGGACCTGTTGGAGGGCATATTTGGTACGTCGGGGGACCTGTTTGGACGTGTTTGGAATGTGGGGGACCTGTTTGAATGTGTTTGGGATGTTGGGGACATGCTGGGGACGTAAACGAAATAACACAAGGGTTACGTGGTTCGGATCTTTGTAGATCCTACGTCCACGGGCGCTCGGGAACTGTTTTCACTATACTTTGAAGATTACACACTCAAACAGCTCGCTTTCTCTTCTTTATATCAAGAACACTTAATAAAATAGCTACTGGGACGTAAAAAATGTAGAGAGAGAATATTATAAGTGTTGAGAAGCGTTGGAATGAGAATGGTCTCGTGAAAATGGTGAAGTCCCCTTTATATAGGAGGCTCTTGGATATTGCCTGGAGGTACTTCCCTTGCTCCTAGTTATTGCCTAGAGGTCTCTCCCGAGGTCCCTGGTGACATGACCATCTGGGACAATGTGAGGAGCAGTGTAGGACGTATATCAACAGTCATAGCTTCTGTCCTGTCCATCAGTCACGTCCTCCTCAGCTTTTACCTTTATAAAGCGTACTGAAGAAGCTTCGTTTGTCCTTGGGAGCTGCCAGGTGGTTCCTCAGGTCCCTAGTTCCTTCAGCTCCTGTTGTTAGTTCCCCCAGGTCTGTCGGAGGTCCCCTCAGGCCCAATTTATGGGCCTACTGGACCTTTATTTATTAATTTCTCGGGCCCATCTCTTTTAGTCCACATCAACCACTCCCCTACTCTAATTTGTTTTTTGGGACAAAAAGTAAATTAGAGTGAAATAGTAAGATGGGCCTTACCTCCCTACCGCAATTACCTCTTGAAGGGTCACGTTCTGTTGGCTTATGTGGAGGAGGCAACCAGCTCCTTAGTCCCTCCGACTCCCCAAGCCAGCGCACCTTCTGTAGCTCCCTTGCTCCCTCGGGTCCTAGTTGGAAAGGATGTTTGCAAGGATATTCCTCCTTCTGGATGTTCCTGCGGTTCTTCCCCTATCAGGGGAGCTCAAGAAGTTCCCATCATCACAGTCCCTGTTTGTCCTTCTTTCCCTTGGGGTGAATATGCTGAGCCTCTTATGGGACATATGGGGACCTCAGAGGGTAAGATCCCTACTTCTGTGGACATCTGAACAAAGGTGAAAAGATGAGCTTGTTAGGTCGTTGGGTGCTCCCAGACGTTCAGAGGGTCATCTCCCAGGTGGTGGGCCACGTAGCTTCCAGATCGTCCGCCAAGTCATCGATCCCGGACCTGGAGATAGCTAACGAGATAGAGTTAGTGGAGCAGCACGAGAGGGAACTGCGGAGCTTCCTGGAGAGGGAAAGACAAAAATGCAGCTCTTATGAAATAGCACGAGGAGGATCTTTGGAGCTCCTTCGCTAAGGAGAAGGAATAGTGGGATGTCCGCGCGTATGACGGAGGTGCATTTGGCTTATCTTCAAGAGCTGCCATCTTTGATTGCTTTAAATGAGGTCCCCAAGCTCCCGAGCGTTCTCGTTTCTGGGTTGGCGTCTTGAAGGAGCATGTGGAGATCCTGACCCATGCTATGACCTCCAAGACGTCATCTCCAGCTCCTTAGGGAACTTAGTAGAAGGCCTTTCCGGACATCTTAGGACCTGCAATGTTTTAGGGGAGCTTGTTTATGTGTCTCTGTTGGAGCTCGCTTTTCCTTAGGATTTATCGTCGCCGTTGCATCCATCGTCCTTGGAATCTGGAAGGGACCTGACGGGACCTGATGGCGGAGCTCCTTTTGCACTTCGAAGGAGATCCCAGGTCCTGCCGCACGTTGCTTCTATCTCCCTGGGACATCCTATTTATATAGAGCTCTCCTCTTTTTCATCATGGTGATAGCCTGTAAAAAATACTTTGTCATGTTTTTCTTTCGAGGCATAATGGTGTGGGGAGCTTAACTCCCCATGTTCGCATATTACAACGGAGTTCCCTTTCTGCTTTATTATTTTTCTTTCGTCTTTGCGGGATCCGAGGGATGTTTCTGGGAACATCATTCTTGTCGCATGGTTATAGCGCCAGCTCGCTTATTCAATTCGTAAGCCAAGTACGAATTCACGCCCTTGGTTGCAATGATCGTCTCATTGTCCTCGGGTGTCACTTTGCGCTAGGCTCTCTTTGTCCTTAGCGAGTTCAGTATCTGGGTAGACACTTAGGTCTACAATATTATAACCCAGGGGATCCCCTCATCGATTTACCCTGGCTATAGCGCCAACTTCGCTTTCTAGGTACCATTCACGTCGCAGGCCTACTGAGAGCCTTTGATGTCCTGTACAACGCAGCCCGTCAGCGGCGGCATCTTGTACGCCCTCATGGGCATCTTTCACGTCGCAGACCTGTGGCCTTTGATGTCGGGTACACCGCCGACCCGTCGGTCTTTGGCATCATCTCACGTCGCAGACTATCAGTCTTTGATGTCTTTGTACGCCGCAGGTCCGTCGACCTTTGGTATCGAGTATTTTCACAAGTGCACTGTATATATTCCGACAAGACGGTATTTTCTTAGGGATATAATTAGTTTACCCTGGTTATAGCGCCAGCTTCGCTTGAACGCGTGGTTATAGCGCCCGCTCGCTTAAGTGCGTGGTTACAGCACCAGCCCGCTTAAGTGCGTGGTTATAGCGCCCGCTTGCTTACATGCGTGGTTATAGCGTCCGCTCGCTTAAGTGCGTGGTTATAGCGCCCGCTTGCTTAAATGCGTGGTTATAGCGCCAGCTCGCTTAAACGCGTGGTTATAGCGCCAGCTCGCTTAGTATCCGGGCTCCTTGTGGAGGCCTAGTTGAAGTAACGGAGCTCCTTTGTCCTTGGTTAATGATGAGGTCCCTGGCTCCAGGTCTCCAGAGGCTCGGACCTTCGACTGCTCAAGTGAACAATCTTGGGCTCTGTTGGAAATTGGAATTCCTCTGCCCTGTAGCTCCTATAGGGATGTGAGCCTTAAATGGAGTTGGCCCCTGTTTAGAGGAGGTGGGGGTTGTCTGCCTTTGATTGGCACAGATCCCCCAGACTCCTCAACCTTGGTTGATGCCACGTTCAAGGAACTTCCTCAATTGTCCCACTAGGGGCACTTAGATTTCATCCCTCAAATAATAGCAGTCGTTAGTATGATGCATGTATTATGGTACCGATAATATAAATGAATAAGGTTTAGAGGGCCCTGGAATTCCAGCTAAGAGCCTTATCAATGCGGGATGTCTCCCGTGGATCAGCGTTGTCGCGGCATTGGCAAATGTGATAACTAGGCTCCTCAGACCAGCGCGGAGTTGGATTTGCAAATGTGGAGATTCAGGTTTGCGTGCTAGCACGGAGCTGTCACCTAGGTCCCACGGATATTACCAGCGATGAGTTGGGCTTTGAGGTCCTGCGGATCTTTGTCAGAGGGGATCTGGGAATTGTCATCTAGCAGAGCTTTATGTGTCAGCATGGAGCTCAGGTTTTATCTTCCTCAGGTTTTCAGGCACTGCGACCCTTTGGATCTTTCATGCAGGCGCGTAGCTAAGGCTATAGATCCCTATCAGAAGCTTATGGACTTCGCTACAGGAAAGGAGATTGAGTTTTCGGGTGCTAGTGCGGAGCTGGTGGCAGTGCGGAGCTCCCTTCGAGGTCCTACGGACCTTCGCGTGCCAATGCAGAGGATCGTTAAATGGAGCTGGCTTCTATGTGGAAGAACAGGGTTTGTCCGCCTTTAGCCGGCACAGATCCCCCGGGCCCCTTCTTGGCTGCCTCCAGACCTTGGTCGAAGCTCAACGGACCTCCCTATATGTCATATGAGGATGGGTCCTTCTATTTGATCCTTTCAAACAATAGAAGTTGTTAGCGTGATGCATATACTTATGAAAATATTGGTAAAATAAATGAATATGAGATTCAGAGGGCCCTGCAGTTCCGACTAAGAGCCATTTTCATCACGGGATGTCTCTCGGCTGGCCAGGATCTCTTCCATGTTGTTGCATGACGGTATGAGGTTCTGCAGGATCCTAAGGAGAGATTCCAACAGCTCCCTGTGGCGGAGGCCATTTGTTGGAGCAGTCGTATTGGGCGGAGGGAACGGTGGTAGGTGCTCCCAGGGATGCAATATGGGACCTGTTACTGCACGCACGGAGTTCCTCGTACGCCAGTACTGAGCTGAGCTTTGACTTCCTATGAAGCTTCATGCGCCAGCGTGGAGCTGGGAGGTCCTGGATGCGGAGCTCCAGGGCTTCCTGCCAGCGCGGAGCTGTGCTTCTTTGCCTTTATTCCAGCGCGGAGCTGGGTTTCAACCGATTTGGAGATCCCCTGTAACGGACTTCATGTGCTAGCGATGAGCTCGGCATGGAGATCTCAAACACATAGATCGTATTTTTGTTTCCAGCACGAAGCTGGTCTTCGTAACTCCCCAGTGGTTCTTCACAAAGGGTCAGGCTTTGCGCGTGGAGCTTGGCTCTTAGATCCCGAATATAGGAGCTCAGGTCTTTGTGCCAGCACGGAGCTGGGGAGATCCAGAATGCGAAGCTTCGGATCTTCTTGCCAGCGGTGAGCTGAGGAGATTCCAAAGGCGGAGCTCTGTATCTTCTTGCCAGCGCGGAGCTCGGAGGTCTCGAAGACGGAGCTTCGGGTCTTCTTACCAGTGGGGAGCTGGGCTCTTAGGTCCCGAAGGGGGAGCTTCGGGTCTTCTCGCCAGCGTGGAGCTGGGCTCTTAGGTCCCGAAGGGGGAGCTTCGGATCTTCATCCTTTCCTCCTCTCGGTCAAGCTGGTGTTTAATGCATTACGTCTCAGGAGCTTCAATTGTGCTTTTGGCAGCTCCTGTGGAGAGTAAGTCTAGCTTCTTCGGTAGAGAGGGATCTTCTCCCATCAATTCTAGGCGGTCACATCTAGTAGCCTCATCAAACTGTGGGTAGGAGTTTTTCTCTTGCACAAGATAGACTTCTTCCATCGATTTTTCCCGCGTCCTTCGTCTCATCCCGGCAGAAATAAGGAGAAGAAAAGAGAAATAGAAAACGTTAAGCACAACTTCGCACAACATAAGCAAAATTACTCACGCCTTCAACTCGGAGTTTCCCACAGACGGCGCCATTTGATATGGGGCTCTCCCAATCAACGAAATTTATATGTGTGGGGAAGGGAAATTTATAGCCGGAGAAATGGTATTATAAGGTTAAAAACGTGCATAAGGTGCTTATTTACAAGGAAACTGAAAGGGACTTGTTTGGGATGTATTTAGGGCATCGGGGGATCTGTTTGGGGCGTTAGGGACCTGTTGGGACGTATTTGGGACGTGATGTGGACCTGTTGGAGGGCATATTTGGTACGTCGGGGGACCTGTTTGGACGTGTTTGGAATGTGGGGGACCTATTTGAATGTGTTTGGGATGTTGGGGACATGCTGGGGACGTAAGCGAAATAACACAAGGGTTACGTGGTTCGGATCTTTGTAGATCCTACGTCCACGGGCGCTCGGGAACTGTTTTCACTATACTTTGAAGATTACACACTCAAACAGCTCGCTTTCTCTTCTTTATATCAAGAACACTTAATAAAATAGCTACTGGGACGTAAAAAATATAGAGAGAGAATATTATAAGTGTTAAGAAGCGTTGGAATGAGAATGGTCTCGTGAAAATGGTGAAGTCCCCTTTATATAGGAGGCTCTTGGATATTGCCTGGAGGTACTTCCCTTGCTCCTAGTTATTGCCTAGAGGTCTCTCCCGAGGTCCCTGGTGACATGACCATCTGGGACAATGTGAGGAGCAGTGTAGGACGTATATCAACAGTCATAGCTTCTGTCCTGTCCTTCCCTGTAACGACCCGTCCCATACCGGGTGTCACTGTAGCATCCGTCCCTACCGGGACCTGTGGGGTTGGGCCCACCACACTCCGACTGATAGTCTGGCCCCACTGTACCACCATTTAACCTTTCAGCGTGCTTCGTCCTCGCTCACACGCACCCTGGGCAAACTTCCAAGGGGGTCACCCATCCTAAGATTGCTTCAAGTCAAGCACGCTTAACTTCGAAGTTCTTTCAGATGGACTCCCGAAAAGGTAGGTCGACCTTGGTGATATGAGTAGTACTATCAATTCTATTATACGATTCTTAGCCTGACACGCCCATACATTGTCAGTCTCAGGATCCCCTCTCATTCGGGTATCGGATCGGTTCGTTCATGTACCCCTTCGCCTAGAAGCCTTGCCAGGAGCCGCTCCTTGTCCGTGCACCCTGGCACCGGCGATCACTCCCCGCCCTCTTCGGCCCCGGGCGTCACATGCCCACCAGCTTCCGCCTGGTTCGTCCCCGAACCAGCACCGTACTGCGAGAGGTTGTGCTCTGATACCACCTGTAACGACCCGTCCCATACCGGGTGTCACTGTAGCATCCGTCCCTACCGGGACCTGTGGGGTTGGGCCCACCACACTCCGACTGATAGTCTGGCCCCACTGTACCACCATTTAACCTTTCAGCGTGCTTCGTCCTCGCTCACACGCACCCTGGGCAAACTTCCCAGGGGGTCACCCATCCTAAGATTGCTTCAAGTCAAGCACGCTTAACTTCGAAGTTCTTTCAGATGGACTCCCGAAAAGGTAGGTCGACCTTGGTGATATGAGTAGTACTATCAATTCTATTATACGATTCTTAGCCTGACACGCCCATACATTGTCAGTCTCAGGATCCCCTCTCATTCGGGTGTCGGATCGGTTCGTTCATGTACCCCTTCGCCTAGAAGCCTTGCCAGGAGCCGCTCCTTGTCCTCCTCAGCTTTTACCTTTATAAAGCGTACTGAAGAAGCTTCGTTTGTCCTTGGGAGCTGCCAGGTGGTTCCTCAGGTCCCTAGTTCCTTCAGCTCCTGTTGTTAGTTCCCCCAGGTCTGTCGGAGGTCCCCTCAGGCCCAATTTATGGGCCTACTGGGCCTTTATTTATTAATTTCTCGGGCCCATCTCTTTTAGTCCACATCAATCTGCCTATTGCAAATAATGGAAAGAACCACAGCAGTGTTGCAGATTATTCTGACCTTAGCTGCGTGTACGATCCTCGTCATCTACTTTGCGAAATGCAGGAACAACAAACCCATAAAACGGGTCGACCCGCCGGGGCCCCGAGGCCTGCCGTTCATCGGAAACTTGCACCAATTCGACTGGCGTATGCCTCACTTATGCCTTCACAATCTGTCGAAGAAATACGGCCCCTTAATGCGTTTGAAGCTAGGGTTCAGGCCAGCGATCGTCATCTCCTCGGCGAACATATTAAAAGAAGTCGTGAAATCGCATGACGCTGCTTTCTCTAGCAGGCCTGCCTTTGTAGCCCAACAAAAACTCTCTTACAATGGATTAGACCTCGGATTTGCGCCCTACAACGAAACATGGAAGGAGGCGAGGAAGATTTGCGTCGCCTGCCTTTTCAGCCCCAAACAAGTTCAGTCCTTTCGTCCCATGCGAAAGGATGAAGTTTCGAGGATGATCAAGAAAATCGCCGCCGACGCTTCGGCGTCGAGGGTCACTGATTTTGGCCGGACGATCCTTTTTTTCACTTATAATCTGATATGTGGGGTTGCTTTTGGGAGGGATTACGGGGAAGAAGGGTATGATGGGAAGCGATTTTTCGAACCTCTTCGTTCGACCCAGCAAGTGCTCGGAGCATTTTGCGTGGAGGATTATCTGCCGTCGTTGAAATGGATCGATAAGATATCTGGGATGAGTTCGAAGGTTGAGAAGGTTTACGGGGAAATGGATATGTTCTATGAAGAGGTTATCCGTGAGCATCTGCGCCCGAATAGGCCAGAGACTATGGAAGGGGACATTCTTGATCTACTTCTCAGGCTTAAAAACGATGGGTCCACTTCGAACGAGCTTACTATGGATCGCATCAAAGCACTTCTCATGGTAACTTCAAAATAGTTGAACAGTATTTTCGCTTACGACAGTTGATACTAATACTACGTTTCGTGCCATTTTGCAGAATATGTTAATAGCAGGGATAGACACGAGCGCGGCTGCTTTGACCTGGGCATTGACGGCGTTAATGAAGAATGCTGCGACGATGAAGAAGGTTCAGACAAAGATAAGAAGGTATGGGGGAAATAGAGATTTAATCGACGAAGACGATGCTGCAAAGCTTCCCTATCTAAAGGCAGTCATAAAAGAGGCACTAAGACTATCCACCTGCGCCATTATTAATTCCCAGAGAAACGCTTCAGAAATGCACCTTATGTGGTCATGAAATCGAACCTAAGACGCTGGTTTTTATCAACAGTTGGGCTATAGCAAGAGATCCCGAGTTCTGGGGAAGTCCAGACAAGTTCTTGCCAGAAAGATTTTTAGGCAGTGATATCGATGTTAGGGGTACAGATCCAGAATTAATACCTTTTGGCGTAGGCCGAAGAGGTTGCCCCGGGATATACCTGGGAATGGCTACGGTCGAAGTTGCCCTGTCCAATCTTTTGTACAAATTCGATTGGAGTTTGCCACCAGGGATGAAAGAAGAAGATATAGATTTCGAAGCTTTACCTGGAGTAACAATGCATAAGAAGAATCCACTTTGTCTCATGGCAAAGATTGTCAGTTGAAACTTGAAACTTGATGTATGTGTGTGTGAATCAAATGGGCAATGCAATCTATCCAATTTATTACTTTATGCATTCACACTACCATGTCTTCTACATCATCCACAGATAAATACACAATATATCTCCCAAAGAACCATACCACTGCAAAGGCCATGAATCTATAAATTGCCAGCAAAGGCTCGGCAAAAGAGTACTGTGACAAAGACTAGACAGAGGACGAAACAGAAAATTTCAAGGAACTGAGACACGTCTAAGACCTCGTGACCATGCTGCAAGAACGGGTCAGTCGATAAGTCAAGCTGCCCCTATCAAAGGTTGCCTCTCCCTCAAAGAGGAGTTTTTCATACTGCTTCCTGCAATTAGGACAACGGCCATCTACTTCAAGAATCTTCTTGTAGCAGAAAAGGCAGAGCCTAAAGCCACAAGGGCAGGGGAGAAAGCTCGAGTCGGTGTTGTCCAAGTCCTCACAACATACTGGGCATGATGTGGGCGCAGGGCCAAGATTCTTACATCCACTCCAAACTTGTCCTCCACGCTTTAATGGATAACTTAACTGTTTCTTAAGATTTGGGAGACTCTGAGGACGATAAGCGTCATCTGGCCTCCAAGCATGTGAATTTCCAGGAGCCCTCTGCTTAGTCGCACTTCTACATGAATGACCTAATTTCCCCTTCGAAATATCTGTACTGATAAAATGCTCGTTCGCAGAGTCCAGCTCAGGGTTGAACTCTGCATCAAATTCGTACTTTTGTGAAGAAGCTGGATCATAATCTGAGTTTTGTTGCTGCTTCGTGCCGGTGACAGCCAAAGCATCAGCCATGGCTTCCCAATCATCTAAAAATCCATCGTCATCGTCGTTATCATCACCAACTTCATCATCCTCGCTGACATTATCCGAGCAAAAACTCTTACTGCTGCTGCTTTGACCACAGCTACTCATACTTCTACTACTCGAAGAGAAATTGATCCCCGAATCATTACTCGCCAATATGCTGCTAGTACGACTGTTGGGACTACTGGGTGTTGGGTCGAAATCGAAACAATGATGCACCATTGCTCCACTAAATTCTTCCTCGTTTTGAGTCTTTGTATCAATTCTATCCACAGACTTGACGCTCACATTCTTCTCACTAGTTAATTGCCCTCTGCCATCAACTTCTGCCTTACGCAGACCTTTGTTTTTCACTGGATTCATAACAAAGACAACCACCAAATATCAGTATTTAAGAGCCTTCGATATTTATATATGACTTTGAGGGTTATGCAACAAAAACCTCGATAGCCACACGTGCAAAATAAAACATTAAGGGCCACATATTTAACACGATAACCGTATATATAAATTGAAAAAACCAAAATCTTAATGAAATTATAAATACTAATCCAAGATATGTCCCAAACCTTGAGAAAGCCACTGCTCGCGACGGGCGTCCAGCTTGTCCTGTTTGAGCTTCGCCACACGGCTGGCCTGCAACAATCACAAAATATAAATGCTTAGCCATATGATGAGACGAAGTAAAATAAAAGGAAAAAGGAAAAGGACAGATTCAAGGATGATATGGTAAACCAGAAAAGGATAAACTTCGGCTCAATAAATTTGGAAATACGAAACCCCCCAACCCAAACACGGCAGGATTGAACATTTGCTAATTTGAATCAATTGCAAGAATGCAAGACAAAACAACGCATTAATTTTTCTTCATAATCCAAATGAGAACACAATGGCAAAAGACATGCCTTAAAGAAAAAGGAAAAAGATAAACGAAAATTAGAGTCACCCACCCTCTTTTTCTTAGGGAAATCTTTGCGGTTGGATGAGGAAGCCATAGGAATGGATGCGTTAGGGATCGAATCAGAAATCATGACTGAGCTTCAATTCAACGAAAACACCGAAAACCTTGTCCTTGATTGCTTCCCTTTGCTCGCTTGTTGATCGTATGATTTGTGGATAGATAGATAATTTCCGAGGAAAACAAAGCTGTGGATGGCAGAAACCCTTCCCGCAAAGGTTTTCTTTTTTCCTTAATATATATTTTCAGCAATATTTTCGCTCTCTGATGTTGAACGTGTGCGATTGATAGACATATAAAGAGCAGTTGTCGGACACTTTTGCCCTGTTATCCGCGCGTGTTCCCCATGGCCGTGAAGGGTACTTTAGGTATTATACACGACAACCTTTTCGAAAAAAAAATGGAACGGCGACGTTTCGATGTTTGGTGGGGAACAGTGATGAGATATTAAAAGCGCATAATTGTCCCGCATGAATTTCATCATTTAGTAATGAGAACATATTACATAATGATGTCTAGAAAATAACAGCTTCGATATTTGATGAGGTCGTCTCTGATACAACTTAGCACTTTATACCACACTCGAAAAGCAGCACAACAATTACCATTACGACAACACTTAGATGTATGTCGTAGACGAGACAAAAGAGAGAGGCCATCGATATATTAATTCAATAAAAAGAAAAAGAAAACCTCAAAAACCAGCAACGTGGAAGGAAGAAAACCATATGATCATTTCGTCTGTGAAGGGCTGCTCTTGCGTCGCACCCACCTTACAACGATTATGATCACCTCCTTCTTCTTCTTCCTCTTCGACGCAAAATCTGCAGATTGGACATCTCTTGACAGCATAAGGCAAAGACAACCATCTTCCTATGCATTCCTCGTGAAATCCGTGCAGACATGGAAGAACACGGATGCTGTTGTCGTTATTATCGCACTTTAATAAGCTCGACAAGCACACCACGCACATTCTTGATGATGATTCTTCATCCCCGAAACCTGCTATAAATGGCGATGATGGAGCTTTCGAACTTGGGAAGAAGATAGCTTCGAGGGCAGTTAAGATCGTGTTCTTGAAAGCCATTTGATGTTGAATCAACAAGTGTTATTACATGTAAAGATTCTGCTGCAAAGTATGTGTGTATATATATCTATATGTATGTATGCATACGTTGTGACATGTTTAATTAGTGATGTAACGAGTTTATCTGTGTAAGGTTTGAAGTGGGAGTTGTGTGTTATATATTCTATAGCTAGTAAAGGGTCGATTTGCGTGAGTTCAAAGAATGAAGAGTTGTTGGTTTGGTTGTTGTTGGTCGAGAATATTAATCAAGCCAGTTACTTGATAATATAATATGTATATATATGTATATATATTATAGCAATTGATTACAACGATAAGCTATCCGAGTAAACACTAGACTGAGTAAATCCTCAGGGCAGTTTTCTCCATAAACTGTGTTGCTAGGCATAGATAGCAATCAGCAGCATCTTATGTATTAGGCCTCTTTCCATTGCTTTTGAAGGATGTCCAAGAATTTTTTTCTCTGGGCCAAATGAGCTGTTAAGACGACGGCCCATTAGTTATTGTGTAAAAGAAAAAAAAGAAAAAAATATTAATTAAAAAGAAAATGGAGATGCGGGGTATCGATCCCCGTACCTCTCGCATGCTAAGCGAGCGCTCTACCATCTGAGCTACATCCCCTGCATTTCTTATTTGTGTGTCGTAGCTTTTTAAACTAAATAAGTGCACTAGCAAATTTATATATTACCAAGAAAAGAACAATCATCTACAGCAGCGCAGCATTTGTTCTGTAGTTAAGTTAAACTGCTTACGCGTACCAAACAAACTTCTACGGCTCCACGTCTCTCCTACATCGTGTGGAAAAAATAAATAATAAACTGTTAGATAATTTAATTTTGTAAAGTATTTATTTGAATGAGAATTTGGGTTTTTAAATTAAGCTATTGGGCTTTGGTTTGGGTTTTGGGCTTTCAAACTAAGCTATCGGGCTTCGGTTTTGGCCCAATAGGCCCAACTTCTAGAAGGCCCAACTTCTAGAAGTTGGGATTGGTGGCTTTCAAAATGAGTGGTTTTTTAACCACTCTTCAACTCAAAATAACGTGTGATTGCTTTCTATTATATAAAAAAAAAAAAATATATTTTTTATTCCAATATTTTGGCTATAAATAGGTCATTTGGCCAAAGGAAATAAACACAACAAATATACAAGAATTAAAAGAAGATAAATAAGAAAATATTCCTCAAATATTATTTCTGCTATATTTCTTGTTCCGTTCGTAGTCGGTGTCGTTTTTGTGCTAAACGAACGCCGTGTTTTTTCGAAGTATCCTGGGAAATAGACGCTCGTGAACCTCTAGCACATACGTGAGGGAGCGAATCTATTTTAAGGAAATTGTGTGCTACACAATCTTCGAATATTTTTATTTCCCAGCCAACAATCTTAAAATAGATTCAACGATCCCGCAAAGATGTCAGACAACGTGGATTTCCACAACAACCAAGAATCTACGAGAAACGAAGGAAACATTGACGTTCTCCCTACTACTTTTATTCCCACTGCCATACCTGTGGTTACGAAGCCAAGCGTACCGATCAACCACCTAGAGAAGCCGGAGAAATTTATGGGGACAGCCTCGACGTTCAAGAGATGGCAGCAAAAGATGCTCTTTTATCTCACCACACTGAACTTGGCCAACTACTTGAAAGAGGTCGAGCCTAAGGTGAACGACGGCGAGACGAACGTTGAGGTCATGATCGCTGTTGATGCATGGAAACACTCTGATTTCCTGTGTCGTAATTACATTCTGAATGCCCTAAGCGATACTCTGTACAACGTGTATGGTGCGGTCGCTACGGCTAAGGAATTGTGGGAATCGTTAGACCGGAAATATAAAACTGAGGATGCCGGCACAAAGAAATTTGTTGTCGGACGGTTCCTTGATTATAAGATGGTCGATTCCAAGACTGTGATCAGTCAGGTGCAGGAGATCCAGTTGATCTTGCACGAGATCCATGCAGAACGGATGGTTCTGAGTGAATCTTTCCAAGTTGCGGCTATTATTGAAAAGCTGCCGCCGGGCTGGAAAGACTTCAAAAACTATCTCAAGCATAAGCGCAAGGAGATGTCTTTGGAGGATCTGATTGTTAGACTTCGAATCGAAGAAGACAACAAAAGGTCGGAAAAGAGAGTATTGAGCTCATCTGAACCGAAAGTAAACGTGGTGGAGCATAGCTCTAAAAAGGGCAAAGGCGCGGTTAAACCCAAAGCGAAACTTGGGGCGACCGGAGGCGTCGCTAAGCTGAACTATAAGTTCAAGGGAAAGTGCTTCAATTGTGGCAAACTAGGCCATAAGTCGTCGGACTGCCGTTTCCCTAAAAGGAACAACGAGGCGAACATGATAAAAGACATCACTAAGGGTGTCGATAATTTAGATCTTGTTGCTGTCGTTTCGGAGGTAAACATGATTGGGTCGAATCCACAAGAATGGTGGATCGATACCGGTGCTACACGTCATGTGTGCACGAACCGTAGATTCTTCTCTACCTGTGAGCCGGTTGAAGGAGAAAAGATCTACATGGGCAACTCGGCTGCTGCTACCGTCGAGGGAAAAGGAAGCGTGTTGCTCAAGATGACGTCCGGAAAAATACTAACGCTAAAAGACGTGTTGTATGTACCGGAAATTCGCAAGAACCTTATATCGGGATTCTTGTTGAACAAACACGGTTTTCGTATTGTTATTGAATCTGACAAAGTGATATTGTCTAAGTCGGGTGTGTTTGTTGGTAAAGGCTATGCCTGTGATGGTTTGTTCAAACTGAATGTAATGACTATTGTAAATGAGAATGAAAAACGTTCTTCCGTTTACTTGCTTGAATCTTCCAATTTGTGGCACGGTAGATTAGGTCACGTTAATTTTGAATCGATACGTCGATTAATTAACATGGACCATATTCCAACATTCGAAATTAATTCGAAACATAAATGTGAAATTTGCGTTGAAGCAAAAATGACGAGATCGTCTTTCCCCTCGGTAGCAAGAAGTACCGAACCGCTTGAATTAATTCATAGCGATTTATGTGATTTGAAATACGTTCAAACACATGGTGGCAATAAATATTTTATAACATTTATTGACGATTGCACCAAATATTGCTATGTTTATTTGCTTAAGAGCAAAGACGAAGCATTAGAGAAATTCGTTCTCTACAAAACCGAAGTTGAAACGCAACTCGGTAAGAAAATTAAAAGATTGAGAAGTGATCGAGGTAGAGAATACGAAGCGCCAATTGGGAACTTCTGTGTGGAACATGGTATTGTCCATGAATTGACCGCCCCGTATTCACCTCAATCAAACGGAGTGGCCGAACGAAAGAATCGCACATTAAAAGAGATGATGAATGCGATGTTACTGAGTTCAGGTCTATCGCCAAATATGTGGGGCGAAGCTATCTTAACGAGTAACTACCTATTAAATAGGATACCTCGAAAGAAAATGAATAAAACTCCATATGAGTTATGGAAAGGAAAGACGCCTTCGTACCAACATTTGCGAATGTGGGGGTGTTTGGCGAAGGTAGCCGTACCTACGCCTAAAGCAGTGAAAATTGGTCCTAAAACGGTGGACTGTATTTTCATAGGATATGCACTCAATAGTACAGCATATCGGTTTCTTGTATATGATTCGAAAATTTCGGATATACACAAGAACACGGTCATGGAATCGAGGAATGCGTATTTCTTTGAAAATGTATTTCCTTGTAAATCCGAGTATGGATCCGGTACATCTAAACGAGATGATATAGAAACCGAGATTCCTAGTACGGTTCATGAGATGGAACCGAGACAAAGCAAGCGTGCCCGAATAGAGAAATCTTTTGGTGACGACTTTGTTACATATTTGATTGAAAAGGAACCGCTGACTTATGACGAAGCAGTGAGCTCCGTGGACGGGCCTTTATGGAAAGAAGCCATAAAAAGCGAGATTGATTCTATTTTGCAGAATCATACTTGGGAGTTAGTTGATCTCCCAAAAGGATGTAAACCTTTAGGATCAAAATGGATCTTTAAAAGAAAAATGAGACCAGACGGATCTGTGGAAAAGTATAAAGCCAGACTTGTTATCAAAGGATACAAGCAACGCGAAGGCTTAGACTACTTTGACACATATTCTCCCGTGACGAGAATAAATTCGATAAGGATGATACTTGCTATCGCGTCCTTAAAAAATTTGGAAGTACACCAAATGGATGTCAAAACGGCTTTCTTAAACGGTGAATTAGACGAAGAAATCTACATGGAGCAACCCGAGGGTTTTCGTGCTCCTGGAACCGAAAAGAAAGTATGTAGATTAATCAAATCTTTGTATGGTTTGAAACAAGCCCCTAAGAAGTGGCACGAAAAGTTTGATCATGCGATGATCAACTACGGTTTTAAAATCAATGAGAGCGATAAATGCGTTTACTCAAAGGAAACAGGCGATGACTATGTCATTTTATGTTTGTATGTAGACGACATACTCATTGTTGGTAGTAACGACAAAATGGTCAAGTCTACCAAGGATATGTTAAATTCGAAATTTGACATGAAAGATATGGGACTTGCGGACGTGATTTTAGGAATTAAAATCAAACGAACGAGTAACGGTCTTGTTTTGAGTCAAGCTCATTACGTAGACAAAATTCTCGACAAATTCTGTAAGGGTGATTCTGGTGTTGCTAGAACGCCATTAGATCGAAGCGTTCATTTGTCGAAAAATCGCGGAGAGCCTATTTCTCAAGTAGAATACTCCCGGATTATCGGAAGCTTGATGTATCTAATGAGCTGTACTAGGCCAGATATTGCTTATGCTATAAGCAAACTAAGTTCTTACACGAGCAATCCGAGTGCGGATCATTGGACCGCTATAATACGGGTTTTGAGATACTTACGGTATACTCGAGACTATGGATTACACTATGGTCGATATCCGGCTGTGTTAGAAGGTTACACAGATGCGAACTGGATATCTGACATGAAGGACTCTAAGAGCACAAGCGGCTATGTGTTTACACTTGCTGGAGCTGCTGTGTCTTGGAAATCCTCGAAACAAACGGTTATAGCGAGATCCACTATGGAATCCGAGTTCTTTGCCTTGGATAAATGTGGAGAAGAAGCTGAATGGTTACGCCATTTCTTGGAGGATATTCCTAAGTGGGAAAAACCTGTGCCGCCTATATGCATACACTGCGATAGCCAATCGGCTATAGGACGAGCACAGAGTACTATGTATAATGGTAAGTCGAGACACATACGTCGTCGACATAATACCATTAGACAACTGCTCTCAACTGGAGTTATCTCGATTGATTATCTAAAATCGACGGATAACATTGCGGATCCGCTAACCAAAGGGTTAAATAGAGATGCAGTTGAAAGGTTGACGAAAGGAATGGGCTTAAAGCCTTAAAGTATAGAAGTGCTAAGAAGGAAAACCCTACCTATGTGACTGGAGATCCCAAGATCTAGGTTCAAAGGGACAACCTAATCTTAGGACTTGGTATCACTGTGGGGGATAACCCTGCTCATTCCTGTCGAGAAACAGTGATGACGGAAAAAAAGGCTAGCATTATGATGCTTTAATGACTATCATAGAGTGTTGATGAAAATACTCGCGACGTGAGAAGTCACCTATGTTAGGGAGAAGTGGGGCCGCTTCAAAGGAGAACTGAAAGGCTTAGTTCTTTAGAAACCCTCGCAGAATCAGGACGTGTCCATGGCCGTACTGGACAAAACCATGAGAACGGAACAAGAGAAAAATGGTCTCTGTGTATTGTACGTGGGTTCGTTTACACGGAAAGCGGGACAGTTCAAAGACATCGCGTTCTACTGGACTGCAGTAAACCAAGCGTGCATACAAGGAGGAAGTTCAAATGGTAAAACATACTATCCTCCATGCAGAGTATCATTAGATTAGCAGAAACATTACAAAAACAATTCTCATTCATGTGGGGGATTGTTAGATAATTTAATTTTGTAAAGTATTTATTTGAATGAGAATTTGGGTTTTTAAATTAAGCTATTGGGCTTTGGTTTGGGTTTTGGGCTTTCAAACTAAGCTATCGGGCTTCGGTTTTGGCCCAATAGGCCCAACTTCTAGAAGGCCCAACTTCTAGAAGTTGGGATTGGTGGCTTTCAAAATGAGTGGTTTTTTAACCACTCTTCAACTCAAAATAACGTGTGATTGCTTTCTATTATAAAAAAAAAAAAATAATAATTTATTTTTTATTCCAATATTTTGGCTATAAATAGGTCATTTGGCCAAAGGAAATAAACACAACAAATATACAAGAATTAAAAGAAGATAAATAAGAAAATATTCCTCAAATATTATTTCTGCTATATTTCTTGTTCCGTTCGTAGTCGGTGTCGTTTTTGTGCTAAACGAACGCCGTGTTTTTTCGAAGTATCCTGGGAAATAGACGCTCGTGAACCTCTAGCACATACGTGAGGGAGCGAATCTATTTTAAGGAAATTGTGTGCTACACAATCTTCGAATATTTTTATTTCCCAGCCAACATAAACAAAAACAAGCAAATCACACTCAACAATGTGAACGAGCGTCAGTGGTCGACGATATTTATCTAGTGCTTGTCCTATCATTTCTAGGTGGTGATTACTGAATCATGGACTGAATGGTAACTCCTTGATTTGCGTGGCCAATTCAATCCATTCATTATGAAGCGTTTACTGATAAACGAACGTTGATAAAGTTGGTTGTTTAGTTTCAGCTGTAATAGAATTCCCACTTAAATACGCAAGCTCTATATTGTTGTCTTCGAATCCAATCATCAAATTGTGGAGTCAAAGTATCCCCATGCTCGTGTTTTTTTTTGTCACTAGGTACAACAATGCTTTCCCGAAGCCAATGAGAGTTCGATATTATACTGTATATATATCTTAGTATCTTTCCTTGTACATACGGAACTCCACAGCCATGGCGGAGAATCATGAAACTGCTACGGCCAAGAAAGAACCAGTTTATAACGGCATAAAGGCCATGCCTTTTGTGATAGGTAAAACGATATGCTTACATACTTGTAACAAGTGCAGTTTTACCCACCCTTTTTTTCTATCTAGGACTAAATAACCGACTATGTGTGTTTCTTCGACTATAATAGGCAACGAGACGTTTGAGAAGCTGGGAACAATAGGGACGTCATCAAATCTCTTGATATACCTGACAAAAGTGTTCAACATGAGCTCTATTACAGCTACCAACGTCATCAACGTATTCAACGGGACTTGCAACTTCGGAACATTGCTAGGGGCTTTCATGTCCGATACTTATCTGGGCCGATACAAAACCCTAGGCTTCGCTTCCGTGTCCTCTTTCTTGGTTCTTTTTCATATACGACAAACGAGGCCTACTTATTAGCTTCGTATCTCAGCAAAATGCTAACTACTACATCCTTTTTTCTTTATCAGGGTATGCTTGTACTAACCTTAACTGCAGCATTTCCAAGCCTACACCCCCCGAAATGCGAGAACAACAGCAAATGCGTCGAAGCTTCGCCATGGCAGCTCACTTTCTTGTTCAGCAGCTTCGTGTTTTTGATCGTCGGGGCTAGCGGGATTAGGCCGTGCAACTTGGCCTTTGGAGCCGATCAGTTCAATCCCAACACAGAGTCGGGGAAGAGGGGGATAACTAGCTTCTTCAACTGGTATTACTTCACCTTCACTTTCGCAATGATGGTTTCTCTGACGGTGATTGTGTACGTTCAGTCGAGCATAAACTGGGCCATAGGATTAGGCATTCCTGCCTTCCTAATGTTCCTTTCGTGCGCATTTTTCTTCGCCGGGACAAGAATCTATGTGAGGGTATTGCCCGAGGGAAGTCCCTTGACTAACATTGTCCAAACGCTGGTCGTTGCTTTCAAGAAAAGGAAGCTGAAGTTGCCTGAGAATCCATGGAGCTCTCTGTTTATTCACGTCCCATCTGATTCTATCAACTCCAAGCTTGCTTACACAGATCAAATAAGGTACTACTTCCCTTCTCTACAATCTCTTCTCTGCGAAAAATATTCAACCTCTTCAGGTGAAAGAGAGTTCAAACGTATTCAGGTGGCTTAACAAAGCAGCAATTCTAACGCCAGAAGACAAAATAAGCCCAGATGGAACAGCTTCGAATCCTTGGAATCTCAGAACGGTGCAGCAAGTCGAAGAGATTAAATGTGTAGCAAGAGTAATCCCAATTTGGATATCAGGCATGATCTACTACATCGTAATAGCCGTGCAGACATACCTCGTACTCCAAGCCACCCAAATGGATCGTCGATTGGGCAGAGGAGGGTTCAAAATCCCCGAAGCAACCTACGCAGTCTTCTCAATGATCAGCCTCAGCATATGGATCCCACTATACGACAGGGTAATTGTGCCCATCCTCCGACGATTCACCGGAAAAGAACAAGGAATCACGATGTTGCAGAGAATTGGGATCGGAATAGGGCTTGCGATAACGACGATGATTGTCTCAGGCATCGTCGAGAATCGACGAAGAACCCTAGCCCTGACCAGACCAAACCTAGGATTCGTGTCCCATAAAGGCGCAGTCTCTTCACTGTCGGGAAATTGGCTGATTCCTCAATTAGCTTTGGCCGGAATCTCGGAAGGAATGGCCATTATAGGACAAGTCGAGTTCTTCTACAAGCAATTTCCCGAGAACATGAGGAGCTTTGCTGGGGCGTTCTTGTTCTGCGGATTCGCCATTGCTAGTTACCTGACCAGCTTGCTGATAACTGTGGTTCATAAGGTTACGAGCGTCGGCAAAGGCAGTAATTGGTTGGCTGAAGATCTCAACAAAGGAAGATTGGATTACTTCTATTACTTGGTCGCTGGGATTGAAGCTTTGAACCTTGGGTACTTTCTGGTTTGTGCGAGCTGGTACAAGTATAAGAGGACTGAGATTGAAGGTACAACAATGGAGGTTGCTATGGAGAATGCGAAAGATGATCAGATTCTGAAGACTGTAGTAGTTTAGGTGATAGCAGTTATTTGAATAGCCTCTTATTTATATGTATAATTTTTTTCTCATGCCTTGTTTGGGCTTATCAAGTTACTAGCTGTTAGATCTTTCGGCCCATTAAATAACGCTGGAAAAAGATGAAAAATACGAGGGAAATACATAAAAGCGGTAAAGATCAAGCGGCAAAAAGTATTGAACTTCATTCTCAGTCTATTACTCGTTCAATCTCTTCATCTTCGTCGCTGCGTCGCTTAGTTGAAATGGTAAGATAACGTTTTAGAGTTTCTTGTTGATTATACTATTCCTTTCGTTTTTTGCTTCCTCGTTTTCTGGCGTTCCATTTCTACGATCTGATGAGGACCTTACGCTTTGTGTTTTACGTCTCGATTCACTTTGTGCGTACCGAGTGAATGGTTATATCTATATTATATATATCTGTGTGTGTGTGTGATCTTTTAGCTCTTGCCTTTGTATTTATTGACTTCGATTTACTTAGGTTAATGTGCGTATCCTACGGTATCGGATATTGACATACGTACCGGCCTTAGTGTAGAAGATAACTGTAAAAATGCGCAGCTGATGAACTCGACCAGAGACTCATTAACATCCTTCTAAATCTAACATCCTTGTCATGAGAAGATTTGCTCTAAACTTGTCACCTGACCTGTCTTTTGTGAGTGAAACGCTATGACTGATTCTCATCGATCTTTGCTTTTCCTTTGTGACTAGCAGGAAAGTGTAATCTGGCAATAAGGGGGCGTGGTGCCCTTGTTTTCCTCTCAAACCCCCGAACGCAGACAAACCCTGTGAAAACAAGATAACTGTTTCAAGAAAACAACGTACACTTGATGGTGTTGCTAAAGTCGAAATCAGTGTCTGTAAGTTAAAGGTTAAAGGCGATTACCCCTCCAAAAACAGTATTGAATTCCTTCTGTGGACAAACCTGGTAAGAATAACATAGTTGGCGTTTTTAGAGAACGAACAATAACTAATATGTTTGACTAGTATGTTACCTTTAAAAATAGTTGGGATGGAAGTTCCGAAGAATACTGTTCTCCGTGGCAAGTGCCATATCCACTGTCTTGGAATGTTCATTGGAGTTAAGCTGCTTTCATGATCTGCAAATACCTGTCGATAGATAGGTTTTTCAGTTTTAGAATAATGTCATACGTCATGGATGTTCCCTTGAGTTGGTTACCTCATTCACTTGGAAGTAGGTACCATTAAGAGGAAAGCTACCCCTCATTGCTGTTCTGCATGGTATCTGATGTAAATGAACATGTTAGATTCAATGCTGTCAACTGTGGTTAGTGTAGACGAGTTATTATGCTATAAAAGAAGCAAATTAGGATTCAAATGAAGTGGTACCAGAAGAGTCCCCCTGACAGTGTCTAATGCGGCTTCGCGGATGCTGTTGCAAGATGAACAAGTCTCATCATTGCATAGCTTCTCAGACCCTTGAGAGTTGCATTGCCTTTTTGGTGGCTCAATTGAGTTCACAGTTTCGCCTGATATGAACCATTTAGTGAAGCTATAAAGTTCAACATTAAATTATGTCATCAAGGTCATGGTAGAACCACAGCTTGAGTCTTTATAATAGTTTATAAGTTTCCAGATGTAGGGTTCTTGGACTTATACCTGGGGTCCATATAGCTAGCATGTAGGGGCAAGGATCATCAAATTCTCGTTTGTCCAGCTGCAAATCATGAAAAACAATTGGTATAAGAGCTTCTTTGTGTGCATTTATCTATGTTTCAACTGTAAAATGTTTATATGCTTTTTCGTTTCTGTTTTGTCAAAGAAAAAACACAAATATTACTGACCCCTTCCAGTAGAGGATGTGAATCTGGAAGCTCATAACTGTACAAAGACGAGAATTCGTAAGATACTAAAGATGGTCAAATTTGTACTGAAATAATGATGTACCAATCCTATCTCATGATTAATGCAGCTGGTCATTTCCTAATTAGTCAAAGATGACAGATTACAAAGACAATACATGATATTACTTTGATATTTTGTTAGTTCTTGATAGGTCATTCGTCAAATCATTGTTGAATTAGTAGATTATTTCACTTACACTCGATGTTCTGTTCTGAGGCGGCTGACATTTTTAAGCTTAGGCACAGGGATTGAAGCAGCTTCTGCAGTTAAAGCAACTAATGCCTTCGTCATGTCACCATCCTGAAGTTCTGTTTTTTGCTGCATGATCTTCTGCAAGTTGTGTGTAAATTCTTTCATATTGAGTTGAATAGTCGGAATCTCGTCAGGATCTTCGGTAAAAGCATCTTCAATATCAGGTACATGAATATTGTTTTGTCCCGGCATGACCGGAACTTCTTCAATATCAGGTTCTGGTGAAGGTGGCACTTCAATGATGGGTTGACAGTTGCTAAGTACAGATTCTTCAAAATCTGGAATGTTAGAAGGTAACTGCAAGGAATTCATAAATGTTTGAACATTTTGGTCAGATGTTCTATCCTCTGTCGTAGTGGTTACTATGCGTTTCTCCTCTGGTGCTGGAAGGGAAAGTCTGGCACTGCACATCACGGTTAGCGTATTCCATCAATAAGTACGCATAGTATAAGATACATTAGTTCACTGATTGTTCTAGATGATATCTTTAGTATTAATAACGGTCCGTTATCATTCTCCAGAAGCTCAAATATCACTAAAATTGATGAAACAATGGCGCATCTAGTAAAAGACTGACCTTGCAAATGCACTGGCGAAATGTCTGCATTCTCCCCTCATGGGGCATGCGTTGCAATTCGGTTTGCTTTTGGTGCAAAATACCTGTTGAAAATGCTGGATGTAAATACTGAATATAGTTCTTAGGCCAAGTAGCATCTTTCACTGGAGGGCATACCTTTCCGAAAGTGATCATTTGGTAGTGCAGCTCATACCTGTCACAAAAGTGTATAACATATCATTGGAGAGCATTTTATAATTCCAAAAGTATAATTCTGCTAATGATATGTATGAGCTGCACTACCGAATGATTACTTTCGGACACGATAGAAATATTGCTTACAGTGTTTTTTGGTCGAGTTTGCAAAGTCTGGGCCATAAATATTTTTGTATTGACTCCAGCATCGGGTACCTAGTGAGAAAAGCGACAAAAATTGTTCTTCATCTCGTGCCATCTTCTCAAGAGGAATCTGACAAGTTTCACTTACAGTTCTAACAGATGTAGCTGAAGTGACTCGGGCAATGGTTGAAGAGGTACCCAGCCTAATCGCACAGCTATGCGCCCAACATTCGTGTCGACCTGTTAGGAAACAGAACGGTAAGTTGTTTTTTATATCCCATAATAACCAAAGTTGAGCTTAAGCTTACCGGAAAGGCAAGGTGATGAAGCGTCAAAAGCCGCACACATTCCACACTCTTCAAACCCAAACCTCTAATGCTTAATAGATACTCTCTGTACCAAAAACAAAAAAGAGGCATGGATGCTGTTTTTCTGTTCCCTGGACGTTAAAGCATAATATGGGAAGGCTGCAAGCTTACTTGGCATTGTCAGGTGGAACATCCCTGAGCCATTCTAGATCAATGCTACCATGGTCTTCAACTATTCGGTCCAAGAAGTCCTGCACATGTGTTTAGCCTTTAGGTGAGATCAGTTAGTTAACTTCTAGATTTCTCAACCGTTTTTCATCTTATGTGAGAAACAAAATATAATTAATCTATTTATGTTGCAGAACCTTGATTCTTCCAGCTAGCACATTGTTCATGCCTCGTTCTTTGATAGTATCTGCAACTTCGCTAACGTCAGCACGCCTTACAGCATCCCAGTCCACTGAATCCATAGTGTTGGATGTCTTCTCTCTTTGCTTGCCTCCTCTCTTTGCATGTTCTCTCAAGCGATCCCAGTCCGCTTTTTTCTTCCCTTTCTCTGTTTTCTTTGCCTTATTTTGATTTGATTTTTCTCTAGGATCATAGCTAACATCAATATTTCTAATTGAGTTAAGCTTTTTGCACTCATCAGCTTTAGTACTACTTTCTCCAATGCCTTTTGAATTTTGTGAGCAGAAACAAATATCTGATAATAGCTCCTTCATTTCACATTGATTATCTACCAATAACCTGTCAGTCGATGCGAGGCCTGCTATATCTCCCACCATATTTTTTGTCTCAACTTGAACTTCAGTTGGTGAGCAAAGATTTGGTTTCGTAAACTGTGGCCCATCTTCAATAGTAACTGCTTTCGTCTGTGATGCGGCTACAGGCAAGGGTCCACTAGTTGATGTAATAAAAGTTTCATTCTCGATTGTGCTATGTAATACCTTTAAACTCTCTTGAGACAAATCCACTGTGGCTAAAGTTTCTGAATCGCATGAATGACACAGTGTAGACTCTCCTCCCAGTGCCCAACATTTTGAAATTTTCCCACTTACTTCTTCGGTGTCTTTGTCATAAACAACATATTGTTCTTCAGAAGAAGCAGCAAACTCATTTGATGGAGTCAGTGCAGTTGGTTCTTCTGAAGTGCTTCTCAAGCAAGATTTACTTATTTCAGTTGTATGAGCAGTATAAGAATATGTAGAACTCTGGGAGGAAATATCAAATGCCTGAGACAAAATCGTATCTTCTTTGTCTCTTCCATCCTTGATCGGGCTTATGGACTTGTTGGTGCAGCAGCAGCTTTCATGGGACAAAACTGGAACGTGTTTAAAGACATCTGATGATTGGCCCCCTAAGTTGTTCCTTGGGATAGAGCCATCGGAACTGATTCCAGGGGCTTTCGTGCTGTTCACTTCTCTTGCATCAGCTTCAAAATCAAGGAGCACGGTGCTCTCCTCACCACAGAATAAATTATCTAGTATTTTTTGGTCTGATCGGTCTGATCTGAAAGTGGCGTCCGGACCGAACATGCTCGAATCAGGTTCTTGAACCTTGGCACTTCCACCAAGGTGGTTTTCAGATTTTGCAGGGTATCTTGCAACAAGCGACATGAAGGCAGAGCTGCAAAACCAGATGTGTATGTTGGATTTTCATATTTCTGCAGTTATAATTAATTACTGCATAGTGAACTGAGATTTAGCAAACCTCGAAAGATGATCTGAGACATTCTGAGTCAGGAAAACGCCAACTACGGAATCAACAACCGATCCCTTCCAAGGTGAAAAGCGCCTATCTCCTGTGAAAGTTTATGATTTCGTGAATACTTTGATTATAATGAAGACTGTTAGTGTCATTATGTTAGGAACTTCTAGATGCAGCTAGATATTAAACTTTCGTTGGAGCTTTCTGCAAAGATGCATGTAGGGATAAATATGCTGCTCCTACGATAGCGAAACAGATCTTTCTTAAACATTGTACTATGTTATATGACAAAACTCAACTCTTAATATGCTAAGTTTTTGGTTTTTATTATTTTAGTCCTGAGTTTTCAGCTGTGAGATCTTAAATGCTGCCATGGGAAGTAAAGGCAAAGGGCTTTGGTGACAGAATCAACCATACCTTGTACTAGATGCATGCGCGCAATGAAGGTATCTGATCTTCCTTTGAAGATTTTCCTCTCCTCCTCCCACCATTTTGCCTTTTCCTCGTCTTCTCCATCGATGCCTTCACTGTTTATGTTTTCCAGCAACAGTTTCCACACCTTAGTTGTCTCATCATCGAGGTCAACTTTAGCCCGTGGCTTCCTTCTTTTAGTTTGATTAAAAGAAATATCAAAGGGGACGACGGTTCCATTACTTTGATATGGTACAAGAGAACGCTGCTCGTGATAATGCATGCGGTATGCCATTGACAGATTCCTCGCGGATTCCTCACCAATCTCAGCATTAAGATTAAGCTCACTAAGCTGTTCAGTAATTGAATCGATTGAAACGGGGCTTTTCCATGCTATCGCCAGTGGTGGTCCTGCACCCGATGATAAATGAAGTCAGAAAGTTAAGCACACGCAACACAGTTATTTCTCCAGAAATATCATGATGTTCTCATTCTTACCCATTAATTGAGAGGCAAAGTCCCAATTTTGCACCACTCCGTTGCTGATCGTGCTTCTCTTCGACCGTTTCTTTGTTTTCGGTATTGAGTTAATTGAGCAGTTGTAGGCTACAAGTGCTTCCATGCATGTTTGTGGCTCACGCAAAATCTCAATCTTTTGTTCAACTCTGGATGAAGATGCTTGATAACTTGGCATTTGGCTGTGGATCATCAGCGAAGCTACATCTCGCATTCGAGTACGACCCTTGGATCTCTTACGCTTGACCATCTCTGTACTCGAAGCAAGTAGCAGGTCATTTAGAAACTTCTGTCCATAATGGGTCGCATTGGTCACAGAATAAGCTAGCAGATTAATGGAGTTGTGTTGAACACTTGAGGGTCCTTGATTAGCAGTTGATGTGCTTGGTGTGGTGGTTGAAGCCCATGAATGACATCTTTCAAGTGTTTCATAATTGTCCGGAGAAATTGTTTTATAAGGTGAGCTGAAAGTTATCGCAATGTGCTTCTTCTCGGTTCTCTTTCTCTTGCTTATTGCTGGAATACACCAACCACTTCTGCTGTCATCATTATAATCTGCACCATGACTAAATGTGGCATTAGATGCTTGAAGCGAATTGCCAGCCATTCCCATTTCATTCATATTCGAGAATCCAGGTTGTACTGTTGCATCCACATGTTGTCTTTTCAAGGTCTGCACTTCTCTCTCGGGATTAATTGTTGATTGGATGTCATTTGTCCCTTTATTATGTGATCCATCAGAAAGGATTGCCTGACATTTTTCTCCGACGTACAGACCATTGTGAGCAAGTGGCTGGCAGCTCTTTGGCAACTCTGTCCTATAACAAGGTGATGAACTCGAGAAATGTTGTGTTTGCCTTGCCACGTCGCCTTGTAGTTCTTGATGTGATGTGCCTGCGAGTTCATTAGCAATTGGAGCGTCACTTTTCGCCTTCCCTGTATCTGTTACTGATTTTTCCCGAGAGTTCGATATGCTCTCATCGTTCACATGGCCTTCCAAGTTGAAATCCAAAGATCTCCTGCAGGAGCTTCTTGTTCTGTGGTAGGTGTTAGCAATAGTTGGCTCCTCCTTTGCTAGCTGTGTATCAACGGAATGAGGAGTATTTTCCCTTGAATCAGTTCCATCATTTGGACTAGAACTAGGAGTGTTTCCGTTTGCTTTTGGTCGACCAGGCCTCCTTTTGACCGGCGTTGCCTCTTGGGTTGGGGCAGAGCTTTCAACTTTCTGCTTATGTTTAGCCCTGGGTTTGCTTTCAGTTATGACTCTTGGCCTGTGTTTTTTCCTGCTCGGCTTTCTTTGCAATGTCTTGCTCGAATCAGCGTCCTCAGTGGAGCCCTTGTCAGGCCTGTGATTCTCCTCCAATATTGCGGAGGAGACCGATGCATGAATTTGATGATTATCGGACAGATTAGACCGTTCTCCCCTGTGAAGTCCCTCCAAGTTATTTGGTGCATCTTTTGCTGAATCCACATCATCTATGGTTGGCCGTCTGACACTCTTCTCTGGCGTTGGAGGTTCAAATTCTGGCCCGGCATTCTTGCTTGACAATTCCTCAGCATTTGATTCTGGAACTGCATTGAGGTCAAAGAAGGGCCGAGAATAGCTTGAACTTCCATCTGTCACATTTAAGCAAGGGAGAGCACCTACATGGTAATTTGACACTATAATTCAATTTTTCTGACTCTCAATGCGAAAAATTGAAACATATCTTGGATTTTGACTTCACCAAAATGGATGAGGAAAGTACAAAAGAAAATATGGATCGATGCATCCTGAATTTTAGGGATATGAAATCAGTTATTTTTTTCTTTTTCATTGTCTTGTTCAGCGCCAAGCAACGGAAGCTGTCTACAAAGTAATGAAGACCTTATAAAGTGAACTGAGTAGTAGTACCTTGCAGCATCTCAGGCTGAACACATGGTGATGCAAAACCAGTGGTAGCCTTAAAATCATTTCCTGGAGCTGCATAATCTGCCGTTGCCGTAAGTTTGCCCATGTCTGCTATAGCCAACAGCTCTCTATAACTCACACTGTTGTCCGAGGTGAGCCTTTCCAGCGAATTAGTGTCGCATTTTGACAAATTGGGCTTTGCTGGTGTTGTAGGAATCCAAGAGCAACCGATCGGAGCCTCTGACGATCGAGTGGCCGCATCCTCCGACATAATGCGAGCTGTAAGAATCCTGTCTTTGATGATGAAGTCTGTGAGTAATCTTGTCTTCAACCAATCTATATTAGACTTTTAAAGATAGGTTTTTTTATGTTAATCTGTCCTGGAGTGTTGAAGTGCGTTTGCTTTTCATGAGAATCTTTCCTGCCTGAGAAAAAAACGTGTCGATAAATTCATGAGTAGAAAGAACAATTCTTTCGAGGGAGAAAGCAGGAAATTGTGTTAGCTTCCTTTTATCATAACCCATATAGATCCTTTAAAGCTTGTACCTTTTTCCGGATTTCACATGCCCTGTTTCATAATTGATCTTCTGAATTAAGCTGCAGCTCTCGCCTTTTGTGGAACAGGTCTCTGCTAAGCGGTGGTGGAAGCATAAGATAAACCCAAAGTGAAGTGGGTTGATTTTTGTTTGTTGAGAGAGAGAGAGATAGAGGAGAGTGAGCGAGAGAGAGAGAGAGTAGAGAGAAAATCTGGGCCCGTTATTAGGTGCTTGACAAGGTTTTGAGTGCTAAAATAAAATCGATGTTAGTACGACAAAGTCGTCTCTCTCTCATCTCTCTCGCCTGAAAATTTCAACTTCTTCCCCTTCCTCCATTAACGAATTGTTTTTATGCCCCCGTTTCTTTTCTTTTCTTTTCTGCATTTTTTGTTTTTCTCGATCTCGAACCTCTCGGGTATGGAGTTTTAGTCTCCTCTTGTAAGAGTTGTTTCTTTCCATGCGGAATAGTTGAAGACGGAAGAAAATAAAGAATGTTACATTCTTGAGTTCATAGCATAGCTGTCGTGTTCTAAATTCGATTTGTAATAGGTTCTTTAGTTCTTCGATTTGTAATAGGTTCTTTAGTTCTACCGTACTGTACTGTACTATACGAGGTTTAGTTCTCTCTTTCAAAGAATTTTTCTTTTTAGTTGTCAGCCTGATATTTTCTTTGGTAGAAATTTTGTCTCTTATCTGATATTTAATTGCAGGTAGCCTTGTTAGTCATGTTGATATGTTAAATTATAGTTTTAGGAATTTGAGTACTATATCTACTTTTCCGTTTTGAATCTTTCTGTGTGGGTGCATAGACCCGTTGGTTTAGGTCATATCACTGATACTGTGTCGAAATATAGCATAGTTTAACGACAAATATTTCATAATTGAATCGTTCCATATTGCTTAGCTTAGTTTTTTATCAATTTTTATTAAGAGGGGTTTGTTTTGTGGGTCCCACTCCATGGAAGGGAGGGGAGGAAACTTTCTTGGTGTTTGGAAAAAGTTGTTTGTGTAGGTGAGGTAATTTATTGATTCTAATATCTGATCTAATGTAACGATAGCGAGTGAAGAGATCGTATGGTGTTAGGCCACGTTGGTAGTCAACTTCAAACTGTCTTTACTTTTTAATACATACACATATTTAGTTTGTAGTGTTTGGTTCCCAAGAACAATTTATGAAAGTACCGTACCGAGCGACCGTTATGTTCGTTATTGTTGTTGCTGCTGCCGTTGCTTTTGATATGACAATCATTTTCACATAGTCCAATTTTGTTAATAGGAATGTAATGAAGTTAGTCGAGCCTGGACCCTGATTCCCCTAACTGCGCATTTTAGGGGAATCACTTATCGACTCTCGTCGAGTACGCTGGACTATGTTATCCTCCGATTCTAAGGGGGGATTTTTTAGGTATTATTTATAGGTGAGCGTACAGAATAATACCCACTTATATAAAAAATTTGTAAGTCATTATCTCTGCCATAAATTTTTTTATATAAGCATCCGTTCGATTGTGTGTATCATTTTTCCAGTCTTAACGTACCTTTTTTATATGTGTATTACGTATCACGTCACGCGTTTATATATGGTACCTAGACACGTTCTATATAATACCTCAATGTGTCATATGATGTACCCGTCTTCTTATTGTATTATGTACCACAATATGTTTCTATATGGTACCTAAATGGGTTCTATGACGTACTTACTGCTGAACAGGTACCAATGTGCAAAAAAATATTCTAATGGGTACCTACATATAAAAAAATCTGACAGGGTACTGACTTGCGAGTTTTTTTTATATAAATGAGTATTTTTTTGTAAATTCCCCTTATTTATATTATAAAAATAAGTAAATTCAATTGTATTTTTAATACATTTTTATATTATTATAAAAATTATATCATTATAAAAATGAATATTCAGTCATTTACGAACTAAAAGAGTCCAGATCCATGAAGTTGGATGGATACAACTTATACACAAGGAGACATAAGCCTCCAAAATAAAGAAAAACAAACAAGAGAATTATATTTTTTGTTCAATTTATTGTGCTTAGGTTATTTTTCATTTCAAGTGAAACTTATATGATGTACTAAAAGTAAAACTAATAGTCAACTTGCACTCTTTCTTGTGCTTAGTCTCCTCCAATCAATTAGGGATGGCAATGGGGCGGGTCCGGACCCGGACCCGCCCCGAACCCGCCCCTAATGGGCCGGGTAATTTTAAAATAAATGGGTATGGGGCGGGTAATGGTTTTTATTTCTTCTACCCGGCCGGGTCTGGGGCGGGTCGCGGGTCTTGGCGACCCCGACCCGAAACCCGACCCGAGACCCGACCCGCATAAATTATTACTTAATTTTTATATTATATATTATATGTATATTCAAATTAGGGTTTGCTTTGGTTTTCTAATCAGCCGTCTTTCTCTATTTTGTTCCTCACTTCACCAGCGAAACCACCTTCTTCCTCACCTCACCAGCGAAACCACCTTCTTCCTCACTTCACAAGCGAAACCACCACCCTCAGTCATCACCTGTGAGTTGTGACACCATCGGCTCCCACCGTCACCTGCGACACCGCCAGCCACCACCATCGGCCACCACCAGCGACACCACCAGCCACATCGCATATGCAAACTAAAGGTCAACCATGTTTCTTAATTACTTCTACTAAGCTGACTCCCATTAGAGAGATGTTGGTGCCGCGACCGACTAATAAAATATTCTGGGCGAAATTCACAGCAGTTACAGTAAAAAATTCAGCAAAAAAATTACATTCTGGCGGGTCTAGCGGGTCTGGCGGGTCTTACCCGATTATTACGGGTCTCGGGGCGGGGCGGGGCGGGTTTTTCACGAGCCGGGGCGGGTCGGGTAACGGGTCCAGTAAGAACTAAATGGGGCGGGTCCCGGGTCTTATCAAACCCGGTTCAGACCCGACCCACTGCCATCCCTACAATCAATCCTTGAAAATAATACAAGCACACAGACCTAGGAAGTTGCATTAAATTACATTTTTTTTTCTTGATCTTATCCTTTCCTCGTTCTAATTAAAGAATGCGCACCTCAATAAGGTGTCATAAAAACCATTGAAACTAAGTTTGCGTGCAAAGAGCCACTTGTGGGGTGCACGTGGCTCATCTCTACCACCATTATCTATCGTCAATAGATAGGTATTGAAGTAATCTCTACATTGTCCGTAAATTGAATCACAAAAAAAAAAAAAAATATTTGTCGTCGTTACATCCACATTTTCAAGGCCCGTGACAACAAGACAAAAAAAAAACAGAGCTTGATAAATAGAAATATACTAAACTAATAAACATATGGAAGTATTCTCCAAGGGACAAGTTTCTTGTATTCGCCCCACACTTGCTTATACTTCTCTGCACAGCGAGCCTCGTCTCTTCTTTCCCTCCATATCAACAGTGTGAAGAGGTACATAGGATAGAAGTAAGGAATTGGAGAACTGCATTGTAATGATGGATGAGTTATGAGTTCATGCCTGAGATTATTAAGAATGTAGGAAAAAGAAAAAACTCGTACCTCATTCCACAAGGTAAGCTGAAAGAAAGGGCAAGCAATATATCACCAAGGTAGTTACAGTGCCTTGCAATGCCCCTAAACCAAGAAAGTGGAAGAAAAAGGGGATTTTTATTGACATTCTTTAGGAGTTTTTTCGATGTGGGTTTAGTTCAAATTTTCTCAACATCACTTTCTTTCGACATGAACGGAAAAAAGATCGAATTTTTCGCTTACCAATAGCCAGAAGCAAGCAACTTTCCTCCTATGACTTTCGGTGGGCTGCCCCATATTAAAGCTTTAGGATCCTTCTTGAATATGTGTTTCTGCTTGTTAGCTCCTCTAAAGACTGCATAGCTTTTTTCACAACCACAGAAACAATAAATTCGTTTCAATTGTAATAGCAAACAGCAATATATAGATATATATAGAGACAGGTGATCTTATTACCCAATGAGAAAGACAAAGCAATTTGCAATAACAGCAGAAGTAGTTAGCTCCACCTCATGTTGAAGAAGCCACCATGCCTTAGAAACAGAAGAAGAAAGCCATTTGAATGATAAAAAAAAGCTCTTTTTTTTGTCTGCTTAGTTTTGTACCTGGATGCTAAATGTGAATGGAATCCAGACAAGATCCCCCATTACAAGCATGAACCCTAATCTCTCCGCGATTATATCCCATCTACGAGTTTAAGCCAAGATTTCGAGTCAGAACCCTCGAAAGATAGGGAGAAGTTTAACAGACATATATATTGCTTACGTGGAAGTCATGTACTCTTCAAGGTAAAAGTAGTCCAGGATGTATACCTATACAATGATCAAGGAAAGCGATCACCTTTAGGAACTTAAAACACAGAGTGGAGAAGGGATTCTTGATTAAATCAGCGAACTTACGAGGCAAAATAGTGGGTAGAGAATCATCGATCTGCTTAAGTTGTTGTTGTCTTGAACGAATTTTGCAAAAACAGAGAGGTTTATGAGGAGCCATCCCATCATCCCAGCTCTAACGAAAAAGAATCTGTATAGAAAGATTACAATATAAGATTTTCTACATTAGAATGTGGTAAGAAAATAGCTCGTTATCTCAGTTGGGCAACAAACATACTTGAGGTCGATTCCCATGAACTGAGGATTCAGCTGTACCCCAAACCACCTATCGTATAAAGGGTGACAAAAGAAGCTCAAATCATTGGATAAAGTTCTCAGTTGTTTGCTAATTAGGGTGACATAATACCAGTCGTGGATTAAGTTCCCAGTTTCTTGAGGCTTCAGCGAAGAACTTTGGTCGTGGGATCGACGGCCAGCTATGTAAAGCATCGATGTCACCTGGAATAAAAGGGCACGAGCCATCTTCATCGACGTATATGTGAAGAGCTTCGAATAAGTATCAAAGAGTTCACACAGCAAAGTGCCAGCATATGTTTTAAAGGGCAGAAAAACTCACGATTATACTAAACACCAACGTCGTCGAGAAAAGCTCGAGACCTCGGTCAGCTATCTCCTGCACCACCATGTATTATTCTCAGCATTTCACCATTTACCAGCATTGAAGATTCCAGTTCTAATCTCTTGAAATTCAATAGGAATCAACGTAGGAAAACATCAAGGGCCCACGAATCGTTTACTACAGAAGATGGAAACACTCGAAAATGACTTACAGTCGGCGAAACGAGACCCATCCAGCTGGCGATTACTGTAAGAAAGACAAACGAGAGGAGCAAAGCCAGGCCTGCAATTTTTCCACCCAAGCTAAAAAGAAAGGGGGAAAAGAAAATAGAGGCAGGCAACAAACGAGCAAGCAAGGCAAGCAGAATTCTAGCGAAGAGGTTATTCTTGACCGTTGCAACGGTAACGAAGACGAGTTCCATCTGACAACACCACTCCATGAACCATCTTTCCAGGTAAGAAAGATCCAGCAATGGCCAAGTAGGTAAAGAAAGACGCCAGCATCACTACCTATTCAACAACAAAGCATCGATTTACTAAGAAGTGAGTGGATAAATTTAGAATAAGAGACTCACAGAAGTGAAGGAAGGAGCTAGGGAGTGAAGTAGGTGATCAAGATCCATCTCACAACTCTGCTACCACCCACGAGTGTGTGCTGCTCTGCTCTGCTTTTAAATTTCTGACCAGCCGAAAAGAATCTTAAAATTACTTTTGAATGCATAGCGCAGATATTTTTTTAATATATTAAACATAACCATCAAACTTCACGCATCCTTCATACCTCGTGAGATCCGTCCTACCCTCCTTGTAGGGATTTGAATTAGCTAAACAGCCCTACCTCTTAGTAGAATATAGGATCTTTGTGATTGGATCCAGCCTTGAAAGCCGGCCGCTCACCAAAGCTTGAAAAAATAAAAAAATAATATTATTAATATTGTATTATAATATCATATTGAAGGGCGACGAGACGATTCCTGGCCACACGTTTGGAGCGGTACAGAAGAGCTAAAGACATCTATAAATAGGCTGAGGATTCTTCAGTTATTATCATCACAAGCTCATTCGAGTTTTATTATATAGAGAAAACGGGTGAATTGTGAGGTTATCAGTTCAGGTAGAAGCTGATAAGGTTCCACATCCACGGAGAGGTGCGAGGTAAATACGAGTGGTAAAAGTGAGATAGTAAAAATTCGAGGGTTGTAATTTTTACTATAGTGAAGATTTTGCCGACTCGGCCGTGGCTTTCCCTCTTCGTTAACAAAGGGTTTTCCACGTTAAAATTCTGACGTTCTTTTTTACCTTACGGTAATTTTATTTTTACCGTGGTAGTTACTGTGTGGGTCCCACCAAATTTATTCCGTGGATCCCACTTCTCCCGATCGTCGTGCCGAGCCAAACCGGGGCCTGTTTCGCTGCGGGACACACTGACCACCGCGGGGCCCACGACCATTCCCAACACTTTTGATCTGTTCCGTAAAATGTGCCCAATATAACAGAAGGCCAAACTTCACTCGTCGTAGAAATTCGAAGGAACCGTGCGCTCGATTCATACTGAAATCCGTCCATTCGCCATGGAGTTTTGGTGTAATGCTTCCAAGAAAATTTGTTAGGTTGCACTAAATTTTTATGCCAATATTGTATCTTATTGTGAATACCTGTCGTTGTACAGGAAGCAAAATTGTCCCTAACCCATACCTAATTGAAAAGCAACAATCAATCAGTCAATCAAGAAACATTCAGAAACTCATTGTCCATGTCCATTACTAGTTGCAGACAAAAAGGTTCCATTTTTATTACAGTAGAAAGCAAAACAAGTCAGAATTCAGATGGCCTTGAGCATATCCTCTGCACTGCTGACGTTAAACGCACCACCTTCCTCGAGATTGAGGATCTTCACCACACCATCTTCGACGTACATGGCGTATCTCCTAGACCTAATTCCAAGACCCACTGGCTTATCGCTCAAATCAAGCTCACACCCAATCGCTTTCGTGAACTCTCCGTTGCCGTCGCTAAGCATCATCACTTCGTCACTAATCCCTACATTCTCCATCCATGCCTTCATCACGAAGGCGTCGTTCACGGCAACGCACGCTATGGTGTCGATTCCCTTCGATTTGAACTCGCCGGCCTTTGTAAGATCCCAACTAAACTGTGGGTGGGTTTTATGATCACTGATCTGTGGATGAGTTTACTAAGCTTTGTTATTCATTTCTCAGGTGACATTCAAGCAGTGAAGGAGTAACAGAAGAAAGAAGAAGATGATGATGAAGATGAAGAAGAGAAGAAAGAGACAAAGATAGAGAGAGAAAGGTAAAGAAGAGTGATTTGTTATAACTGAATTACTGATTGTAATCGGATACAGTGCCCCTAAATACAGCTCATAGTTTAGGATAAGGACTAGTAATAAAGTAATTGGATTTAACTAATATAAACCCAAATGATAGATGGACTATTAACATAAGCCCAGTAATTCCTTTAGCCCATCGATGTTCATGGCATCTCAACATGCCTCGGCCCAGAAATGTCCCATGGCCCAATAACATTCAGCCCAGCTTCCACTTCTTCCCCATCCTTGATCGATCGAACCATCATCACAAGTACTTCCCCCAAATTCTCCAAACCTAACATCTCCCCCTTCTTGAGACAATTCTCGTCCTCGAGAATTAAATGTCGGAAAATTGGAGCGAATGGATGCCAAATCCTCCCATGTAGCTTCCTCTGCCGAAGAGAAGGCCCAGGGCACCAGTATCTGTCGTGTAGGGACCCTCCGTCGCACAATCGTTCTTCGGCCAAGGGTACATAAAGGTGCGATTTTGATTTCTCCTTGAGTATTGATAGGTGGTAGGACTTGAGTTGGTGGGTATTTCTTCTTGATAGCCTTTTTAAGAAGTGAGACATGAAACATCGGATGATTCTGGCTTTCAGGTGGTAACTGCAATCGATATGCAACCTTTCCAATCTTCTGGAGGATGATGTAAGGGCCATAGTGCTTCTGAGCGAGTTTAATATTCCCCCGGAGCGCCAATGATGTCTGTCGGCAGGGCTGCAACTTAAGGTACACCTCTTCGCCTTCTTCAAACCCTCGTTCAGTTCTCTTCAAATCGGTATAGAGCTTCATTCTCTCTTGTGCGTGTTTCAAGTTTTCTTTCAAGATTTCGATGATTCTCTGCCTTTCTACCTCCTCCTTCTGGAAATAGCTGTACTTGTAAGGTGCATGTTTCTTGAGTATGGAGTTGGGTATTAGCTGGATTTGGTGTTCTATCATTCTCCTAGGTGGTGGGGATTTGGGTTCCTCGAAAATGTCTTGGTGCTCTTTAAGCAGATCTTCTACATCAGGGTGGGTTGAGCCTAGGGGTTGGATGTTTAGGGACCACAATTCTCCAAAGTTTCTGTTTACCTCTTTCTTCTGGGGTTTTTTGTCACTTAGGGCTGTCATTTGATGGAGTCCAGCTCTGCCAGTTAGTGCACTAACAGTAATCTTATTCCTCCCCTTGCTAAGAGTCAGCTGCATATTTTTGAAATCTAGAAGTCCATTGTGTTGTTTCAGTTTCAGCCAATCTCCTCCCAGCACCATTTCACAGCCTCCCAATCTGATAACTCTGATGGGATGGTTAAAAGTCTCCCCTTCTAATTGCCAACAAAACTCGGGGCAATAGTGTTGGCTGAGTATTTTTCCTCCATCGGCTACATTGACCAACATAGGAGTGGTGACTTCTTGTATGCAATTCAGCTTTAAGGCAGTTTGCTCGTCCAGAAAACAATGAGTACTCCCACTATCTATGAGTATGTGCACTTCCTCTGTCCCAACTGAACCTTTTACCTTGAAGGTGTTTGGACTGACACTGCCAGCTAAAGCATGAAGAGAGACTGTCATATCCTCTTCATTCTCAGCTATTTCCTCCAGCTTTACATCCTCTTGAGAACCAATTCCCTCTTCCTCTTCAGTCATCATAAAATAGATCTGCTTATCTAGTTTGCACCTATGACCTTGAACCCAGATCTCATCACAGTTATAGCACAGGTTCTTCTCCTTTCTAGCCCTCATCTCAGCTGCAGTTAGGAGTTTCCTGGTGCTGGAGGGATAGGGTGGTTTGGGCTGGTTTATAGGTCTGGGTTGGTTATTAGGGTAGGGGTTAGGTGGTTTGTCGGGTGGCTTTTGTGGGTGACTAAGCTTATGTAGGGATTGGGCTTTCCTGAGGATGGCTTCTACAGTGGCCTCTTGCCTCTTGGCTAGGTAGATGGCTTGGGTTAGAGTAGCAGGTTTTTGTGCCATAACACTCCCTCCAATTTCTTCCTTAAGTCCACTGATGAAGCTAGAAGTAATGTAGTCATTGGTGAACCTTTGATCGTATAGCAACATGTAAGATTTAAGCTCCTCAAACTTCTGCACATAAGCATCCACACTTCCAGTTTGCTGCAGCCTGTGGAACTCCCCAATCATCATCTCTGGTTCCAGGTTATCAAACCTTTCCAGCACAGCCCCAGTGAGTTCTTGCCATCTGGGAAAATCCCTACCCTCATACTGGCCTTGAAACCATACCTCAGCTGCTCCCTCAAAGTACAGTGATGCCACCTGTACTTTCTGGTAATCATCCAAGGTTGACACCATCTGAAAATACCGGTTACACTTCTTCAACCAAACTCTAGGCTCTAGTCCATCAAATCTGGGAAATTCCAGTTTGGGCAGGAAATGGTTTGGTAGGGGATTTAATGAGTTTTCAGGGATAAAAGGGGGCTGGTTAAAGAGGTTATTTCTGGGTGGGGTGTAAGGGTTAGTCGTACGGGTAGAATGCTCGGGTTTTTCTCCTAGTATGGATTTAGGTGGGGTGGGAACTTGTTGGTTCAGGTTTTGGTTTTGAAGCTGTTTCATGATCATTTGGAGGGTGGACTGGATTCCCAGCTGGGTTTGAGACATTTCCCCCATTTGTTGCTGTAGGAACTCTTGAGTCTGCCCAAACTCACCCATCTGTCGCTTCGGCTGGGCAACATGATCGTTGAGGGAATGTACTGTTTCATTCGTGGCAGCCAGTTGATTGTGCAGCTGAGATTCTGCAACTTCTCTTCGGGTTTTTTCATCTGCGATCAACTTTTCATGTTTTTTCAGGGTATCTTGTAGCTCTTTCTGTCGAGTATGATCAGCCATGGTGGTCCGAGGATTTACGGCTCTGATACCAAGTTGTAAGATCCCAACTAAACTGTGGGTGGGTTTTATGATCACTGATCTGTGGATGAGTTTACTAAGCTTTGTTATTCATTTCTCAGGTGACATTCAAGCAGTGAAGGAGTAACAGAAGAAAGAAGAAGATGATGATGAAGATGAAGAAGAGAAGAAAGAGACGAAGATAGAGAGAGAAAGGTAAAGAAGAGTGATTTGTTATAACTGAATTACTGATTGTAATCGGATACAGTGCCCCTAAATACAGCTCATAGTTTAGGATAAGGACTAGTAATAAAGTAATTGGATTTAACTAATATAAACCCAAATGATAGATGGACTATTAACATAAGCCCAGTAATTCCTTTAGCCCATCGATGTTCATGGCATCTCAACATGCCTCGGCCCAGAAATGTCCCATGGCCCAATAACATTCAGCCCAGCTTCCACTTCTTCCCCATCCTTGATCGAACCATCATCACAAGTACTTCCCCCAAATTCTCCAAACCTAACAGCCTTCTCCGCGAATCCAGGGAGGTGTTTCTGGGAGCAAGTCGGCGTGAAGGCTCCCGGCACGGCGAGTAGGATCGCCCTCTTGTTGGCGGTGAGGTCGGAGATCGTGACGGTTTCGAGGTCGGAGGAGGACGGCGGGAAGTAGGACAGAGTGGCGTCGGGGAGCTTGTCGCCGACTGTTATAGTGGCGGCGGCGGAGGAATGACAAGGAGGAATTGGGTTGTCTGAGCTTGAGGAGGGCGGCGGCGGTTGGTTTGAGGAGGACTTTGGAGGCGGCCAAGGTGGTGAAAGTGGCGGCCATTTCTCCCTTCCGATGTGGCGATTCTCTATAATGAAATGAAACAACGACTAACGAGGGTTTGTTGTACGCAACGCAAGAAAAAAAAACAAATAAATCGCTAATATATACTACCTCCGTCCCAAACCGTTTTGGACATTTTACTATATCGGGCGTCCCAAAACGTTTTGGACATTTCCTTTTATCGCAAAAAACTACCACAAATAATCAATATAATACTATTAAATATTCTTAAAAGACGTGTCAAAATATACACTTTTTCACCTTTTAATGTACTATATTATTAAAATATTCAATTTCTTAAAAACTGTGTCATACCCCAAATGTCCAAAACGGTTTGGGACGGAGGGAGTATATTTTTTGTGCAAATTACGAATCAGGCTCAATTCATATTTTCAATTAGAAATAAGGACTCATGTAAGTTTTATTTACAGATAATGACCCAATTGAAGGTTCATTTAGAGAAAAGGAATCATGTGTTACCACTTACCACAGACCCATGAAATGTTACAACAGACCCATGAAGTGTTACCATAGACTCGTGAAGTGTTACCACAGACCCATGAAGTGGTACCACAGACCGTGAAGTGTTACCACAGACCAATGAAGTGATATTGGGGAATCATGAAGTGTTTCTGAAAAAATTGGGTCCTTAAAACTATGAATTTTATGACAGTTGTCAACTCTATTTTTTTTAGGTTTTACCTAAATTTTTATTTATTAGTCGGTCAATTTTCAAATTACACTGTCGAGCCAAGACGAGGAAGAGTCGTCAATCATGGATTCGAATGGTCAGTTAACATAAATTTACTATATGAATCTGGGAACTCTTACATGTTTAATGAGCAAAAGAACTCAAAACGTCAGAACTTCCCACATTATATATATATATATATATATATATATATATATATACGTATGGGATGGTTGTATGTGTAAGGTAAAGAACATTCAAAATGGCAGAAAAGAAACTTTCCAACGACAAGCTAAAGAACATAATAAACTACGAAAGCAGTGAAGAAGATGAATCAGAGAGCTACGAAGGAGCTGATGATGATCTTGAACTTCCCTTGGACAAGCTTGTTCTTGGTCCAAAGAAGAAGCTTCTAATACTCTGTCTTGGTGGTTTGTTAGTTCACAGAGTCCACGATAGGAACGAGTACAGCGTTAGAGGATACACGCCTGATATGCGCCTTGGACGTTTCGTAGGTAGTGTCATACATATTACATACGATGCTCTTCATAAAGATTCTTTGCATTTATTTTCTCGTATTCTTATAACTTCTTTTGTGTGCTTATGTTTTCTGTGAAAATCAGTCTTCAAACGCCCATTCTGTACTCAGTTCATGAAATTCTGCTTCGAACGCTTCGATGTTGCCCTGTGGTCATCAGCTATGAAGTAATAATTTTTTATCAACTTTTAATTTTCTTTGCATGTGTTCTTACATATTCATTGGCAATTTTTCTCAAGTTTTCGTCTGTCTTAATGCTTTAGACACAACATCGATGGTCTGCTGAGTAACATAACTGGTGGGATGCAAAGCAAGTTTGCCTTCATATGGGTATTCAGCAAATTCCACTTATTATTTCAAACATAGAAAAAAAAAGATTGATTCTTTTTCTACATGTTTCTTTCGTTGTCCTAAAGTTGTCTTTTTTTTGTCTTCTTTACGTCGTCGTTCATTACAAGTCTCAAACTGAGTGCTCTGATTCTGGATTCAAGTGCCTGCATAACAAGGACAAGCCTCTGTTTCTCAAAAATCTGAAATCTGTATGGTCAAATAGCCGTTACATTGGAAAGTATTCTGCTAAGAACACTCTTCTAATTGATGATGAGCCATACACATGCCTTCTCAACCCGGTATATCTATCTATATATTCATATATATATCATAATTTCTATCTGCTGTAAGAATATTTGTATTTCTCATTTAACAAGAAGTTATATGCAGGCTAATACTGCCATTTTCCCTAGGACTTACAAGGTTCACGACTCTCATAAAGATACAGATTTAGGCCCGTCTGGCGAGTTGCTTCAGTTTTTGAAAGGCTTAGCTGATAATGAATCTTATGATGATGTCCCTTCTTACGTTAAAGATCATCGTATTGGACAGCCTCCCATCGACGAGGAACATAATGACTGGCCCTATTATGCTCAAATTGTTCGTAAATTTCGTCAAGAAAATTAGGTCCATGTTGTGTTGATTTCCTAAAACTTGTCGTTGCTAGTTATTTCCCTTCAATGTTCTGTCTAAGTGGTATTGAAAGCTTTTTACCTTTTTCTTGTTATTAAATCTTAAATCTTCAATCAACTTCCATCGCCTTATGACAAGGCCAACCACAACTAAAACTTTCTCTACTAATTCAAAGACAAAACGTAAGCTGATAGAGAGCAGCAGATTTGAGCTTATGTGGTTTAAAAAAGCAGAAAGAAACAAAATCCAATAGCTTGATGATGACGTACGATCTGTTGGGACAAGGCTTACTCAACTGTGTTTTCTTCTTAGCTGTTTTATGGATTAATAATAATGGTAAGGTAAAGTCAGAACTGAGTAATTGCATCCACTAAAAGATTACGGTGAAAGAAGAAATAATAATATATACTTCCTCCGTCCCATTTAAATGTTCCCGAAGATTAGTGGGCACGGCGATTAAGAAATTACATTATTTTAATATTATAGTACACCTTTTGAGGTATGGAGAGAGAAAAGTTATTAGTAGACACGCAAATCGAGACGACTTTTTTTAATATTAATGATGTTATTAGTTTAATTAGTGGGATAATTTTTTACCAAAAATGAAAATGGGAAGAATTATGTGGGACGCCCGAAATAGAAAGATGGGAAGAAATAAGTGAGACTGAGATAGTATTATTTAAGAAACCATTATCGACGAGCTGTCTTAATAAAGACAGCTTTAACAAATTGAACCAGTAAAAGATCAAAATATCATATACATCCATTACAGACTAGACTAGTAGTACAAAAGCTTTGCTCTCTTTATTTTTTCCTTAAATATCTTGGCATACTTCTTGGAATAAACACGACTGAGACCGTTTAAGACAGCATTTTGGTCAGATTTAAGGACCTTCATGCCATCTTCAATGGACGATAGCAATAACCCAGAAGCAGTTTGAAAGTCCCCAGCCTTGCAGAGGTTGTGCACCAACGACGAGTATGTAAAGGAATCCCTTTCATCCATTGAACGAAAAACTTGCAGCGCATAATCTATACGGCCAACTTTACAGAGTCTATCGACGTAGCAATTAAAAGCAACCAAAGAATCGAATCCCATCTTCTTCATGTAGTTCAGATGATCCCAGGCGCGGTCCATCTTTCCTTCTTTGCAGAGCCCATCAATCAAAATGGTGTGCGTATAGCTATCGAAGCTCAATCCCTTCTCTTCTGCAACTCTCAACAAGTTCAAACCACTATCCATCTTACCTCCCTTGCAATGCCAGTTAAGAAATGTGTTGTAAGACACTATGTCAAGCTCAAAGCCTATCTTAATCATATGAGCCATGCAATTGTTAGCATCAGATATCCTACCCTGCTTCAGCAGAGCACCTACAAGTGTACAGTAAGCAAACAAATCATACACATATCCCTTACTCTTCATCTCCAAAAAGGTTTCTAACCCTGCCCTGAAATTCCTCGACCTAAAGAAGCACTTCATCACCGAGGTATAAGTAACTGCATTCGGCGAGTATCCCAATTCCCTGAGCTCACCAAAAAGCCTCATCACATCCTTCCACTTCCCCGACTTGAACAGGCTGTTAATCACGATGTTGTAGGTCAATACTTCAGGGACGAACCCATGGCGGTGCAAAGTCCTAAACAGCATCAGCGCTTTGCTGCTGTTTCCATTCAAGAAAAGCCCGTTAATCAAGATGTTCAAGGTGGCAGGACTAGGAGAGATGTTCCTCAGAAGAATGTCGCGGAAGACTCTGAACGCTTTGTCTGGCTCCCCCCGCTTGTAAAAGCAGTGCATCAAAGTATTGTAGCTCCACACATCGGGCGAAATTCCACCGTCGACCATTTCGTCGAGCATGTCGAGGCAGCGATTCAGAGAATGCTGCCTCATAGCGCCGGCCATCAAGGAATTATAGGTGACGACGTTTGGAGCTATGTCGGCTTCTTTCATCCTGGAAACAACATCGTACCCAGCGTCCAAGCCAAGCAACTGGCAATACCCATTTATCAGCGTGTTGTAGGTGACTACGTCGGGCAAAACGCCCAATCTAATAGCATCGACGAGCGCCGCTTCTGCCTTCTCCAACTGCTTTGCTCTGCACAGGGAAGCTACAGATATGTTCAGCAATCTAGTCGATAATCTGACGAACATTTCCCTTCATAGATAATCCAATCTTTTTAACCCACAAAATCCAACAAGCGCCGTCATTTCACATTCCCCACTTACAATCGTTCTCAAACCCTCTTCAGTGTCCCCAATTCGTGACGGAAGAAGCGATTTGCTGGATTCGATTTAAGGTCAACGATTGTTGGTACGACGGTCAAAGACTCGAGGGACTCGAAGGTATTGTTTGGGCCATTGTTATATGGCCGACTAACTACTATTGCTTCGCCCACCATATATTTTTTCCAACCCCATTACTTTCAAGTATGGCCTATGGGTGGGATCGGGTCGGGTATTTGGGGAGGGTCGAGTTTTTCGGGTATACCCGATCTCATCGGGTATTTATTTTGATACCCGAACCCGACCGTATCAAAGGCTGGTATCCAATGGTCGTGTAGGGTTCGGGTACTTTTATATATTTTTTTAGTTTTTAAATTATTTTTAGTTTTTTATTTTGTAGATTTTGATACGGGTATCTACACATAAATACCTATTTGAATAATAACTTACAGATCAGTACCTATGTCAGAAAATTTTACAAATAGGTACCCGATTTAATTTGTACCGTCTCTTTGTCATGCCGTACTTTCCTGTGTGTTTATTGCGTACCATAACACGTTGATATAGGGTACCTAAATGTGTTTGGACGGCGTATCTAATGTGTAAATAGGGCGTACTTAAATGTGCTAATACGACATACCATTTTCTAAACGTATTACGGTCCACAATACGTTGATATAGGATACCTCAATGTTGTATGGTGTACCTGCGGCGGATCGGGTACCTATCTGCAAATAATTATTCTGTTAGGTACCTACATATAAAAAAATAATGCTGAGTACTAAACTACAAGTTTTTTTTAAAGATGGTTATTTATGTGTAAAGCCCCATTTTGATATTGTCTATGTTGTGTCTCTGTCGTTCGTGTGAGTCGTGTCGTGTGTGTTATGTATTAGTATTAGTTTTATATTTTTTATTTTGTTTTCTGGGTCAGCCCATAACAAGTTTTTATATTATTCTTTCATTTATTAGTTGGGCCAGCCATAGCCTCCATATGGGCTTTTTTTAATTAATGTTGAGTATCTGATAGGGTAATTCGGGTAGCATATTGCTATCCGATACCAGAGTTCTAACCCAATTTTCCATCCGATCGGGGAAAACCCAATCGGGTCGGGTCGGATACCCGAAATTCGAAACCCGAATCTCACCCCTAACTTTCAAGATTTCTTTATCTCATATGTATAGTATATCCAACAATAAAAATTACAACCGTCAACAATAACGTACAATAGATATAGTAGTTGGGGAGTGAAATAAAATAACTTCAAAACATAACATTTGCACACTTTCTAGGAACATTTCAGAAATTTCAAACCAAAGTAATTCACTTTTAAAATTAATTTTCAATCGAATGATGATTTATAATGTATATATATTGATCATATATAAACAACGTAATGAAGAGGCATAAGACTCCTCACTCCTCAAGAGTCATCTTCGCCGCCGCGAATCCTTACATTGAGCCTCCTAAGCCAAATCGAATGAAGAGTCATATGAAACACATCGTACCTCTTCGGCGGCAAATTAACCTCAAAGTGCCTTCTAACCGTCAAACCCCTCCTTTGCAGCTTCACATACTGCCTCGAAGAAATCCCAGTAAGAATTTCCTTCAACTTAGGCACGTCCTCGACCGAAATCTCAACGGCGAACGACTTATAGTTCAAAACATCGCCGAAAGGAGGGGCATAATGGTCCTTAATAAGCACGGGCACACATCCCATGTAAAGAGCCTCGACCATCCTCGGGCTAGCCACTTCGTACCCGCTAGGGCATATGCAGTACTTGCTCCTCCTCATCATCTCCGAGTACGAGGGCCCGCCTTTGGGCAAGTACTTGTGTATTTGGACATCCTCGTCCTTCCCCTCCCAATGCTGTAAGAGGACGGGTCTTATGGGCCCGTGGACCCCGCCCGCAAAGAAGGCGAGGACGGGCCGTTTCGACGCGGACGGGCCGCCCACGAGCCCGTCGGTTCGTCCCCCGGGGAGGTTGATCTCGGGGATGGAGATGTCCTTGTAGGGTTTGAACCCTTCCGAGGTGTTGGCGTTGCACAGTGCTCGGATAGAGTTTTCGTATAGGCCAGGCAAGGATTTCGAGAGCTCGGGCCCCTTTTATGTAAGAAAGATAAAAAAAAAAAGCAAAGTTTAGATTACTTTTAGATCTAGTTTTGCCTACCAGCATTGTATACCCAACTCCTATTCACATTGTGAACTATTAATGGTTGAACTCATTGCTGGTGTACCAGCATATGAGGATCAGTAATGAAATGGTCATGTGTCAAAATTTGACTGGAGTTGAGTTATATCCAATTGAATAGGTAAGACTAAATCTTATTTTTCCACATTGGAAGTTCACAAAAAAACATACATAAATAAACACTTTCATTATTGATTCCTCCTATTTACTTACCCAATCATGGCAAGAGAGCATGAAGTGATCGGACCCGAGGCTACGGTTCCAATAAGGGTATTTTCTTGCGATGAGTTCGACGTAATCCTTGACGGTTTGCTTCATGGGAAGCCAAGAGTCGCGCAAATCCTTGTCGTATATGAAGTGAACTATCGAAGTGACGCTAAAGGGAAGGAAGAATACGTGGGCCTTCTCGGGATCTTTCGTTCGAAATTTCGAAGTTTCCAATTTATAGATGAAATTTCCCTCCGTGGAGTATATGCTTCCGCACGGCCCGTTGTGGAATATCGGCTGCTCACCTTCTTCGTATACGTATATTTTGAATTGCTTCTCCATCTCGAGATAGCTTCTGCAAAGAAAAAAAAAGATCAAATTTTTAGACAACCCCCAAAATCGATTCGAAGCAATGCTTCTTACGACGTGGATTTCGGGCAGGAATTTTACTGAACTATGCGTAGTTAGTTACCTGTGAAAGGATGAAGAATTCCAGTACATGGGACCTTTTGGAATATAATCCGGGTCGGATAATGACCCGTCTGAGTTTGACCCGTTTCGAATTGCGGATCTAGCTTGCTGTAATTTCGCCTCTAAAATTCGTAAGTTGCTAATTCTTCGACGTAATGGTCGTCGAGTGATAAGTTTGTCATTAATTGTAGGGATAAGAACAGATCCCTTTGTCTTTACGACTACATTCGTTTCTTCGTCCTTGCTTGCCTGTCAGACGTTAGAGAAAAATATCAATAAATAAAAAAGAACAGTTGAAAAAAAAAAGGAACTTTTTCTTGAAGATGTGCTCATGATGAGAATCAGTCAACTGCATTTATTAACAAAACCCAAAAATTAAAGCAAGAAATAGGCAAAATGCAAAAGGTACGGGAATTAAAAATGAAGAAGAAAAACGGCAAAAAAGAAATTAATATACGTACATTTCTTGGGAGCATTGGGGGTGGCTCAACCACAAGAGGCGGCGGCGCCACCGCTTCATCTATGCCTCCGCCGCCGCCAACCACCGTCCTCTCCGTCAGCTCCTTGCCGGAGGAAATGGTTCCATTCCCCGAATAATTCTGATGACTATCAATGCTATTAAACACAGAACTTGTCCAAGAGGAGGACCAATAAGGGTAATAACTTGAACTGAATATCCAATTATTCGATGAAGACTTTGAACTCGAAAAAACCACGATCGCCGACACCAAAATCAATGGAATTATATACTTTCCGACGACCCTCGTCGATGACGATGATGCCCTCCACAAAGAGCTCCCCATTTTCTGCGACGACTACCTCAGGAAACACCCAAGAACTAATATTTAATACATCACATATATCTGTGTGGATTATATATTCTTACACACATATATACACGCAATCATTTAAGTTATGAGGAGCTTTCCAAGATTGTATGGAATCTTAGAATACCAGAATCACATGTTGGCTGTCACTCATTAAATTCTTTTCTTCTTCTAAACTCTCTCCAAATGAACAACCCAATTTAGAGGGTGCAGTACTTGTGAATTAAAAAGAAATGATAATTTTATTTAATACTATTAGTTCATTGGGAAAGTGAGATTTAAAGGAGGAAAGATTACGTACTATACGTTACGATTGCCTCCACACGCCAAGCGTCTCATAGTCCCAGCCTCTATATTCGAGACTCTCATGCAAAAAGGGCTACACGTCGTTTTTCGTGATTTTCCTATTTTACCCCCCTACTCCATTAGTAATACGTAGTTATGATTTATTACCAGCATTTCAGTTATTAGAGTGTTTCTCGAAATGAATATGGGGTGATTGAGCATTTTCGACTTTTATGTAGGTCTCTAAGTTATTTAGTTATATTTATTGCGGTGTTTACTTTGTCAAAAATGTTAGGCAAGCTTTTAATTGTGAATTTAGTTGGTCAATGGTTCAATATTATGGAAGTTAATTGTCAAATATATAACATACGTAATACATGTGATATATAGAGAGAGTGATATTCTAATGGAGGCAATTCGGAAGAAAAGGACAAAAGATGGGAGATTGAAGACATCGGTCGTGGCGTGTTCTTAGTTCTTACACACAGTCCTATGTTTTCTTTACTTCCATAATTTATTTTCTTTTACTCTCAAATTTCATCAACTAATACGAGTTTCGAGAACTAGTTATATTCCATTTATGTTATTAAGTCAACAATATTATTCTATAATATTGACATGATCACGTGCACATATATATTTCTTTCATGTAGACTATCTTTGGAAAACACATCAATTCTGTTTTTTTACAATAAATACGAGTACGAAATCCATTCAGCCGATTGCATCATTTCCATATTCACGTCGAAGGTTAAACAACGCTCATGGCTGGGCTGTACGTTCCCTCTCATGGCTTACTGTAAAATGGTCATGTATGGCAAGACATAACTTAAATGATAAAAAAAAAGTTATGATTAAATTTAATTCGTTTTATTAATTCAAGATATTTTAACTTGCGGATGTTGGGATTAGAAAACGTCGAGTAAAAATCAAGAGAATTGCTGCGTTGAAGTTCTATCTCGACTCTCCGTACCGTACACGTCCGTCAACGGTCAACCCTTATAATAATAAAGATGAAGATAACCTAACATTTAACATTAAACTAAACATACTCAATTACAGTTCACCCAACTCAACTCAACTCATCACTTGATATTCACTTCTCTATTAGCAAATCAGAGCCCTAGTCTGGGCTGATTCAAATATAAGCCCATATATTGGGCCTATCATACAATTGAAAATGGAGAAGGTAATACTCCTTCCGTCCCAAACCATTTTATTACATTTTACTAAATCGGACGTCCCACATTTTTGTATATTTCCTTAATAGCAAAAAAACTATCACCACCATCAATATAATATTAAATTTAAAAGATATGTCAAAATATACATTTTTTACCTTTTAATTGTACTATATTATTAAAATATTCAATTTCTTAATTCCCTTGCCAACTCCCAAATGTCCATAAACATTTGGGACAGAGAGAGTAATAACAAGTCACAACATACAACATACATGTCTGCGATGACCGTGTAATAAATAAAGAGAATCATCGCATTAAGAGATGGAACGAAGTGTTTGCAGTTTCTACTTCGTATTCGTACCCGAGGGCGTTCGCACGGCCCCGAAACTCGCCCATCTAGGCTTCGCCCACCTGAAACCCCACCAAAACATTCCCGCCCATCTCTCCCTATACGATAAAAAAAACATCAAATTTCTTTTCTTTTTCTTTTCTTTTCTTTTAATTACCGGTATAGATTTCTAACCTGACCCCTGTAATGGAACAGACTTATATTCCACCGAGGGCTAAAAGCGTCCAAGAACTTCATCAAAGCCCCCGGCCTCTCGGGGAAGACGAAGCGACACAGAAGCTCGTTCCTAACGTTCGATCTCCTGCCCATCTAAACGCATTCAATCATTCAATAAACGCAGATGATAGTGAAAAAGATGAGAGCTTTCAATCTCATCGCTTCTCATAAAGAAATCACTCACCAAATGCCGAAGATGATCTTTAACGAGATCGTTCCCCGTGAGATTGATCGTATGCAGCTTCGAAGACTTCATCCTCTTTGTCATTTCGCCGAGCTCTTCTTCGGTGTGCAGCCCAACGCTATAAGTACAGACAGAGATATGTGGTAAGAGAATTAATGTTAATGACATGTGGTAAGAGAAGAGATCAATTTGTACCACCTACCTATACAGCAGTAGAGCTTCTTCCTTATCTGAACTAAATCTGTACTTGAACTCAGTGATGTTCACAGGCCCCACCTGCAAACAGAGAAAGAATCTCTCAAGCTCAACTATGTAGATCAACTAGGCTTCCTTCGACAGAAAGAACGATTTTATGGTATTCGAAAGCGTAGCTCACAAGCTCGCAGAACCGCTTGAAGCTACCAGGCTCCTCGGGCATGAAAGTCGCGAGCACGGCTTCTTTTCTTCTGCCTACGTCTGCTAGCTCGGCGACCAATCTCAGCCTGTCGAAGTTCATGTTGGCCCCACTCGTTATCGCCACAACGTTGGCATCCTTCAGACCATAGTACTTGCAATAGGCTTCCGCCCCGGCCAAGGACAACGCTCCCGCCGGCTCTAGAATGTTCCTCTTCTCCTCGAACATGTCCTGATGAGAGTTGAGATGCAGCAAAACCATGCATGTAAGGTTCCACTCTAAAACCAATCAGTAGGAAGCAGCTCAAATCCTTACATACATGTAATCGTTTCATTTGACCAAAACCAATCAGCAATAGAGGAAACAACTCACATGCTTAGATTAGATACATGTAATCGTTTTATTTATCCGACGTGGGATTGAGTTTCACATATAAATCCTAAAAACTACGGAGGCGTAAACTGTGAAATTTTGTTATTACGCCTAACATCAACGAAATTTGTTATTAGGCCTAACATCAGCTCACTTAAGAGGAAAGTTGGCCGACATAAACTGATCGGATTTCATCATAAAATCAATTGGTGATAGGTGGAGTAGTCCATCAACTTATAAGCTATTCAATTCAATTCCTTCTCAATTATCTGACGTGGGACACATGCGACTGATTAGGGTTTTATCTATTTTATCGCAAACCTTTATGGAGGCACAAATTGCATCGCGGGAGACGAGGACGACGCCGTCGACCAGTTCCCGACATAGCCGAAACGTCTCCTCGCCGACCACCTTCACCGCCACGCCGTCGGCGAACCCCCCGACGTGGTCCAACGCCACCCTGCGGCCGTGGCGGAGCGACAGTGCCATTGCGTTGGCGTCGAATGGCTCCACGCCGATGATCTTGACCTTCGGGCTGACCCTCTTCACGTAGGCCGCCACCCCCGCTATGAGCCCCCCGCCCCCCACGGGGACGAACACGGCCTCTATGGGGCCGTCCCTCATCTGCCGAACGATCTCCATCCCCACCGTCCCCTGGCCGGAGATCACTTCGGGGTGGTCGAAGGGAGGGATGAACGTGCGGCCTTCGTCTTGGGCTCGTTTCTTGGCGTATGATTGGACTTCGTCGTACGAGTCGCCCACGAGCACAACTTGGGCTCCCAGCCTTTCGACCGATCTCCACTGTATAATCGAAACAAATATGACTTGTATATAAGGTGGTTGTGTATTACTGCTTCATTTATTGCCAATTGGTGAACCCGAATATGGGAAATCCCTAAAGATGGGACTGAAAAGGGACAACCTTAATTTACTTGATAAGGGATTAAGAGGAGGATTACCTTAATTTCTGGTGTGGTGATGGGCATGGCGATGACGGCGTCGCAGCCGAGTTTCTTGGCGGACAATGCTACGCCTTGTGCGTGGTTTCCTGCCGAGGAACATATGACGCCTCTGTCGAGCTGTTCCTTTGGGAGCTTTGCCATCATGTTGTAAGCCCCACGAAGCTTGAATGAGAAAACCTGAGATACGTAATAAGAACTAATTCCTCAATTCAATGTACCTTGAAATAAAGATTCGACTCAGTTAACTGATTAAACACGAAGCAATTATTACGGGCTGCAAATCTTCTCTCTTGAGCCAGACGTTAACGCCCCACCGTTCGGAGAGTTTGGGCGCGAGCTGCAACGGCGATTCGTGTGCCACGTCATACACTTTCGACCCAAGAATGCTCGTAAGGTATTCCATGGCCGTCGGTTCGGCGTGGCTCGCCTCGCCGCATGTTCCGCCGGCGGACTCGTTTCGCACCAAGTATCCGCTCTCGCACTGTAGGGATGACGGGGACACCGTCGGCATTGGAATAGGAGAAGTGGGTTCTCTTGGCGGCGGCGGAGGAGCTGGAAATGACGGAACCCTAGGGAGAAGTAGCGGCTCCGCCGCTTGTTTTGACAGAGCGGCGGCGCGTATCGAGGAATGTTTTGGTCGGATGGGTTTGACGGCAGAGGATATGACGGCGTCATTATTGAGTTTGGCGGCGGCTGTGGAGGTGGTGAGAAGGAGGAGAGTAGACTGCCTAGGGGTAAAACAGACAACTTCCATGCTTATTGTTTGGACCAAGTGAAAAGCAGTTTGTCTTGTGTGGTCTTCTTGTCTGAGAGTTAGCTTGCTGGTAATTATTTATAGCATCGAACGAACATAATTTTTAAATAATAAAATATACGTTCAGGTACTAATGCGCTCATGGTTAATATAGTTAGGCACACCATCGCAACAATACATAATTTAACATAATGCACAGTAATGAACGGAAAATAAATTACTTATTTTTGTGACCTAGGATTAAATAATTTTCTGTCTGTAATATAGAATATATATTAGATCTACGTAAGTTAGTATAGATATGGTCAGCTAATAATTCCATATGTTAGTTAGAAGACCAAACTTGTAATTAAGGGACGCATAAAACGTTCTTATTATAATCAATCATAGCACGTTGTGGTCGGGTAGCTGTAGGTGCTCTGGTCAATTTTGTTTTTTTCCCTTTTCTATTTCTTTTTTAAACAAACTTTATTTAAAATAAGTAAGAATTCGGCAATTATTATATTATTACTTCATTTGTTTTTTCAATCACGTTTCCCCAGCATTGATACGTGTAGTAAGATAGCTTGCCCTTCCACTAATTAATTTGTTGCACCGTCGATTAGACAACGACTTTCGTATATGGTGTCCTTAATGAAATTGTCTAATGAACGAACATCTTGTATTTGGTTGGGGCTTTTATGGATTTGGACGTTCTCCTATTTAAATTAATATATATTTAAAAAAAACAAGACAAGGTAATGATTTAGTGGTCAAGTGGTCCCAAGATCTTTGAAGAGTGAAGCTTCTAACTTGAAGTACATTTGTTTCTCACAATACCTTTATCTTCTTAAAACTGTTTAATGGCTCTCCTATCAACAATTCCCAACTACTATTCTAATGCCGACATTGCCTAAGGTTAGATACGAGAGGAATATAGCGTGAATAAATCATATATGCTTCAATAATGAGTGATGCTACATAAATTTATGAGGTCTTCAAGTACATTGAATTAGGCCATATAATTTGTCCAACGTTTATGGGCCTAACAAAACGAGGCCCAATTAAGTTCCCGTTGGAGTGGAGTAGAAGAAAAAAAAGAAAAATCTCAATTCCATCTCAAAACCACGCACGCCTTCGTAGATTATGCAAGTATTTGTTTTCGTATTTTCATTCATTTGTTCTCTCTTATTTTTTTAGAGCTATTTAATATTACATTGATTGGCCGATTTGCATGAACAGTGACAAATGGAATTGCGCGGCGCAGAATATGTCATTGGGGTGGACAATCAAAAAGGTCATTGTGATGATTGCTTTTTTGCTCTAATAATTATAGATTTAATTAAATATGACAAAACAACGAGGCTTTGCTAGTAGTAAAGAAGGCCCACGTTCCCGTTTTCCAGCCTTGTTTTCTTGCCAAGCACATAAAAGTCATTAAATTTCAGTTCCTTTTTCTTATTTTTGAACCTTTTCGCATATATCAGTGTGCTCCAGAAAATAAATAAGACACGATGGTGGGTTCTATAAAATTTGTATATCGACATTATAAAAATATATATAGGAATTTATTAGGAGCACTCGAATTTAATTCCACATTAATTGCACTACTCTCATAAAGTCAACTTCATTATCATTTATTTTAAGATCCTTAAATTCTACACATTAGAGTCTTGTGTTGCAGTGAAACGCTTTTCTGTTCAAATACCGCCAAGTTACTCTTATTAATGATTCATTAAAGAGTTCGTTCATATAGAAGTTTATACTATTTTTCCTAATTGAAATATTAACTAATCACTTCATAGAATACAAGAGACGCTAACGCCAAAGTAAAGCACATTGTAGCGTAAGCGCCAAACCCTTCATATGCGTGCTATTAAAATCCAACGGCCGAGATCGTTTTTCAGCCACCCCTCTTCATCTCAGCCGTTGTTTACTGTTTGACATCTTTAATGCGTTTACGCATTTATTCCTTTCCTTGTCTTAAGTGTATAGTTTTCTTGTTGAATTATAAGTTGCTGGTTGTTTAGGTTAGGCCTCTCTCTCTCTCTCTCTCTCTCTCTCTCTTTAAGTCTTTCTCTCTCACAAAAGAACTCCATCGCCATTCTTAAAGATAGAAAGCAATCACAGTCGATAATGGTAGACCGTTGATTGTATACTTTATACGTTGTTCTTGGTCTTCTTTCTCTTCATTGTTTCAGACAATAATATACAAATGACATCATTCATGGGTTCTTGTTTTTCTTTTTCAGGACACAAAGGCGGCGATGGTTGTTCCTCCATGGTTAGAAAATCTTCTGACAACATCGTTCTTCACCATTTGTCGAACACATAGCGATGCTGCAAGGAGCGAATGCAATATGTTTTGCTTGGATTGCAACGTCGATGCATTTTGCTTCTACTGCCGATCGTCTAAACACAAAGATCATCAAGTCATTCAGGTAATTCATTAGTTATTGATTTATGCAGTTTTTGGTTGTAAAGTACAGCTCACACTAACAATATCTTAAGCCTTAAAATATTGCAGTAAGTGGCAATGCTTTTTCATCTTTCAATGGGGTCATCATCACTCATCAATATATTTTATATCACGAAGAGAAAATCTGAAAGAGAAAATGGATTAATCTTGTTTTAATTAAAGGTGTTTCAATCTTGATGATGTATGTAGATAAGGCGATCATCGTACCACGATGTGGTAAGAATCTCGGAGATAAACAAGGTTTTGGACATAAGTGGTGTGCAGACGTATGTAATAAACAGTGCGAGGGTTTTGTTCCTCAACGAAAGGCCTCAGCCCAAAGGTGGGAAAGCAGTTTCGCATTTCTGTGAAATCTGCGGTAGAAGTCTTTTGGACACTTTCCGTTTTTGCTCTTTGGGTTGTAAGGTAATCACTTTTTTTCAATTTCGTATTTTTTTTTTTATTTTGCAAAAATCATGGCATCGATCAAAAATCACCCATCATCATCACAGGTTGGAGAACCCATGATCTCCCACATGTGGTTGATATATGTAGTCATTTGATTCGATCCTTGTTAGTTCTTGGCTCGTAAAAAGCACCTCTTCATACGAATTCATTAATATAGATGGAATACATATTTATATTCATCTTTTTTGACATTGCTACATTCAATCTTCGTCAAAAATAACCATCTCATTAGTTCTTTTCATGATTTCCGTAAAGGGTCGATTGAATTTTGTTTGTTTATCCAATAAATGTGTATAATTTGCGTGGGTGGTGAGTAATGTGGCTCTTGCTTATCACATTACATTATATCAAGTATTTTCTTCTACTAAATTTTATTATTTGGTGTGATTCTAGCTTGTAGGAATAAAGAGTAGCGGGGATGCAAGATTTACCTTGGATGCAAAGAATGAGATGATGCAAAGAAGAGTGAATGGCAATAATAGTAATACTAAAATGACGTCGTCGTCTTCTAATTATTTTTCAAGAGAAGAAGAGGAAGGATTGCGTGAAGGCTCACAAGAAGATATATACACGCCCACGCCAACTCGACCGACAAGAAGAAGAAAAGGGATTCCAAGAAGAGCACCTTTTAGGTCGTAAAAAAAAAACATTTATGTAATAAAAAAGAATATTCTTTATTTTAATATCGCTTTAAACTTAAATCACTATACAACTCATGTTTAAGGCTGTCAATTTGTCATTGTCTCCTAAGGAAGGAAAGGGATTGTAAGTAATGTACAAACTAAAACAACCTACTACATAATTATCTTAAGGGGGAGTTGGTTTTATTGTTTGTTTTTTTCTTTTTCTTTTACTTCTCTTCCTTTTAAGAAAAACAAAGAATTGGTTGTCTTGAAAGTTGCACATGTTATGTGGACTACTAAGTCGTCGTCCCATATCAATATATTGAGTTGTAACTACTGCTATGACATTGTATTTCAAAAAAATTCAACATAAAATGCTTTGTGTAGTCCGTTTTTATTGGTTTCATCATCCCACATGTGCCGTTTCAATAAAGAATGAGCGTCGTTTAGTTAATTTTTTAATCATGGTGTAGTTGGGTTGGGACAAATGAACTTTTCAAATATTCGATGATTTACTCTTTTTTTTTTTTTTGCTTCGTAGTCGATTCTTTGAAAAAAATATATCGAACATTTATTTGAATTACTTCAGCTATTAATAATTACCCGAGAATCTTAATTATTGATTACTTCTTAAAAAAAATATAATGCCATGATTTTCGTGTGGTGGCATGGCATCTTGCTCAATTATATTGGGGAACCCATTCATCATAAACAAATATTGAATAGATTGGATCTTCTCAACCAATAGCGCAATTAGCACTTGAGCCACCACCAATAATTGATAATGCTGCAACTATTATTAATTATTTATTTCTCGTATTCAAGCACTATTATTAGCAAATTGATAGATAATTTGATTAGAAGCCACGAACATTAGCGTCGTCCTTTTTTTCTGAAAAATCTCATCTTTGAAAGGAGATAGTAACCACAGATTCTTGAATCTCCATATGTGTCTTCTCTAACAATTACAATGTTCTCCAAATGCGCAACTCTCAGCCTCCATCTTCATCCCCACCATCGAAAGCTCCCGCCTTTCACAAAACCTCTCAATTTCCCTTCCAAATTTACTGTCATAGCACGGACAGATCCTTGTCGTCGAAGAGCTTCTTTCAAGTTCTTACCTTTGTCTATGTCGGAATCATCATCGTCTCCACCAACTGACCCAGAACTCAATCGGTTCGAACCCGACCCGAATCTCACCAACGACGACCTCAAGCCCACAGAACGAAGTCAACGAACCTTTTCTTGGCTCGATATTTCAAGCTTATGGGTAGGGCTTGTGGTCTCAGTTCCTGGGTATTACTTGGCTGGAAGTTTAGTCGATCTTGGAATGTCATGGTGGCAAGGGATTACAACAATCGTCGTTGCCAACTTCATTTTGTTATTCCCAGTGATTTTAACAGGTCACCCTGGCACAAAGTACGGTATACCTTTCCCTGTACTTGCTAGATCATCGTTTGGGATCAAAGGTGCTCACATCCCAAATCTATTGAGAGCCTTAGTAAGCTGTGGATGGTATGGTATCGAAACGTGGATCGGCGGCGAGGCGATTTTCCTTCTACTGCCAAGAATGGTCAAAGATTCGTCTCTGTCGAAGCCCTTGGCTTGGCTTGGAACTTCCCCACTTGAATTCGCTTGTTTTATCACTTTTTGGTCAGTTCAGTTGGCTGTTGTAATGAAGGGTATGGATGGAATTAAAGAGCTCGAAAAGTACTCTGCTCCTATACTTGTTGTCCTCACTTCTTCCCTTCTTGCTTGGTCTTATGTTAACGCTGGTGGTTTTGGTCACATGCTTTCTTTATCTTCGAGGCTTTCGAGTTCCCAATTCTGGGCTTTGTTCTTCCCTTCTCTAACAGCAAACATAAGTTTCTGGGCAACATTATCGATCAACATCCCCGATTTTACGCGTTACTCCAAGAGCCAAAAGGATCAGATCATAGGCCATTCAGGGCTGCCTATCTTTATGGGGTTGTTCACATTTGTGGGATTAGCAGTTACGTCGTCGACAAAGATCATATTCGGGGAAGTAATTTCGAACCCTATAGAGCTTCTTGGAAGGATAGGCGGTGGTATTTGGACAAAGATCTTGGCTATCTTGGGCATAAGCCTGGCCACCATTACAACCAATGTTGCAGCAAACGTCGTTGCGCCGGCCAACGTATTAGCCAATCTCAGCCCATCAAGGTTCACATTTCAAATAGGTGCTCTAATCCCTGCGTTTATTGGGATTGCTTTTCAGCCTTGGAGGCTGCTAAAGTCGAGCGAGAGCTTCGTTTACACGTGGCTCGTAGGTTACTCTGCTTTGTTGGGACCTATAGGAGGTATAGTTCTTGCTGATTATTACCTGATTCGAAGATCGAATCTGAGCGTTAAAGATCTGTACAGTCTGAATCCAAAAGGGGATTACTACTATAGCGGTGGATACAACTTGGCTGCAATTTTCTCGCTTTTTACGGGGATTTTGCCTGTGATTCCTGGGTTCTTGCATAAGGTTGGTGTTTTGAGTAGTGTCCCTCATGTTTTTGGTCTGATCTACGACAATGCTTGGTTCTTTGGATTCTTTTTCTCGGGGATTTTGTATTTGGTAATATCATCAGTGTTTAGAACAAAGATAAACAGGGAAACAGATCCTCCTCCTCTGTTGGGAGGCACATCTTTGTAAAGTTTCCCCCTTTTTTGTCGGGTTTAAGGTGGCAAAAAGATTGTAACCTGCTACTTGTACATGTCGTATATATTCATGTTGATGCATGTCTCATTGCATATTGAACCCATCTTCAAGAATCAAATTTTTTGTTTCTACAAAATCGATACTACTGCTATTACATTACACATATAAGAATCATACCCAAAAAACCCAGGCGGGAGAGCTTATGCTATTGAACAATCTATCTTCCTTGTCTCGAGGAAATTCTTCTTCTTGGAGTCGCATGATTTGATGTACTCCATAAAGTCAGCAAAGTCCGTATCTTTATACCTCCTCGGATTCGTTTCTTCGTCTATCAACACAGTCCACGGCCGAACCTTGGCCGTGAAGGGCAAGCTGTGTAATGAGGCCACTGATGTCCTATGCCTCGTGGCGTTCACCAGCACTCTGTGCAGCACACTCTTGTACCTCCCATTGCTGAATATCTGCTCGCAAAAAACAACAGAGTTAGACCAACTCAATCTATAAAAAAAACCTTCTTCTAAAACAGAATTGGGCTACCTCAAGATGGTCGCCGACGTTGACTAGAAACGAGCCAGGCATGGGATGAACAGTGAGCCATCGTTGGTTGTGCTGTATCTGCAATCCCTTGACTTCGTCTTGAAGAAGGAGCGTGAGGAAGCCATAATCAGAGTGAGGTGGCATGCCAAGAGTGAGCTCAGGTTCTGGGCATGGTGGGAAGCAGTTTGCTATCATTAGCTGGCTTCCATTTTCTAATTCTTTCAATATCCTGACAACCTCGTCATCACCTTCATCGTCGTCATCTCTTAACGTCGTCTCCCTCGTCTTCTTCTCCTTGGATTTATTATTACATGTCGTAATCAAGCTCTCTAATATGGCTTCAGCGAGTGTAAGGAACAACTGCTTCGTTTCTTGTGCGTAGGTAGCCGCCTTTTGCCTTTTTTTTTTTTTTATTACAGTATAAATTTAATGTTATTAAGTACCTTTCATGGATGAAACTTACAAGTAGAAAAGTTTGCGTTCTTTAATTTGATTGAATTATTATTGTTATTATTACCTGAAGTCTTGAGGAGAAGATGGCCAATGAGACAAAACGTCAGGCATATTAGGACTGCAAAGAAGCTTGAGAAAATCCCTCCATGAAAAGACGCCATCGTTTGTCTGGTTGAAGCTTGTCCCATACCTGACGATGGAGTTCAGATCAGACGACATGTACTTCTCTCTCTCGGCGATGGGTTGCTCGAAGAACTCTTTGCTTGCGCTCACCATGTCGCTATTTACATCCTTGGAGATTCCATGGTTCACAAGCTGTGTTGAAGTTCAACGTACAAATTCAGACAAATTGCTTGATGCATGCTGTGCATTATATTTCTATCAGAGAGAGAAACGAAAACTGTAAAAGAACACAATATATACGTACCTGGAAAAAACCATATTCTTCGCAGGCGTGGGCGAGAGATTCGAGCACTTGAGGCCTCCTCGGACCTCGAAGTTCCATGAAATCAACGATGGGAAGCTTGAGATGATCGTCGTTAGAAGCTGAGCTGGCGATTTTCTTTCCGCCGCCACATACAACATTTGGACGTTCTTCGACTGGCCATATGTACTTTTCGGGGAGATGCTCAACTCCATTGTCGTACATGTGCTTCACTCCTTTCTTGTATATATTTTCTTGAAGATTGTTATCTTTATTAGCAGTTATGGCGACGACAGCATTCCTTTTCTCCTCAGGCATTGTCAATGCTGGAGACATCCTTATTATTACTATATTTTTGTACTAAATAAATCACGTGTATATTATACGAGAGAGAGAGAGAGAGAGAGAGAGAGAGAGAGAGAGGGATGATGGGCATTATGAAAAGCAAGAGAGGGTTAATTTATAGGGAGTGAAGAGAAGCTTCGTCGTCCTTATGCGTTGAAAGGGGGAAGCGGTTTAAGGAAAGGTGGTTTTGTATCAAATGTTAGAATCTAAGTACTTAGTTTTCTAACCGTTGACAATTTGTCTATGACGAATAGGGGGTTTATTTTATAATTTATAGTAGGGACAACACATAGCTCGCCATGCATTGTATTTGATTTATATCTATAACATTAATTTATATTTACGAAGGCTGACTTTTATCTCCATATATTGAGTCATGAGTGGGGTCTTCTACGTTATATAACTGTGGCCGTGACTTGGCGAACTGATTACTCTGTACCACTGATTTGATACGCTATCATATATATATATATATATATATATATTTACATATATAAATTTCCTTGCAATATATATACACATGACTTTTTGGTAACTTGTTTTCTCGACATGCCATTCTTGACTTTAATTCGATGGGGAAATGAATTATGATGAAAATACTTGGTAATGTAATAGTCACGGACTCGGTCAGCATGAATAGAGACCAGTGGGGACTCTCATATGAAAAATAAGGAATCATAATTAGTTTACTTTGAATTAATATTTACTAAGAGGGGTTTTCTTTGATATTTAATATATTGTTTACGTTGACCAGTCGAATGTGCATGCATCTAAGTTAGTTGCCGCGTCATTTATATTAACATATGGTTGAAATGAAATTAAAAAATAAGATCAAGTCGAACAGAAACTGACCTGAATCCATTTTACTAAACTATGTCAACGGCTCTTAAGATATCTTAGAAAATATTTTTGAAAAAATAAAGGAGGTAAAGTATGCCACTTTCACACACAGCTTCATTAAAGCTTTCCAACTGCCCGGATTAGTAACTGCGTTGTATCTTTTGACTTTGGAAAAATAATGTTTGTTGTGTTTATTATGAGGTATATTTCATCTTTTATCTAAAAATTATATACGTTTATTTTGGGGGAGGTTCGTTCTTTACTTCTTATATATATATATATATATATATATATATATATTGAGAAACACCATAGTTCAGATCCTTGAACCTTAGTTTTCATATTATTGTTCAGGCCCGAGAGACACATAAAACTCTAACATCCATTGTGTTCATAATCTGTTGACAAAGGTTTTACATGTAAATAATGATGAAATTCGAGATATTTCAACAATTGATTAATAATAACATAGCGAACATTAATTTCGATATTACCAAAATCAATCCTATCAAAAACCTCAGACCTAATCGATAGATACTTTTAATTTAACCCGTTGAATAAAATATCGATGACGATAATGTTGTAATAAAAAGTGGTGCCTAACTAAGCTAAGCGCTGCGGGGATATGCAGTGGTTTTGTTACGCGTTGTATCGTTGCTGTCCTTTTGTTCTTCGTTCATTGCATCGTTTGCCATCCACGTCAGCCTCATAATATTCTATATTATTTTCAATAAATGTTAAATAGTCTATGGTTTGTCGTTGTACCTTCCTAATTGTATAATTCCCCATTATAGATCAACAAGAAAAGGACACGCTGCACAACTAAATTCCTTATTACAAACAGTGAATAGTTAAAGAAGATTTTGTAAGCACACAGTTCTCAATCTTGCACGTAATTCGTGGCTAGTATTAGTTCTTCCTTTTCTCTTGGCGTTACATTACATCGTTATACCTATGCCAACTATGGGACAAAATATATACGAAATGATGGATTATATGTTTGACGATGTAGAAGATAAAATTTATAATACGGGAATTATCTTGCCACAATATATAATTTTGAGGGAAAGCTTTGATGTGTGTGTGTGTGTGTGTGTATATATATATATATATATATATATATATATTGGGTGAGATTATACTTAATGATCAACACTAATCGTATTATGACAAAGAGCTTCTATTAATTATACAATGAACAAAGAAAACAGACAAAACCCTAGAAAGATTTTTATCGTAGGTTTGATTATGTTGTGGTTGTCTTCATTTTGACTGTTTCCTTCCATTCACGGGGTTTGACATAGTCAGTATAATCGGTATATTTTAGATTCTCCATATCATTTTACTTTGCGGCAATATCAGGGAATATCTATTGAATAATAAATTTACACGTATATGTATGTCCAGGGAAAAAATATGAAAATTACATGTAATTTGAGATGTGATTTTTGTAAATAAATTTCACAATTTAGGTCGGCCATGTAAATTAATTTCGTTTTTATTATCGGCACATTTAAAAAATAATCACAAGTCAGCTAATGCATGCTATGCATGGGACTATATTTTCATAGAATAGAAGAGAATTCATGTCTCAGTCAAATATAAATGTTACCATTAGGGTTGTCAATGGGGCGGGGAATCCCCGCGGGACGATTTTGTCCCCGTTTGCCTCGCGGGGATGGGGACGGGGACGGGGATTTGATCTCCGCCCGAACCTGCCCCGTTGACAACCCTAGTTACCATCATCTCTACTTTTCACATTTATGCATTTTCGACAAATGCTCAGAGTTTCTTCAACGGAGATATTTTTCTAATTTCTAAACATTGACTAAGGACTAAAAGGCCGAGTAGAAATTTCGAAGTGGGCTTATAAAATTTACGGCATGACCATTTACGGCAATGTAATTTCGAAGTGGGCTTATAAAATTTAAGTTATGCCCACTTGAGTTTGGACTAAAAGGCCCAGTAGAAATTCACAAGAAAACGCAGTTCCCCTTCTCCTAATATTTACGTAGAATTATAACTTGGTCCTTTTAGTCTTGTTTATCGCATTTGGACCCTTACAAATATTGGTAAATTAACATACACTTGAATTCTTGGAAACTAAACATTTCTTATTAAGCGATGCGGTGAAAATGAAATAAGAGAAAGATTCTATGATGCTATAGTTGTAACTTGTATCTTAGTTTATTTAACACGCACAAATACAGGCTATCTTATCTTTATCTAACTATCATTTGCATTTTGCTCCCTAAACTTCTTATAAATATCCCCTCTATAAAACTTCCTAGTCCTGAACACCAAAACCAGAGAAATAACGCCGCCGACGAACGCCGCCGCCGTAATAATCAGAAACGCCTTCTTATAACACTCAACGCCAATGCACGTCTACTGGAAAGAGATCTTCGCCTTCTCTCCTTACAAGCCCCTTCGACGCCAACTGTTTCAGAGCTTCTACGTCGTACAAATGGCCGGCGACTCTTACGTTCAAGATGTAAGCTCCGAGAGGGCTCGCTCCGCCGCCCAAGGTGTAGAGTGTCGAGTAATATTTCAACCCAAAGAGTTCAGAAATAATGGCGAAGATCAACGGCCACTGAGCTCCGAAGCAGAATCCCATTACGACCGAAGCTGCGTAGAGCGAGTTTGGGACGCCGTAGGCTATCAGAAGATGTCCGACGCAAGAGAGTAGGAGCACAAGCGTGAGCATTAATGGCCGCGGGAATTTGTACTTGGCCAAGAAGATCTCCGAGGCGAAGCCCGAAGCTACCCTTCCTAGGTAGTTCCATATGCTTACGAGGGAGACGAACGTGGCGATGCTTTTAGTTGGGTAGCCGAGAGCTTTTCCGATCTGTCCTAGGTTGTCTATGGCGGTTAATGTCCCTCCCACGCCGAAGGTAATGGCTGTGAACAGCACTATCATGTCTATGCTGAAAAGGGCTTGTAAGATGTTGTAATCTTCGCCTCTTTCCGGCGGATTGAAAGCGTTTTTCCACCATGGTATGTGTTTCTTGCTCGTCTTCTCACCGTCTTCAACCATCTGCTGACGATCTTCTTGATGATTATCTGTTGAGATTACTTTGAGATCAGAGCCCATTTCATCACCTGCTGCTTCCGCCGGCGGAGATGTGCCGTCGTTGTTGATCTTCTTCTTCGTCCAATTCTTGAACTCTTCTCTTACAACGATCGCAAGCGGCGCAAAGAGAAGTATCAGCACAACGCAGCCACTCCCTATATCCTCTCCTCTGCTGAAAAAGACCTCATTTTGCAGTATGATCAGAACCATCAAGAAACCAGCCAAGGCAAGGGACACATAGAGGAGGTGATAGAACACCTTCATCTCATTCCCCACCGTTCTAACATCTTTCAACAGCCTAACCGTGCCCAAGAAAACGAAGGAAACGGCGGCGGGCAACCAACCTATGAGCAGAATCAAGCCCTTTGTGTCGTGCTGGTAAAACCCACTGAAGATGTGAGTTATGATCGCGCCGCTCAGCCCAGTGAACCCCTTGAGCAAACCTATGACTACCCCACGGCTCTGAGGGAAGTTCTTGACGCAAGTGACCAAAGCGCCAGTGTTGGAGAAAGTCTGGGAATTCGCGCCAATGCAGATGTACATACACACCTGCCACACGTGCGGCCTGACGACCCGACCCGTTACCGAGAGCCATATCATGAAGTAGCCCGAGAAGTTCATGGCCATGCCTATGAAGAGGACGACCCACGGAGGAAAGAACTCGTTGATGATCCCTGACATGAGTCCAATGTTTCCGCCGAGGTCTTTGAAGAAGCTGAGGAGGTTCAGCGTAGTTTGGTCGTAGCCCAGGGAAGACTTTATGTCGTTGGAGTAGAGGCCGAAGATGTAGGTGGCGCCGGACATGGACATGATGAGTAGGCATGCGAAGACCATGAACCATTTGCTGGCGATGACGTGGCGGAGGAAGCCGACGACGTACGATGATGAAGAAGACATGGGTTTTTCTTTGATTGGGTTTTTGCGAGAAATGAGAGGTTCGATTTTTCTTGGGGGAGATGAAAAGAAGTGTCGTGGGGCAATAGCTAGTTATATAACGCCATCAAGCTGTTATTGGCTTCTTGCTGTGGTGATGCAGACATATATAAATAGAAAGCTAGTTTACTCTCTGTTAATAATGGTAGAGGTTAACAATAATGTCGTAGATCTTACGGTCCATAATATTTAAAGATGTTTATTACAAGGGTCAATTCGAAATTCAGGCCCTTTAAAGGTTTGATTTAGAATTCAAGCCCTGTTGGAGAATTTTTTAGGTTAAATGACCCCTTTTGTGTGGTGTTAATAAAGTGGTATAAAAGATATATGAACTGGTATAGAATGATCGTCTGGTGTTACAAACTTTCAACAGTCAGAGCAATGAAGGATACTGCAGAAAATGAACTGGTATCAGATGATCCTAAACTGGTACCGAACTATGTTTTTGTGTTACAAAATTTCAACATACTGGTATGTCAGAGAAGTGGTACTGCAGAAAATGGGTCATTAAAACTATTTTTTTTACAAGAGCGCCTGAATCCTAAATGATACTTACTTGTGGCATGAAATAAAAATGCCCCTTATTTACAATGTAAATTGGACTTAAGTGTCGCTGGACGTTGTTTTCGATGAGAGCATCTCGTTTATTCCGTTCCACGATATAGTGGATGGAAGTCAATTATGGTGTTCGGTGAAAAAAATTGAAATTTTCACACTCCAATCAGTCACATGCCTATATATGTTGTGTGGCAGTAAATTGCAGTCCACATGCAATGATTTAATTAGCATTGAATGTTGTCGTTCCCAAAACGAAGGCACCTCTCATCCCACATATGTATGAAGGCACTTGGTCACTCTTTTGTGTGGTCGTAAAAGGCTACCCAAAAGTGCTAAAACCTTAATTGTCTTTTTATTTGCAAAAGTTATCCTACTCTAACTTATGAAAGTTGAGTCTGATAGATTTGGAACTGTTATACACGTTATGTTTACTGAGATCACTTTCTGGGCAGTGGCTTGCGTTGTTTTGAACAGACTTCGCATTTACTTGAAATTGTAGATATTATTGCAGACAGATATTGCCTTGATCTGAACTTTAACGATGGATTTTAGCTAAAAAATAACAATACTTCATTGAGAGTTGACATCTGCAAATGACACACAGATACACACACTCCCATCCCGCGTAATCCTAGTATACAAATCACATATAACAATAACATACTTGTTCAAGTATAATAAGCCGCCTATGAGACTTGTTTATTTATCAAGAACACACAAATATCAATTTCCCGCACCAAAACAAAAATTAAAACAAAACAGAACATAAAATACTTCAATACTTTGCATCACAGTGATGCAATGGAGCAGCGGCCCACGGCCAAGAACTCAAACTCTCACCTTTTTAGGCCTTTGGCTTGAGAACCTTCACAGCCTCCCAGGTAAAATCAGGGTCCTCACGGCCAAAATGACCATAAGCAGCAGTTTTCTGATACCTCAAGTTACCTCCCCTCTTCAAGTCCAAGTTAATCGCAATCATCCCAGGCCTAAAGTCGAAGTTCTCCTTGATCAGAGCAAGAATGTCCTTGTCGGGGATGGTTCCAGTCTTGTACGTATCGACAAACACAGAGAGTGGCTCAGCCACACCGATCGCATAAGAAACCTGCACAATGCACCTACGAGCCAGCCCCGAGGCCACCACGCTCTTGGCCGCCTGCCTCACAACGTAGGCACCGCTACGGTCCACCTTGGTCGGGTCCTTGCCAGAGAACGCACCGCCACCGTGGGCTCCCCACCCGCCGTAGGTGTCGATGATGATCTTACGACCCGTGAGACCCGCGTCTCCGTGGGGCCCGCCGATCACGAACCGACCCGAAGGGTTCAGGTGGAAGATGGTCTTCTCGTCTAAGTACTTGCTAGGGATAACGGGCTTGATCACGTGCTCTTTGAGGTCGGCGGCGATCTGATCGTTGGTAACCGTCTCGTCGTGCTGTGTGGAGATGAGCACGGTGTGGACCCTAATAGGGACCATGGCTCCGTTGTCGTTCTTGTACTCGACGGTGACCTGGGTTTTCCCGTCGGGCCTCAGCCATGGGCAGGTGTTGTTTTTCCTGACCTCGGTTAGCTTTGCGCCGAGCTTGGTGGCTAGGACGTGGGTCAGGGGCATGAGCTCGGGGGTCTCGTCGGTTGCATAGCCGAACATGTGGCCTTGGTCTCCGGCTCCTATCTCCTCGGGCTTCTTGGTGAGGTGGCCGTGGACGCCTTGGGCGATGTCGGGGCTCTGCTGCTCGATGTTGACGAGGACTTTGCAGTTGTCTGCGTCGAGGCCGACGTCTGGCGAGGTGAATCCTATGCCTCGGCAGGTGTCGCGGACGATCTTTTCGTAGTCCACGTTGGCCTTAGTGGTGATCTCTCCGAAGACCATGACCATGTTGGTCTTGGTGCAGGTCTCACAGGCAACTTTGCTCTCGGGGTCTTGCTCGAGGCAGGCGTCGAGGATGGCGTCTGAGACTTGGTCGCAGAGCTTGTCTGGGTGGCCTTCGTTCACGGATTCGGAGGTGAATAGGAAGGTGTCCATGTCTGAATCTGGATGGAAATTGATTAGCAAATAAGGATGTTAGCTGGGGATGAACATATAGCAGAGAGATCTATGCTTTAAATGACCTGAAAATCGAAAATCGTATCAACGATAACAACATGATTGAACAGGGGCAGATCAACACAACACAAACATCAAAAGGCTCACAGAAGCAATTGAATTGCAGCCAAATCATTAACAGTGGGAAATTTGGATAGACGACCGAAGCGACATCAAGATCTGACGCCGGACGACGTCGTCTGTAACATCTACACACGCCACAATTCACGATCCAATCGAAACGAACCCCAACAAGCCACAGCTCGATTAAAACGGATTAAATCTAGCTGAGATCGTACGCGAAAAGCAAAAAAAACGAAATCGGGATCTAATCCTAAGCAATAACATGAGCATCCATGACGACGAGATCTAAAACATCAACGTCAAGAAGATGTAGGACCAGCAATTACCTTACGGGCGATAACGGTGAAGAACTATAGACGGAGATTGAGCAGCTGATTGGTATTCGCAATTAGCAAATGCTGGGCGACGTTTCTTGCAGTAAGCTGGTGATGTATATATAGAGATAGATGAGGGACGAACGAGATCTGAAGAGTCATTTCCACAATAAATCCACCAAACACCGTGGACCCCAGCTCCAGGACGGCCAATCAGACGATGCCAAGTGTCATTTTGCGGTTGTTGGTCAGTTGTACTCAGTGCATCAGGAACGGTACCTCAGTTGGTGAGCGGTGTTCGGTAGTAATTAGTCGTCGGTGGGATATAGGATTATTAGAATAGAATAGATGATCGATTCTAATTTTAATTGCTAATTTCTAACAATAATGTTGAATATGGTTAATGCTTCTCTAATCTACGAAATTGGGTTGGTAGATGTCAATTACACAAGTGTAAATGTTGACAAAGTGCTCTCACCAAATCTTTATGAAATTTTGTTTAGTAATCCATACACATTCACATTTAATTACTAGGGAACAATAGCATGATGCGTGAACAGTTGATGAAATTAATGAATAGAAAATGAATAGTAAATATTGGGAGATTCAGTTTGAGATATAACCATCAATCAAGTATGATTATTGTATATCTTTATATTGTTTTTAAGCTCAAATAATCTGATCTATTTTATTAAGTCGGGTTTTGTTAAACTGCAACTAATTTAATTAATTTGGTCTATCTAATGACCAATTATATCTCATCTACAAAATGATTATTATTTTTAAAAAAATAATATAAAATTAAAAATGATAACTACCCACTACCCAATGTTTTAAAAAAATATAAAATATCAATAAAAACTATAAAAAAAAATACCCACTATCTTTTCTTGTAAATCTAAACTTCGTATGTTATTTTATATTTAAATTATAATTTCCACTATGTATGTTAGATAAAACTAATATAATATGTTGTATATACACACGCATTTGAGTGTGCAGGAATTACTAGTCTATTGGCTCTATTCTATTTTATTAAGCCTCGGCGATTTGGTTAAACTGCCACTATTCAATTAATTTGGTCTGTCTATTGACCAATCATATCTCATCTACAAAATAATAATTATTTTTATCTATTCTATTTTATTAAGCCCGGGGCTTTGGTCAAACTACCACTATTCAATTAATTTGGTCTGTCTATTGACCATTCATATCTCATCTACAAAATAATTATTCTTAAAAATTAATATAAATTAAAAAGATAATTACCCACTACCAGTGTTCTAAAAATATAATCAACTTAAAATCAGGCCCCATTAAGGATTTAATTTCGATTTCAGGCCCTGTTTGAGAATTTTTTAGGTTAAATGGCCCACTTTGTGTGGTGTAAAAAGTGGTATAAAAGATATATGAGCTAGTATAGAATGATCGTTTTGTGTTACAAACTTTCAACATATTGGTATGTCAGAGCAACGAAGTGGTACTGCTGAAAATGAACTTGTATCAGATGATCATAAACTGGTACCGAATTATGTTTTTGTATTACAAAATTTCAACATACTGGTATGTCAGAGCAATGAAGTGGTACTGCAGAAAATGTGTCCTTAAAACTATTTTTTTTGCCAAGAGGACCTGAATCCTGAATGATATTTATGTGGGGGCCTGAAATGAAAATGCCCTTCATTATAGGGGTAAAAATGGGAATATAAAATTACATACCAAATTTAGATTTACAGGAAAAGATATTGTGGTAATTTTTTAATGAATTACTATTTTACATTAATTTCATATTAAATTATATATTTCTCTTCTATATTTATAAAGATAGATTATATTTAAATTATAATTTTCACTATGTATTTTAGATAAAATTATCATAAATATATGTATATGTATATGCACATGTATTTGATTGTGCAGGAATTACTAGTATTAATTAATCACGGGCATCTATACTACTTTTATTATATAAAGAGAATAGGGTGGCTATAAACTGTCTAATTTGGTTTGTCAATTTAATAATGATTATTTATAATTTTAACCTTAATTATTAAATTATAATTTTATCCTTGATCTTTTCATTTTATTGTTTAAATTACTTTATTTAATGATATGAAATGTTCCAAGTATAAAAAAAAATTAACATATTTGCACACATATTGGATGTGCTATACAATACTAGTATAATTAATTACTTAGCGATCTTTGGTCTCTAATAAAACAAAATCATTCGTTCTTGATGTGAATTAAGAAATTAATTGATTGATTTTTGCCTATAAAAATAAATATATTCATACATACATCATATTATACATCAGCATGTTTTTTATGATTATTATTACTTTAATATATAGTATTGTACTACTGTTGGGATTATTTCTCACGCAACAAACGCACAGAGACAAATAGAGACGCGATTGAGTAATCGTTCTCTGCGTGAACCCTGCGCGTCTCTGTGGCGTAAATATCTCAGTTGACTCTCTTTTTCTGCTTTCTAAACCCTAATTTTAACTGAACATTGGCCGACGAGATTCAAGAGGAAGAAGTGAAAATAGGAGAAGTTGAGTATTTTGAGATTAATTTCTTCGGCGTGTTAGGTTTTGCGTTGATCTAGCGATCATGGAGAGATCCAACAGTAAAGATGCCTATGACTTCACCGACGTACCCTCAAGCAGTTCAATTTCTGGTACGCGGAGATTTTCTACGGCGGGGGTTTCGATCTCTGTTGTTCTACTTTTTAAACTATTATTATTCGTGGGACTGATCGCTGCTTCGAGATGATGCTTTGATTAGTATTTATTTTGGATGGGTTTGTGAATTTCCTTTTTTCCCCCTTGGTCTTGTGTGATGCAGGTGGGGAGATGTTTGACGCCTCACAATATGCGTTTTTTGGGAAAGATATAATGGATGATGGGGAATTAGGGTGTTTGGAAGATGATAAAGCTGGTGTAACAGGGATTGGTGGTGGATTGTTTGGTGATGAGTTGAACGAGTATCATTTGTTCGAGAAAGACGAGGTACATTATTTGTTTAATGCATTCTTTTTGAACTGGCGGTGTTTAGATATCCGTTCTAGGATTTATCAGTTGTGTATGGGTCAATTATTTGGTTTTGATTTTGCTATGATGGAGCATAGATATGATGATTTTGGATTAAGATTATATTAGTTTAATTTATCGAGGATAGTTTTCATTTTTTTCTGCATCACCCGGAACTAATTCTTTCTCTTTGTACCAGAGTGCAGGATTAAGATCGTTATCTGACATTGATGACTTGGCAACTACTTTTGCTAAGGTAGGTTACTCTTTGACCTGTAATCTGTTTCTTTGAGTTCAATATTTTGGATTTGTGTTTCATACTTTATTAAGCAAGGCTGTAATTTGATATTCTTTCTAAGCAGCCTTTAGCGAACTATTTTCTGAAAACTAGTTGTTTTGGCTTCTGCAGATAATTGCAGTGTAAAAATTGTGGATGAGTTGCGGTTTTTAATGTTATGTTTATGTTTTAGATTGGTTCTTGTATATAATGACATGTTCCTGCGAAAACATGGAAGCTTCATTCTGAATAAATTATACATAATGAGTCTTTTCAAAAATTAGGAAAGATTTTCCTAATATTCAATATTTTTATTGTTCTTAACCGTCCATTGTTGGCTTCATCATGTATAATACTTCTACATTGTTTTTCCAGTTGAATAGAGGTGTTTCTGGGCCCAGACATCCTGGAGTTATTGGCGATCGAAAATCAGGATCCTTCTCAAGGGAGAGTGAGTTCTTATAGTGCATTTTTTTAAAATGATAGGCATTTTACCTATTTTGGCACATCATTGTTCTCGTTGTGCAAATGATTTAAACGTAAGTTTGTAAACTAACTTTTACTCATCTCTTCCAATCTGGATCGTTCTTTTTTTCATGTTTGTTTACTACTGTCCCATATTATTGCTCGATGATTAATGAATGTTACTTCAGGTTCATCTGCTACAGAGTGGACCCGAGAGGCTGATCTCTCCGATTGGATTGACCAGCATATATCTGATTCTGAATATTTTGAGGAAAATAAGAGATGGTCTTCACAGCCCCATCATTCTTCGTTGCATACACCAGAATACAAGCCATTGCACAGAACATCATCTTATCCCGAGCGACCACCACAGTTGCAGCGGTTTTCTAGTGAGCCAATCTTGGTTCCTGAATCATCCTTCACCTCCTTCCCTACACCTGGATCTCAGCACATCTCTCATCATCTGTCATCTCTCTCCAGTGGACCTCTCTCACCATATTCATTTCAGAACAGCTCTCCGTTATCTAGATCTAATCTCAGTTTACCCAGCTTGCCCCGTGGCTTTCACTATAGTCCAAATTCATCTCGTTTATCTCTGCCTACTCTCCCTGGTAACAATCAGTTGCATAATAATTGGAATAGCCATGCTGGTCTTCTCCATGTAGACCAGTCTATCCTATTGAATGATATTCTGCAACAACAGTATCAGAATGGTTTGCTACCGCCACAGCTACTGTCTCCACAGCATCATAGAATGGGTCATAATAGTCAATCGCCTTTAGCTCATTTTTCAGCATTGCAGCCGCATCTATTCAGCAGCTTTCCTTCACCGTCATCACATTCAAATAGGTATGGGTACAATGGTAAGAGGGATGGAAAATCTAAATCGTCACAGAAGGGTAAGCATACTGTGCGATTTTCGCATCAAGGATCCGATGCGAGTAGCTATAGGAGTGAGGGTAGTTTGCCCCAATTTAAGCCTTCGAAGTACATGACTGCTGAAGAGATAGAGGGTGTTGTGAAGTTGCAGCATTCTCTAGCCCATGGAAATGACCCGTATGTTAATGATTACTATTACCAAGCTAGCCTTGCCAAGAAATCAGCGGAGTCAAGGTCTAAATTTCGTTTCTGTCCGTCCCATGCGAAGGAGCAATCTTCCCGATCCCGTAATAGCAGTAGCAGTGACTCACAACCACATCTCCTCATAGATGCTCAAGGAAGGGTCTGTTTCTCTTCGATTCGTAGGCCTCAACCTCTCTTAGAAGTTGACCCTCCGCCTTCTGCTTGTGGAGACTATAGTTCTGAGCAGAAAATATCTGGGAAATCCCTTGAGCAAGAGCCTATGCTAGCCGCTAGGATCACAATCGAGGATGGGCTGTGTCTTCTCTTGGAGGTGGATGACATTGACCGGCTTTTGCAGTTCACTCAGCCCCAAGATGGTGGGATCCAACTAAGGCGAAAGCGCCATACTCTTCTAGAAGGCTTGGCAGCTTCTCTTCAGCTTGTGGACCCCCTTAGCAAAACTGGAAATTCTGGGATCTCAGCAAAAGATGATATCGTTTTTCTACGCATAGTTTCTGTTTCCAAAGGTCGAAAGCTCATCTCGAGATATCTTCAGCTTCTCTCACCTGGCACAGAGCTTGGAAGAATAATATGTATGGCGATATTTCGACATTTGAGATTTCTCTTCGGCGGTCTCCCATCTGATCCAGAATCTGGTGAAACCATTAACAAGCTTGCCAAGACAGTCTCAGCCTATGTTAGTACGATGGATCTCAATGCACTCAGCGCTTGCCTAGCTGCTGTAGTTTGTTCCTCCGAGCAACCACCGCTTCGTCCAATTGGTAACCCAGCTGGCGATGGCGCTACTATAATCTTGAAGTCTGTGTTAGAAAGGGCAACCCAGTTATTGCAAGATCCTCAATCAACAAGCTTCAGCGTGGCTAATCCTGGACTATGGCAGGCTTCGTTCGACGCTTTCTTTAACCTCTTGACGAAGTATTGTGTGAGGAAATACGATTGCATCGTGCAATCGATAATCTCTCAGGGCCCATCGAATCAAGATGCCATAGCTGGTACAGAAGCTGCTTCTAGAGCAGTTAGCCGAGAGATGCCTGTTGAGATTTTGCGTGCAAGCCTTCCACACACTGATGAGAATCAAAGGAAGTTACTTGCTAATTTCGCTCAGAGATCTATGCCCGTTGCTAGTGTTAGTCCCCGTGGCGGGAGCAGTGGTCAGGTGAATCCCGAATCAGTGAGAGGTTAGTGAGAGAGAGAGAGCATTGGATGACTTATAATACAGAATGACAGCTTTATCATCGCATCGACCAAAATACGAAGTAAAGTATCGGGGGATATAAATCACGTTAGCTGGAGTTTTATGCCTCTAAATGTGCCAAGGTGTGTTGTGTTTCCCCTGCTTCAAACTTTGCAAAAAGGTTTTAGTATTACGCTTATTAGTACGAATAGACTTTATGTGTTGAATCATTATGGCGTATGCGCGCCTCAAAATCTCTCTTCTACATGACTTCTTTCAAGCTGGAATCTTATCTTTATATATGAATCGAATGATGTTGACTGAATGGGAGGTGTACAGGCGAACTAATCGAATGCTGACGGTTATGATACTATACTTCCTCGTATTCTTCTGTCATTGCCCGAGGAAATCGCCAGGCATGATATGTAGAATAGTAGGAGATTTTAGATTAGACCTTGTAATCGAATGTTGAACGTTTCCTTATGATATTGCTATGTAATAACGCTGAATGGTTCTTTGCTGTTTCTTGATTGTTGCACTATTCTAATCCCTCTTGCTTGTGTTTTGGCCCTTTCTTCCTGTGATTTTTTCCCTTTCCGTTTACTTTTCACTATACAATCATTGTTGACTTTTGAAACCGCGTGTGATTTTTTATTTGAATTTTCTTTTAGTTTGATTATTGATAAAACTAATCAATGCAACGTGAGGTTATGACGATTTATGTCCTCTGAGTGAGTTGAGTTTTATTGTAATACTTCTTCAACGAATGTTATTTATGGTAATGAATAAAATCCGTTGACCTGTTGTTAGACTATAGACATAATAAATACAGGATGTTTCTATTAACTCCTTTTTATATGGCTTTGTTCACCGTAAGTCATACTCAAGAAGAAGGTAACACTTTTTCTTTAACACAATCAATGAATACCTAATTCTCCGTGCATACATGTTCAACGATAATGAAAGTATGAAACACATGCATAAACAATTGCCTTGTTATATATATATATATATATATATATATATATATATATTGAACATCTTCGCGGCCTCAGACAGAGACAGATACGCACGCACACAAACTTTCCATTTTTTTCTAGCAGCCGTTTGAGTTTAAGTTTCTGTATTATTATTGGGTTGTAGTTAATAAATAGTTAATGCTTCTTCGTATGTATATTTGCATTTATGCATAGAGTTATGTAATCCAGGTATCTATCTGCAGTATTCCTCATTTAATCAGTTTTTTCCTCCTTCTGTGTTTCTTCTTTCAACGCACGTTGTTACTTGTTTGCAATCTGTTCTTCGTTGTTGTTTCTGAGTATTTAACCTTTGTCTACATCAAGTAATTAATATAATTTTTTTCCCTGATTTCCTATGCGTGTTTCCTCTGTTTCTTGCCAAATTTATTTAATATGATGTATTCTTTTATCAGATGAGAGTAAAACGTGAAAACGCTGAATTTTGATGAAGACATAATACGCCTGGCTGAATCTGTCAGACAAGATCGTGTTTTTCATTTTTTTTCTGAATACTCTGAATTTTCTCAAGTATGTCTTCATATATATGTTTTGATGATAAAACCAGCTCGATTTGCAATCGATTATTTAATTCACTTGCGATTTTCTGTTGTTGAAAAAGGATATCCATCATTATATACAACACTAATAGGAGATTTTGATTCTGATATTTGTGTGTTTGTGTGTGGATCGACGTTTTGAGGTGATGATAATCATCTTCTTCTTTCCCTACCTTTTTCAGTGAATAAAAACACAAATCCTTGATCGACTATTACAAAGAGGAAAAGACAACGCTGTAACTGCTCTTTCTCCAGGTATAAATAAACTCATCGTCTCTCCTTACCTACCCTCTTCGAATCAAAGGTTCCATAGCTATTATTTTTCCTTTTTTTTTTTCCTTTCAGCGATGGATTATATGGAGATGAAACGACGTAGCAACAACGCCACCCGAAAAATCCTCTTGGCTGCTGCAATCACTGCACTCTTTCTCTTCATCCTTAAGCATTCACAAGGCCCTAGCTACTCCATTAAGGTCCATCCTATCAAGAAAGACATAGCTCTGTTCTTACATCCTTAGCTCATACTTCATAGCTTCAGTAGCTTATTTGTTTCTTCGTCTCTACAGTTTTCTCAGCACGAGCCTGGCGTGACGCACGTGTTAGTGACCGGTGGCGCAGGTTACATAGGATCTCACGCCGTTCTTCGACTACTTAAAGATTCTTACCGTGTCACCATAGTGGTGTGTTTGACGTTTCTTCGTCTTTCAGAAAAATTTTTGCTTTTTTTATTGGGTTTTTCGGTTTTCATGTTTCGTTTTTTTCTTGCGTAATTTGGCAGGACAACCTCTCTCGGGGAAACATGGGAGCTGTTAGAATACTTCAGCAGTTATATCCCGAGCCAGGCAGGCTTCAGTTTATATATGCTGATCTTGGAGATCAGAATGCTGTATCCTTATAAGCCAACAAATTCGTTTTCTTTATTACAAAGGTTCGATCTTTCTAAGAAAAAGAACTGTTCTTTTTCCTTGACTGATTTTCTAAATCAGGTGAACAGAATATTCTCCGAGAATGCGTTCGATGCAGTTATGCACTTTGCTGCTGTGGCGTATGTTGGCGAAAGTACAGCTGAACCACTGAGGTATGATATAACTATCTTCGCATTTTTCTGATTTTATGACATTTGAAGTTAGTTTGCTGTCTTATTTCAAGACTGCTTTTTTTTTTTCTTGCAGATATTACCATAACATTACGTCGAATACGCTGTTGGTCGTGAAAGCAATGGAGAAACACGGCGTAAAAACGCTGATATATTCGAGCACTTGCGCTACCTACGGAGAGCCCGAGAAAATGCCCATCACAGAAACCACTCCTCAAGTGAGTAAAAAAAAAAACCATAATTCAATCTCTGCTCTTTAATCTCTATCTTTCAAAAATTATGTGCATCAGAACCCAATAAATCCATACGGGAAAGCCAAGAAAATGGCAGAAGACATAATACTCGACTTCTCCAAGACATCGAATATGGCTGTAATGATGCTAAGGTTCGCCTATCTCTCATTCATTACACTTCAGAGTGTCCAAACGTATATAAACCAATCTTATAAATCATATTTTTTTATTACCAGATACTTCAATGTGATTGGCTCTGACCCCGATGGGAGGCTCGGGGAAGCTCCAAGGCCCGAGCTTAGAGAACAAGGAAGGATATCGGGTGCTTGTTTCGATGCTGCAAGAGGAATAATTCCCGGGCTTAAGGTGCGTTTATAATAATAAGGTTATCTGATTCGTATAAATCATGTCATGAATTTGAAGCTTCAGAAATCCCAGAAAATTGCGTAAGAGTGGATCGAAATTAGCAGCTAACGGTTTTTTCTTACGGTTGAAGGTAAGAGGAACCGACTATAGCACAACGGATGGTACTTGTGTAAGAGACTACATAGATGTCACCGATCTAATAGACGCTCATGTGAAGGCTTTAGCTCATGCTAGGCCTGGGAAAGTCGGTATTTACAACGTTGGCACTGGGAAAGGTATCAAAGTCTTCCCTTTTTTCCTTGTGTGTATATATGTTCATCTATACTTCGTTTTCGGCCATTTACGTCGTGATTCATGACAAAAAAAAAACAGGTAGTTCGGTTAAGGAGTTTGTGGAGGCATGTAAGAAGGCGACGGGCGCGAACATAAAAGTGGAGTACCTAAGTCGTCGCCCGGGAGATTATGCTGAGGTTTACAGTGATCCTACTAAGATCAGAAACGAACTGAATTGGACTGCAAAGTATACGAATCTTGAAGAGAGTTTAGGCATAGCTTGGAGATGGCAGAAGGCACATAGAAATGGTTACAATTGAAAAGTTCTTTACAGCATATTACAGATAGATTCGCCTGATCAAGGATGGATCGATTATAGTTATATAGCGAGAGTTTTTTTTCTTTCCTTTTTCTTTTTTAATTGCAAAGAGAGGAATGTATCGGGTTTTCAGAAACTATATGTGATTATTACAGAAACAATAGAAATGTGGGATAAACATAACTTAACATTAGTTCGACAAATGACTGGAAAGTTTCAGACGTAGTAAGTACACTTAAAACAAACTTAGGATCGAGTCTTAAAATAGTGCCATAGCCATACCCATAGATTGATGACATCTCTCATTAGTCAGATTTCTTGCCCCTGAACTTAGCAGCTGGGATTCTGCTAAGGACACGATCGTCGAGCTTCTTGTAATGGCCTTGAAGCTGATCTGCGACGCTGTAGACGAAATTATCCACTTGATCTTCGTATCTTTCGTAGAAGATGGGCAAAGTGTGTGCAGCAACATAGCCTGGTAATAAACAAGAAAAATGTGTTCTTCAAGAATGTAAACAGATTGAGGCCAAGGCATCTTATCTTAGGATATGTTTTTATGTTTTTCCATTCTTACCAATGTACAAGACTGTCAATAGACTGAACCAACTTCCTACGATAGCTGCGACCCACAAGCTAGCCACGACCTGAGATAGCTCTCGTAAGAAATCTCGCTCAAATTTTACAGACCAGATTAGATATGTGACGGATTCAGTTCGTCAAGAATTGATGATAAATGAGGGAAACATTACCACCAAGAACTGTTTCAGGTTTCCTCGACAAGCAATGTCTTGTAAGAAGTTCAACCCTTGGTTCACATTGGATCCTACCACTTTCCCGACGTTAACGAAGAGTTCCTCTGGCAAAACGATACGAGGGACAGACGAAGGATCTCTGTCACCATTTACAAGAGTTTTGAAGATTAGACAAATTCAGTTTTGGACAGTGATTACAAAAGAACGATTCTTCTTTTACCTATTTAACATGCCAGAAGCATTTTTCCAAAGGAATTGAATCGCCAGGCCAGAGACAACTAGGAAGCATAAGATTGTAAGAAAATGGTAGTTGAGCCATTGGAAAAGAACCCAAATGACCGTAGCTGCCCCTAGCGAGCCTGCCGTGAGCTTCTTGTTTCGCCATAGCAACACATCAGCAGCTGTGCAAAACGCAATTTCTAGTTTTAGGTACATGATCAGGTATTGAAAAAAATTTTATGTTTTTCCCTTGAAATATACGAAGCAAGAATTCAGATATGATGATAATGACATTTTCCGCCGCCCATTAGATCGTGAATGGGCTTCTGACGCCCAAAGAGTCGATTGAACTGAGCCGATATGGAGATTTCCTCCTCGGATGTGTTCTTGTGCTGTGATACACTGTCTGAGAATGTGTCCATGATGTTGTTCATCAGAGACTCAGCTGTAATTCCCTCAGGCATGTTCTTTTACTGTAAGAACAGAGACAGTTATAGATTAGACACAGATTCTGAAGCTAAAACTTCACTGACGCTGAGTTTAGCAAATGTGTTCTAACACTGAGTTTAGCAAAAAAAAGTAGCAAATTTGGCAAAACCCAGAAAAAATATGAGCAAGAAGCAAATAGGAAAAGCATTATCTGGAAAAAAAGAAAGAAGCACACAGTACTCAGAAAACGGAAGCAGACCCAGATTAAGAACCTACAGTTCTAACCGAGCATTCAAGATCAGGAATCGACATGAAGAAGACGATAAACTACCTACCTAACTATTCAATATCTGTGATTGGCCAAGAATATTCAGATTTCAGATAGAGAGGGTAGAGAGAGAAGGTTTGTAGATTAGTTCTGTCCTATCACGTGTTATAAGAGCGTAGTGATTTGAAGATATTTTTGAACTGTTAAGTCTCCAATCAATACAAGTGAACTGTGTTACTGTTGATTCGAACAGTTGCATGCATTAATTGAATCATTAAGCTTTATGGAGATTTAGTTAGTATACTATTATTACAGTCAATTCTGTCCAAATACGAGAAATAAAGCCATGCTTTATTTGAGTATTTCATAGAATTTATTGGTTAAAAAATTACGACATACGTGCACTAACATTAACCGCTAAGACCTTATCTCCCATCTCAAATCGGATCTTTGCAATATCCAAAGAACCTATCCATGTCATTCATGCTCACACGTCAATCGTCATCACCAATTAGAAAAAAAGGGCAAATTTTGTGTCAGGACCTTGTCAAGGTCTGAACTTAGGTTTCAGGCCCTGACAGAAAAATAATTAGTTTTAAGGACCCGTAACATTTCATTGTTCTGCAGTAACACTTAATTGTTCTGCAGTAACACTTCATTGTTCCTCAGTAACACTTCATTGTTCATCAGTAACACTTCGTTTGTTCTGCAATAACACTTCATTGTTCCTAAGTAACACTTCATTGTTCCTCAGTAACACTTCATTGCTCTGAAGTAACACTTATGTAACTTTAGGTCCTTATATCTAAATTTACGAAAATTAGGTCCTTTAAACTAATATATTTTCCGAAAGGGCCTGAAACCTATTTTAAAACAATTTTGGGGCCTGAAGCGTAATATACCCAAAAAAAATGTGTGAGGCTACGCAACTTTTATGAAGCCCAACCAAAAAGTTTAATAGCATGAATTGATTAATCTGATTTAAGCCCATAATCGGCTATATATTGCCAAGATTATTGGGCTAAGCCTCCTTTACTGTAAAATATTGGGCTGAAGCATGTAATGGGCTAGCGTTATGTTGACGACGAATGACGATAAAAAATTAGTAAATATTAAAGAAAATGAAAATACGCACATATTTACGAAATAAATGAACACGCGCGCGTGTATATATTTGATCAATGCACACAGAGACGAGGTTCAGTTCATTTCAGAGTTTTAGTTTAGCAGGGCAGAATTCATAGAGTTCGTGCGTAAGTTTTCTGATTAAGCTTTGTACGTTTCTGAAATTTCAGTTCCCCGATAAATGTTCGTAGAACCTCTCTCGCTCATTTGGTGACGTGATTGTTTCTTTCAGAATGTGAGGTGATCATTCTACAGAACATTACAATCGAGATATTTCGATTACAGTCGAATGCCTAAATTTAGGTCTCATCAGTTTCGGTGGAAACTCAGCGGCGAAACGCTTGCTTGAATGCGTAGATTATCCTTTCCTGTGTGTTTTTGGCGAATCTGAATTTTTTGCCTATATTAATTATGTTGGTGCATATAAACGCTTCGGTGTCTATTTCAGTAGGTTTGAGTCAATTTCTGATGCGATGCTATGACTTTGAAATGACGCGAGTTTCAGAAGCTGATAAATTTTGCTGCTACGACCTCGTCACTTTGATTGCATGATTGTGGATTTAGTGGAACTTGTTGACGATGGCTGTGCTGTTTAATTTCTGTTTACTCCAACTATTTCACAGAGGTTGCTCATCTCCGTTGTGTTGTAAACAGGATAAGATTTGAAGTCGCTGAGATTCCAGAGAACGACAATCCTTCAGTCGATTAGTGTTTGAATATGGCTGAGGAGCAAGCATTTCAAGGCGATGATGAGTATGTTGGTTCACGAGGCATCATTAAGAAAGTCGAACTTCTTCGGATTATAGCTGATACCTTATATTCGTTTGGGTATTGGAAAAGTGGGGAACAATTGGAGAAGGAGTCCAAAATTGAAATACGCTCTCCTGCTGTGGTTATGTTCGAACAACAAATTCTCGATGGTCAATGGGACGAAAGTGTAGAGTCATTACCCGAAATTGGGATACACGATGAACAGGTTCTGAAATTCGCAACTGTGTTAATTTTGGAGCAGAAATACCTCGAACTTCTGCATCAGGGGAAAATGGAGGAAGCGGTGCACACTCTCAAGTCCAAGATTGTACCACTTCGTTTAAATGAGGGCAGAGTTCAAAAGCTCACTAATCTCATTGTGAAAATTGCGCCAGTTGATGAAGAATCTCGTCAGATGTTCCAAGCCGAATCTCGGAAGAAATTAATGGGAGAATTGCAGAAGTTGCTTCATCCAACGTTTATTCCACAAACCAGATTGATAAGTCTTGTTGAACAGGCTCTGTGTATGCAATTGAATTCATGTAAATGTCACGACCCATCGAAAATATCAGTACTTGCGGATCATCATCCATGTGCAACGGAGAACATTCCTTCCCAGACTTTGCAGGTAATTAATTTCTTCATAAAATCATCGCCGTCATGTACCCATCTGTTCATTGTAAACCTCCGCTAAAACTGTCGGCCCCTGATCTTACCGCTTTCACCGTTTAATTGGCTTCTTTTCCAAATTTTCCAGGTACTAGATGGCCACTTGGGTGAAGTCTGGTTCTTGCAATTTTCTCACAATGGGGAATACTTAGCCTCATCATCTGCCGACTGTTATGTGATTATATGGGAGGTAATTACGTTTCTCTTATGCAATTGTGATTTACATATGAACTTGTTTTGGTTTCATTTCGGACCCTATTGTGTGATGTTAGGATAAAAAATATATTATACATGGTAGTAAATTTCGAGCAAGGTAGAGACAAATCAACTTATGCATCTAACGTTGTGTGTTTCTTGGACTTCCATTGTTGACTGCGCTGCAGGTTAAGAGTGATGGCCATGTTTCCATGAAACACAGATTATCATCTCTCCACATGAAACCTGCAACTTACATTTCATGGAGCCCAGATGATAAACAAATTCTAACTCTTGAAGACAAAAAGGTTGTTAGGAGATGGGATATAGCTTCTGGCGCCTGCCTCTCTGTCTACAAAAAGAATGGCCTCGGTTTGATCTCTTGCGCATGGTCTTCGGATGGAAAGACCATACTTACTGGAGTTACTGACAATACCGTTAGTTGGTGGGATTTGGAAGGAAAGGAGTTAGTTAACTTCAAGGGCCATGAAACTCATAGGATCTCTGATCCGTCGTCTTGCTTTGGCGGGCATAACGAAGCATACATTGCGCATGAAAGCGACACAACGGTCATATATATATTCCCACATTCAATCATTACCATTCCATTTAATAGTTTTCTGCTTGTCGTATTCAATTTCTTTTTCCCGCATATTCCCACAGGTGTGTATACGCGACAGACTTACTGAAAAGCCCATCACATTTCTGAAGGGTCACACAAGGGTAGTGAACTCTGTAAGATGGAACCCAACTAATCCCCATATGCTGGCATCTGCAAGCGATGATCGTACTATACGAATATGGGGACGAGCAGGTGAGTAGGTTTCTTTTCTGTTCTTGTATCCGATGGTTCTTGATTAAAAAAAAGGCGAAACTTTTATTACCCTATCGATGATACTGAACTAGTTCTTCCAACGTTGGAATCTTTGTTTTATAGATGAGAAGAAAGTTCTTCCTAATCTTTGGATACATATGCTGAATCCCCATGCAAAGCCCACCATCGAAGAGGCGTTTGGTAAACTGTTGGGTGACTCAGAAGGTAGTGTTACTGAATCAGACTGATCGCAGTGGCTGGGGAAAACTTCTAGAATTGCAATTTCTTGATCAAGAATAAATACTAAACGCTTGTCTAGTCTAATATCAAGTGCAGTGGTATTCATGTAAGAAGATTGGAGAACACATTCAATTAGGACTGCTGAAATTAAAGGACTTGCGAAGTGAACTTGTGATTTAGGATGATCCTCACCTATTAAACTATGTCAAAATCGTTCTTCCCAAGAAAACTGAAAGCATAATACTACTAGGAAGCATAGAAGGGTGAGAAATGATAGTTAGGTCCCGAGTGACTTTGACCTCACCTTCTCGGGTAAGCATAAGCAGCTCTGTATTACGATGAAGATAATAAATTAATGAATATACTAAAAATGGAAAAATAAACGCACACAATTGCGACGAATTCGCGCGCGCGCGCGCGCCAGCGTGACCACGAATGTATAAAAGGTGAACTCCATTTTAGAGTTTCGAACAAAATCCCATATGGCGACTAAGCTACGTCGTCTGTTTTGCAACTGCGCGCTCGCTGATATCTGTTAGTGCTATCTTTCTCGTGATCATTCGATGGAGAAAATGTTTCTCAGAAGGTGAAACTGATCGTTATACAGCAAATTACAGTCGAGGTAGGTGCTTAGCATTTTCCAACCCCTAAATTTAGTTCATCAGCTTCGATGAAAACTTAGCGGTGTGTCACATGCGTTGGTTACCAATTTCTGTGTGTTTTTTTCCCGAGAATCTAGATTTGACCTGGATTTTGTGTTTTTTGCGTATATCCTTCGTGAATTGTGTGAATGGAATTTTAATCAGCAGACTGACTACGTATGGTAGCGCTAACTCTTGGTGTAGATTTGGCTTCGGTTTCTCTTTCAGTAGATTAATGGCGCGCGAATTTCAGATGCTCAATTTGTTCTATTCTCTAACGAGCTTGTTCCTCTCGTTTGATGTTCTTAACAGTATTACATTTGAAGTTGAGATACCAGAGGACGACAATCCTTCAGTAGATTAGCGTTTGAATATGGCTAAGCTGCGAGCATTCCAAGGCGATGATGAGTATGTTGGCTCAAGAGGCATCATTAAGAAAGGTGAACTTGTTCGGATTATAGCTGCTGCGTTATATTCTCTTGGCTATCCGAAAAGTGGGGAACAGCTGGAGAATGAGTCTGGAATTGAAATAAGCTCTCCGTCCGCAGTTTCATTTGAGCGGCAGATTCTCGACGGCAATTGGGAGTTAAGTGTTAGAACGTTATCTGCAATTGGTATACGCGATCAACAGATTAAGAAATTGGCAACTGTTCTTATTTTGGAGCAGAAATATGTCGAACTTCTGCATCAAGGAAAAACAGATGAAGCGGTGCAAACTCTTAGGTCCAAGATTGTACCCCTTTCTGTAGATGAAGGCAGAATTCTGGACCTCACTCGCATCATTGTCAAAATTACGCCAGCTGATGAAGCATCTCGTCGCATGTTCGAAGTCGAGTCTCGTAAAAAACTACTGGAGGAATTACGGAAGTTGCTTCAACCGAAACTCGTTCCACAAACCAAATTGATAAGCCTTGTTGAACAGGCTCTGGGACTGCAATTGGAATCCTGTAGATTTCACAACTCATCGTCGAAAATATCAGTACTTGCTGATCATCATCCATGTGGAATGGACAACATTCCTTCTCAAACTTTGCAGGTATATAATTTCTTCGTTAAGCCACCAAAGCCACGTACTTTATGTATTCACCTGGTAAAACTGTTATTGGTAGATTTACGTTCACAGCCCTCGCCCCACTGCTGTCACAATATATTGCTTAACTGACACTTCTCCAAACTCCAAGGTACTAGATGGTCAAGGCGCAGTCTGGTTCGTGCAATTTTCTCACAATGGGGAATACTTAGCCTCATCATCTGCGGACTGTTGCGTGATTATATGGGAGGTAATTACTTATTCTTCTGCGAGGAGAGGAAGGTAGAGGCAAAGCAAATCATGCATCTAATGTTGTGTGGAGGTAATGTTTCCAATATTGTCTGCATTGCAGGTTAAGAGTGATGGAGAAGTATCCATGAAACACAAGTTATCACCTCTCCACCAGAAACCGGTGTGTTACATTTCATGGAGCCCAGATGATAAACAAATTCTAACCTGTGGAGTCGAAGAGACCGTAAGGCGATGGGATGTAGCTTCTGGCGCCTGCCTCTTTGTGTATGAAAAAGCTGGCCTTGGTTTGATCTCTTGTGCATGGGGTTTGGACGGAAAGACTATATTTACTGGCGTTACTGATCAGACAATTAGCCGATGGGATTTGGAAGGACCGGAGTTAGACAGCTTCCCAGGTCAGAAAATTGTCAGGATTTCTGATATGGGGATCACTGCCGATGGGGAGAAGCTTATAACTGTTTGTAATGAGAGTAGCATGCTCTTGTTTGACTGGAAGTCACTTTTCGAAATGTATATTAAGGAAGATCAAGAAATAACTTCATTCGCAATGTCTGAAGACCGAAAATATCTGCTCGTTAGCCTGGCGAATGCAAGGCTCGATCTTTGGAGCGTAGACGGCTTTATCCCCGAGCGAAGGCTTTGTGGAAGATACAAATGTTACAAAAGTTCTCATCATGTGGTGAGGCCTTGCTTCGGCGGACACAACGAAGCATATTTTGCCAGCGGAAGCAAGGATGCAGAGGTTATATATATTATATATACTCCACAAGTACATTCGATCATTGATCCTTTCTATTTTATGGGGCTCTTGATTTGTTTATCTTTTTCTCCCTCAGGTGTATATATGGGAGAGACGTTCTAAGGAGCCCATTGCAACTTTGAAGGGTCATACTGGGGCATTAAACTGTGTTAGTTGGAATCCAGCTAATCCCCATATGTTGGCATCTGCAAGTGAAGATCGCACCATACGAATATGGGGACGTAGAGGTAATGAATGAGGTTTCTTTTCCGTGTATCTTTTCATTTGGTGGTTCTTGAAAGTTGTTACATTTTGTTTTGTTTTGTTTTATTTTTGTAGCGGTGAAGAAATCTATTCCAAATCATTGGATTCAGATGATTTATCCTCCTCGTGCTAAACCCTACTCAGAAGAGGCGCTTGATAAACAAATTTGAGGATGCGATGGGCGACGGAGCTTCAAAGGACACTGCTTGAATAATCATTCTAGCGAAGTAGCAATCAGCAAGTATATCGTGTTGTCTCCCTAGAGCTTCAGTTCAAATATTAATATCGTTTTTCCATAGGCCTGTATTGTATTGTATTGGGCTTTCTAAACTCCAGTAACGGCGTGTATAATACAGATAACAAGTATTAAATAATAAATGGAAAAATTATGCGCGCCTTACAGAGTTGAAACACGCACGCTTAGAGCATCTCCAACGGGTACTTTATTTTTGTGTAAAACATAAAAATAGAGTACTATTCTACTCCAATGGGACTTTATATTTAACACAAATATTGTGTTGATCAGCAGAGAAACTCTATATCTAGAGTACGCACAATTTTTAACACAAAACTAGAGTTTTAATTCTATTTATTATATATATTTAATAATACATATTTTATTATATTTAAAATATTTGATACACTATTATAATAATAAAATTAAAAATAATATAATTTATTTAATATAATAAAATTAAAATTAAATAATATACTAATTTTATCATTTATTTAATTTTTAAATATTAATAATTAAAATATATTGACTTTTTAATTTTATATAATAAAGTTTAATAAGTCAATTTGATAGTAATATATAGAAATTTGATTTTTAGTGTAAAAATAGAGTTAATGGATTGGAGTGAAAACTAGTGTAGAAAATAAAGTTTATGGGTTGGAGTAAAAGCACTATAGCAACTGTATTATTGTGTAATATTACCTGTATTTTTATGCGTTGGGTTGGAGATGCTCTCACGTCCATTTTATAGAAACCAGAAATGTTTTTAAAAAGCGCATTGCACGATGTGTCGCGTTTTAACGCAATAGCGCGTATCATAAAAACTGTAGCGTCCGCATGAGCTTTTGAACAGATCCTTTTAATGGAAAAAAATAATATATAATCACAAGCAAACAATCACATATAGTCTTTAATCATCAAAATAAACATTAATCTAGAAAATAACATTAAGACATTAATTGTCACAAACAACTCAAAGAGATAAACTATAGACTCCAAATGCAAAAATAATCGATGTCATTAAATTATATTTGATAGGATAGTCATCGTTGCCTATCTTGACGAGTGAATTTGAGAAATGTTCAGTTGCCCTCGAGTATTATCTCACCATCGGAGTGTGTGGTACAAGTTCGTAGTCAATTAAAGTATAGTGATAGTTTAGGACGTAAAAAGAAAAAAATAACATGATACGCTATATGTGAAATTTTCGCGTTATTTACGCTATTACTTACACTATTTGCGCTTTTACTCAAAATACTTGCGCTATTCAGGACAAAATGCTATTTTATTTGCGCTTTAACGCGTTTTCCCCCTAAAATGCGCTATAGCGTGCTACGAAATGCCCTATTTTACGCTAACTGGAAACTAGTGATGACGCGGTATTAAATTAAAAATATGCATAGTGGGCTTTATGTGATGCTTGTATTGGGCTTTCTATACTATAATAGGTCCTCATAAAACCCAATGAGCCAAGACTAACGTAGACTTCGATAATGACACATTATAATAAATATTAAAAATATAAAAAAATATGGACCGTCGCTTGAAACTAATTCGCGCGAACACTTATATATATCGCCGTACATTATCGCAGTTTGATAGTTTCTTCTGTTATGTAAGTACTCATTCATCATATGAATTAGTTGTTGCCTTTGAGAGAAAACCGATAGATAAGCGTAGATTTTAGAGAGAAGCTCCATTCGGTGGATCTTGACAATTGTGAAGACTAACAGAGGTATGAAGCTTGTTTACTTGATGTCATTTTCCTTGAATCTGGCTTTTTGATATTCCGTGACACAATCTTAGAATAATGACGATGAGTTAGAGGATCGGAATCGATTTCTCTTTGCTTGGGTAAATACGAGTGTAATGTTGACAATATCCAGCCTTGTTGATCTGGTGACTCTCGAGAAGAACTGCAGTTGTCGCAGTTGGTCAATTGCGCTGACAAGGCTTGATCTTCATTTCATTTTTGATTTTTAACGAAGAGACGGATTGCAACTCCAATCAAAGAGGAGTTTGATGTTATTTGTTTCTGTTTACTCCCTATGATTCACGCCCCTCTCACATGTCTGTTAACTGCCCTATTTTGAGGTTCGTAGCAGGAGATAGGAGATGGCTGATGACCTTGAGTATGTCGCTACACAAGGCCTCATCAAGAGGTATCAACTTGTTCGACTTTTGGGGGAAACTTTGTATTCACTTGGGTACTTTGGGAGTGCGAAAAAACTTGAGAAAGAGTCAAGAGTTTATATACGCCGTCCAGCTGCAGCTTTATTCATGTAAAACCCGTATAATCATTAAAATGTTTTTTAGTAGATTTTTAACATATTTATTACATATTGTTATCAGTGACAAAATGATCCATAAATATAAAAAACAATAATAAGCAGCGCTAGTCCGTTGTCTAATCTTCAAATGTCTTATATACGTTTTGCATAGATGTTTATTACACAGATAAAAATTAATACCATATTCTAATCAATAATAATATTATGAGTTATAACTTTGTAAACAAAATAATAAAAACTATAAGCTCTTTGTAGATCTCAATGTGTTTATATACGCTTTTCATAACATATGTTACATATACAAGAAGAAATAACATATATTATCCCGCCTTGTTGATTCGATGACTCTCGAGAAGAACTGCAGTTGACTCAGTTGGTCAATTGCGCTGATAAGGCATGATATTCATTTCATTATTTGATTTTTAACAAATAGACGATTGCAACTCCAATCAAAGAGGACTTTGATGTTATTTGTTTCCGTTTACTCCCTACGATTTCACGCCCCTCTCACACGTCTGTTAACTGCTCTATTTTGCTGTTCGTAGCAGGAGATAGGAGATGGCTGATGACCTTGAGTATGTCGCTACACAAGGCCTCATCAAGAGGTATCAACTTGTTCGACGTTTGGGGGAAACTCTGTATTCACTTGGGTACTTTGGGAGTGCGAAAAAACGTGAGAAAATGTCGGGAGTTTATATACACCGTCCAGCTGCAGCTTTATTCATGAAAAACTCGGATAATCATAAAAATGTTTTTTTAATACATTTTTAGAATATTTATTACATATTGTTATCAGTGACAATGAGACATTAATTTAAAAAACAATAATAAGCAGTGTCTAGTCCGTTGTCTAGTCTTCAAAATGTCTTATATACGTTTTGCATAGATGTTTATTACACAGATAAAAATTAATACCATATTTTAATCAATAATAATATTATGAGTTATAAATTTGTAAACAAAATAATAAAAACGATAAGCTCTTTGTAGATCTCAATGTGTTTATATACGTTTTTCATAACATATATTACATATACAAGAAGAAATGACATATATTGTCCCGCCTTGTTGATTCGATGACTCTCGAGAAGAACTGTAGTTGCCTCAGTTTGCCAATTGCGTTGATAAGGCATGATCTTCATTTCATTATTTGATTTTTAACGAAGAGACGGATTGCAACTCCAATCAAAGAGGACTTTGATGTTATTGTTTCTGTTTACTCCCTATGATTTCACGCCTCTCTCACACGTCTGTTAACTGCCCTATTTTGTTGTTCGTAGCAGGAGATGGCTGATGACCTCGAGTATGTCCGTACAAGGCCTCATCAAGAGGTAGAGCTGAAAGTTTGGGCCGTGGCCCATGGGCTAGCCCGGCCCGACCCGATAAATATCGGGTTTGGGCCTAAATTTCATCAGCCCGATAAATAATCGGGCCCATTGGCCCGGCCCATTTGGCCCGGCGGGCTAACGGGCCACGGGCCAAAAAACCCGACGGGCTGCGGGCCAAACCCGGCCCGTTAGTTGTATGTGTTTTTTAAAAAATTTCTATATATAATGTTTATAAAATTCAATTATAATATTTATATAATTCAATTTGATATGTAAAAAATAATATTTTTGATAAATTTATGGGATATAAAATTTTTGTAACTATATATTTGCAATATTGGGTATAATAATAGTATAAAATATAAGTATTTTTGAAAAAAATAAAGATTTTGAAATAAAAAGTTAAAAAAAAAAACTAAAAAATTAGGCCCGTTAGCCCGACGGGCTGGCCCGGCCCATGACATAATGGGTTTGGGCCGAAGAATATTAGGCCCATTAAATTTCGGGCCAGCCCGACCCGACCCGATAAAAATCGGGCAGCCCGCTATATTCGGGCCGGGCGGGCCGGCCCGCCCAATATTTCAGCCCTATCAAGAGGTATCAACTTGTTCGACTTTTGGGCGAAACTGTATTCATTTGGGTACTTTGGTTCGTGCGAAAAAAGTTGAGAAAGAGTCGAGAGTTTATATACACCGTCCAGCTGCGGATTTATTCATGAAAGGCTCGTATGATCATTAAAATGTTATATTAATACATTTTTAGCATATTTATTACATATTGTTATCAGTGACAAAATGACGCATTAATTTAAAAAACAATAATAAACAGCGTCTAGTCCGTTGTCTAATCTTCAAAATGTCTTATCTACGTTTTGCATAGATGTTTATTACACAAATGAAAATTAATTCCGTATTGTAATCAATAATAATATTATGAGTTATAAATTTGTACACAAAATAGTAAAAACGATAAGCTCTTTGTAGATCTCAATGTGTTTATGTACGTTTTTCATAACATATATTACATATACAAGAAGAAATAACATATTATAATAGTGACATAATCAGAAATTATAACTTGAAATAGTCGAAAAATTGCTTTCAAAATGATGTTCTTGTTCTGTCGCTGTGACGGCAAATTGGACCAAAGTCTTAAGACACTGAGTAAAATTCGTATAGAAAATAACTGGGAAAAACTAAGGAGCTGGCAGAAAATTTAATTGAGGAGCAGAGAGTTGGCGAAACTTTCTATCGTAATTTTACGGACCCGGGAATACCACAATTGGAGGAACTTCTTGAACGTTTGGGTGAAGAAAGAGAAGCTAGAAATGAGAACCCTCCTCATGATAGGAGACCATCGAAGGATGAATTGATTCATAAGTTGGTTGCGTATTGTAAAGTTCAATTAAGAAATTGCAGAATTTGCTTCTTCCTTCGGCGCCAAATACAAGATTGATACATATTCTTGAGCTAGGTATCGACAAAGAGGAGGAGACATCTGGGTCGATTACGTTTCATCCAGCATTTTGAAGTACTAGTCTGAAAGTTCTTTGTTGGATTAAATGGCTTTGGTTTGACTTTGAGGTAATTAATTGGGTTTGCTCCCTACGATTTCACGCCTCTCTCACACGTCTGTTAACTGCTCTATTTTGCTGTTCGTAGCAGGAGATAGGAGATGGCTGATGACCTTGAGTATGTCGCTACACAAGGCCTCATCAAGAGGTATCAACTTGTTCGACGTTTGGGGGAAACTCTGTATTCACTTGGGTACTTTGGGAGTGCAAAAAACGTGAGAAAAAGTCGGGAGTTTATATACACCGTCCAGCTGCAGCTTTATTCATGAAAAACTCGTATAATCATAAAAATGTTTTTTAATACATTTTTAGAATATTTATTACATATTGTTATCAGTGACAAAATGAGACATTAATTTAAAAAACAATAATAAGCAGTGTCTAGTCCGTTGTCTAGTTTTCAAAATGTCTTATATACGTTTTGCATAGATGTTTATTACACAGATAAAAATTAATACCATATTTTAATCAATAATAATATTATGAGTTATAAATTTGTAAACAAAATAATAAAAACGATAAGCTCTTTGTAGATCTCAATGTGTTTATATACGTTTTTCATAACATATATTACATATACAAGAAGAAATAACATATATTGTCCCGCCTTGTTGATTCGATGACTCTCGAGAAGAACTGTAGTTGCCTCAGTTGGTCAATTGCGTTGATAAGGCATGATCTTCATTTCATTATTTGATTTTTAACGAAGAGACGGATTGCAACTCCAATCAAAGAGGACTTTGATGTTATTGTTTATGTTTACTCCCTATGATTTCACGCCTCTCTCACACGTCTGTTAACTGCCCTATTTTGTTGTTCGTAGCAGGAGATGGCTGATGACCTTGAGTATGTCCGTACACAAGGCCTCATCAAGAGGTATCAACTTGTTCGACTTTTGGGCGAAACTGTATTCATTTGGGTACTTTGGTTCGTGCGAAAAAAGTTGAGAAAGAGTCGAGAGTTTATATACACCGTCCAGCTGCAGATTTATTCATGAAAGGCTCGTATGATCATCAAAATGTTATATTAATACATTTTTAGCATATTTATTACATATTGTTATCAGTGACAAAATGACGCATTAATTTAAAAAACAATAATAAACAGCGTCTAGTCCGTTGTCTAATCTTCAAAATGTCTTATCTACGTTTTGCATAGATGTTTATTACACAAATGAAAATTAATTCCATATTGTAATCAATAATAATATTATGAGTTATAAATTTGTACACAAAATAATAAAAACGATAAGCTCTTTGTAGATCTCAATGTGTTTATGTACGTTTTTCATAACATATATTACATATACAAGATAAATAAGATATTATAATAGTGACATAATCAGAAATTATAACTTGAAATAGTCGAAAAATTGCTTTCAAAATGATGTTCTTGTTCTGTCGCTGTGACGGCAAATTGGACCAAAGTCTTAAGACACTGAGTAAAATTCGTATAGAAAATAACTGGGAAAAACTAAGGAGCTGGCAGAAAATTTAATTGAGGAGCAGAGAGTTGGCGAAACTTTCTATCGTAATTTTACGGACCCGGGAATACCAAAATTGGAGGAACTTCTTGAACATTTGGGTGAAGAAAGAGAAGCTAGAAATGAGAACCCTCCTCATGATAGGAGACCATCGAAGGATGAATTGATTCATAAGTTGGTTGCGTATTGTAAAGTTCAATTAAGAAATTGCAGAATTTGCTTCTTCCTTCGGCGCCAAATACAAGATTGATACATCTTCTTGAGCTAGGTATCGACAAAGAGGAGGAGACATCTGGGTCGATTACGTTTCATCCAGCATTTTGAAGTACTGGTCTGAAAGTTCTTTGTTGGATTAAATGGCTTTGGTTTGACTTTGAGGTAATTAATTGGGTTTGCTCCCTACGATTTCACGCCTCTCTCACACGTCTGTTAACTGCTCTATTTTGCTGTTCGTAGCAGGAGATAGGAGATGGCTGATGACCTTGAGTATGTCGCTACACAAGGCCTCATCAAGAGGTATCAACTTGTTCGACGTTTGGGGGAAACTCTGTATTCACTTGGGTACTTTGGGAGTGCGAAAAAACGTGAGAAAAAGTCGGGAGTTTATATACACCGTCCAGCTGCAGCTTTATTCATGAAAAACTCGTATAATCATAAAAATGTTTTTTTAATACATTTTTAGAATATTTATTACATATTGTTATCAGTGACAAAATGAGACATTAATTTAAAAAACAATAATAAGCAGTGTCTAGTCCGTTGTCTAGTCTTCAAAATGTCTTATATACGTTTTGCATAGATGTTTATTACACAGATAAAAATTAATACCATATTTTAATCAATAATAATATTATGAGTTATAAATTTGTAAACAAAATAATAAAAAACGATAAGCTCTTTGTAGATCTCAATGTGTTTATATACGTTTTTCATAACATATATTACATATACAAGAAGAAATAACATATATTGTCCCGCCTTGTTGATTCGATGACTCTCGAGAAGAACTGTAGTTGCCTCAGTTGGTCAATTGCGTTGATAAGGCATGATCTTCATTTCATTATTTGATTTTTAACGAAGAGACGGATTGCAACTCCAATCAAAGAGGACTTTGATGTTATTGTTTCTGTTTACTCCCTATGATTTCACGCCTCTCTCACACGTCTGTTAACTGCCCTATTTGTTGTTCGTAGCAGGAGATGGCTGATGACCTTGAGTATGTCCGTACACAAGGCCTCATCAAGAGGTATCAACTTGTTCGACTTTTGGGCGAAACTGTATTCATTTGGGTACTTTGGTTCGTGCGAAAAAACTTGAGAAAGAGTCGAGAGTTTATATACACCGTCCAGCTGCAGATTTATTCATGAAAGGCTCGTATGATCATCAAAATGTTATATTAATACATTTTTAGCATATTTATTACATATTGTTATCAGTGACAAAATGACGCATTAATTTAAAAAACAATAATAAACAGCGTCTAGTCCGTTGTCTAATCTTCAAAATGTCTTATCTACGTTTTGCATAGATGTTTATTACACAAGTGAAAATTAATTCCATATTGTAATCAATAATAATATTATGAGTTATAAATTTGTACACAAAATAATAAAAACGATAAGCTCTTTGTAGATCTCAATGTGTTTATGTACGTTTTTCATAACATATATTACATATACAAGAAGAAATAACATATTATAATAGTGACATAATCAGAAATTATAACTTGAAATAGTCGAAAAATTGCTTTCAAAATGATGTTCAAGACATTGCATAAAATTGGTATAGACGATGAAAGCACATAATATTGGTATAGACGATGAAAGCACATAACATTTTTAGTACCCATACGCTGCCCCCTGCAGCTTCTTTCGTGCGCCAAATCCTCGATGGCCAATGGGACAAAAGTTTTAAGACATTGCATAAAATTGGTATAGACGATGAAGATGTTGTGCAGCAGGCAATTGGTTTAATTACAGAGCTGAAAGGTGCCGAAAGCCCATACGAAATAGAAGCTGCCGATTGTAACAAACTACTTGAGTTGATTAAACAGATTGCCCCTACAAGGCTTACATGTCTTCTTGAGCGAGAGATGAACGCATATGTGGAGTCATGTAAGTATCACAACTCCTCAGAGAAGAAGATCTCCATGCTTTTCAATCACGAATGTGGAATGGAAAACATTCCTTCTAAAAAACTGAAGGTAATTTATGGGTTCCTAAAATTAGTTATTCTTTAAACTATTTGGTTTGGGTAATCATGTGCCATGTAAGCACTTGTTGACGAACTACATATGCAGCTACTGCATGACCACAGTGCTATTTGTGGCGTTTTCTCACAATCGGCAATACCTAGCCTCATCATCTCTTGATCGGACTGTCAATGATAAACGCATCTCGTAGTATTTATTCGGGTACAATAGAACTTTAGCAATCAATTTATGCATTTATTCGATATATTTACGCTCATTTTGTTATTGAATGAGCTCAGGACGAGTTCCGGGCGAAAAGGAGCTAAAACGAAGCAAAACGGCGCGAAAACCTCTACACTGCCACAGGTCACGGCCGTGACGCATAATGCGTAGAATTTTCGTACAGAAAGAGGACGACTTGTCAGAGATTAAACCTAATCACTCTAGAGACGAAAATTAGTACAGAAGAACGCAGAATCGCGTCCCGGAGCGCTAGAGACGGATCATCGACGAAATCACGCCCGATTTAACGAAGAACGAGGAATCTCCCGCGCTATCATCGCAGATCATCCGTATATCAAGAATATGAATTCTTCGCCTTTATTCCTTATTTCTTTCGTTGCTTTCCCGTCTATTATGCGTAGCTAATTCCCCTTTGTGTTTGGGATTAGATGAACGCTAGGTCTATTCGTGCTTAAGATATATATTTATCGTGACTATGTGTTTTGACTATTTATCGTTCTATGAATTTGTTTCGTTGCTTTAATATGTCTATGTGTTAAAGTAATCGTATGGAAAAAACGTTTAGGGCGACAGCTAAATAACGTTTAGGCCGTTCATAGAAGTTAGGATTTGGGTATAGGGCGAAAGTAAATACCCGATCCTCGCCATTAGTAATTGTCAAACTTAGATCCCCGCGAGCGTTTAGGGCGACAGCAAACTCGCGAGCGGGTAGGACAATTACTGCGATTTAGTCAGAATCACGTAGGAACGATTTCGTTGCCTTAGCCGATAGTACCTAGCGGGATTCGATTCCCGAGCACATCTCTATTATCTGAAGCTTCGTATCAGTTTTTAAACGTGTTCTTTGAATTTCTAGTGATTTAGGAGTAATCTGTTAGGCTGAGTCATAAAACAATCTGCGTATTTTGTTTAGGCTAAATATCGAGTCGATAGGTCACTACTAGTACTTGATTTATTCCTTGTGTTCGATACTCGTTTACTCACTTTACTACGCTACAAACGATAGGTCCACTGCCTATCGCACGTCGGTGATAGTAATTAGGTATTCGTTTTAATTATTACTTGTCGCATTTTTCATTCACACACCACGTGTCGATCAGTCAACATATATGAGGTAACTACAGACTTGTTTCACTTTCATTTGGACCCAATTATGCATATGCAGATGCTTCAACACGTGTGTGGATAATCATAATAATTAATGTTGTCCTGTAGTTGTCGTATGCCTTGATGATGTGTTTCTTGGTTTTCTGATATTGTCTTGTCTGTAGCTAAACAGTGACGGACAAGTTTGGATCATACATATACTAGGTGGGCACCGAAAACCGGTGTTTCATGTTTCATGGAGCGACGACGACAAAGAAATTATCACTTGTGGGCTTGATGAGAACATCAGGCTGTGGGATGTAGCATCATGTCGCTGCCTCCATGTGTATCGTGATGTTCGCAGTGGCTTGATGTCCTTTGCATGGGGGCTTGATGTCCTTTGCATGGGCTCTGGACAGAAAGACTCTAACTGGCCATGTCTAAAATGGAATTAGACAGTTTTACTTGGACGAAGAAGAGCAACAAAGAGAAGACGCAGAGCCCACCTATTCCTTTCAGCCGGGAACTATTGTTAAAAGATTCGGGGATTGTTTCTGAAGGTCATGTTCTAGCTCAATGTGGTCAGAGGATGATTAGGGCCATACCATGGGCGATACAGGGACAATGAGGACCACAAGTTTAGGGCCATACCATAGAATATGCTTATCTACTAATTGCTATATAACGATTGGATATTTTAATTTAATTTACCCTTAATTGGGGTTAATATATTTATAGTAAAAATAACAAACTTTATTTTAGGCCGAAAACTGGGCAAACCTTAGATTAATTCAGCTTCGGGCCCAGAAATAGGCCCAGTGCAATAAAAATAACTTGATTGGGCAATGAATGTGATGAAAAAAAAAATCCCAAATACAACTCCAATTAGGGTTTCCCTTTTGGGGAGACTTGTGGCCGTGGGTAGATAAGTTAGGTTTTCTCGGTTTCGCCTATCTGTATAGTGCCATGCGTTTATTGAATTTGACGGAAATTAGCTCAACTGTGTTTTTTCTTTTTTTTTGGGGATTTTACGTTAATTTTGTTCTTTTGTTGCGGGGATGAATAGGTGATTTGGGCTTAAAATGCAGCAAGTTGAACAGGATACGGAGAGGGCTTCCCATGGCAGTGCGGCAGAAGTGGTTGAACTCCTTGATCGAATTCTTCTTATTAATAATAATTGATCAGTTGATGTTGCTGAATGTATTCACCATGGAAGTAGAAAAGAAGAGTTTTTTTCTCTCCATAGAACTGCCCATGAAGATCATTTTCTAATTTATGCTTCCTTAATGGATTTTCATATTTTTTCAATTTGACCCACAAGATGTTTTATAAAAGGGTGCTGCATTCGTTGAATCGTTTAGACCTTTTTTCCAGTAGGTTCCTTATGTCTAATTTTTCCAACTCCTAAGAATTATTACAAGGCAGATTGATGTTCTCATTTACACGTCAAGCATTCATATAACAGTCTGATGGTCTCATCTCTTCCTTTCTTTGCCCAAATTGTTCTTAGGATGATGATGCAGATTTAAAGACTACCCGTGGAAAATGTGAGACATTTCACTTTTTCTATGTCGAATATATAGTGGTATTGCCGACAAGTAATCGACCCATTTGCTTTCTTTTCAGTGTTGAATGTCCTTAAAAGGCACGGGGATCTAACAGAACGATTATCAAGGTACAAATTCATGCGTCCATATGCCTCTTTCCTGGAAACATCATTTGATCATGTCCATGTATTTGCTTACAGACTTTTGATTGTTATGTGGTGTAATACCAGATTGTTTATGCTCCGAATTCTCACATTTCTAGTTACTGTCTAAAACCAAACATGCCACAATCCTGGCCTTGATTCTGCCTGGCAACAAGATAAATTGTTACCAGAAAACTTGATGTTAATGATAGTTTTATATAATCGGATTTTGAAAGATACCCCTTCACAAACATCATATAATCTCAGTGACATAACCTATTACATATGGCAGCGCTATGCCGCTATCTGTTTCTATGTAATTTTCTGGAATGATTCTATCAGTATGTTTCGTGGCCTGTGTGTCTGTAGTGCTAACACCCTAGGATTGCAAAAATTGTTAACGTCTTCAGGGACTCTGACAAGACTATTTTTGAGCGTCTCCAGAAGGAATTTGAAGAAGCACAGGCCTCTCAGACTCAAGGTAGGCTTTTTTTTTTTTTTTTACTTTGTCGTGTTTTAGTAGCTATACTAGAAGTTGCAGTCATTCATGTTTCATTCTTTTTGTGTATTCGCTTTGGAGCGTTCCGTTATGCACTAAATGTTTTTTATCCAGCGTTATTCTTGCCGTTTTGCAGAAATATTTGTAGAAGGGGAACAATGGAATGATGGTTTACTTGTTAGTATAAGGGAACAGGTATCATTCGCTGATTCCTTTACTTGTAGTGTTATTATCGGACAAGCAAACTGAATTGTCCGATCATGTAGCATAATCTTGGCTACATTAACTTTTCGGGCATACATATCCTTTGGTTAACAAATATATTGCAGCCTAGCCTACTCTGAAGTATGATTATCTGAATTGTTTACCACTCAACATGAACTATATATGGCTGCGTTATTTAAGAATTAAAATAAGACAGACGAGTACCTCACGATTTATTACGTATGAATGATGTCGTAGGGGTAGATGTACATGGTCAACATAACTGAATGATATGGTTGTTGAATAGTTGGTATTCTTCCTTTTTACTTTTGTGTGACTAATTGGTAATTGATTCTTGGATTTTGATTCTCTTGTTAAATCTTACTGATGTTTGCTGTCTGTCAGGCTCACATGGAAGCTGAAAGAAAAGCAATGGGAGATGCTGGTGCTGTGTCAAATCTTCCTTTGCTTGACAAAATTACTTATAGAGTTGGAAGTAAAGTAAATGTTCTTGCTGCTTATTTTTCTGTTGGTATTTCACTATAAAATTATTTTCTAGTGAATCTCATGCCAGTCTGTTACAAGTTTATTGGTTTGCTTGCAAAGTACGCAAATTTTTCCGTCAGTAGTCTTTATTAGATTTCAATTCCATAGGAGGTGGCAGGCAATGGCTTTGTTTAAATTAATTTATACGGAAATAGTTAATAATATCTTTGGTGACTTTGAAAGTTTCATGTTTTCTTTGAATGATCAGACTATCTGTTGTTTGGGAGGAGCTAGAATCGGGATCCAGTACAAGACATCATTTGCAGGTAGTTACTGGATGTAAAAAGCAAAGATTTTATGAAATGATTATTGGTAGAAGGCAATGATGATAATGATTATCAGTTATCACATTATTAAGTACCTCAAAGCAGCGTTCGGTTTGCATAGTGAAAATCAAAGCACTCTTTTTTGGTATTGCACGAAGTAACGTAGTCTAAATCAGACATACGGGAGGGATACGGGTGACAAAACCTAGATTTTATTAAACTCTAACGTAATTGCATCTTTAATCCTTGTGCTTTTGCAATTTGTTATTACCCCGATCAGGACAACCATGTGAACAGTTTCATTGTGTCCTTGAAAGCAAGTCATTTTTGGAGAAAATGGTCGTTGTTGAACATACTGTTCCTTTTTTCTTGCCTATAAGTGAGGCAGAAAATGATTTTCTCTCTTCAAATGCAATGGTAAGACCAATATTGTTTGAACGACCGTCCATTTCATTTGCTGATCATGTAGAGCTTCTATTAGAATTGTCCTGCTTGGTTACAGAAGTTCATAGATCGGGTTGGAGACTTATTGCAGGCTTATGTTGACAGAAGAGAGCAGGTAGACTTTCAGCTTTATTCGTTTTTCTAATTTGGTCTTTCATTTGTTTGTAGATGTTTTTTCCCTTGCAAAATTTTCCATGAAATAGTGGCTTAAATAATTTTTATTATTCTCTATTAATTTTATCGAACTATTAATATTTTATTTTCTTTCAGGTTCGACTAATAAAAGAGCTGTACGGGGATCAAATAGGAAGACTTTATTTCAATCTTTTGTACGATATGACCGAGTTCACGTTTGCAGATTCTAATTGGTATGTAAAACCTGATCGTAAGTTTGCTTGTTATCACAGCTACCTTCGTCAAAGTTGCATTCACCCTTTTCAGTTGATTTTCCAAACCCGTGCATACGTGTGTTAAGTTAGTTCCTTAACTAGGTGATATTGACACAAGACACATAAGCATGTTTGTTGTACTCTCTGACAGCAAAATCACAGTGAGCATCAAGTACACAGATATTGTCTCGACACTTCCATCATTTGTCAGTGTACTAGCTTGGCCTGAGCATCAGCCACCCAAGGAAACTGAAGACTCACGAACTGAAATCGTTCCCGCCCGTCTAGTATACGCGGAGCACGCTTTAAGAACTATGAGTTTACCTGAAGGTTTGTTTGACCAATACATTTCGTGGTTGATGTATTTGATGGCTTTTATTCTTGTGGTACATCTTGTGGGAAAAGTATTTAAATTCATTACTAACGTTGGCTTATTCTTCATCAGCATTTGCAGAGATAGTTTTGAAACTGCCTCAAGTTCTGAAAGAAACATTGGCAGAACAGAGTCCCTCTTGAGCCTCAGTTACTTTGATTTAGAGAGCTCGTGCTGTAACATATACTTTGTAGGTATGTGGTTTTCGCAAAAACTCATATATACAATCAGTTTATTGGGTGTAAATTCAAACTCAACTCTTGCTTGTTTTCATAAGCATTTGGTTAAAACAAGTTTATAGATCAATAAACAAGAGTATAAAGAATAGTAGTTCATAGTTGACACAGAGCAGTTTATTGAGTTGGATCATCTTAGTGGTGTCAAAGTTGATGACCCTTAATGCTTTATTTACATAACAGGGGAAAGCACAATAAAGAATAGTCACGATAGAATACAAAACACTTCAGGCTTCTCTGTTTCTGAACCATCAGAGCTTTATCCCTCAGCTTCTCCACACAAAAGAAGAAAATCATATCTCTTCGAATCATCAGGCTTTTGGCCTTGTAATAAGTGATAATCATATCTGATCACGCCCTTGACATCGTGCGAGAAACGTTGGCCTTTTTCCTCGGAGTCAAGGGCGATATAGTAATACGTCACCATCTCAGAATTCTCCTTAGAAAAAATGAGCACGCACTTGCTATAATGACTGTTTTCAAGAGAATCCCGAGAACACTTAGTTCCTCTGATAGCAAATAGCTTACTTTTTTTTAGATCAGAAGCTTCGAGTTTGGTTCAATGGATCATAGTCATAAGCCTCGCCGGCCTTCACGAACCTCCCCTTCACACGCCTCCTCGTGTCTGCCCGAGCCTTGCGAGACGCATACCTTACTTTCTTCTCAAATCTGTTGGAAATTTCATATTGGACGGCGCTATCAGAAAAACAGGGCAGAACTAAACAGAGAAACTCAAAGGTCGAAAAAGAAACTTCACCTTCGGGCCTTCTTCTTCTCCCTATAACGCATGACCGCATCGTTCCTACCCGTGAGTAGATTTGAACTCTCGGGGCCACGGCCATGTGGGCCCCATGGTGGGTCCCCCATGATCTGCACCGAAGAGGCTCCACAATCTTTATAGTCTACTGCGCTATTCTCCCCCTCTCCACCCTTAACAATGGAGAACGATAGGCCCGAGTGAGAATGCTCAGCGATGCGCAAGTTGGGCTCTGTATAGCAGCTCACCACCGAGTCCGCAGACATCAAGCTACCACCTCGTGAGCCCTAGACGGCACCGTAACAACGACTCAACGTTATTATTATTTTTTTCTTTTTCTTTTTTCTGTATATATGGCTGGTAAGTGATGCTAAATACCTCAGCAGCAGGGTAGGTGTTAGGACAGTTGGATTCAGACATGTCCTCAAGCCCAAACTGTTCGTCGATATCTTCGCAGTGCAAGAGTTGATACGGATTACCACTAAGAGCTGCGTCGAAAATGTCCTCGTAGTTGTCGACGTTGAAGTCGATTCCATCCATGTCGAACTGATCGTAGAAACCATCATCCTCGTACTCAGATTGTTGCTTTATTTCTGGTAAGAAAACCTGCGCCGTACGGTAACAAATGAAAACCATCATAATTTCCTTTCATGCTTAAAGATACTACTTTGATTTGTAACAAATATTATACCTTTGGCATAGCAGAGCTAGAAGATCCAGCCTTGGGATCGAGTGGCGTCAAAGATTCCATCCAATGCGTAGCTTTATCAGCTTCCACGCCAATCAAATCACTCTGTTTCGCCAAAAAGGACGAATCTTGGACGTTCTCCTGCCCTTCGAGCCCTTGGCTTCTATCATCACCAGCAATACTCATCGAACCCATTTTCGCTTCGCAGTTCGAATCTGCAGCTGAAGGAAGATCCAAGATGAAGGACCACATCGAAGAGAGCTCGTTCGCAGATGGGCAACCAGTGTAGCAGCTAACTGCTTGCCTCTTATGCCCACGGTTCGAGCCCGAGACCACATGCCCAGCCATGTCACAGTTCTGACAAAGGGACGTTCTTTCATCGATGCATCTGACTAAGGCGGGCTGGGCATTACACCTTTCGCACAGCAGCGTTCTTGAGTGTCGTTTGGACAGTGCGTTTGCTGAGTGGACGTTACGGTCACATGAAAGGCAAAGACTTGCTAAGTCAGACTTGCAATAGACCATGGATCGCTGCTCGCCGCAGAAATCGCATGTATATCCCATCTTTTAGATTGGGTTTCTTTGTCTTTAGCACTATTCGATGATTTTGTTAGAAGGGTCTGCGTAATCTACGTAGAAGTTCTTGGTTCTGCAACAAAAGAGAAAACCCACAAAAAGTCCTTACAGAGCAAGTTTAATAAGAACATATGTGATTGAGATGCACACTGCTTAACTAATCTTACAAGATCTGAATGAATTTATGTATGAACTACATATGCATCTTATTCTTAACATACGGAAAATGTATCACATGCCAAGAAAGTATCTTTTAATCTTATTCGGACTATAGAGACCAAACCCACCTGTTCTTTACGCTGTTCAAACAGTTAAAAGTACCAAAAAGCGCATATGATAATAGACGTCTCAGAAGTCGGACAAGAAGCTGAAGACATGAATAAAATAGTTCGTTTTAATTTCCCATAGAAGGAAAAATTGAATAATTTAAGATAAAATTAGAAACAGAATACACCTTAAGTATGAGCATCAGATTGACTCAAAGAACCACAAAGTAATGAACTTTTTTTCGATAAAAGTAATTTACAGACCACAGATATATTCGATTCGAAACAGTCAGTAGAAAGAACTTCGAGTACGATAACATGAAATCAGAAGAAAGTATATAAAAAAAAAGTTTTTTCTTGCACAGAAGCTCTCATAGCCAGAAAGTCGTAGCCCCAAGAACAGAAAAGCCTTTTAACTCGAAAAAAGATCTGACCTTTTTCAGAAGACAAAAACAGCTGCTCTCAAGCTTTCTCTCTCTAGCAGAAGGGATGAGTTTTTTGGGGTTGAATTTCATGAGTTTTAACGAAAAGTTACATTAAATTATTACGAAAAGTGAACGAAAAGTTCAGGAGAGAGAAAATCATATGTGGGCACCACAATTGAAAGATTCTGGCTTAATTTTTTTTCCCTATTTTTTCTCTTTTACATCGTCGTTAGAAATCCATAGTTTTTTTTTATATAATAATTAAAGAGGATAACTAAACTATGTTCCACTTTATTTTGAGAAAATAAAAATAAGAATATTCGAACTTTTCGGTGAAACCCTTGTTGATACTTGTGTAAAGCATTAAATTCAATCAAGTCTTCATATGGTGTCCAAAATCCACCAAGTAGCCGCGATTAAGTCGAAGTTAGGTAATAGAAATGTCCGAAATTAATTACTACCCATCTTCATTAGGGAAATTTACATTAAATACCCAATTATACAAAAAGTTTCAAGTCAGTACCCTGTCTGTGTTTCTTTATATGGAATAAATTTTCTACACATTGATACCCGTTTCGCTGCAAGGTACATTATATAACACCTTTAGGTACCATAGAGAGACGTATTGTGGTACATTATATGGTAAGAAATAGTACATCATATAACACATCAAAGTATCATATAGAAATGATATAGGTATCATATAAACGCGTGACATGGTACGTAATACACATATAAAAATGTACGTCAAGATTGGAAAATTGATGCACACAGTCAAACAGGTACTTATATAAAAAATTTCTGACATGGATACTGACTTGCAAACTTTTTATACTAATGGGTATTTTTTGTAGATTCACCTCTTTATTATTATTATCTATTATTATGATTAGTAATATTATTGCAATTTAGATGAATCTTGTGGCTACACGTGGGCCAAGTAAATATCAAGAAGCACAAGCCCGTTGCTTACTACACGTGGGCCTTATCTTTTAGAAGAGTCTTATTTAATACTTACTATATTATTTTTTATTTCTGATAAAGATCAGATCTTTGGTAAGTTCCAGATAAGGTACTTTTGTACTTTTTGCTAAAATAATACTGTATGCATGTACTGCGGAGGCACATGATAGGAGAATGCCATTTGAAAATTAAATATAAGAGTTAATGTCAAATTTAATAATACTATTTATATTATAAAAATACAGTAACTAAATTGAAGTCGTGTATCAATAAAGAGCACGGGGCCACGCGGCCCTCGCATTAAATTGTTTCTTAATGACGCATTACCAACTTTAAGAAAAAGAAAAGAAATAATGGTTTGATTTGATCCACCAATTATTCATTCAAAGATATTATTTTGAAGTATAAACTTGATGAAAGATGATAACTTTTTGTTACGGTGATGACAAAACGACGACCCAATCCAATCATAAAGATTAAATTGAAAAATAAAGTCATTCCACATTCGATTAATCTATGACAAATATATGCAAGTCTCATTCAATGATATTGTCTCATAGGTAATTCTTTTTATTAAGTTATGGTAATTGTTATTATAAATAGTAAGTTTTAGAAAATATTCAACCATAATTTACAAGCTTCCATGTCCATCCAAGTTGTAATGACTTCCATGCTTTTTCATTGTCTATAACAATTAATTTCACATCAATTGCAATAACGTGGCTAGTAAATAGATTAAAAATACAAACATTTTCAACTCTTCATTTGTAAACTCAATTTAGAACCTTCTTTACTCGAGGCTGTTACTATACAAAGTGCTTAATGTTGGCATAATGCTCTGTCTTAGAAAAAAAACATGGTTATTGTTCTTCCATTTATTTCTAAGTTCTTGATGTTAAGAATTCAATGGTTTAGTACCTACGAGGAAAGGAAGGCGGAGCACACAGTGACAACCTTACGGAAACATGGAACGTGTATATATCTATCCAGCTTCGTTGAAGTTTATATTCAGCCAGCCCAGAAAAAATGTACTGAACTAATGAAAGTATATATTCATACAATATTACCGTTTCTATTATCTGCTGAAGATTAAAAAGTTGATGGCCTTTCCCCCAGATCGAATGTGCCCGACGCTCTCTTCAATCGTATTGTTAGAAGAAAGTTTTGGTTTCAATAGCATTGTCTACTTTGCTGATAAAATCTTCGACTGCCATGGTACCCAACTCTCCACCAAACCTCGATCGAATAGTCACAGTCTGCGTTTCTGCCTCTTTCGGTCCAACAACAGCCATTAATGGAATCTTAAGCTTTTCTGATGTTCTAATAAGCTTCGGCAACCGTTCGCCACTGCAAACTTCAGCTCTAATCCCATTGGCTTTCAATTTCTTGTTCACCTCATTGCAGTATTCAAGCTGTAAAAAAAGGAGCATCACAAAATCAGGATGAAAACTTGAGAAGTCGAAATCGAAATTGAGTTGTCAAGCAATCGAAATTGAGTTGTGGTGTATCATTGCATGCCAATTAGCATATTGAAAACAATACAAGCTATTTCCCATACCTGTGTGTCTGTAACAGGGAGAAGTCGCACTTGAACTGGGGAAAGCCACAATGGAAAATCTCCTGCATAATGCTCTATTAAAACTCCGAAGAATCTCTCGAGTGATCCCAGAACTGCTCTGTGTATCATAATAGGGCGTTTCTTCTCTTGATTTGCATCGACATAGGTAATGTCAAAACGCTCGGGCAAGTTAAAATCAACCTGTAGATAAATAACAATTTATAATTAACTCGAGAGAAGGGTAAGGCCTGGCTCATATTGGCTTAGCTGCTCATACCATTCAACTTGATTGGTATGAAACACATAAGACCAAGAGGTTAACCGAAAACCATACCTGAATGGTTGAGCACTGCCACTTTCTACCCAGAGCGTCCTCTATTTTGAGATCGATTTTGGGGCCATAAAAAGCACCACCACCGTCATCAATCTGGTAATCCCATCCTTTGTCATTCAAAGCATCCTTTAGTGCAGATGTTGCCTTCTCCCATATGTAATCATCCCCAACAGCTTTCTCTGGTCTTGTGGAGAGGTTCACTTCATACTTGTCAAATCCAAATTGAAGCAGAATTTCCTCTGTAAGATCAAGGACACCCCTAATTTCATCTTTGATTTGATCTTCTAAGCAGAATATATGTGCATCATCCTGTAAACCAAAAGTGAACAAAATATAAATGAACACAACATGCTGAAAAGTCCAACAGATTAAAGATTTATGAAGTCAAGGACAATAGCATAGCATAGTTACCTGAGTGAATCCTCTTACACGGAACAGGCCATGTAAACTTCCAGACAACTCGTATCTATACACTGTTCCAAGCTCTGCAACCCTAATTGGAAAATCCCTGTATGAATGAAGTTTCCTTTTGTAAACCAATATGTGGTACGGGCAATTCATTGGCCGAAGTTGGTAAAGTTCTTCCTCAATCTCCATCTGGTCAAACATGTTCTCCTTGTAGAAGTCCAAATGGCCACTGATCTTCCATAGATCAGCCTTCGCTACATGGGGTGTGTACAGCAGATCATAGCCCCGTTGTATGTGAATCTCTTTCCAGGCAGATTCAATTATGTGCCTAACTATGGAACCCTTGGGATGCCAGAAGACTAACCCTCCACCAGCATCATCCTACAGATATGAAGTTGATAACGCAGACAGAGTAATTCATATGTAAGTAGCCAACGAAGACTTCCAATCATTACAAATTGCAAAGAAGATAAAATCTTTGGCGAAACGAGAAAACCAGTAACTAAAACATACGAAAAGTTGAAACAAGAATAGGAACATATAGAGCTTGACGGTTGTAAATGGGTTACCTGTATGGAAAATAGATCAAGATCCTGACCAATTCGACGGTGATCCCGCCTTTTTGCCTCTTCCTTGAAGTGAAGATAAGCTTTCAATTGTTCCTCAGTTTCCCAAGCTGTTCCATATATCCTTTGTAGCATTGGCTTGTGTATGTCTCCTCTCCAATAAGCCCCAGCGACAGACTCAAGTTCTATAGCTTTCCTATTGATCTTTCCAGTAGACTCTACATGAGGTCCAGCACAAAGATCCCACCACTCATTACCTACGAATATGAAACGAAGTTTATACAGAATCTCAAAAAAAACATGGATTTTAATTAGTTCTGATGCAATTATAACAGTTTCAATGATTAACAGACCTCACCTATATGGTAGATGGTAATAGGCTCCTCTTTGATGCTATCAAGAATCTCCATCTTATAAGGCTCATTGACGGCCATTATCCGCTTTTGAGCTTCTTCTCTGCTAACTTCTTCTCGAATCAAAGGGAAATTTTGGCTAATGATCCTATCCTACATATGATCCAAGGCAAGCCCAAATGGATAATAATAATATCATTTCGGAAAGGAAAACAGAAACAAGGGAGAACCATAATATAACCTATTAATCACAAACACTCTTACCATTTCTTTCTTTATCTTCTTAAGGTCCTTATCAGTGAGAGGCTCCACGTCAAAGTCATAATAGAAACCATTCTCAATCCACGGCCCAATCGTCACTTTCGCATCTGGGTATATTTTTTGAACAGCCATGGCCATTACATGAGCACACTGCAGTCATTCAAACCTAATGCATAAGCACTTAAATTAGAAAAAAACTAAACCTGTACTACAATTAATTCATTCGCACTACATATTCGATCCAATTACGAGAAAACTCAACAAACATCACCATAAAGTAGGGACTAAAGTAGAAACAGTGAACACTTCGAATTGCATATATTAGTCTCCTCTTAACGTAAGAAGAACAAAAGGGATATCAGCTGCGATGATTTACAGTGTGGCGAATCTTGAGGAGCCCATCAGACGACTCGTTAGTCGGAAGGACGATTCTACCCTCGGAGGTCGACGCCTTGCCATCATCTTCCCCTTGCGACGGAGCAGAGGGCTTTTCAGTAACTTCCACCGCGGAGACGGCCGATAACGTGGCAGCTGCTCTGCCTCTCAGCAGATGCCGGCGTCGAAAACTACGACGGGGGACGGAACCGTAGTAGCTGAGGTGGCAATTCGAAGTGAATCGAAAGAAGAGGTTGCCATGGACGACGGTTGAGAGAGGTATGCGAGGAAGAGAGCTCAATCTGGGCAATATAGCTGAAGATACAGCCATAGCTGAAGCTGCTTTGTGAGCAACTATCATAAATTCTTGCTTGGGAAATAACAAAGGAAGAATTGAAAGTCTGTGGTGGAGATTTATTTAGTTTACGTGCGCTTATTTATTCGCTTGTATCGTTTTATCTCCTCACTTCTCAATATTTTATTTGGTAAAAAATCTGTACAATAGGCCGACTACAATTAACGGTATGTTTATCGTTTTCTTCACAAATTATTACTACCTCCCTCCCACTAATTTTATCACATTTTGCCATTTCGGACATCCCACTAATTTTATCACCTTTCCTTATTTAGCAAAAAACTATTACAAACAATCAATATAATAATATTAAATATTCTTAAAAGACTGTCAAAATATACACTTTATTACCTTTTCATTGTACTATATTATTATAATAATACCACCTTAGTATCCGTGGCAACCAAGATATGTGATAAAAATAACGGGGCGGAGTTAGTATATTTTTTCTATCATATAATATCTTTCTTTTTCACCAGTAACAGTCGGTCAACCCAGTGAGCGACAACAAAATGAACCAACCCAAATGGGCCCATGTTTTCGACCAAACATTTTGCCGATGTTTTAAAACATAAATATGATCAAAGAACGACAAAAAAAATTGGGTTATTCTCCCAAAGGATACATATTCGATGGTAAGAACAAAGCGCGTACGGCAGCATTCTATAAACTAAGATTCCCCATACAAACAATGTAATTATGAAATAGCAAAGCTTTCTTCAAGGTTTAAGGACAAACAGCTGCTGAAACAACAAGGGTTTAAGGAGAGACTACTTTGTTTCCTAAAAATCCCTTTAGGTTTGATATCACTGATACCTTTTAGTCTATTTTTCCCAAATTTTATGGTTATGACGACGTCCTTCAATACATAGGCTTAGCATTGTTTTGTTCCATTGAACTGTTTTCTTTATCATTTACATTAAATATCATTTACAATAAAGCCATGAAGATTCCAACGACGGTGGCTTTGCCGACGACACCCCCATTGTTACACAAATTAAAATCAAACCTCATTATGGATGTTCATCGTCATCATCATCAAAGTACATCAACGTATATGGTATGGGCAATGCAAGGGTGTATTTATTATTATATGATCTCTATTATAGACGAAGAGAAGTATCTACTACATCGAGCTTCTTCTTCTGATGATGATGATTATCCAAGAATAAGCTACTATTATTATTACAAAAATGAATCGCTGGCGCTCTTTCAGTACTGGAAGAAGCAGACGCTTGAGTTAGTAATTTGTCGAGAGCCAAACCATGGTTAGCGTAACTTGTGTTTAGCCCAAGTGCCAATGGATCATTATCCTTCACCACCACCATCGCCCGCCGACGTTCTTTCTCTTCTTCTTCTCTAACCTTCTTCATCTTCTGCAACTTTTTGAATCTTTCTCTTAGTAATACAAGCGATGACCCACCACCCACCATAGCATGATCAGTTTTAAGCCTTTTCTCCATTATCACACCAACCTTGGCTATGCAATAACTATGTCGTGCGAACGCTTATATATATAGAGAGAGGAGAGGATGCTATTTTATTCTCGATCTTTACGAACTAAATTGTTTGATCCTTTTATTGCCTCCCACTTCGATTCCAGGACGAGAAAGGTAGCGTTAATCAAGAGCAGAAAAAGACAAAAAAAAACGTATACCGAAAAGCTGGCTAAAAATGTTTGGTTATAGTTCGAGGAAACAATAATAGGAGGGAGATATAATGGCCTTATTGTCGTTGTTTGTTTTGATCGAACTACAAAGCAGCTGCTAATAATAACACACATGATATGTTGAAATCTTACATTTCTTTTTATACATATTTTATAAACTTTTTGTTTGTGTAAATGATGGAATAACTACATATATAGTTGACATCTACATTGATTTAGTAAAGGTAAGGTTGTAATAAATACGTACTTGTATGCATTGACTTTTCATTTGTAATTGGGCCGAGTTACTAAAGAAAAGGTAACTGGGCCGTCTTTAGAAAGCTAATTGGGCCGTCTCTACATGCACCTATAAATAGGCTTCCTACGGTGAAAATTTCCTATCCATTTCTGACAGCGTCGCGAGTTTCCTGGTCGAAACCCTAATCATATTTCCTTTCCACTCGGCCAGCGATAAATTTCCCATTGACTCGGTCGAAAGATTCGTTCGCCGGTTATTATGTATAAGAAACGACGTGGATTGGTGTTTTTTCCGACGATAAACTAAGAATTTTGGCCGTCTTTTCATCGCAATTTGGCGATCGATTCATCTGAAGCGTTGTCAAAGGCGAGGGCGGTGGTAAGGCGCTCAGCAATCGAGAAGTGGAGGTGAAGATATTCTTTTTTTGAAGGGCTAGGAGCTCAGCAGATGGATTTTGGATTTTAGAGGAAAGGGGGTTTCTGATTTGCTTTTATTGATCGAATTGAGACATTATTGGAGCAAGAAGGCTTCTGAATTTCATTCCTCGTCCGAAGAAATTGCTGATTTTGGGAATTCTTGGAGGATTAGAGAGCTTTTAGTCGGTTTGAGTTATTTAATTGATTAATTACGAGAAAAAAAGGAAGAATAACGAAGAAAAATGTACGCTTTTCCTTGTACATGTTATTTCCTAAGGCGTATTTAACAATTTTTATTTTTTTTGGATTTTTTTATGTATTGAGGTTTGAGAGTCATTATTCTGTCCGTGGTTGCGTTCTCTGAGCGAGAAGGAACATCATCGACTAAAGTGTATAAACAGAAACACAAGATAGACTTATGGCTGTTTATTATAAATTTAAAAGTGCTAAGGATTTTGATTCAGTTCCGATCGATGGCCACTTTATATCAGTGGGCCACTTGAAAGAAAAAATATTTGAATCAAAGCACCTGGGTCGTGGTACTGATTTTGACTTGCTTGTCACCAATGCGCAGAGTAATGAAGGTTGGTTCCTATTCTTTGGGATTGTCTGTTGATTCGAACATATTTTAACAGTAGGTGTGTTCTCTATGTTCTTTGAGAATTTTAAGCAGTGGAGCAATATCAAACTCCTCTTAGCTTCACCTGCTCCTTCTTTCTAGTCTGTGCCCGGTGCATCTATAGAGCACCTAGTATTTGTTGGACTGTAGGAGAGTGTGTTTTCTTTCTTTTCAATGATATGTTTTGATGCTTCTTTATCATCTGTATTTCAGAATACCTCGATGAAGCAATGCTAATTCCGAAAAATACTTCTGTTTTAATTCGCCGTGTTCCTGGACGTCCTCGGAATCCTATTGTCACTGCACCAGATACCGAGCAAGAACAGTACTTTCCCATCCCTCTTAATTTCTTATCTTGCTCAGCCGTCGAAAAAAATTTCTCCTGAAGAGTCGAGTTCAGTTCATTTTCAAAATGGTTCATGCTCCTGAAGAAATTAATTATGATTGCTTGGTTATTTTAAAATGTTTTGCAGGAAAAACATGGAGAATAATATGGATGTTCTTGAAGATGTCAAAAGTAGTTTTGTTGGGACAAATCCATCCACAAATTATGTAAGTTCGCAATGCCTTAGTTTTGGGAGTACGGTAATTCGCCTTTTGCTTTTAGTCATCATTGAAAATTTTGTGAAGGGCAGCAGCTTGCTGTCAATATAGTATTATGTGGTGAATCTCGTTCCTTGTAGGCTGAAGAATTTGAATGGGATGAATTTGGAAATGATCTTTATGCAAATCCCGAAGCCGTCCCTACCCGGTCAACTGTTCCGACTCATGATCCTCTTCCTTTCAGCAAAGAGGATGAGGACAGTAAGATTCAGGCTTTGATTGAGACTCCATCGCTGGATTGGCAGCAGTGAGACTTCTTATTTTTTTTACTTTCTATTAGCACTAATTTGATGTTCGTCTTCTATTGATTCTTTTTCTCATCCAACTGTATCTTTTGTTACTCAGGCAGTCTCTTGATGGCTTTGGCCGTGGCAGAGGTTTTGGGCGGGGAATGGGTGGAAGAATGACGGGTGGACGCGGGTTTGGTAATTTTCATATTCCTTATGTGTAAATAGTATGGTGTAGATGTGGAGCATCTGCCTCATTTGGTGTTTCTATGTATGTGGTTCAAACCCAAAACAAATTATGTTTCAGGCCGTGGTGGATTCGAGAATAAAACGCCCCCGCAAGGCTATGTATGTCATAGGTGTAAAGTGCCTGGTACGAAATCTAATTAATGATTCTATTTCTTCATTTTATATGGAAAGGTGCCCCAGAGGAACATTTACAATTTATTTTATTCGTATTGGACTGTAAAATTTTCTTTGTGTTAGGTCATTTTATTCAACATTGCCCAACAAATGGCGATCCCAACTTTGACGTCAGAAGGGTGAGACCCCCAACTGGAATCCCAAAATCAATGTTGATGGCGACCCCAGATGGCACTTATGCATTACCAACTGGAGCTTCTGCAGTCATGAAGCCGAATGAGTATTCCTATGACTCCATAAATAGACGATGACTTGTTCTTTTCCTGCGGGATGTATAATTTTATATTGCTTGTTTACTGTAGAGCTGCTTTTGAGAAAGAAATGGAGGGAATGCCAACAACACGATCTGCTGCGGATTTTCCACCAGAACTGCATTGTCCTCTTTGTAAAGAAGTGATGAAAGATGCTGTCCTTACGAGCAAGTGTTGTTTCACAAGCTTTTGTGACAAATGTAAGACACCATTTCTGTTAACTTATCTTGTAGAGTTTGCTGTCTTTCTTTGCTTCTTTCGTGTGTCCCAGACTGAAGGTGTCACATTTGCTGGTTGATTTTTGGGTGAGTGAACTTGAAATTATACATGCAGTAATCTTTATTATCTTTCTGGTTTGTTGTGTTTCCTTAGGTATAAGAGATCATATAATGTCTAAATCCGCATGCGTCTGTGGTGCCACAAATGTTCTAGCAGACGATCTTCTTCCTAATAAGACATTGCGGGATACTATTAGCCGAATACTGGAGTCAAACAATAGCAGTGCTGAGAAAAGTGGAGGTGCATTTCAAGTCCAAGGTTTGTACCTTATTGATTTCGTTTAGAACCTATATTTGTCTCCGCATTTCCAAAATGGGCTAGGATTCATTATTTATCTATGGTGATCTTTGACTAATTTCCAGATATGGAGTCAAGAAATCCTCAAGCCCGTGTTCCGTCGCCTATGAATTCCGCTGTATCAAAAGAACGGCCAATTCCTGCCCCTCAAGCAGAGAAGGAAGAGACTTCAAAAGTTGCAGAACCTATCGAACAAAACATATCTGCTTCTGCACCTATACAACAAGGAGACAGGGTGACTCCTGAAGTGCCTAATGTCCCAGAAGCTATCCATGACTTGAAAACTGTGAAGGTAGCAGCATCTCAGGGTACTGATCTGTTAGCTGAGGAGGAGGTGCAACAGAAACAGCTTGAGGAAGCAGGTAGTTGATAAAGTGATTTGCAATAAGATCAGTGTATTGCCTAAGAGTGTTATGGCTAACAGGGGAGTTGATTCTAATTCGCCCATGGAATTCCATGTTATGTCTAAAAAAACCTTCCTTTTTCGTGTAGCTTGATAAGGAGAATGCAATAGCAATTTTGTTTTCACCTAGACTGCATGTTGAATTTTGAAGTATATCTCTTATTTCACAGGAAAAAAGAAGAAAAAGAAGAAAATGGCCATTCCTCCTGGTGGTAAGATTATAAATACGTTATAGTGACATTTCTCGCTGCGCAGTCTTCTTTGCTTCTCCTTTTGGCCCGTAGTTGAAAATTTACGCTCTATAAGTTGCATTTTCTTGTTGGATCTTTTCATTACTTAAGAGTCTCCATGGCGCACGTTTTTTGCCAATAAAGTTAGCCAACTCACATCCACTGTCACACACACACACACACATGTACATATATTCTTGAGCTTGTTGCCAGTCATTAATATTATCTCGAAAATTAAATCAACTGCAGCTTCAGAGATGCAATGGAGGCCAGCCCCGGAATTTGCCCACGATTACATGATGCCGATGGGCCCTTCTATGTTTAATCCTTATTACGGCGGTGTTCAACCTGGACTAGATGGTTTCATGCCACCATACCCTGGGCCTGGCCCCATGCCATACATGGGTTATGGGCCGAGGCCTATGGATATGGGTTTTGGTGGTGTCTTTCCTAACACCCCATTTGGAGGACCACAGCCCATGCTGCCTTTTGGGCCCCCACCTCAGAGGTGACTTCTAATAGTTACGAAGCCATACAGTAGATCATTTTGGGTCATTTTAGTCGATCTTGTTGTTGAACAATGTTCTTGGGATGGAATGTCATGTACATAATGATGATTCGAAGACTACCGCGTGTGGCATGTCTAGTTATATATGTTCCATTTTCTTTTGTATCAGGGACCTTTCTGAGTTGGCAATGGGATTTAATGCACGACCTCCAATCATGAGTAGAGAAGAATTTGAAGCTCGCAAGGCTAATGTGAGACAGAAGCGGGAAATGGATAGATACGGGGAAAGGTAAAACTTAAAAAGGTCATGAGTACTAATCATGTATCATGTATCCGGCCTTCGTTCATCAGGTAATCTTGTGACTTCCCCTCAAAGATTTCCTTTATTATTGTATGCGCGTAGGGAACTCCCTAATGATCGGGAATATCGAAGAGAAGGCAGCAGTACTGTGCATGGTTCTTCTGGGAGGCCAAAATCTGTATGTATTTCTGTCATTGTGAACGTATATTATTATCTATGCAGTCAATTGCATCAACTTCCTGGGGATACATACCATCTTTCAAGCATGTTCAATACATTTCTCTGATGGTAATATGTTTTATTGTCTTTATCTTAAACTCTCCTGGTGCAGAATCCTATTCCTCCGTCAACCGCAGACCATCAAAGCTATCGCCAACACAAATCTGATAGGCGCTCCCCTTCATACCCTCGTGACCTCCCACATCCCTCCTCGAAGAGAAGATCTGACTATGACAAATCTTACAGGGAAGATCCCGACTATGATCGCCCTCATAAAAAAGCCCACAAACGCCACCAACACAGCGACGACGATGACTCTGACCATCGCCAAAGAGAAGACCACCGCCGGCACAAGCATCACCGCCCCCGCGGGGAACCATCTGATGAACCTATGGCTTCTACTGATGCAAAGCGTGATGCCAATAGCAGTGTCTTCTCTCGAATCAGCTACTTGGAGAAAGGTTCCTCGGCTCCTTCCAAGAAACGAAATGGGCATCATGAAGAAGAGAAGAGCCTTTCAAGGTCCATGAGAGTTGGTGCAGATGTTAGTGCTTCTTCTGTAGATCGTGAGGCCAGCGATGATATTGACGAAAGGCATTTCAAGAGGAGAGGTTCTGAGCGCCCTTCATCTCAGTCCAAAGGTTTGAGGGATCGTGAGAGAGATCGTGCTGGTTATTCTAAGCGTAGATGAAGATCAAATAAATTGTTGTCGATGTTTTTCGTTTTTTCGTGGGAGAGATTGTTGGTTATTCTGAGCATATGGTATCAGACAAGTGATTACCTATCGAAATATTAGAGCACTTCAATGTGGAAGTCTAAGAGCTCTTGAGTTTGTACCTATTGTCTTGCTAAAGTTTTGTTAATGGAACGTTCATTTTGCTTCATGGAAATGGCTGCGTGATTCTGATCTTATTAGCTTGATAATTTCGTTCCAATCCAACGCACGAGACTTGTTCTTCTAACACACGCATGCACGCACGTATCAAAAAATTTTAGAAAATTCATCTCTTCGACGCAAACATAATAGCTTATAGTACACCAAAGATAAGAATTTGAATCTGAGAAAATATGTTTGCTTCCTTGACGAAAAGCTCACAACTGGACCTATGTATTATATCAGCACTGGATCTACTTCTTCTTCTTACCACCTTTTCCAGATTTAGCAGCAGTAGTTGATGAAGCTGAAGAAGATGTCTCTTGCTTCTTAGCACGACCAGGATGTCGAGGAACAAGTTCTGAAACTTTAAGCATCAGTTCTTTTCCTGCAATTGAGGGTTACTTATTGATCAATAAAAAGCTGCCAGATAAATAAGAATGCTACAAGTCATATTTCGTTTCATCATCACCATCTTATCATGACATGATCCATTTTCCTAATTGGTAGCATTACCTGGTTTCCTACAACTACATCCTAAGTTCACTGGATCATAGAAAACATTGTTCAGACAGTAAGCACTTCACATATGACTAATCATCAACACACTTCCAAGAATTTATCAAACGTATGAGACACATGACTAGAAAAATATTTAGATGACAGCATGTTATTGGAATAAGATGAATCTGTATGAGATCGGCCAAGCAATAAGCTACCCTTTACAAACATAACAGCAATTCACCCCCCTCAACTGAGCTAAATGCCCTTCAGACTATGAAGCATCTTGATTATCATACCTTGACACAAAAGTTTCAAGAAGACAATGGCTACTTACTTGAAGAGATGTCCGGATTACAAAGAGTTCCATCTTCTCTCTTCAATAAAACCCTCACTCTCCCTTTCTGCATAAAATCCCGTGGATACGCCTTCTCGCTCTGATTCCAAAATATTCAATCAATAAAGGATTCAAACCAATATATATACAGATCAATTCACAAAACAAAAAACGTAATATATAAAAAAAAAGTGACGGACCTCGATTACACAGGGAACTTTGAAGTGTGCACAGCAATCGTAGATTTCATTAACCGTAGGGTTCTCACATGCTTTGCTGACGCAGATTCGCCGGCCCTCAGCTAAGGTCTTTTTGGAATTTATGTAGACTGGGTAAACTATAATCCATTTCTTGATGTTCTGCAGATCTCCCTCCATAATTCCACCCAAAATTAAACCTTGATGAAGATCAGTAACAGCTAAACGAAAACGATGGCTCGCAAAACGATGAATTTACTTGTCGAAGAAGAGCTCTCTTATTATGTCGACCGTCGAAGACAACAGAAGACGAACGCAAATCCCTCTATTGGGCCGAATCTTAGCCCAAAATCAGGCCCATATAATTTCGTATTACTACATGGGGAAAATTACAATTTTGAGCCCACTTGTTTAAAATATTCTGATAACTGGGACCCAAATTTAATAGAATTCCGAAATGATGAGGAATCATGGACCGAGTTAAAATATCCTGGGATTGATTGTGCTTCTCAAGTCATAACCGCTACAGTTTTTCTAGTTGGAAGTTCTGTAATGACATCATCTCTCATCATCTTCCTCGGCCAACTTGTCCTTAAAAAAGATATTGAGGTAAGATTTTTTAATGGTGGAAAACCAAGGTATGAGACAGAGAGAGAGACAGCAGAGCCATGTGAGGAGCTTCGTTGTCATAAATTAATATCCCTCAATCAAAGCTTTAGATGAAACAAGAGAGACACACAACAAACAAACAGATCAGCGTCACCTATTCACATTCGCCATCCATGGAAGGGTCCCACTTTGCTTGGTAATATTATCTGCAGCACCTATCAGTGAGCTGTCATCGAAGACTATCATTCATTCATTCATTCATTCAATTGCTTGTTGAGGTGTATGATTAGCACATCATTGATTCTAGCACTCGAAATGACAGAGTTATCCCTCCATTGGACTGCTCCCATGAAGTCGTGAACTTGGGAGTTGGCTGTAATTTCAGCTTGTTTGGAAATTACTTTCGAAAAAAAGATTGAATTTTTTTATACGCTGGTTGTTGCTGACACGCATCAATCTTCTTCTTCTTCTCAAAACCCTCACCTTGAAAACCTTTCCAAGCTACAGTTTCTTCTTCATTCGTTCTTTTTTTTCTTCCTCGCCTCTCTCAACTGTCGAGTTAGTTTCTCAGAAATATACTTTAGTTCCGTGCATAAGGTTTGTCTTTTTTCACTTGCGTTTGCTTCCTTCGAGTAGTTTGTCTTCTTTTGTTTATTAAGTTATTTTTTGCTCTTTTTTTTTCAGATGGTGAACTACTGGAAATCCAAGGTTTTGCCAAAGATCAAGAAAGTGTTTGAGAACCCAAAGAAAACAGCTGCAGTAGAAGCCTGCAAAGCTTTTGATGAGTCTAAGGTATACCTGTATAATTTTAACTGTTCAAGTACTAAGTATATCTCTTTTGTCATGGCCATCTCTCTCTGTCTGTCTCTGTTACTTACCTCTATATACCTACAACTGGGTTAGGAACAATACTCCACGGAATTCGAGGACAAGAAAAGCGAGCTTCAGCCTAAAGTTATCGAAATCTATGAAGCTTGTTCAACCGAGATCAAGGTACGTACGTACACGAGAACCTTTAATTACAAACACACAGTCGTCAGTCTCACAGATTTCTTGAATCTTCGTGGGAAAATATGTTGTCGTTTCTGCTGAAACTTTCTTCTTACAGGCCCTCATCAAGGAACCAAAGCAAGCGGGTCTGAAGAAACACTCAGCAGCAGTCCAAAAATTCCTCGACGAGCTTGCCAAGATTGGTAGTTATACATACAACACCATGAAATCAATCAGTTCATCCCTCTGACTCAAGCCATGTAATTGATTTGTATTTCTTTTTTCTTGTAATAAATAGAATTCCCAGGCTCAAAACCAGTCTGTGAAGCAGCGTCAAAGGTCGGGCCAAGCTACATACCCGGCCCAGTTTCCTTCGTCTTCGAAAAAGTTTCCACCTTTATAGCCATCGATGAGAAGAAAGAAGAAACTGAAACTGCTGCTGAGGAGAAGAAGGAAGAAGAAGCTAAAGAAGAGCCGAGTGCTTCGACGGAGGTCGCCGAGAAAGAGATCGTAGCCACCGAGGAAGAATCAACGCCGCCACCTCCGCCGCCGGAAGCAGCTGAACCGCCCAAGACTAAGGCTGAAGACGATGCACCTAAAGCTGAGACAAAGCCCTGATATCCTCGACACCTAAGAGATATGTGTGATTAAATTTATATATATATATTTTTAAGCGTGTGTTTATATATATTTTTTCTTGTATGTAAACATTTGTTTGGTTGCTGATGTTCTTTATTGCTTGTTATCTTCTTCTGGGTCATGACGTTTGGTTTCAGTTAATGTAAATCTGTATTGAAACTTGCTTCTCTTTCTGTTGTGTGAAAATGTTGCTTGCATAGTTGGTAATAATCATTTCTGTTTCTTCTTAATCTCTCCTAATACTAATTCATCACTAAAAGAAAACAAAAAGTAAACGAAGCTTACTTAGAAGAAAACATAAAAATTTGAGTAGCAGAATCGCCATCAGCGGCGTTCTTAAATATGACAGACACTTGTTCACAAACGATAACCAAAGAAAATCCCAGCAGTAGTAAAACTGCTAAAAACCATACACATGAATGAGAGTACAAAAACAAACAACATCCATCGCCACTACAAAATTGAGTTCATTATAAGAATGCAAAGAAGATCCTCCAATCACAGCCAACCGCCGGCCACCAACCTATGGTTCCTCATCGCGGTGATCAGACAATGTCCCCTCAGAAGAAACTTCACCGCCCTCTTTAACTTCCATAAGATCATCAGAACCCAACGAAGCACTCGTTTCCTCATTCCCAACATTATCTTCCCCATCGCCTGATCTTTCTACTTCGACCTTATCCAGAGAAGGCTCTGTTTCAGGGAAGGCAGTTGCAGCCTCGGGCGAAATGTCTGAAACTATGTTGGGCAAGGCAGATGATGGAGGAGTAGAGGAAGAAGGCAAAAGAACAAGCTGATAGTTTCTACGGTAGCTCTCACCTTTTGGCTTTGAAGTCATAGCCTTCTTCTTTTTCTTCAAGACATGGTGGGGATCCTGGGGCTTGGTGAGAGGCGGGCCAGGGACAACAAAAGGCGGGATTTTGGAAGAGCTTTCTCCATACAGTGCACGAACCGACTGTGCTATGGCAGACACGGTAGGCGGGAGGACAGGCTCGGGGGATTTACTAACAGCTTCTCTGAGCCAGTGAGGTAGTGGGCCTTTATTCGCTGCATCGTTTTCTTGTGAATTCCTCAGATTCTGACCAGTGCTGACATTGGCGTAGGGCACAGAAGACGAAGGCTCGCTGCTTCCCATATATTTCCCAAGAAGGGGAAAACCACCCAAATCAACTACGCCTTTCTGCTTATCTCTCTGCTGCTGAAGCCCAGGAGGTGCGAATCGACTCGTTCCAAGGGAGTCGAGGAAGAATGGAGAGTTTCCAGGAGCGAGTGAAGAATAAGGGGCAAACGATCGCCCAGCCAAAAAGTCATGAGGCAATTTTGCCTGAAGCTGATCTGCAGACCAATGCTGGTAGATGGGATGGCGATTCTCGGGCTGTTCTCCGTGCAAAGCACTCGACGATGGCAGACCTCCAAGGCTCAGCCTCATGTCAGTAATGTGTGCTTGAAAATCTGTAGGCATGTTGAACCTCGGTATGTTCAGCCCATGTCCCGCCGACATCCCTTCTGAGAAACTTCTGTGCATGGACTGAGCCATCGGCCCATCTGAGAGTGTTGGAAACTTGGGGGCGTCGAAGATCTTGCGCTGTTCTTCGTCCCATCTTGTGGACAAATCCTCAGATGTCTTGAACTTTGAGAACTTCAGCCTTGGGTCTCTCAGCATTAACTCCCAGTTACCTCTGCCATGCCTGCGAACCCCTATCCATAGGTAATCAAGCTCGTCCTCAGACCAAATATCGTATTTTGGATTCTTCTTCATGTTCGATCCACCGCCAGTTCTGAGAAGTATATTCTGAAGGACCTTTCTGTGATTTTCAGGAATGTTCGAGAACGGCGAAGGGATATGAATTGAAGATCCCATAGGAGGAGGTGGAAGCATCTCCTCTTCGGGGTGGTTGAATTTCGGAGCCTTTGGTGGAAACTTCAGATTAGGCAAGAACGGTAACATGTTTTGAACGTTATTAACGCTAGAATCTGCAAAACTTGATGATCCCAGCGATAAATTTGGAAAGAGATCAGCAGACTTTGGCAGGTTGGGTGGCCTTGGAAATGAGTAGTTATGAAGCAACTTCTCGTCGAATGGTATTTTTGGCAGCAACATCTTTTCCTGGAAATCGGTAAAAGATTTCCCAGGATTCGCTGGTCTTTTGCCATTTGGGATGTCCAACGCATGCTGCAAAGGGAACATGAAAGATCACATTTTTACGCATAATATGGCAATTGTGTACTATTTGGATATATTTCAAGAGAGAGAGAGAGAGAGTACTTACCAAAAAGGAAGGATAATTTTCGGGGAGATCAACCCTAGGGTGAAGTTGTGGTGCAACAGGCGAATAATCAGGGACTCTGTAACGTCCTGGCCCATCCTCATTGCCTTTCCCAGACGTCCCAATACCATGGTTTGAGGGAGCGAATGCAGTAGGAAATTCCAATCCAAGGCCATGCTTAAATGTCCCTCTTTGCTGAGATCTTGACAATCTACGCTGAATCTGCTCTAATGTCTCAGGAGCATTGGGTGCAGCGAGACCAATTACTCTCGGCCGAGAATCATCTAAATGGTTCGTTCCCAGAGGAGCCTCTTCACCATCATGCTGCCCAGTTGGTTCGATAGGGAGATCTAGGCCATAACCATGTCTCTGCTTTGGTATTTTTACCTGATTCAACATTGAATTACTGCTATTATTACGCAGTCGCAGTGGTTGGTCTTTGTGTTCGACATTAACGAATGGTGTTTTATCTCTGTCGAGCTGAGCCGATGGAGCAATTAGTGCCATTCCGTAAGATTCCTGAACCATGGCTGATGTATCGGCAGCATTCTTGTTTGCAAGTCTCTCTTTTTGCCTGACCCGTAGCTTAGAGCTGTAGTGAAACAGCAGAAGATAGATTTGTACGTCAAAATCAGAATGATTCTGCTTAAAAATCAGTTTCGATGTCAAATCCAAAGGACTTACTATTTATCTTTAAGAGCTTTCCCCGCCATTGTATACTCGCGTTTGGGCTCTGCTTCTTTCTCCAGTTCCTCTTCGGCTCCATTCTATTAAATCCCAAAGAAACACAATAAACCGAACTCAATGCATTTAACAAATAAATATAACGTAACATAACATAAGATTGATGCTTAGCTTTGCAAGTACAGTACCTCTACCAAAGCTTCACCAGCATTAGCTACAAAAGCCTCCCTGTACGAAACGGTTTTCCTTTGTCGTTTTCCACGACCAAGAGCAGCTTCCTCCTCGCTTTGATACTTTTCCCATCTGATGAAAAATAGAAGAAAGATATATATTTCTTTTACCTAGGAAAGAATTAGACTTTGCAGTACTTGGTGGAAAGATGCCAAACAACTAAAAGATGAAGTGCTATAGTGACATTTACCTAACTCGTAGAAGCCTGTCCCATTCGTTTTCTTCATTATTTCCCACCAAAGTATCGCCCTTCTTTGCAGAATCATCCTCAACAGCGTCATTAGTTGCCACCAACGAGACCCCAACTTGGTCTTCCGGAGACTCATCATTCCAATCGGACGACTGAGTGGGAAACAAAGAAGATAATAAAATTCAAATTTCCCATCATCAGAATGATGTTAACGATGATAAAGTCCATACCTTTACTGAACCAAGCATGTCATTCTCTTCGCCATTATCAGGCGAAGCATCTTGGATATTCGATCGGTCAAGTAATTTCAGGATGGCACTGTCATCCCAAACAATCTTGTTACTCACATCGGCACATTTGTCTGTGTAGACATCTCCGAGGCTACCCCTTTTCCTCCTATTACTATGCTCTGCCTCTGTAACTTGTTCCTCTTTCTGGTTCTCATTCTTGTTTCCCGGCATATCACCAAAAAGCTCTTCTGTTCCCCATCTCAGTATGTCTTCGATCTCCTTCTGTGACCCCGACTTGTTAACAAAGAGTTGGTCTAGCATTAGTTTCTTCTTCGCAAGCTGCAATATGCGTTCCTCTACACTAGCACGGACCACAAGCCTGTACACAAGGAGCCTATTCGATTGCCCTATTCTATGGGCTCGATTCATTGCTTGGATATCTGCGTGTGGGTTAAAGTCAGAATCGTATATAATGACTGTGTCAGCAGTTGCCAAATTGATACCAAGCCCACAAGAGCGTGTCGACAGCAGAAACACAAACCGACTCTTATCTTGGTTAAAACGCAGTATTGCAGCTTGTCGTTCACCTACAGAAACAGAACCATCGACTCTTTCGTACGTTCTTGGCCCAAATTCAACAGTCAAGTAGTCCTCAAGAATGTCTAGTAGCTTGGTCATCTGTGAGAATATGAGGACTCTGTGGCCATCTTTGCGCAGCACCTTAAGCATAGAGTGCAGCAGAGTGAGCTTAGCAGAAGCTTTTATTCTCATCTCTTGAAGAAACTCGACTGATCCAGTCTCGGGTTCGGTTCCAGGTATAAGATAAGGATGGTTACAGACTTTTCGCAACTGCATCACTATGTTTAGCATAGATTGCTGAGGAACACCTTTCCCCACGTTTCTCAGTATCTGGTAATTCTTCGTAAGCATCGCACGGTAATACTCTGCTTGAATAGACGATAACTCCACTGGGACGACACGCTCAGTCTTGGGAGGAATATTCTGCATGGCATCTTTTTTGAGCCTTCTAAGCATATGAGGAGCCACAACTTTCTTTAGTTCCTCAACTTTCTCTGCAGTTGACAGATCATTGAACTTCTCCTCGAACGAAGAGAGAGACGGAAACGAAGAAGGCTGTAAGAAGTTGAGTAGGTTGTACATCTCTCCTATGTTGTTCTGCAGAGGGGTACCAGTTAGCAGCACTCGGTGTTGAAATGAAAATGTGTTCAGCAAATTGAAAAGCTTGCTCTCAGCATTCTTAAGGCGGTGGCCTTCATCAACCATCAGAACTTCCCAAGGAACACTGCGAAGATGGGAGGAATCGCAAAGAACCATCTCATAAGTAGTCAACAGAACGTTGAATTTGTATGCAGATGTTCGCTCGTTAGCTCTCCGAGGATCACGTGCGTGCCATTCGTATTGTCGAATAATGGCTCTAGCTTTCGTGTTTCCATGATATTCAACGACATTAAGATGAGGAGCCCACAGTGAAAACTCGGACATCCAATTAGGCATTGTTGATAAAGGAACCAAAACCAAGCAAGGGAGCTTAGCCTTAAACTCAAAGTATAGAGAAGATAGGAATGCAGAGGCTGATACTGTTTTGCCCAGCCCCATTTCATCAGCTAGTATAACATTTCTAGACTTATGCCAGCTTTTGCGCAACCAATTCAAAGCCTCAAGCTGATGAGGGAAGAGGGAACCACCAACGAGCTCTTTGGGCTGTTCTGTTAAAGTAATTACCTCGTTCTGTTGGACAGAATGCTTCTTAGATGCTGAAAAGGGTTCGTTTTCCAAAGTTTGCCTTTCAAATCTATTGAATGCTTCAACCAAGTGAGCCGACTTCACAATAGTCGGTTCATCAGTTCTTTCCCAAGTGCAGTCATCATAAGGAAGGCCTGTCCATTTGACATACACTTCAGTCGAACCATCAGGGCAAGTCCTTGAAGCAATTACTCGCTGTGGTGTCTTCCATTGTTCTTTGCAAAGATTCATCTCAAGTGTCCCATATTTCGCCTTGTAATTATCCAACTTCCTTTTAGCCACAACTTTCAGTTCAGATTCAGGAACCCAAGTGTTATGCACATGAGATTTATCAACCCATTTGACCAAGAACTCGTACGACACAGTGGGGAGAGAGTCTTTGGTTTTCCTTTTAGTTGAAGAGCTCGCCTTTTTGTCCTCAATTATTGCATCAGCTATGCCCTTGTTATCAGATACATGAGCCACCAAATCCTTCGAATTACCAGGAATTTGACTGTCATTATCTGTAGTACTCTCCACGTTAACCTTCTCTATTAAGAAATCTTTCTCAACTTCGCAAGCAAAATCAACATCTTTCATTGGATCTTCAGCCATATCCTTGGAATCAAAAACATCAGCTTTGCCCGATGGATCGACGATTTTTTTGTCTTTGGTCCCTGATCTTCGATAAACTTGCAGCTTGCTCTTAGTCATGTGATCTTCATCATTCTTTCCAACATCAGAACAGCTAACAGTATCCTGACGAGCCTCTGAAGGTGATACTGTTCCATCTAAAGGCACATCACATCCAACTTCTTCAGGCGATGGCTCACCGAGGTCTTTTTCAGCTGATGAATCTGCTATGGGAGGATCAAGTGCATCGACCACGACTGTATCACTAATAATATCAGTGCCATCACCTTGAACACGACAGCCCACAAGGCGATCAGCCTGCTATAAAAAAGCCCAAATAAAGAAGATAAATGCAGAGCATGAAAGAAGAGAGTCAATGGAGCACCCAAGAAGCTGCCTTTCGCCATACCTGTCGAGCATTAACAGTATTCTCTTCAGGTGCAACATGTTCAACTGAGTTTTTTACAGCACCTTCCGATTCAGGCGAGTCGCCATCTGCTTCTTCAGCAATTAACTGTCGAAAAGAAATTAGCATTATGTAAACAGTAGCAGGAAAGAGCATCATTAATGAACGATCCAACAGAAAAAGGCAAGTAAGAAAACTAATAAGTAGCAAAAATCGAGCTTAAAAAGAAAAGAAAATAAACACGTGTGCTCATTAAACACACCTCATCGTCGCTGCCAACTACTTTCTTCTTTCCTCGTGCTCTTGAGCCTCCTAATCGTGGAGCATTGACTTTGTTAACGCGTTTCCTATTAGAATCGGAACTAGATTTTCCCTTTGTTGTCTTAGCACTCTTTTCATCTTCGGGGGAGTCAGTGATATGCTTCCGCTTCCTTTTCCTAGCTGCACGACTTTCTGCTTCCAATCCAAGCACAGACGCCTTTCCGTCTGGCAAAGTTTCAAGAGAAGCATCTAAGTTATCCTCCGAAGACTGTTTGCTTATCTTCCTCAATCTCTTCTTCTTAGACGACGATGAACTTCCCTTCAAAGCCATGTCAGCTATTTTCTCTGTTTGTGCACTTAATTCCTCTGTATCAATATGAAGTGGATCAACCTCAACTTTACCGCCCTCAGCATCATTGCCATTTTCGACTCTTCTGTTAAGGCGAGAGGAAGAGGATTTCTTCTTCTCAGAATTCTTTTTCTTAACGACAATTGGGCTCGCAGTAGCTTTGCCCATCTTGCCAGATGCACTTGATTCAGTTTCAGTCTTTGATTTTCGAACGACGATCTTTGTCTTTGCTCTCTTTGAAATGGGTTCGTCTTCTTTATGGACCGTATTTTCTGGGGATTCAGTTTGCAGGCAACAGCTTGGGCATTTCCACTCACCCGATGGGATGCCCTTCATACGATAAGAGAAAGAGTTCGATTATTTTATTACAGAAGTAGCATATAAAATGGGAAACTCAATCTTGAAATAAAGCGGGAATCAAACATACCTCAAGTGCAGGCTCTAAACAGCCAAGATGATAAGTCCGAGGACAGCTATCACAGCATAGCAACTCCCCACCAAGTTCGCAGACCACACACTCATAATAATACTACAAATAAGAAAAAGAATAAATCTGTCACCAGGCTACTCATAATCTCTTACACTTTAACAAACATCGGGCAAGAAAACCCACAAATGCAGCAGAAAAACATAAGCGAAAAATAGAACTGATGAACAAAGATATACAGTAGCTTAGCTCACCCCATCTTCGCCTTTTTTCTTCCCTAAAAGATTATCGATGCTCTTATCCTCCGTCGATTCATGTTTCTCTGGGGGTAGAAAAGGAAGGTTTAAGGGTTTCAAATTCTTTTCTTGATCGTTGGGCTTCTCTTTACGAGCTGGAAGCTTTCCACGTTTGCGTTTCATTACCCAATCACCACCGAGCATTGTCCTTGCATCTGGATTGTTTTCGCTCATTATTCTATACGTTTACATATCAAGCAATAATGTTAGAGACAATGTAAGAAAACACAATGTAGAATAAGATAATCAGTATCATAATGAGGACAGTACAAGCTTTGGAGTATAAATACAAAAAATTCTCCAATGCAGATATGCAGATCGAACAGACACGTGGAGAGACATACCAGTATCTAGCAAAAATGTTATCGTAGCTGAACTAGGTCACACGAAAGAAGTAAACCATGAGAAACCTAACTGGAAAATAACGAAAATAACGAACATTTTTTCATTTATGATGCGGAAAGTTGCTAATTTAGACATTAATTATATCCCAACAAGCTGTCGTTCGTTGGGATACGCCCGCTTTCCTTCCATCTCAACGACACGTGAGCTATACATCTTTACGGGACATTCCCTTCATTTCCAAAATTCATGATTTGCAAAAGGCATAGTCATATACATGCTACATTTGGCACCTCTGAGCTTAACCGTGGCAAATAGACAAAGATTGTGGATATCCTAATCAAACGCCACGTTGCAAAAGAGAAAATTCGAACTACGATTTCATAATGCCTAAGAGTAGCGAAATGAGCAGCCTATAAGTAATAAAAACTCCCATGCAATGCAACATTAAAATTCTACTCATCGAGACGAAGCTAGATGCAATGTTTACCTTCGAGTTAAGGATAAACCTGGCTCACATCAAAGATCATCACACTCACAGTACGATTCCTGAAAAACAAGCAACAGTTCATTAAACATCAGCCATTAATCCAATATAAATAAAAAACTCAAGAACCCCTGAAATTAAAATCGTTCCTACATCCCAAAGATTGCAACTATATCAAAAACCCGTAACGCCAACCATATAAAATCTAACAAAAACATCTACCCCCATAAAATAAAACGCATGCCCACCAAGATTTCAGCTCAGATTGCAAAACCCAATTGAAGAAAATAAAAAAAAAAGGCACCGCCCACAATCAAACGATCACTTACGACTCGCCAAATCACGTTCCTACACCAAAAACCTCAATAAAAACCCAATCTTGCTAATTCTATTCCCTCTAAACCGACGAGAATTGGGGTGGGTCGAAAGGGGGTAGGGTATACGAAAGCGAAGAAAACGAAGAGCGGCGAAGGGAGAGAGAGAAAGTGTAGTATACGGACACGCAACTGAATCCCCAATAAGTAGATAGAGATAGAAAGAGCTGAAAAGGAAATCGAGCGTACAATTAGGTGTTGCTGAGTGTCAGCCTTATTGGCATTTATACAAAGAACACACACATCCACCCACACACACAAATCGTCATGTTAATAAATAAATTTTCCGCAAATATACGGATTTGCCGGGGTCACATCACATAAGAAAGACTATGCCGTTGGGAAGCGAGCCCCATGTATGCTTGTCCACTGAGAACTCGCCACGTGGAGCTCCTTGTGGGACGCTTGTCACATCTAGGCCTCTCTTTAGAATTTCTTTCTTACTTCTTGTTCATATCTGCTCTCACAACATTCATCGGCTGCTTTTGCTTACTCTGTATGTGTATGTCCTCACGAAGAACATACAAGTAAAATGGGCAACAACTGATCCTAAGCAGCTGATGTACTCCTCTTCGCTTATGCAGCTATTGAACTTGGTTAATAGCAGCTCCCTTTGTAAGCACGAGCGAAACCAACAACTTGTAATGTAACAATCTCTTGGAGTATGTAACAATCTTCGCTGGTTACAATCGACAGATATCATTGTCCGAAGCTTCTATTTGGTAGAAGAAGAAGATCGAAGATGTGTTTATGTGGATCAAATGTAGGAGTTTGTACAACGTAGATAGAAAGAGTTGGAAAGCGGCTTCTATGCTATATTGGAATGAACAAGAAAAATGAAAGCTTTGCCCTTTTTGATAGGAAATCTCCCTTCTCATAGTCATTTTCACTCAGCTGCTTGCTTCTGCTTATTAAGAATCTAATATATAAAAATCACCTGATGTAACATTCAAAACATAATATATTTACGTACAGTGTAATCATTGTTTTGATCGTTTTCCGTGGGCAAGTTCTATTTTTGACACGAAAAAATGCTGCTTTCGCTGCCGCAAACTAGTAGTGTCGAAAATAGACAATCATCAATTTCTTGAAAAAAAACATTAAAAAATACAGAAACGGAATAGAATAACGATACACTTGACATTTCTTCGTCAGCACACAAAGAGAAGCCATGATATAGCCTACCACTTGCTACCACAAAGAAAATACATTAGTTTCAATAATTATCAACGATTAGGTTGTTCTTCTTAATGTAAAATAGTAAGGCCCTCCCTATCTATTTTAACCAGGTGGCCATTTCATTTGCCTTCCTCCAAGGACATGTAAGTGAAGATGGTACACAGATTGACCTGCAATCATCATTCAGGTGTGGTCTCAGTGATGGTGAACTATATAAGTGGAGAGAGAGAGAGAGAGAGAGAGTGCTAGAGGTTTACAAGCAGAGGGGCCACTATTGATAACAACGCGAAAACCATCAAGGATGCCTTCTTTCTCAGCAACTACTCTAGCAGCATAAAGAAGGCGACTCCATGCCTTTCCTCTGCCTGTCAACATAGCCAATAGTTTATGGTAGGCTGAATTGCATCCTATTAACGATTTCATAACATCTTATGGGAGCATGTTTGAATGGTGATTCGTGGAAGATCTGAAAGACAAAAATTAACCTTGCCAAGCTCTGTTAGCCCGTCTCGCAACTTTGGGATGACGATAATGTGAACGGGAGCCTGTGGATTGATGTCTCGAAATGCAAGAACATCTTCATCCTCATACACAACGGATGAAGGGATCTCCTTGGAGATTATCTTGTCAAATCTACAATGGAATATGACTGAGGATATTCAATAGACAAGAAGTGGACTAAGCAAAAGCAAGAAATTCTGACGATAAACATGATATGATGAAGGGTGAGCACAAGAGAATAGGTACATTGTTGGCCCGCTATTGTTTGCATCAGCAGCCGCGATTTGAGCAGCAGCTTCTTCGTCGTGTGAAGCCTTTATCGACAAACCTCTGTCAAAAACATAGGGAAATTAGTGACCTGTCAAACGTGCAAGAAATCATTTCATTCAAGGAGCAATTTCGAATCCAGGATTCACCACACTTAAGCCTGTGTTAAAACGATGAGTGCTTTCCAAGCCTAAACAAAACTGCGTTAAGCCAATTACAACAGTAGCAGAACACGCATCAATCTGTACAAATTACAGCTATGATATTAATTTCTCTTACTCATGTGCAGCTCCACGTCGAATCACTGTCTAAACAACAGCAACAGAACGATTGAATTTCTGAAAGTTACTCAGCCTCAGCTCATATACAGCTGAACGTTCTAAGCAAACAAACAAATCACAAAAAAAAAAGGTAAAACACCTAACAACCTAACCTAGGTGCAAGGGGCATGAGACATCTACCTGGTGAAGCAACGTAACGGAAGCAATGCATTTCTCTGAGCGAAATAGTTACAGGGTTTGATAATCACAGAGGGGAGGGCGGCTCGCAAGATCAACGGCCTACAGCTTCACTCGACAACCATTACAAATTCGAGTAGAACACAAACAAAACTGATCAGTTAAACCATCAATAACGCAAGCAGAATACAGACGCTTAGCGTAGCAAAGTGGTTGAAATTCACCTTCGGAGTAGAGAGAGAGCACTCATAGCCATGGAGAAGATGGATGAGGCGACCAAATTGCACCACTACCACCACCACCACCAGTCACAAGCTCAACTCAAGCTACAGTATTTGTTAAATTAAATGGGCCATAAATTTTTAAGCGTAGAGCCCATTTTGTTCACTGGGCCCAAACAAATGGTCTTTTACTTATTGGGTAACAATGGGCCGAGATGTTGGACTATGACGACGTCGTACGGTCGCATAGTAGTTAGTAAGTCAGCAATACGAACAGCATAAACGACAATTAAGTGCTATTCTTTGTTAGTATCCAAATTGAAAGTAAATAATTACTTTACGGTTAAAAATGGAATAAGAAACGATTATTTACATACATGTAGATATTACGTAACAAAGATGGGAACGTTGGGGCACTGTACAATTTAGCAAATTAGTCTCTGCAAATCAGAATATAGCGAGTTGCACTCTGGCAACAGTTTGATGATCACATATATAATGTTAAGAAAATATATTTTGTTGAATTGACTGTAAAAATTTATATAATATCCCCAGAAAAATCCCACGAGCCAACGCAACTATATAGAACCCCATAAACCCTAATTCCATTTTCCGTACGCAGGGGAGAAGCTCTTGCAAAATAACAACGATGAAGTCGCGGTACACAGAGACGACTTATTTATTACTTGTTTTTCTTACAACCTCTCTCACTTCATCTTCCTCAGCAGAAGCTAACGCACTCCTCAAATGCCTATCAACTCGCAACTTATCCATCACAACACACACAGAAAAAGAGCTTAAGCTACGCTTCGGCGCTACAAAGCTACCTCAGAAACAACCGTTTCAACACTTCGGCGGGGAAGTTTTCCTCAACTACAGAGATTTGGACGTTGGAACTAATACCGAGAATGCTGGGGACAAAAGGGAATGCTTACGATCAAGCTAAGGTTTTTGGTGAGAAGTATTTCAAGGGAAACTTTATTAGCTGATGAAGAAGGTGAAAACCGCCGGTGATCCCAGCAACTTCTTCAGGAATGAACAGAGCATTCCGCCGTTGCTTTCCTAGTATTGATATTCCTAGGTTTTTATGTCTCAGCTCAGAGTTTATTAATCTTAAAATATATATCTCCGAATTATTTAATAATGTATATTGAGCTGAGAAGTAAAGGGCGGCGGAAGACACCGCAACAAAGCAGCAATAACTGAGATTCTTTATTCTTTGCCACGTGTACTTAAAATGATGAAGGCGGTGGGTGGAACACCACAACACTCCCATCTTAAGAAGAAGAATATGGAAAGAAAACGTTTCTCCAACACATAAAACATGGAGAGCTCTAACAAGGAAACAGTTAAGGTAAAAAGAACATTCATCTTTAGTCCTTTATATCTTATTTCTTCGACATGGAAAGCAACTGAAACGGCTAAGATTACTTACGCAGCGTGGAAGCTCTGGCAAAACTTCAGAGCGTGATTCAGACATGAACAAGCTGAAGGTAACAAGTTCTTTCTTTATCATGCATCTGAAGTTAGTTAAATGACTTTATTCTAATCATGAGGAATCGCAGAGAAGTGAAACCCCAGATGATATCTCCTCAGCAATTCTCAAGGTCGGACATGATCTGTTCTTTTGAACCCAATAAAATCGTTTTTCTTAGAACAGTTGTGATTAGCAAAGTTTCTGCGATCGTAATATTCAGAAGGAAGAATCAGACAAGAATCTCAAAGAAGAAGACGGTCTTGGAAAACCTGATGAAAACGCGCATATAAAGACGACAAAGAGACGTGTTGTCTCCCATGGCTATCACCTTCGCGAAGGAAATATGAGGCATGGAATGGAAGACTACGTAGTAGCCAAATGGAAAGAAACAGAATGCCACGAGTTAGGGCTATACGGTATCTTCGATGGGCATTCGGGCCATGAAGTTGCAGAATATCTGCACAAGTATCTGTTCGAGAACATACTAAAACAGGTAAAAGAAAATCCTGCACAAACATCGTCCATTGAAATTCGACAGATAAAATACTTTTCGATCCTAACTTTGACCTTGGATACAAATTCAGCACGATTTCTGGGACGAGCCAGAAAGAGCTGTAAAGAGAGCTTACGAAGCTACAGATAATGACATTCTTGAATGCTTGGTTCATCCAAGAGGAGGAGGATCGGCAGCCGTAACTGCAATACTGATCGACAGGGAGAAGTTGGTCGTTTCGAACGTGGGAGATTCGCGCGCCGTAGTATGTAAGAACGGCCTGGCGAAAGCTATTACCTTGGATCATACGCCATTGAAGGAGAAGGAAGAGGTCGAAAACAGGGGAGGCTTTGTGTCCAAGAAGCCAGGTTTGATGGTATTTTACACCAATGTAAATTATTCAATTTTGGAATGTGATAATAAGGGATTGCTAAAAAAATGTTTCAGGGAATGTTCCCAGGGTCGACGGACAGCTGGCGATGGCTCGGGCCTTCGGGGACGAGAGGCTAAAACAACACATCACATCAGAGCCAGATGTGTACGTTGAGGAAATAGATGAAGAAACAGAGTTCCTTGTGATGGCCAGCGATGGTTTGTGGAATGTAAGAAGAATAACTGATCATACATGCAACACATCTATCATCTGCAACTCCCTTATTACATCCTCCTATGCTATGAAAGGATTTCTCTGTCTTTTGTTTTCATAGGTGATTACGAACCAAGAAGCAGTCGATTGTGTACGAGGTTTAGAAGATGGCCAAGAAGCTGCAGAAGAGTTGATCAAAGAAGCGGTTCTAAGGCAAAGCCAAGACGACATTTCTTGTGTTGTCGTGATGTTTCATTACTGATTGATACAAAGAAACTTTCCACTTAAGAATTATTTAGGTTGTCAGTCGAAGAGTTCCCACTGTGTTGTAACGGTTTCCCATTTTGTACTTTCAACGGCAGAGGCAGACGGTTGTACCTTCTGCTTCGCATTCAGTACCTTGAGGGAGTCGAGTGTTTCGACGCACTTCTGCACTCTCTTTTCCTGCATGTAATACTAATGTGGTGTTTTAAGAAAAATATTAAGATCTCAAATTATGGAAAATGGAATAAGATTAGATGAATGATATTATTGACCTGTAAATCTTTTTTAGAACGTGCTTCTGAGTCCAATCCTCGAGAAGTTGTCGGAATGCTATCTAATTTAACAGCTTGTCTCATGAGCATCTCAATCAGCGTTGTGATCTGTAGATTTGCAACTTTCTTCCCACATGATATTGATTTATCAATGCAACGTACCTATATACGAAACAAAAAACCCCACATGCCATTTAAAATATTTATTACATATGCTATATAGTCGCCATCCATAGTCCATAATGCATGCATGAAACATATTAACATTACATTAGTTAGACCAGATTAAAAAAATAAAATAAAGTAGAGACATTTAAAATGGCAAACCAATTGCCAGCGCTAATGAACGTGACATGACACAAGCAATTGAGACTCACTCACCCACCTCTTGGCAATTATTTAATGATCAATGTTAACACTAATACGTATAAATGACCACTATTCATGCAGTAACTGAAATGCCATACTAAATAATGTTAATAGCAAACGGTAGACCATGAGCGTATTTCGTACAATAGTCTTTATTGTTATTTGTTTATTGAGAAAAAATAGAAAGAAAAAAGAACGTAACTTGTTCAGACAGCTTATCCACTTCCATGGAGACGCCGTCGATGAAGCGGTGGACGGCGAGGATCTTGGCGTTCCTTCTCATCTCAACCATCTTCTTCTCTATGCTCAGTGGATCTTCGACCAGCGTCACCTTTGACCGATCTTTGACCCCGCAAGAATCCAAATAGTCGCCGTTTCCTCTCTCCTTTCCTCTGAAGATCAATCGCTGATCTGAGGGATGTAGCCCAGTTTCTGCTGTAAGGAGCTTCTTCAACTCGCCTGTCCAAAAAATTGAGTCTTCATATATAAATATATATGTATTATCTAAGTTTAGTTGCTTGATTAGTACATAATGTTACCGAATGTGGACTGAGAATTTGCAGAGATCTGATGATTAAGAGCTCCATAGACTACGCTAATGCGAAGCTTGGGAAAAGAATCGAAAGCTTTACTGTTAGAAGCCTCAGCGTTCCTTTTCTGAACGAGCATTCCACATGGCTTCATCTCCCATTGCGTTGTTGTTTCTTCTTCTTCCTCTTCCTTTGAGGACGACGACGTCGACGTCGTTTTGCTGTTCTTCTTCTCTCTTCTACTAGACTTACAGTACCCAAAGTTCAGTCCTCGTCTTAACATCCTTAGTAACTCATGAAACATGAACCAGAACGAAGTGCTTTGAAGAAATATATAGATACATATTCGTATATTTTGTGTGGACCTATGGGAAGATAGATTAAATAATATCAAGAAGGGGTCGTTGTTTTCATTCGATCGCAGTGACAGCTAATGCTATAAAGTGTTGCCGACAAGTGGAGAAAAATATCCGAGTCAAGAATCGATCGATTTCTTTTTTTACTTACTTCGAAAGAAGATTATTGTTTTTAATTGAGCCATTTGGGAGACTAACTATGCTTTAAGTAGGCCCAACAAGTAACAACCTTTTCTCTTAATTGGTCACGGTGGTTCGCCGCTTCTCTTTCAAGGGTAGTAAACTAAGCACAGATAGGAGTATAACCATTTTGTATACGAAGATGAAGCCCATGTTTTATATTGGGCTTGGAGAAGCTGAAAAAGGCCCATGTGTTATTTTCAGAAAGAGTATCAACTTAAAAAGGTATATGTACCAAAAAAATTCAAAACCCTAGAGGCTCAGAAAATAGAGGAAGAGCTGATATCTGCGAAAAATGGTGACATACAGGGTATGGATACCACTGGATCAGATCGATGCGTTGCAGGGATTTTTTATTGTGAATGTTTTATTGATTTCGAGATAAATGGCGTGATTTTTTGTTGATCTTTTCTTTCTTGCAGTTTCATCAGTACCAGGTTGTCGGGAGAGCTTTGCCTACGGAGGCGGATGAGCATCCGAAGATCTATAGGATGAAGCTCTGGGCCACCAATGAGGTCCGAGCTAAATCCAAGTTCTGGTAATATTAGATTTTCAATCCTCAGCTTTCTGTTATATATTAATGAGGTGCTTTGTACCGTAAAATGGAAGTTTGTTATTTGAAGGTACTTTCTGAGGAAGCTCAAGAAAGTGAAGAAGAGCAACGGCCAGGTCCTTGCCATCAATGAGGTCTGTCTGAATTGATTTTATTCTCTTCTTCAAGTTAAAAATTAACGAAGAAAAAATTGACCTTTCAAAACATTCACTTAGCTAACTCCTCACTCGGTGAAATGCTTCTAATTGAGCTTTGTATGCTTCGCCTGAGATTGTAGTTTTTCTTGTGAGCGAATCTTTCAGCTGTATCATCTAATATCTCGCCATTCCTACAGCTCTCAATTACAATTTCTCCATTCTCCAATTGTTGTTTGTTTGCTTTCATGCTTCTGCTGCTACACTTCTAAGATATGACCCCCTTTGATGGGCTTGATTAAATTCTTGTATCTTCTGTTACTTTACTACATGGTTTCATTTTCTCGTAAGCTCGATATTTAGCTTAACCTCATAGACCACCGAAGATTCACTTTTTCATCCCTTTTCACTTGATGAAATAATACCTCATTTAGATCTTCGAGAAGAACCCTACGACAATCAAGAACTACGGTATATGGCTGAGATACCAAAGCAGAACGGGCTATCACAACATGTACAAGGAGTACCGCGACACAACCTTGAACGGTGCTGTTGAACAGATGTACACTGAGATGGCTTCCCGCCATAGGGTTCGCCACCATTGCATACAGATCATCAAGACAGCCACCGTCCCTGCCAAGCTCTGTAAGAGAGAGAGCACAAAGCAGTTCCATGACTCGAAGATTAAGTTCCCATTGGTTTATAGGAAGGTGAGGCCGCCGACTAGAAAGCTCAAGACGACTTACAAGGCGTCGAGGCCCAACCTCTTCATGTAAGCTTCTCTCTCCTTGAGGCAGGAAATCTATCAGTTTTGAGAGATGAGTTACTGCATCTGTGTTTTCCTTAACTATTGTTGTGCTAGGGTCAATCTGCTTTCAGTTTGTCGTTTCACTTTGAGTGAAGATATTGGGATTTCGTTGCAATTTCGATGCTATATTTTTTGTCGATGTTCGACACCAAGACATTTCCTTGCAATTTACTCGTTACTACTTGAAGCCACTTGTAGAATTTGTGTTGTAAGAAAAGGTCAACTGTGAAACCATAGTTATCCAATTATTATTCGACATAAACGATGATTGTAAAAGCCCATCCCATGAAGCCACCGATGCCGTCAAAGAGCTTGTAAGAAAGTCAACCACATTACTACACCGAGGGTACGTACAGATTTGAATGATTTGAATAAATTGTGTCTCCTTGCTATGAGGATTGTGTTGTTGTACTTACTATGTCATAATAAAGGAATAAGCATTCAATGTATCTTTCGTTCTTGATTAGACCCTTCCTCTTACATCATCTTTGTCATGAATCATTATTACATTCAGGGGCGGATCTACAGTGCCACGGCCCCCGCGAAAATTTTCGAAACTTTTAGTACTATATGTGTAGTATATTGGTGGAAAATATATATAGCTCTCTATATCGTCATATGTACTAAAATTCCATGTAGCGTACTGGTGAGGTATCTTTGCATCATACTAGTGGTGGGGTGTTCGAATCCTCCCTAATGTTTTTTTATATCTTTTTATGCTTTATGTATTGATTTGTTCCTTTTTTGTTTTTTCCGTTTTGTTTAAATCTTTTTTTTTTTTATGTTTGTTCAGCCTTTATTGTCCATTTTTTATTTTTTTTCTTAGAATTTTTATTCTTCTTAGTTCCTGTTTCTTTTATATTTTTGTTTTTTTAACCAAACAATACAACAAAATTAATGATATATATTAATCATTTATATTCTTATTTGCACTAATAAAACAAAAACCAAGTAATAGAAGCTTTCCTTCAAATTTTACTTTCGAACCTTAATATAATTAATAATCACTTGCTGAATTACAATATCAAATAAAAGGGCTCAAATAAATATTACGGTTGATATTCATAAGACATATGACTTGCGTTATTTTCTCCTTTATTTTCTTCATAGTATATTATTATTTTATTTAATACTACGCTACATCAATATCATGACATGTTGTCAATATTCGAGCTTCATCAAGATTATCATCGATATTTTATTCTCTTTACATCGGTTTTTTGTGTTGTTAAATGTAGGAAATTTAAGTTTTTATTGTAAGTTTCGATGAAAATTGATAAATCTTTCAAAGAAAAATAGCAAATGAAAATTTTGTACGTTTGCCATTTGCGGCCCCCCCGGTCAAAAGTTTCTGGATCCGCCCCTGATTACATTCGATGACAATAGGCCAAGTGATTCTGATATGCTCTTGACTTCTGCTATCATGGCCACCACATCGTTGAGCTTGTTAACTGCTGATCCAACGCCCTAAATAATAACGCAGACATATATAAGATCAGTACATTACCAAGAACGCAAATATACGTAACCGATGAGATAATTACTCATGATATACTTACCACGCCCGAAGCACCAGATGAAATAGCCATTGGTGCAGTAACAGAACTCAGCCCTGATGAGCACATCACTGGTATTTTCACAGCTCTTGAAATGGAATATGCTGCTGCTAGTGTTGGGGTGGCCTGTAAAATTGTAAGTATGTTATTTCCACAATTACAAAAAGAAAAACGATGATAATATGAAAAAAAAAAAAAAAATGTCACCTTTTCGATCAAACCAAGGACGCCGGCCTTGGAAGGTGTAGAGCATTTCCCACCTTCAGTTTGGATTACATCTGCGCCTTCTTGTTCTAACTGTTCAGCTAGCTTCACCTTTATTACATGGAAAAATGGAAATGTAGTTTCAGTTCATGAATGGACACAGTGAGTTAACTTCAGCAACGATATTCTGTATATAACGCTAAAGATCGAAACAAGGTTTGAAAACCTGATCGGGGAGGCTTAAGGTGTGAGGTATGGTGACTGAAAGTGCAATATGTGGAAGGAGCCTCTTCGTCTCCCTCGTCATGTTTATTATCTGCTCGGGGGAGAAAATCATGCCCATTTCATAGAACGAATCGTAGTTTCCAATTTCCACCTGCGTAAAGAAAGAAAGAAAGAAAGAAAGAGTATTGCTGTTAGAATATTGTCATAGGAGCATATTGTGATTCTGTAATAAGAACAAATGGAGGATAAACCATTAAGGCTCCTGCTTCTACAGCAGAGGGAAATGCAGTTGGATCTATGGAAGATACACAAATCTGCAAAAGGGAAAATGGTTGATTGTTCAATTTTTCACAGCATTAATAAAGATTATATGAGACGTATAAACAATAAATGATAAAGATTCGATTTTTACCGGCAGATTTGTTAAGCCAGTTGCAAGCTTCACTAAATCCCGGTCACAGGCTATATCTACATGAGTGGCTCCTCCCTAATAGCATATACGAACAAGAGCAAGAAACACAAGAAAGAAACGACTTTTACAAGAATTAAGGTATTGTATATTCGTGCAATAAACAAAGGCTGGTAATAACCTTATCTGCAGCTATGACAACAGAAGCAACGTTATCTCTGTCCAAGTTCTGCAAACCTGATATGATCGATCCCATATTATAGGAATTCTCGATTGTGATAAACGCAAAAACTCAAATTGATAATTAACGTTCTTAACTAACTACTGTAAAGTAATTACTTTGAGGGCTCTTCTCTGATGAAACTCCTTCAAAACCGCCTCTTTGCTGGTGGCTGAGAGCGACGCCGCGACTGTGGTCGACGAAGTCCTTCGACCTCTCGAGGAAAACGAAGCTCGTTTTGGGAGATTAGAGACGATACTAACGAATGGGTTTTGGTTAGGATTCAAGATTTTATGGGATTGAGACGACAGTGGAGTGAAAACTGAAGAACTCATCGCTGTTCTTTTCTTACCAAAAGCAAAGGCTTTGAGGTTTATCTCTTGCTTATGATGTCAGACTCGGAGGGAACTGAAGAGATAAGGTAACTTAAAAAAGGCTTAGAGATGATATTCTTGGGCTGTGGTTGAGCCCAATAATTTGTATGGGCCTGAAAAATAGTAACCCCAAATGTGTCCTACCTTTACCTTTTAAAGAAAACAACTTCTTTAAAATGGAAAATTACTTAAATCTTTGTTTGGTGGATCAATAGTTTCACGGGAAAACTTCACTTAACTCCCTATTAGGCAAACTTCTTATCACATAACTCCCCTGTCAGAGAAATATATCACTTAACTCCCCAATTTGCTGTTCGTACCAGCTTACTGTACCTTTCTATGTTTGTATTGTGTACCACAACACATTGCTATAATGTACCTAAACGGTGTACCTTAAAGGTGATGTTTGGTGTACCATTTTCTCAATGTATGATGTACCACAATACGTTGATATGGTGTACTAAATTGTGTTGTATGGTGTACCTACAGTAATCGGGGAGTTTAGTGAAATATTTCTCTGACATGGGAGTTATATGATAGAAAGTTTGTAAATAGGAGTTTTAGTGAAAGTTCCCCTAGTTTCACCATATATATATTTTCAAATATGGCTGTCTCTAAAATTATTAGTTAATATACATTAATTTCGATTATCTGTTTGGAATTGGATTGGCGCTGTCAGACGCAGAAGAAGCGTGCTTGAGAGCATGCGCATAAAATCAGATTCACCCTCATATAAAAAAAAAAGAAAAGAAAAGAAAAAAGGTGACGGAATTATTTCATGAGGAAATTATTGCAATATTTATTATTAACTATAGCTCAATGTATATTGCAGATATTCCATGGTCCCATTCAAATGTCGACAAGAATTTTTTCTTGTTGACGTGGACTTGTCTATGCTATTGTTTCTATGATATATGATTATCAAGTTGGTTGGTATGTTATATTGATTTTGCTTTATCTCATTCTATTATGTAATTGCTTTATGAGAGTATATATATTCAATGATTATATGTCATTGACTTTTGAGCACCGCGTAAAATTATGGCTGGAGAATATGCATCCGCATGATTCATTGCATTGAAAAAAATAATCAAAGCATGCTTCTGTTTTATATATTTCTTACCATATTACTACTTTGTTTTACGGATCTTATGCATGCGAGATGCTGCAATATATGAATACATTATGCTTTCTTAGATTATAAATTAAAAAAGCTCTAAATAAATGTTTAATTTGCCACTTCTACGTATAGAATATACAACAATTTTTGTAATTGTGGGCGCATGCAAGATATGAATACATATATCTATCCGATATTACTTCATGGTGATGTAAAGTGCATAAAATTTCAACATGTCTACGTACGCATTGGTCGGCATAGAATTTTGTACGATAATGTGTTGACGTTACAATTTGTTTATCTATGTGGTTTTTGTTAACTATATACTAGTGGTTCTATACATGAATATATAATAATTCATTATTTTAATTTTACGAATTCCAACATTAGACGCAAAATGTCAAATCAAACCTCCTCGTGGATGCCTATTTAGACTTTCACATATAATATTCTTCTTTTACTTTTTATTTCACTTTCACGCGTGCTCTCCCATCGAACGGCTATGTGTTACAGGGCAAGAAATGATCCAACGGCAGAGATTCTCCTACTTTGATTCCTCATCTCTCGAATCTCCATGACGGCACTCACCTCACAGTTACCTCGTTCTTTCTTTCCCCACCCAATAAATAAGGACACACACACGCTTGAATCTCTCGACTGCTATAACATTGTCTGCTCATAACGAGTCTAGAAAGAAGATTGGCGTTTCATAGGAGAATTTACGGGTGTTTTCTTTTTCAGGGGTAAGTTATTTATTCAGATCTTTTCTAGTCAAGATCCTGTATTTCCATATTCTTCGTTTTTGGTATGTGTAGAATTTAAAAAAGTTTCCTTCTTTATGTTAATCCATGCTTATCTGTCTCTGGGTTGAGGTTTCGATGATATTGATATGTGATATATTAGTCTGAATGCTTCTTCTATGTTCAAATAATTGAGGAAGTAAAAGTAGCGAACTTGTTGCTTTATCAAGACCGTCCAAAGCTTTTCGTGGATTTTGTAATATTCGATCTCATATGATCAACTTTCTGGGATGGGATGTCTAAAATGATCTGCCTTTTGTATATGTCGATGGCAGGTAAAGATTTGACTTCATAGACTACAACTGTGAGCTGAAGAAGTAATAAAAAATGCCTTGGGGATCTCCCCGGCGATTGGTTGTGTTCTTTCTTGTTATCCTCTAATCCAATTTTCATTTGGTAAGTTTCATTCCATTACTCTGACGTCAAAGTTTTTTCTGCATATCATATGCTGAGAACAAGATTTTACATTTGCAGATCATAGTCTGTTAAGCTACTCATACGTCGATTGATCCACGCCCATTTGAGAATGCACATTGCTTTCCTAAAAAACAAGCGTCGAGAAGGCGAGGAATACGATAACATGAACCTTGGTAGTAGCATTGCTTTCCATCAGTTGATGCTAGTTCGCCAGGTTTGTATTTTTCGATCAATCTTTTTGTAATAATCGTTCTACTCTAATAGCGTCGAGGTTTTTTTTCTTTTCTTGCAGGCCAAGTATTTCCGTCAGTTGCTTAAGCCCGTCACGTAGTTGTCTCTTCCCTACGTTTTCGTTTCTTTCGAGCAGCTCTTACTTAACCTCTCTGTGACTACTTAGAAACCTATTTCCTTCTCCAAAAGCTCAAACCCTACTAAGCACAGCTCTAACTTAACCTCACTGATGAAGTTCGAACAGCCAAACGTTAAACCAAGTACAATGTCCCCTTTTGCTGATCAGATAGGCTATTACATGGAGAATGGATGCATGTTCCCTGCCTTAAATGGGCACTCGTTGCCTTCTGTGGTTACACCTCTGATTTGTGGAGTCGATGTTCAACCCTCTATCAACTGTCCTAGGAAATATGTCGTCTTCGATCAGAATCTAGATAGAAGTCAGTTCATGTTCGAACCTGAGATCAACTGTCATAGGAAATATGTCGGCTTTGAGCAGAACAATGCAACTGATGAGAAAGACAATGGCTGTTCCTTCGAAGAAGATTCTGATGAGATTGATGCCCTTCTGAGTACTGAATACGAAGATTATGAGGAGGATGATGATGATGATGATGATGATGATGATGATGATGTGGTGAGCACTGCAAGAACCAGTGCAGATTACGCACTCGATTCCCAGGATTCGTGTTCGAATTACAAGTCAACAACGCCATCGAGAGAGATGTTTTCTAAGGAGAAACCTGTTGGTGATCGGAGGGACGACAAGAAGCGCAGGAGAATCAGAAAGATGGTTAAGGCCTTACAAGGAATAATCCCCGGCGCTAACCATATGAGTCCGATTTGCGTACTCGACGAAGCTGTTCGATACCTCAAGTCTCTAAAGGTTGAAGTGAAGGAATTGGGAGTCTGAAATACTTAACTAACTGACAATCCATGTCATCCGATGATTGATTAGATCATAATGAATGTGATATATTAGTTCACTCGCGATGAATGTTGTTGGTGTGATATTCTACCTGCATGACATTGCAATTATACATTGGCATATGATTGAACTTAACTAATCATCGTCAAGAACACTGGGACGCCTTCTAATCTGAAAAAAAAAGAGACATAATATTAGTTAATGGATTAGAAAAGCGGACGAGATGATGAAAGCATAATGGCAAAGACACGTGTAAAGCTGCTTACCGTCACTTTGGTTTCCTTGGTTGTTTGGGTGTTGATCTGCTCAAGTAGAGATATAAGCCTCTCCTCAGAAACCTAAATTCATGTAATAAGCACAAATACGACTGTAGTTTTCATAGAAGGATTTGTAAGTAGGAACATGGTACCTTCTCTACAATCTGACCCATCTGAGCAGCTCTCAGAATAACATCCTCGACACCTCTGGCCTTTTCAGGTTTAACAAGAGCAATTCGAGCAACTGAAAGTATAGCAAAGCAACTGAGAGAAGTCGATAAATCATGGCGAGCATGTCATAGATATGTATTCATAGTAGAGAATCGTAAATTTTAGCTCACGTAATTGACAAAACGAAACACCACACTATCGAACGTATGAATCGCTTACGTCTTGCTCGGGCTTCAGAGGTCAAAATTTGAGTTAGCATGACCTGCCTCTGTTCCTCTGCCTCTCTAATCAATTATTCCAAGTTGAGACAGCAACAAACATCAAAGAACAAAAACATTCATACGTTGTTCACCACAATCCTGCGAAATGCATGGTTATTCAATTGAAAACTCAGCTCAATGGTATATTTACCTCTTAGCATCATCTTGAGCCTTCTGCTGCTCAGGGTTTGAACGACTACTACCCTAAAAAGTCAATACTCCAATCACAAAAAAAAAAGTATGAAGAGGAAATCTAGGATTAAGATTTTAGACACGAGCAATAAAAGGGAAACCCAATTTTCGATCATACCATGCCACGCTGAGCCATTAGCTCCTGCATTCTTCTTTGCCTGATGGCTTCCAGCTCTGGATCATCCTAGACAACCAAAATATGAAAGATTAAACAAAACCCCAAAAACTGAAACCATAAAATCAGGATAATCAAATAAAAACGACCTTAAAAGACTCAATCACTGTAATTAGCAACTCATAATCAGAATATCCCAAAAGCAAATTCAGCAAGATGAACAAAATCTCAACATCGGGCACATCTACACCACACCACACCACTGATGATCGAATAATAATTAAAAAAAAATTATCTAATCACGCAGAGTAATATAAAAATTCAAGCTTCCAATTTCACCAACGGCTCATAATCCGAAATCGCTTACCATAGTCTTTTGTTGTTTCTCAGATTGAAGTTGCTTTGTCTTGAATGAGGTCTGATTCAAATCTGCTGCGTCTCCAATTTTTAATCGAATCTTCTATTCTCTGTGATTCGATCCGTATTTGTGTAACAATTTAGCGGGTTGGGCCCCCCCCAACGAATCTTGAACCTATTGCTGTCAGGCGTTTCATCGTTGGCCCATTAGTACCGACCCAATAAGAGCAGTTGGCCCACTCACTGAACCCAATTAAGTCCACGAAGGCGATGTAGTATCTATCATATATGAAGAAGAGAAGCTCAGCTTCCATCCGATCCGAGGGGCGGCTCTTCAGAACACAAAAAACCCTAAAGACAAAAATCGTAAGTACAGATTAAAGCATTCGATTAATCCCATGAAATGATTCTCAGCCATTGTATTTACGATATGAAGGATAATTTTTGGTTGCTTGATTTTTTTATTTGCATTTTTTTCTTTTCTGCTGAATTTAGGTTATCAATGGCGGTGCCTCTGCTGGACAAGAAGATAATTAAGAAGAGGGTCAAGAAATTCAAGAGGCCCCAGAGCGATCGATTTGTTTCTGTTAAGGTATACGCCGTCTTAAGTTTCATAATTTCGGCATTTCACACTGTTTTTTTGGTGTGGGTTTTATATATGGACTCATTTTAGTAAAGTTTATGTTTGTTGTTCATACCCTCTCCCGAATTTTTGGTTTCAACTTAGCTTGTCCTTCAGCAAATTCATGCTAAAATAGATGACTGCCCAAGCAATTACACTCGTATTAGCTTTTCTGTTCCTAAAACCCTGCTTATTATATGCTAAGCTTATCTTTAATAACTGGACTATATGCGAACACTCTCTGGGTTTTTTTATCTGTATAGTGATGCAAAATATGCTATGTGAATTCTTGGCAGTCAAACTGGCGCAGGCCCAAGGGTATTGACTCTCGGGTCAGAAGAAAGTTCAAGGGGTCTACTTTGATGCCAAACATTGGTTATGGATCAGATAAGAAGACTCGTCACTATCTCCCAAATGGTTTCAAAAAGTTCCTCGTCCATAACGTCAAGGAACTCGAGCTGCTGATGATGCACAACAGGTATTAATCAACCGATGATGATGGTTTTCTGTTGAAAAAGCTTATCGATTAGGTGCCTCCCATTTCACATTCTAACAATGTTATTCCATCGACGTTTCAAAACAGGACATATTGTGCCGAGATTGCTCACAACGTATCGACGAGGAAGAGGAAAGAAATCGTCGAGCGTGCTTCTCAGCTGGACGTTGTTGTCACTAACAAGCTTGCCCGCCTTCGCAGCCAAGAGGACGAATAAACTTTGTCGCCAGTTTTTATTAGAGCAGTCTTCAAATGCTATGAACTTCTATAAACTTGATGCACAATGCAATGTTATGTTCGAAGTTTATATGTGATATTATCTTTTCAAGAGATTTTGCCTTTACATTCGTAACGAGGTTGTGTTCTTTGCATTTTGGCTATATGATGTATCGATTTTCCATTAATGAAGGTTTCAGTAACGAAAGATCGAACTAAATCAAATAACATTACCCCAAAGACTGGAAAGATACAAGAAAAAACATCCTAATAGTCATCGCAATATCGACAACTGCATGCCTGAGAATAGATATATGCGTCTTTCATCTCGAGCCATACGAGCCTAAAGGCATCGATTATTACATCATGGTACTCGTCTGAGTTCAACGTCAAGTAACAAGCAAGGAGTTCTTCAAGCTCTCTGGGCCGTTTGATTCGTTTCTCCTCAATCATCTCCACCATCGAATCCTTGAAGTCCTTTCGAGGATCGAACGAACTCTTCACCACTGCGAAGCTGTCGAACGTATTCTTTTCAATCTCCTCTCCTTTTCTTTCCTTCTTCTTCGATTTCATCCTAGCTTTCTTCATCTCTTCGAGTGCCCTAATCTTACACTCTGTCCTTGGAGAATAAGCTTTGATCTTGCCCACACTGCTCTGCTTCTTCTTCTTAGCCTCTGTTTTTACCTTCATTACCTTAAAATTAACGCTGTCCTCTTCATCGAGCCTTTGCCAGTCTGAGATCGAAAGCTTGTCCGAATTATCTGCAAAGTTCCCATTTTCTTCGAGCGAAGCGTTTTCCCTAACTGGGCTCAAGGCGAAATTCGAACAGGGTATTTTTTCTTGCATCCTCGAATCATGGACGGGCGACAGCGTTACTCTCTCGAGCCTTCTTACGATGTTTTCTTGTCTAACTTTCACTTTCTCCTTTCTCAGGCTCTTCTCCTTCGTCTTCCTAACGTCCAACACCATATCGCTGAAATTTCGAAGCTCGCCTCTCTCAGCAGCTACGATCTCATCACCATTGAATTCGCTTTCGTCGAAGCTCTTAAAGCCCGAAAGAGAAGGAATAATGCGAAGCTCATCATCGTCGTACCAAAGGGGATTGATATTTCCAGTGCTTCTTCTCCCTTCGATGATTCGTTCTTCACCGAACGAAATCCTCCAATAAGCTTCTCCTTCTTCTTCATGATCACCTTTAAGACCACTGCTGTAAAACCTCCTCCCTTGCTTCAAAGGGACGCTTTGAGTGGTGACATTATTACCACCTCTCTGCTTCATTTTGGACAGCCATGAAACTGGGAAGACACGGTCGATTATCGAAGAAGAAGAAGAAGAAGACGAAGCGTGCGTTGAAGAAGGAGAAGATGAAGATTTCTTTCTGCCCCACTTCATCTTTTTGTTATTTTTCTCTCTTACAAGCGTTAGAGCTTTCTTGCCTGTAATGAGAAGACAAAATAATATTACATTTTTAGTTGAGGGGCGTACTTAGGTTTAGACAGTTAGGGGCGGTTAGAGTCTTTATGATAGAGACACACTCTCTCTCTCTAATTTACTTTAAAGCAAATTGCCCGCCTTAGATCTTGTGACCACTTCGAACAACTTTATATCCCTTTTTCTAACTTTTTTTTTTTTGCATTGTATATATGTAGCTGCGTGTGGACCTAAAGCTTTATATTTAATTTTTCTAGAATTATTTGAAATAATGACTATAGGCCGTAGCCTATATATTCAAGTTAAAGACAGCGCACGTACATATGAAGTAAAGTAAAACTCTATGTTGTAATGACTTGAACACAGCTCGTAAATAACAATAATTGCTACCACAATAACGTGGTTCGACTGCTTAATGTACGTGGGCTACGGTGTGGGCTTTTATATGGGCCATAATGGCCTGCGAATGTCGTAATAACGGCCCAAATACTATGTAAATTTTTATGGGCTTTGGAAATATAATGGCCCAAAAGGCCTCAAATATCATCGCACAATTCAAAGCAAAGTGTATCCGTATTATCATATGGATAATTGTAAATTTTGTAGGTATTTATGAAGAATTTTTTCTGAAACTTTCTTCTCTTCAATCTTGATGGACCCTCGTATTATCACATCATTCACATGTGGTAGGGAGGATGAGTTTAGATGGTATTAGCTTTAGTTGAGTTTAAATAATGTAGGGTATGAATTTTTACGGTGTTTGGTTGATGAATTTAATAATGATCTGGGGTGGATTTGGTAGATAATTTTTAAGGTTTTTAAGTTTAATTAAATTCAGTTACAATTTTACCCATAAGTTGAATTGAATATATAATAAATAAATTGTAATTTTGTCATAACTGCCCGGGATTAGCTAAAGGTAGGGTGAGGGATAGCTTTAGTTAATACATTAATAGGGGATTAAGGAGGTATGTAAGTGGAGAAGAAAGATCTACAATTCTTATCTCATTCCATTCCAGTGGCTCAACCAGTAACCAATGGCGAAAACTCTGAATCTCACCTTTAAATAAACCCTCGTACCAAACACTACTTCACTTAATCCTAACCCATCTAATCCTCCCTAATACCCCCAACCAAACATATTTGCTACGCACCTATACGATTGGACACGAATACAAATACATTAAAACCTAAGTGGTTATGTAATCGAGTGGTTAGCTTAAAATTATTAATTAATAGATTAAACTCACATTTTCAATCCATGCCAGTTGCCATGCTTTTGTAGTAGACTCTGTCTCTCTCAACTAATTCACTTCACTTATTCATTTCACATGATCTTTGCATCCTTGCTTGTGATGTAAATGGTAATAGGTCTTAGTTACATGTATTAGATATATACATACGTCGCTGGCAGGGGCGGACCCAGCCCATGAAGACTGGGGGGCTCCACCTGGACGGCCCAACTCAAGCCCAACTAACACACTGAAAAGATCATAAAAATAGAAAAATAGCTTTGCTAAGGAATCGAATCCGAGTGTATAGACTGTTGCATGAACTTACAGCTTGCTCTTAATACCACTACGCTTTATAGCATTTTTATTATATTATAGTTGTACCGCATTTATATATCTTCAATAGGCTTATAAAATGTGCTATATAGAACTGACCCAAAATGTGTGCGACTGAAGATACCATGGCCCAGAGCTAGAAAAAGCCCAATCTATATAATTTTACAATCACATAATCCCAATTACTGTACATCGTCTTCTTCGTCGCCTAAATCCTCCATTGCTGCACAACCAAGCCATACAATACTACTAGTCTTTTTCTCCGGCGGCCGGGGGGTCAAGAGCCCCCGAGCCCCTATGTGGGTCCGCCCTGCGTCGCGGTCCCAGTTGAATGATTTAATTACACTATATATGTAAATTGTAAAACTCAATATATATAAATATATACAGCACGCACGTTACGTTTGTCTCCCACTTGAGTAAGTCTTATAGAAAAAAAAAAACAATCATGCACAAACATGTGACCTTCCCCCCAAATCATTGATGGATAGGTTCGTTCACCTTAAGGCTATCTATCTATCCCATTCGGTATATATTCCAAAAGGCATAATAATACAAAAGTGAGGTGTCCCATTAATTTGTAATTATTTATATACCCTACGCGTACCGGTCCAAGAAACCAAGATAAAAACAAATGAATCATAATCAAACGAATACTAACATTCTTCTCACTCCTCTCTCTCTCTCTCTAGGAACAGAGAAACCTAAAGAAGAGGAGATTTTTTCCTTACATTCATTACATAGCTTCGATATCCATCGTTCGTTGAACATAATATGAAGAGCGCAATAAGGTGTTGCATCTCTTGCATCTTACCATGTGGAGCATTAGACGTCATCAGAATAATACACACAAACGGCCACGTGGAAGAAATCAGTGGAACCATTAAAGCATCTGAAATACTTAAGCTTCACCCCAAACACGTCCTTAAGAGACCCTCCTTTCCATCTCAGCCGTCCGACGACGATGGTCGTCCTAAGATCGTGGCCGTCGATCCCGATTCTATTCTCAAGCGTGGGAAGATTTACTTTCTCATTCCAAAGCCTCAACAGCAGCAGCAGAAGAATAAGCATCGTGAGAAGGGCGCGAAGAAGTCGTCAGCACCAACAACGACGTCGACTACACCTTCCAAGAAGAAGACGTTATTATTACAGAAGAAAGGATCGTCGTCGTCGTCGTCGATGATGATGGGCCGCCGTACTTGCGTTGACAATTTGGTCGTCTGCGATCAGTACTTGACTGAGATCTTGTCGGAAAATAAGGTTTCAAGGGAGAGAAGGCGAGGCCGCGTCGGAATATGGAGGCCCCACTTGGAGAGCATCTCAGAAATGCCTTTCTTTGATCACTTGGAATAAATTTTGTAATGATTTATGACGACGTCATAAATGAGATGGGATCATTAATTATATGTATGTACGTGTATATGTATATATTTGTGTTTTAATGAGATTTAGGCCCAAAAAGTATATTAATTAATGCATAAATGATGCTGGCCGTGAAATGAATGTGGTGTGTACGAGAGATGAGGGACAGAAATTAAAGATTGGTATTGAGAATGATCCCACCTAGCTATGTATTATAATCATTGATTAATTTTTATAGTCTTTGCCTAAATGCGTGTGATGTCTAGTAGGCCAACTCTTTATCCGAATTAAATATATTATGTCGTCAAATGCCCCACTATAAGCTGGTGGGATATATAATATATACCATATATATGTTACTTTGATATTAAATATTTAATTTCAACTTTCATGATTTCGCGAAGGAGAAAAAGAGAGATGTCAAAGCTTCCATGTTTCTAGGCAATGGCTTCCTCTTTGCCGGCACTTGTGGCTACACTCATCATGTCATACATAGTATAGTAGTAGTAGTAAGATTAGTTACGTTATCTTTATTAATTATTTTTAGTTTGAAATTAAATTGTCACGACATTACAATGGAATTGATTGTGCAGACTGCAGAGCCCATTTGTGCAATTTCTACCTACGAGCCTACTTCATATATATTCATATATGTTAATGCATTTACCCATTAGTGCGAAAGTAATATGTAGCCCATCATATTGACCCAATGAAGAGGAGACATGGGCTTTGCAAGAATATTGTCACGTGTCGCGCACGTGATAGCTTGTAAGAAAATTAGGGCTTTAACGAAACCTAAATAACAATAATAATTAATTTTAGGGAGGATAGGTTTAGATGGTATTAGTTTTAGTTGGGTTTATATAATGGCCTAAATCCTAATCCCCCCTAATACCCCAACCAAACACACCTGATTTAGCACGATTTTGTATGTTCCTTTGCAACTCATAACTAATAGTAATAACTAGTATTTCTGGCACACCTGTATGTCTAATAAAATTAAGTTAATTATTATTAAATAGTTTAAATAAGTAATATACTAAAATTAGAATTCAGTAGTTATTATGAGGTTATGGAAGATACGTGGTTTAATTAGATGAAAAATCTGATAGGTCAATTGAGACAGACCAATAAATGGTTAATTCTAGCCCCTCACCCTTAATGAAATTGTCTTAGAGCATCTCCAACAGGGGGTTTCCCCCACCCTAAACACCATATATGGTGTTGGGGGAGCTCCAACAGTCCCCCAAACTCCACCCCATTCCCAGGGATTGCTACAGTGTCCCCCTACATATTGGGGGGCACTGTTCACCCGCTATACAGTTTTTATTTTTATTTTTTTTCTTTTTTTTTCTTTACTTATAAACTCCACCCAATTAGTTTTAATTTTTAATTATTTAATTAAATAGGTAAGAAACGAATATTATACTTTAATAAAATTTTAGTTATAGTATTAATTAGTAGGTTTAGAGAAAATATAGAGGAGATTGTTGGAGTTGACAGTACTGTTTAAACTGTATATGTAGAGGAATTTAACTGTAGCAACTTTATACATAGTGGGAACGGTTGGAGATGCTCTTATAACCAACCACCACCTGTAATGATAAAGAAGTAGAAAAACAGTATATGTCATACTTAAGTATATATTCACTATACATATGATAATTGATACAAGATCCCACTATGCAAGCAATAACTAATGAGTTTGCAAATATCAATTCATCCATATTACAAATGCATATATATGATTCAGAAACTTAAGACTTAACGACTCCCCGCGGTCACAGGTATGTCAATCTACAAGATGTTTGGCTCCTGCAACAGAAGTTAAAAGGGTTAAGATTTACTCTCTTGAAAAACACAATCAAAATGCTCTAATAGTTAAAGGAAGCTTATATTCCTTGAATATTTCTTGTGTAGTTATTTCAATATATTCCAGAAACTACGCCTAATTAATAGTTATGGTTCTTGATATCGGTTGATGCGTTGTAAACAATATAATAACAAAATGCCAATTGAATCCCCATCTGAAGGAATGCAAAAAACTGTAATAGATTTGAGGGTTAGAAAGGCAAACCAAACAGAGAGGTGTTAATATGCCAAGAACTTTAGACTGAATCTGATCAAGAAATCGAAGATGAAGATGAATATCACCACCACCAACATATACATCACTCTATCGAATTGAGGAAAATCTCAGGAGACAAAGATAACTGTTTAGTGACAGTAGTTCAAACTGAGAGCTATGTGCAGTTATTTATGTTTAACATCAGAGAACTGGTAATAAGTAGTAACTCTTAGTCAGTATAACATTTACCTACATGAATATATCTATGTATACTCTACCCTCGTTCTTGCGAATCGAATAAAACCAGACAAGATACTCATTCATATGATGCAAAAAAATAAAAAATAAAAAAACTGTACGAATCCCAAAAGCAGCCATGGCAACGAATAAAGAAAGGAAAAAAAAAAGGTTAGCAGATACAGTGTTTTGCATTATTTGAGAGAGAAAAGCACCGACCTGCTTGAACTCAAAATTACTATTTAGCTTGCCTAGAACGTCTCAATTTTGTTTATATATTATTATTCGTACCTAAAATTAAACCATCCAAGACAAAAAGAGCAGTTAACTGTTCACCGTGCTGCACCAAGAATGAACTGTGAAAACTAGGGTTTTATTGGGAAAGTGGATCTAGGGTTTCTTGGAGTTATAGCTTGAATATGTGCCAGTGAAAACATGTGGTCCTTCCCCAACACATTCATACACATATCATCATTGCATCAAGTTTTTGATGTCTCTGAATGCTCAATTTTACGAAATCTGAGGCACAAATCATGAATAGGTCGATGGATATAGATCTTCATTTCTTAGCAACTCACACTCACAGATACAAACAAGAGTCACCAAAATTTAAATGTAATTAAAAATGATGTTACCTCTTTCATCAATTCAACAAGCTGGGCTGCTTTGGACTCTTCAAGTCCTCAGTGATCAGTGAACTACGGTTAATCTTCTTCTTTTTCTTCTTATAAGGTATGCCTCTTGCCTTAGCCTGAGACTCCTTCACTTCCCTCAAGTAAACTCTTATCGCACCGTTCCCAAAAGGGTTGGTCTCGGGCGATCCACCGTGCTCTTCGTAAGCTGCCCGAAGCCTACCGATAAGAGCATCTAAGCTGCCCCAAGCCTGTCTTAACGGGCAGGTACAAGGCCCGGGCGGGTCGGGCTGCCCGAAGAACACACAACCATGCATGTGAACCTTAGTCTTACCAAACTGATCCAAGTATCTCAGAAACTCAAGAACGTGGTTGCAGTTACACTCAGATAAAGAAACTGGAGGCCTTTGATTCTTCAAATACTGCCCGAAAGTATTCCAATCCCTTCTCTTCTGCGATTCGTATCTGCTTAATTGCTGAGGTGGGCTGCTGTTTTTATTACCAGATGATGAGGGATGATCGAGGGTTATTGTACTACCTATGATGTTCTTGGACATGATTGTATTAGCAGATTGAGAGCTCATCATGTCTGCTTATTTTTGGAATTCGGACAAGAAAGAAAGAGAAGTGTTTGTGTGAGAAAGAAAGATAGATTTTTGAGCTTAGGTTCATTTCTGTTTTGGTATTGGGTAATCGATGAGTGGAGAAATATGAATATCACATCTTGGAGAGTCTCTATGAGGAGACATGGTATGGGGCCTATATGGGGTGAGGTGCTTTTGTTGCCATTATTATTACTTTATATATATATATATATATATATATTGTATTTTCTATTTGATATATGTTGAATATTTTTAGCACTAAGTGGTGGCTTATTTCAAATTTCTGATGATCAAGATTATTTAGGGTTTTTAATATGTAGCATTATCTATAGGTATTAATTATTTAATTCGTCATAAAAGGTGAGGGTACAAGAATATAATACAATTCACATTTACCATGTCTTACCTGTCATTGTCAAGAATACTGCTTCATCGTAGCTAATAGTATCCGAGTCAACCAATGAGGAAGCAATCAAATCTTATTAAGATCTGAATTACATTATGTTATCACCGTGTATAAAAGGATGTAACTTTTTTGTGATTTTTCTTATATGCATAATCACCACTTGGTTTATTATATTATAAATCAAGAACTGACCTCCTTTGTTAGTAAAAATGTTCCAATTCACTTGCATTAGAGGGACCAATCGAAACGACGTAATCAAGAATTGCAAGAAATCCCATGGAAAGCATTCATAAAAGGATGAACATTAATGGGTCCAATCCATTAGCTGATGTTCGTAATAATGGGGCCTCGCAATAATAGAAAAAAATATGTTCTGAGAATTTGCGATCGGCGATGCAGATATCATATCATGTAATTCGACTTATTCGACATTATGCAACGAAGTTTAAGTAAGAAAAAAAAAACGAATCTTTTTTATGGGAAAAGTAAGTTCTTTGGCACTAAATTCAAATTTTGATATATTTTAACCATATATTACGTTGATTGCAAATGTGAAAGATAAAATAGTAAGGTTCGCTTTACATGAAACCCAATATTTCTGAGATGCTTGATCTACAAAGCAATTAACAAGAAAAATCAGACAGTGATGAATGAACGAAGGTAAGTTTTAATCATATGTACTTACATCGACATATATAGGTTGCTGGGAAGTTCCTTCAATTAACTTTTCAACGATGTCCTCTTATCATTTCAATGGCCCCTTTTATTTCTTGGATCCTATCATGAAATAATTAAATATATTTTTCCTCGTGGAATAATTACCAAAAATAAATTTTCAATTCATAAATGTTTTCTCCGTTTTCAGCATGAGTTTTCCCTACGTGGTTCTCTTCTTTTGTGGTGTTAAATTTTTTTTTGGAACTGGCATTTTAAATGGAACAACACGCAAGAGAAGACACAAATACTAAATTATCGCATAATATATCATATTACGATTTACGACACAAGTTCAATGCAGAACAAGAAGAAAAGAAATGGGTTTCAAGAATCTCTTAGGAGAGACTAATAAAACAACAATGAGAACAGAGAAGAAATACGGTTTCAACAAAGATTCAGAACATTGCAGATTCCTCAAAATTCAAGAAGAGGATGGCCAATCGAATCCTTACTGCACAGAGCAAAACTCAAACAAATTAATACTTCGAGCAGAAACTCCGAACAAACAACTTATGCGCAATAGCCAATATATATGATCATACCTCTGCATCTTCGCCAGTGCCCTTTGAAGGACCCTCAGCTTTCTGACCATCTTCTGCTATTAAAAATCATAATTAGAGAAAGACTTTGCAACATTATCTCTTCCAAATATATAAATTCAAGGAGAAAAAGACGAAAACGAAAACCTCCATCCTCAGGAATGTCAGAAGTCCAAAGGGTAAGGTTGTCCCTGAGGAGCTGCATGATGAGCGTACTATCTTTGTATGATTCCTCGCTCAATGTGTCCAGCTCTGATATGGCCTCGTCGAATGCCTGCTTAGCGAGGTGGCAAGCCCTGTGAAATGAACAAGTTTAGATTCCTGGCTGAGGAATTCATGACTAAATCGATAGCGAGGCGAGAATATCGTTTCAGCACCTTTCAGGAGAGTTTAAGATTTCATAATAGAACACAGAAAAGTTCAAAGCCAATCCCAAACGAATTGGATGGGTTGGTGACAGTTCAGCTTCGGCAGTAGTAGTAGCAGCCTGCAGTGATTGATATACAAAAAAATCACGGGTTTGTATAAATAATTGATGACAGAGTCTCTAGTTTATAAATATAAGAAAGCTATTGATTCACGTGTGGTACCTGATATGCCTTCATGGATTCATCAGCAGCCTCCTTCTTATCATTCCCAGATTTAAACTCCGCCAAATATCGGTAGTAATCCCCCTTCCTAAAAGAGGAAATCAAATCAAAGTCACCACACAAATTCTTCCAAGGCAGATATCGCAACATGGTACGGGACTTACATCTTGTAGAAAAACACAGTGGATTCACTTCCCGATGAGGAGGGAATCAAATGCTCATCAATAACAGCCATGATGTCGCTGCAGATCTTGGAAAGCTCTGCTTCAACCTTTGACCTGTACTCCTTAATTTTCTTCACATGTTGTTCGTTCCCTTTTGCTTCTTCTTTCTGTTCAATAGATGACAAAATCTTCCAAGAAGCCCTACGAGCTCCAATCACATTCTTGTAACCAACCGATAGCAAGTTCCGCTCTTCGATCGTCAGTTCAACGTCAAGCTTTGCCACGTTTTTCATTGCTTCCACCATTTCTAGAGACGAATGGTACATATTAGCATGCAGAAACAGCAACATGTGCAAAAAATCACATCTTTCCTCAAAAATAGTTCAACAAAAAGGACTGAAATCAGAAATCACCATATTATCAAAATAAGTACAACACATAAATAAGTCGCAACAAGACGCCAAACCGCATAGAAAAAGTCAACTCCATCTCGATTTCGAAAAAAACAAAACCTTGCACGCTGTAATCAATTCAGGTGAATATAAAACAATCAACAGCATCACAGCGCTCCTATTGACAGCATTCCAACGTATCATAGTCTCAAAATCAACTAAATCAAAAAAAATTACGACGGCGCCAGGTGAAACAGAAATCTTCCACTAAGCTAAAATCAGTATCTAGAACCCCACGCACCTTCCACCCGCCGGATCTACATAAATCCAATATAAGGAGGAAAAGAAGACGCAGACGAACATTACCATCGTATCGTTCAGCTTGCTCAGCAAGCTTCGCGGTGTAGACAAAGGTTTCGCGGTCATTCAAGGCAGCCATTCCTAAATCTCACGAATCTCGATCTGTACTTAGGGTTTGCGATTTCGCAGGGCTCAGTCGCACTTGGATTCTTCACACGTATGCCAACAACTACTCTGACCAAGCTTTTATCGTGCTTCAGTGTGAGTTGTACATTTCGCAACGACAGTTGTTCCATCACTTTCTTTCGTAGTTGCTGACGTGTGCTGTCTGTAAATTCTTATCTGTGGTGAGTGCGACTTTAGTTTAACCTAACAATCGTCTTTAACTAGTCCTATAATTTAAAATAAGAGATATCATCAATAGCACCAGTGGTCTAGTGGTAGAATAGTACCCTGCCACGGTACAGACCCGGGTTCGATTCCCGGCTGGTGCAATTTTATATATTTTCTTTTTTTTTTTAAATATTTTAAGCATATTTTTTTTTTTAAATTTATTTTGTAAAGTTAGCCAAAAATATAAATAATTTGTGGAGTTTGGCGACCGTTGCTGAAGTTGGTTTGATTGACTCGCCAGAAAAATGGCGGGCGCTTTGCTGGTTATATAATATACACACCTATACGCCATTTCACTTTTAATCTCTCTCTTGTTTGAGTTCTTGACTTCGTTCCTTCAATGGCACCTTCAAGAAGTGGTGGAGATCAAAGCTCTGCTTCTACTTCCACCATTGATGTTGACAATGTCCCCAGTCAGCCTTCTCTGTTGGTGTTTTCTGGTATTGGTTCATCACTTTCATTTGCCTTTCTTGGAACAGTAATAACAGTAATGCATGGCGATTAGTAGATTGTGTGAACTGTCTATTGAGTTTGGGAATACTAAGCTTTCTTGAACTCTATTGAAGGTGGAACTGCATTCAATGACTCCATAGAAGAGCTCAAGAAGCTAACCGCTAGAGTAGCCTATGTTCTACCAGTTTCTGACGATGGCGGTAGCACAGCTGAGATCATCCGTGTTCTTGGTATAAATGTTTCCCCTTCTATCTTCTTTTTTTGATTTGGGCATATTCGTCCATTATCTAATCGTTTGAGGACTTACATATGCATAGGTGGCCCAGCAATCGGAGACATTCGATCAAGATGCTTGAGATTATCTGATAAGAGTACAAATGAGGCGCTCGCAGTGCACACTTTACTGGGACATCGATTGCCTGGCGATCCTCAGAGGGCACAATCTGAATGGTATTATTACAGCTTTGCTCTTAGGCTTTTTGTCCAAATGCTTCTGCTATACGTCTGAACTCTTCAATCAGGCACGAAATAGTCGAAGGAAATCATTCTCTGTGGAAAGATATATCGAAACCCTGCAAGGAAACCATTGGAACTTTCTTGGCTTACTTCCAAGAACAGGCATGCCAACTTCCCTTCATTCCTTCTATATTTCATCGAATTTTCCTGACTCTTTCTTAATCATCTTGCAGATACTAAGAAAATCAGACAAAAGGTTCTGCTTTGCTAACGGAAGGTAACTCAGATATCGCCCCATATACACGTTCGTATCTTCGTTTCGAATTCTAACTTCAACAGTTTCCTCTCATTGCATTGCAGCATTGGGAACTTCTTCCTCACAGGGGCAAGATTGTTCTTTCTATCTTTAGACGCTGCGATTTTCTTGCTTTCCAAAATCTCACGTATCCCTTCAGAAACCCTCGTGCTCCCAGTCATATCGACAGGCGATAGCCTTATGTTGGCCTGCGAGCTATGGGTACGAACGAAAAAGTTCAGTTTTTTTTTTTTACAAAAATAAAACCGTCGCCCGATTTTCCCTTCGTCTAACGGTGCAATCTCATATTGTAGGACGAAACCGTTGTACGAGGCCAAAACGAAATATCCCACCCGACGACTGGACACATATCGACTGTAGATAAGGCACGAATCGAAACCTTTTTCATTTCATCCTATGTTTTCCTTCTAATGTTGTCCTAAAGACTTCAACGCAGAGCGACCCTTCGACGCCCACTCTTCCTTCTGAGATAAAGAAAGTGTTTTACACGTCGAGCGATGGCAGCAATCTACGGCAACAAGTAAGCGGTTCTGCCCAACCTCGTCGTTTTTCTCTTTATTTCGCTCTAATTTTCTTTCCCGGGCAGAGATTTCCTTCTGTCAATCCAATGGTCCTCGAACAGCTGAAGAGCGCTGACTGCATTGTATACGCCATGGGCTCTCTGTTTACTTCCATATGTCCTTCCCTGGTAACCCTTTTCGCTCGCATGGCTTCAGCTTATTTTGATGTTTATGAATGAGATCAGAGCTTATTTCCGAGGCGGGCCATGTCTTCTAAAACAGATTCTTGGACAAGTCGGAGAAACTGTATCCTCAAGATCATGTCCTAAGGTAGGGATAATGCAAAATCCCTGAATTTCTCTCGCAACATACGAATGATTTCCCAAGCATTTTTCTTTTCCGTCGTTTAGGTACTTTTACTCAACGGTTCGCACGACAGAGAGACCAGCGGCTTCACTGCTTCGTGCTTTGTCACTGCAATTACGCAGGCGCTGAATCGAGCGTACAGCTCTGCTCCTATTGGCCCTGAGAATAGCGTGAGTGAAAATAAGTCGTTTCTTCAGCTTATCGATTCTGTCTTTGAATGCGCACTTTTTTACGCAGTCGAAAGCGTACGTAAGCGCTGTCTTTGCGCCCAGAGATGGTCAGATACCTGTAGATACAGAGAAGCTCAAAGCTCAAGGGATATCTCAAGTGGTAAGTAAGTAAGTGCATTGTTGATCTCAGTTCGTGGGAAAGAATTGACGGGCTTTTTTTCGTTTCGTATAGGTCATTGTCGAGTCGATTCGCAATCCTAACAGCGGCGGCGTAATCTTCGATCCTTCGTCTTTGAGACAATCGCTGTCTGATTTGATAAATGGGGGCAAAACTCAAGATGTTGCAGAAGAATCCTAGGTTTCTCTTTCAGTTGTAGCGAGAAAGAAAACACAAACAGTTCATGTAAAGAAATAGCTGATTGATTCGTTCTTGGTACAAGTTACAGTGTGCAGAAGAAGAATAAGCAAACCATAGAATCAATTGAATAAGAAATAACAATCAAGTCAAATTCCGATAATCCAAAGCCTTTCTCTAACATGGGATCTGCTCTGTAAACCATTTCATGACGGAGAAGGGAGCTTTGATGAGCCCAAGGGCGAACTCTACAATCAACGTCATGCAGAAGCAGCAAGGACACAAGCAACTAAGCACAAGCCTGCGAATGCCCAAAAACCCCACCCAAGATTCAAACTTTTTCTCTTGAGATCAACTCAAAAAAGTTATTACAGAACCCATGAAAAGAAGCTAACCCGATAATCCAGAGAACAACTCCGACGAGTGAGAGTAAGAGAGCAACGAACCGCAAAGGGCAAGCCCAAGAGAAACCCCAATGGCCTGCACTCACAATCGCCGCAGCACATAGCTGATTGATGTGGAAAGCTCTGTTTCTTTTTTTTCCCTTAGTTCTCCGCTTGAGATTCTTGACGAGGTAGAAAGAGAAGGGCTTTGCTTGCTTCGACAGATAATAGCGATGCGCAAGGTAATGGTGGGCTCAGAAAGACATGATCAAAACGCACGTTTTCTCTACTTGACCAGGTCAAGAAATCATTAATTTAATCAAATTCAGCGTATCTGTTACATAATATATTTGGCACAGATCTTTAGGTTATTGGCAGTTTCTTATTTACTTGTCACGATCTCGTAAATGATTACAATAACCATTCTTCTTTCTTTCGTTTGAGTTTGACCGAAGGAAAAAATGAGGCCAAAGATTTATCTTTTCGGAGACTCCATCACTGAAGAGTCCTTCAGAAATGGCGGATGGGGTTCTTCTCTTGCCTCTCACTTTTGTCGAACGGTAAGGAAAAACAAAACTTTTAGCTGCAAATCTCATTCTCATGATTCTATTATTAATTGAAAATTCAGTAATATGGGTGATTTTATTTCAGGCAGATGTGGTGTTGAGAGGGTTCAGTGGGTACAACACTAGATGGGCTCTCAAGGTCATCGACAAGGTCTTCAAACCGCCGGAGAGCGGCGGCGCGCCTCTGGCCGTGACGGTGTTCTTCGGAGCCAACGACGCCGCCCTGGCCGATCGGTGCAGTGGGTTTCAGAACGTGCCGGTGGAAGAGTATAAACAGAATCTCCACTCCATTGTTTCGTTTCTCAAGGTACAGAACATCTTTAACAACAAGCACTGCTGTGATAATCACATAAAACCCCGAAAATTTCTGAAGATAAAATCTTGGTTTTATGTACTGAAAGATCCAATCTTTTATTACAACGATCAAAACTTTGCTCTAGCAGCTATTTGTTCCATGGCCGATTCTATCTAATCACTGAGTTCATCTTATATCTACAGAAGCAGTGGCCTGAAACTTGCATCATCCTCATCACACCTCCACCAATAGACGAAGCTACACGCCTGCTGTAAGGAAATCCTCAACTTGTTTTCAGAACCCTTCTTCGTAAGATAATCGCTAATCGAGTCTTTGATCTCTCTGAGAATTCTTTTCTTCAGGGAACCTTATAATGAAGAATCGGGTTTGCCCGAGAGGACGAACGAAGCTGCTGGTATATATGCCAAACAATGCCTTGCAATTGCTTCTGAATGGGGATTGCCGGCTATAGACCTGTGGACGAAAATGCAGCAGACTGAAGGATGGGAAAAGACTTGCTTAAAGTAACTTTCTTCGATACGCATTTGTGATCGTATGATTGTAGCTTCCTTTTGATGAGTCTACTTTTCTACTGAAAACGCAGCGATGGCTTGCACTTGACCGAGAACGGCAACAAGATAGTGTTTGAAGAAGTGCTCGAGCAGCTGAAGAAAAATGGCGTATCTTTGGAGGCTTTATCGTATGATCTTCCAGTCTTTTCCGAGATTGATCCCAAGGATCCTCTCAAATCTTTCAGCAACTAAACTCCGAAAAGAAATGTTCCCTTCTTCGCTTGAATTATCTGCTGTTTTCTTGTCCCTATTTCACCTTGTAATAAGACTGCGCACCTGACTGTAACAGTGTGGTTTTCTTGGAAAATAAAATGAAGGAAAAGATGATGTCTTGGCATAATTTGACGGTCCGGGCTTGGCCCGGCAGTGACGGAATCAGAGGGGTCGACCGACCCCCGGCAGCGGGCGCTAACTAACCATTATTTTGAATTAGTAGTAAAAAGACACATTTTATAATTTTGAATTATGTTCAATAATTTGAATTTTATTTGTATTTAACCAAAATATGTTTCATTAAATTATAATTTTTTTTTTATGTATATATATCTAATTAAATATGTTATGAAAATTCATTTTGAAAGCAATTTTCTACTCTTTCGAGTTATAATTTATGATTATGTCACTATTATAATATGCTATTTCTTCTTATATAGTTGATAAATGGTATGAAAAACTTCTATAAGACACGTTCAGATTTACAAAGAGCTTGTCGTTTTTATTATTTTTGTTTAAACGTGTTATTTGTCTAAAGTTAGTGACATATACAAATACCTACTTGAATAACATTTTTACAGATAGGACCCATGTCAGAAATTTTTATAGATAAGTACTCGATTTAATGTTTACCAGTTTCTTCAGTCACGTTGTACCTTCCTATGTGTGGATGGCGTACCATAACACGTTGATGGGTATATAAATGTATTTATACGGCGTACCTTATGTGTTATAGATGGCGTACCTAAATATACTAATATGGCGTACCATTTTCTCAACGTATGACGTACCATAATACGTTGATATAGGGTACCTAAATTGTTGTATGACGTACCTGCGGCGGATCGAGTATCTATCTGCAAAATTTATTCTTCTAGGTAAGGTACCTACATAAAAAAAATTTGACAGGGTACTAAATTACAAGTTTTTTTTCAAATGGGTATTTTTTGTGTAAATACCCCAATAAAGTTATAACTCATAATAATATTATTGATGATTAAAATATGGGATTAATGTTCATCTGTGTGATAAACATCTATGCAAAACGTATAAAAACATTTTGAAGATTATACCAAAGGTTAGGCGCTGCTTATTATTGTTTTTTAAATTTAGTCTTCGATTTCTAAGTTACAATGTATCATTGTCATTAACAATGTGATAAATATGTTAAAAATTTATTGAAAATTATCTTAACCCGACTAAACTAGACTTATGATTTCTTCTTTAATTACAATTTTCAATTTATTATCTGGTATATATTAAACATATTACCTATAATGTACGGTCGACGATGTGAGAAGGTCCTAAAGAAGTGGAGAAGACACGAAATAGAAATCGATGACAGAAAGAACCACAATATTCCCATGATTATGAAACAGAAGACAAAAAGAAAACTAAAAATGAAAAAAGAGAATGTTACGAAATGAATAGATAAGGAAGAAGAAGGGAAGAAGAAGACAAGAGCATAAGAATCATCGTAAGATAAATAAATAAACATAACTAATGGCAGCGTATAGAGCCGATGAGGATTACGACTACCTCTTCAAGGTCGTCCTGATTGGCGATTCTGGCGTCGGAAAGTCTAATCTACTGTCGAGATTCACCAAGAACGAGTTCAGCCAAGAGTCTAAATCCACCATCGGCGTCGAATTCGCCACAAGATCCATTCAGGTCGACGATAAGGTCGTCAAGGCTCAGATTTGGGACACCGCCGGCCAAGAAAGGTACGCACGTACACGCAATTTGCCGACCTAGGTTTCCGCCGGGAAAAATCGACTGAATTACGATACATTATTACGCTGTAACGTACGATTTTCGCTTTAGGTACCGGGCGATAACGAGCGCATACTATCGAGGGGCGGTGGGGGCGCTGCTCGTCTACGACGTGACTCGAAACGTGACCTTCGAGAACGTTGAGCGGTGGCTGAGGGAGCTGAGGGGGCACACCGATTCGAACATCGTGATAATGCTGGTGGGGAACAAGGCGGACCTCCGCCACCTCAGGGCGGTGCCGCTGGAGAAGGCCAAGGCGTTCGCCGTCAAGGAGAACGTCTTCTTCATGGAGACCTCCGCCCTCGAAGCTCTGAACGTCGACGACGCCTTCACGGAGGTTCTGACTCAGATCTACCACGTTGTCAGCAGGAAGGCGCTCGACATAGGCGACGATCCGTCGGCGGTGCCGAGGTCGGGACAGACCATTAACATCGGCACCAAAGACGACGTCTCCGCCGTGAAAAGCCGAGGCTGTTGCTCCGGCTAGGAATGGCGGCGCGGCCAATGTGTATTTATCACGACGTTTGATTGGGTTTTTTTTTTTCCTTTTGTTTATTGATTTTTATTTTTTGTAACGCAGTTAGGTATCGATCAGTCATTCATCACGTAGCTTTCATTAGCACGTACGTATTAATTACTCATCAATTTCCAAAATTAATTACCCGCCGTTTAAATGAATGACATAAATGCAATAACACGAAAATGTCTTGAAATTCGTGGCCACGTATACCACCAACCGAAGTTCAAATGACACGTCACCTTCGGTGACGTCACGATTCCATCACGTACTGGTTCTGCTATAAAAACCAAAGCCACGGCACATATTCTTTCCCCTTTCCTTTCACCTTCCTATCATATACATTAACATAACGGACAAGACATGCAAAACGGCGCCGTTAACGTTCCGTACAGAGACTTCCTCGGCGGGGCCGGCGAGGATAGGACGGTAAAATCACTGATCAAGGACAGCGCGGTGGTGGTGTTTGCTAGGCCGGGGTGCTGCATGTGCCACGTGGTGAAGCTGTTGCTTCGCTGTCACGGCGTCAGTCCGGCGATCTTCGACGTCGACGAGGAGAACGAGGCCGAAGTGAGGGGAGAGTTGGCGGAGATGGTCGCCGGAGAGGCGAACTTTCCGGCGGTTTTCGTCGGAGGAGAGTTGTTTGGTGGGGTTGAGGAGGTTATACGTTCGCATATATCTGGGGAATTGGTGCCTTGTCTTAGAGAAGCCCGAGCGTTGTGGCTTTGATGATATTCGTGTAATAAATGGTTTTTTATCCCTATTTAATTATTATCTTTTACGTGTTGTTTGTAGTTTTTTTTTCCTCGCAGAATTAAAATGATTCGATTCCTTTGTATTGCACATCGTGTAACGTTTTATTAATACGACAAACAATAGTATCATATCTTCTTGACCGGGGTTTTTGATTTTTTTTTGCCAGAAACTGTGGATATTCAAACATAATAACATCACATTTAGCTATAGAGTTACGTATTTCACCTAACGGTTTTCATGTCCCCTACAAAATATTTATTGTCGACTATATAATGATTGTGAAATATTCAATTCGCGTTCAAAACGGGACGTTGCACTTAAATTTCCAAAACAATAAGTAAATGACTCTTGCGTTTTTCTCGTGACACATGAATATGATACTATCTACTTCAAGTAACTCTTTATTTTTTTCCACAGTACGATGGCCGACACTTGTACAATGTCTATGTAATTTGGTGTAAGGTTCGTCTATTACGACATTTACGGTCAATGTCGACGTTTTACTAAGAAAATACACAATTCTATGAACATTGCTCGTCATCATAAATATATATATATATAATTAATTTTCAGTTATAACCACAAAGGTCGTGACACAAGAATTACTCGGCAATTCGAACTTCGAACGAACTATCTTCCAAATTGAAGTCAATGTTAGTTATTTCTGTTTCATTTATTTTTTACTTTCGAGATAGCCAACGAAAGCTCGGATTCCACGGCATCGGAGTAATTACATCGACGGCCGACGGCCGCCGTTTTATTCAGAACAGAGAAACACAGTACAATATCCTTTCGTTTTAAACAAAGTCAAAGCTACTAAAAATCAGTACTTATTCTGATCTAACTTCTCATCTTTGCTTTGCCTACTCTCATGCTCAGCCTCCCTCGTCGGCTTTCTAACGTGATCCTCAATAAGATCGTCGACGTTTTCCTTAGCATCCTCGGATTTTCCGGCCACAGTCTCCTTAATCTTCTCAGTCGCCTCCTTCGCCTTATCCCACGCGCCGATCACCGTCTCCTTCGCCTTCTCGCCGATGGTCTCCACTTTCTCGGCCACCGTATGTCCGGCGGCTTTGGTCTTCTCCTTGGCCTCGTAGCCAGTCTCCTTCGTCCTCTCCTTCATGTCCTCCATGCCTCCCTTCGCCTTCTCCTTGGCGTCGCCGGCTTTCTCCGCCGCCGCGCCGTACGTCTCCTTAGCCTTGTGCTTCGTCGCATCTGCGTTCTCCGACGCCTTGTCGACGACTTCGTTCACGGCTTGCTTCCTCTTGTTAGTATCGTCGGTGGTAAAAGAGGCGTAGTCAGTTACGTCGTCGTCGCTGTTCGCCGCTTGTTGTCGTCCCTTCATAATTAGTAGATCGTTTTATTACCGTTACTATACGAGGAAAAAACATATAAAGGAAGTGCAATAAAGAATACCTGAGGATGGCTGCTAACAGAAGTGAAGCGAAGACTTGAGGGACGAAGGTTGAGGTAAGTGGGGTTGTTCTTGGGAAGGGACTTTGAGAGGTTAAGAACTGCGTTTTTGGCAAACATCACAGCTTCCATGTTTCTCTTTTCTTGGTTATGTATTTGACAGAGTAAACGTATTGAGATTGAATGCTAATCTTTCTTTCTTCTGCTGTAAAAATGTTAGATGGCTATGGATTGGAATGTGTTGTATATGTAAAGAAGGGAGAAAGGTGGATGTGTAAGGATTGTGACACCTGTTAAGGAAGAAGACACGTAGTGGAAGAAGATAGATTGGAGAAATACGTTAAAATATTTATCTATTTTCTCGTACTATACACGTGGTTAAGCGATAGGTAAGAAAGACGTAGACGAAGTTACTAGAAAGATTAAAATAAGGGGATTTTAGGGTAAAAATACCTATTGACAAGTTTATCTTAGGAATCAGATCCCATTCGTTTAATTTTGTAACTAGGTACTGCCATTAGGCAAAAACTTAGTTTAAGCTCCCGCACATAGCAAGTTACAATAATGCCCTTTCTGCTTTGTTTCTTCAACCTGTTAAATCAGTAATGAAATTAAAACAAAAACCAAATCAGAAAGAAAACTGCCGACGGACGATTCTCTTCCCTGCTCATAGCGGCTTCGTCGTTGTTCGTCTCTGTCGCGCGGACCGCCTCCGCTCTCTGCTTGCCGCCGCTCGTCGCTGGTAGCCGGAAATTGTTACTGCTAATGCCTATCCCGCCATCGCAGGTGCTCGCCGGCAGTTGTCACGGCTTGTTGTCGGTCCCTCCACTCTTCTCTGCTCATTGGTAATCGTCCCTGCTCGTGGCTGCTCTATTGCTATTCGTTTTTGTGGCTCGTTGTCTTTTGTAGGTTGCTCGTTGTCTCTTCCCAGCTCGTCGTTGTTCCAGTCACTGTCTGGCTTTGTCTTTGCCATGGTATTACGTTAGCAAATTACAGCTCCTGCCTCCCCGCCAGCCCACTGCTCTAAAAGTCCTCCACGCCACTAGCACAAGTCTTCTGCCCTCGAACATAAGTGTTTGTTTGCTTGGTGACATCTGAAATACTTTGGGTATGAGGTTTGAGGAAGTCTAACATTCTTAGTGCTTAATTTCGTTGAAATAATCTCAGTGAGGCGATTCAAGGTCGAAATCTGACTACTTTTGTTCTTGTCAGTTCATAGAAGTGATGAAGGGTTTCCCGGCAAGGAAACAAGCAAAGAGGAAGGGTTCCTCACAATTTTTACTTCCAAGTCCTTTTGGATTATATTGTTTACGTGTTTCTGATACTATTAGATTCTGAGGCATGGTGCTGCCCTTCTCTCGAGGTTAATCAAACCATAGACTCGTTATTTGTCGTGGATCCTTAGGTCTGGTTGGTGTGAAGTGTATCGGTATTGAACGATTGAATGGGTTTGATGTATTCTGAGGAATGGGTTTGATGTATGATGAAAGAGTAACTACCATTTATGTTTCTTTGAAGTGGTACAAAGGTTGAATGGGATGAAATCCCTACTTTAATAGTAGCATTTATCTTCGTTGCAACATGAATACCTTAATCGATAAAAAATAAGCGATGGCGAAGCGAGGAAGTTTGGCGTTACCTAAACCGTAAGTATACTATATTTCGTTGGCAAAATACCGAAATTAACACCATTTTTCATGTTTGTGGTGATTCATGTCATTAACTCTTGATATGGTTCACTAAAACAACAATTTTTGTGGAATGTATCTCGTCCCCTTTCAAAAGTATTTTTTGTATGAGAATCGGTCTAAGCCTATGTAAGTCTAAAATGATGGTTTTTAATCAACATCTTACAAATTAAGGGCATTACTCATCATAAACAACATAAAATGAGTTTTCTAGCAACTTCACATTCATTCGAGGTCAAATACTTGAATTCAACAATAAAATACCTAAATCGAGACTTAAAGTACCTAATTTAAGGCCAAAAATACAGATTTTTATGCCTAAAATACTTGATCATCGCAACATCCAACTTCACTTTCAAATCCTTTTAAGTACTTAAATTCAGAGGATAAATACCTAATTTGAAAGAAAATACTTAATCTTTGAGAAATAATACATATATCTATGAGAAAAATACGTTCAAATTGAAGCTAGATATTTAAGACTAAAATGGTTGCCGCATAGATCACTGTTTCTTCTCAGATTTCCTCGAATACCACTCGTAGCTCCTCATTCGTAAGTATCTCCTCGATAGGTTTAAGGACCAATAAACGAGTGAGGATTCCCAATAGGGGTGTTCGTTCGGTACATACCGTACCGAACCGAACCGAACCGAAATTTTGGTACACCGCCAATAGGTACCGAATTTCTCGGTTCGGTATTCGGTATTTACCGAAATTTAAATAATAATAATAAAAAAATCGGTAAAAATTAAATTAATATGTATATTAATACAATTATAATTTTATTTTCAATATTAATTTAATAAAATATATTTTAAATTTAAAATTTCGGTAATTCGGTATACGGAATTACCGAAATTCAAAGTGTACCAAACCGAATTTACCGAATTAACCAGACAAGTACTTGAATTCAATGGTAAAATACCTAAATCGGGACAAGAAATACCTCAATTCGGGACAAAATACCTATATTTACGCGAAAAATACTTATTTATTGGGACGAGATATCTACGAATAAAATGGTTGATTTTAGTAAAAGATCATGCTTGGTAAGGATATTGATCATCAACAACACAAAAAGAAGGTTTTCTTGCTACTTTAGCTTTTAACCAAGACAAGTACTTGAATTCAATGGTTAAATACCTAAATCGGGACAAGAAATACCTCAATTCGGGACAAAAATACCTATATTTACGCGAAAAATACTTATTTATTGGGACGAGACATCTACGAATAAAATGGTTGATTTTAATAAAAGATAATGCTTGGTAAGGATATTGATCATCAACAACACAAAAAGAAGGTTTCTTGCTACTTTAGCTTTTAACCAAGACAAGTACTTGAATTCAATGGTAAAATACCTAAATCGGGACAAGAAATACCTCAATTCGGGACAAAAATACCTATATTTACGCGAAAAATACTTATTTATTGGGACGAGATATCTACGAATAAAATGGTTGATTTTAGTAAAAGATCATGCTTGGTAAGGATATTGATCATCAACAACACAAAAAGAAGGTTTCTTGCTACTTTAGCTTTTAACCAAGACAAGTACTTGAATTCAATGGTAAAATACCTAAATCGGGACAAGAAATACCTCAATTCGGGACAAAAATACCTATATTTACGCGAAAAATACTTATTTATTGGGACGAGACATCTACGAATAAGCAAGTACTTGAATTCAATGGTAAAATACCTAAATCGGGACAAATACTGATTGATTTTCATAAGAGATCCGACATGGTAAGGATACTGATCATCAACGACATAAAAAGAAGGTTTCTCGCAACTTTAGCTTTTAACTGAGACAAATACTTGAATTCAATGTCAAAAATACTTGTAAGTTGGGACGAGACATCTACGAGTAAAATGGTTGATTTTCATAAAAGATATTGTTCGGTAAGGATATGGATCATCTCCAAACAAAAAAGAAGCTTTGCCTCCGCTTTCTATTTTAACCGAGTCAAGTACTTGGATTCAGGGTTAAAATACCTAAATCGAGACGCAAATTTTCTGGCCAAACGTACCCACATTCATGCAAGAAATACTTGTAAGTTGGGACGAGAGATCTACGAATAAAATATCAGTATTTGATGAATGTGTAAATATCAGTATTTGTGCCTCAAATTGAGTATTTTGTCTCGGTTTAGGTATTTTATGTTTGAATTCAAGCACTTCATTTAGTTGAATGTGAAGATGCGGGAAGACGTTTCTTTTATGTTGGTGATGATAAATGTTCGTACCATTTTAAGATGTTAGATGAAAATCTGCGATATTATACTTCGGTGGCACACTCACGTTTTTAGTATTATATGTGTAAACATTAGTATTTTATGACTCAAATTGAGTGTTTTTTTTTATCTTGATTTAGGTATTTTACGCTTGCATTCAAGTACTTGACTTAGTTGGAAGTAAACATGCGAAAAACATTTCGCTCGTATTTTATGCATCTATTTCGGTATTTTTGGTTTAAGTATTTTTCGTCACGTATAATATTAGTATGTCTTTTTTATGACATTTAAATGCATTCACCATAAAAGATTTATTAATAAAGCATTCCTTTTTATCAAAATACTCCTTCCAACTACATGTACTTCTTGCGTAAAGATTGGTATTAATTGCTCAAATTAAGTACTTTTGCTTTCATTTTAAGTATTTAATCTATAATTTCAAGTATTTTGTGTCATGTTTTGCAGAAATTACGAAAAATAATTATAATACTTACGAGTATCGAAAAATATAAGAAATGGATGTCATTTTGGTCGGCATGAAACAAGGAGTAAATTACATATTTTTATTTATTTCTATTAAATAATTCACGTGAAATAACGATGATTTAATGAATCGGTTGAATATATAATGTAAATGGGCATTTTGGTCATTAATCATTGGGGGAGTTAAAACTATGTTTTAGGTAGTTAGCTACAAAATCAAATCCGCAGGGTCTGATCCGCAAGTTCAAACATCAATTAGGTATTTATCTCCAAAATACTCTTAAAATAATGGGAACTAGGAGGAGTGCGACGGCGATATGGAACTCTTACGGAAATACTTAGGAAATGATCTTTGATCAGTCTTCAATAATTTTAATTTCTTCAGTTAGCTGTTTGTCAAATAGATAGTTGTAGCATTTTGATATTATTTGAGATATCCTTACAATAAACCGTTCTTGAGACATTATTCTTGGACTCAAACCAACCAAAACGACAAACTGTTCGAGCGAGAGTAAACTAATTAACATTCAAAGCACTCTTAGCTAAGGGTAAAAGCACACGAACTAATTATTACGAACTAAAGTAGTGCTGATTAAGGGCAGGGCGTATCCTTGGTGGGCTCAAAGGCAAAAGGCCCAACAGAGTACATGTGGTACGGCAGTTTCGTGTTCTTATCAGAAGCGGCGGCGGGTACCAGCGACGCGCCGGTGGATCCTCCGTGGAAAGCAGTGGCGACGCTGCAAATTGGGAGCGGAGAAGAGACAAGGGACACCTTGCACTTGCGTGTCTCAGAAGTCGTCAGCTGGCGCGATATGAAGAAAAAGTAGCCATTCTTGTCTGTCTTCGCCTGCGCCGACAGAGGGTTTTTGCTGTCGTTGCATTGCAGCTTCACCACCGCCCCTGTCGGCGGCGCAGTTTACACACATCACCAGTTTCAGACATCATCAAGAGGCATGCAATAGAGAAGAACCAAGCAAAAGCTAAAATATTAACCAGTGAGTGGAGCAGCTCCTATTAGAGTATCAACGCCCCTGTACTTGCAAGGCTTGCAGTACACAACGCCTTGAACGGCTACCAACTTCCCATGCGACGACGACGACGGCGACGGACTTCCCACCGGATACTTCGCCGACGGGGCGGCGTATCATGGCGGTGGTGATGATGGTCTTCACCTACTACACAATGTGATGGAGAGCATCAGAGTTAGGGAGAAAAGTAGTAAAGCCAGTGGAAAACAAGATGAACCCATGGTTTATTATAATAATGTGTTATTCGCCTGTGATCTTTCGTGTATGTATACATATAAGGGATTTCTTCTGTAGTTCCTTGCATGCTTAGCTAATAGTTATCTTCATTAGAGAAAGATAGAGTGACTGATGTTGTCTTTTTTTACAGGTGGCTTACAGTTTACATGCAGAGGAGGAGAGGTTTCTGTCCTGAGATTTGGAAACACAGCTGTTCTTCTATGTTTCCTGGAACTTAGTTTGCTGTCTTAGAGTGCGTCTTAATTAATTTCAAATGGGTCTATTGGGCCGGTGAGGCCCAATTAATGTACTGGGCTTCTTTGTTAGCCCAAATCAAAATAAAAAAGAAATAAAATTAAAAGGAAATCAAGACGGCCTGCCTCAGAGTATACAAGACAAAGACTGCAGGCGAATTTAGAGATATCAATTGGCTGGGAAGTGGGAATCAGCGTTTACGAAGAAAAGCTCCCGGATTCGAGAACAAAGAAATCCCCAAATTCTACGGTTTAGGGTTTTAATTCTTTTCCCCTTGTTTCGATACTGAATTGCGAGGCTGTGATGGTGGACACAGAGGATGGATCGTCTGCGATGATGAACGAGCTTAAAGGTGCAGAAGAAGATGACGTTTATTTTGACATTGAGTCTATGTTAGGAGACGTGGGAAGCCCCGATGATCCTCCCCAGGTTATTTTCTACCTCCTGTTATGATTTCCTGGCATGGCTGGATCAGTTACTTGAAGAACTGAGGTTTTAAGTAGAGGGTTGATCGTTAAGTACTATATAATAAAGATCACGTCTTGTTCATTTGTTTAATAGTACGAGGATGTGACTTTTTGATTTAATGTGTTTCTCCTGGTTTGTGTGGTGTACGCTGATGAGTGACGAAAAGGGTGTATCCTGATGAGATGGAAAGAAATATATATTGTTTCTTTAGGATTCAAAGTCGATCATGGTGTTGTGCCTCGGTTACCCGTGCAGGTCATTTTGTTCAGGGATTTTGAGTATGTTTCTTGCATTGATTTAAGATTTTTGGGTCTTAATTGTAACCTATGCAATTTTACTCTGTGGAAGTGCTGATTATATTATATTTGGGACCCCTTATTTGGAGAGCTGGCTACTGAAGCAAATGCACTGGGATTAATATTTCCAGTTCCATCCCGGATTTTCTTTCCAAATAATGATTGCTCTGGAAGTGTCAGTGGCTTTTTACCAGTTCCTCGAAGTAACGTGCTCTACACGCACATGCAGACAGATGGCGGTGCCTCGTCTAACTGGGATAATGACTGCAAAAAATATCAGATGGCTTGTCCCAGTGATGTCTTTCATTCCCATCTTGCTAAAAATTCTTCAGGTTTAAATTACCTGAACCAAAGAAATGCCAAATTCGGGCATGATAAATCTGGCTCTAAAAGTAAGTCATCTTGAAGCTTTTGTGACATTATCTATGATGTGTTAGTGTTTGCTTGTTGTTACTTGCTCATTATTGGAGTTTGTACTTTGTTGTCGAAATTTTCGAAATTGTTCTGTTCTGCAGATTTATTCCTTGAGAAACTGCCAGGGGTGTCTAATCTCGAACATTCTCATGCCTGGATGGAAGTTTCCCCTGGTATGGACAAAGAGGGGCACTCTGGTGAAGCACGCCATAACGACTCAAGCTCATGTGAAATTTCTGGCATAAATTTCTCAGAAACTTTATCTGAACATAATCCATTCCTATCAGATGATGAACATAATCCATTCATATCAGATGATGTTCCTTCTAGTTCTGAATCTAAGCCATTTGGTGATGGCGTTGTGGGTATGGATAATTTTGAGATCATGGATAATTTTGAGATCGAGAATTCCAGAAGTATGATGCACGCTGATCATTTGGAAAATGAAGTTGGACGGTACATACTCCAGTTCGGGACCGACAGCAATATGTTCCGGAAAACTGAACGTGGACGTCCCAAATATATTGGGATGGAACTTACGCAAATCAAGAATTGCAAGAATAGTATGCTCAGAAGTGAATCAACCACATTTAGTGAATCTGAGTCAGCATCAGACTCGGCACTGGAGCAAGCGATCAAGTGCCTCGACAAGTCCATCGCCTCTTTGGTGGCTCAGCGAGATGTTTTAAGGAGTCTTCTTTCTTCCCAGAATGGGGGAGAAGCAGAAATTGCTGAAGCTGAACAAGGAGCTGGAAATGAACAAGGAGCTGGACCACGTGGAACTTCTTCAGGGGGAGTTTATGGAGAAGGAGATGGAGCTAGAGATGGAGCTGGAGATGAAGCGGGTTCGAGTCAGAGTCCGACGATTTAGACCTCAGCCGGTCTTAGTTGTTTGTGTGCATGCGTGCTTTTTGAGTACTTTTGTTGCGTTTGTGTTTATGGATGCCTGCGTGACTTACGTTTTTATTTTGCCTGCGTATGAACCTGTTTATTTGTTGCAAAAATTAATTTTCAGACCTCTAATCGGCTATGCACTAATTATTAGTATTTTGAATAGTTAATTAACGATTCTATTAGCGTTTATTCTAATCATTTTTTTTTATGTTTTCTGGTTGAGTAGATTGTGCCTTCAAGGGGAGTTTCACTATGTCTAACTTTTGCAGTAGTTTTGGGAAGAAAGATAAAAGGGGAGATTATGTTAATGTTGAGACTTCAACGTTGACAATGTTGAGAAAACATTCTAGTTAACATTTATCGTCTGAGAATGTGTCGATCCTCAATTTTATCTTTCATGCCCAAAACACGGTTAACTTGATTACGTCGCTTATCTTAGTGATGTGCAGGACTTGGATAAGGATTGGAATAGATCAAAACGCGTGGAAAGCGTGTGGAGCAGCTGGAGCGAATTTTGGAAGGAGCTATAGGAATCTTAGAGCTTAAGTGGGAGACCAAGTCATTTAAGCTATCCAGATTACTCCATAACGGCTACTAGCAGACTCATTCTTCATAGTGGATGTTAGTGGATGTTAGTGGAAGTTGCGTCGTTTGTGAAGTCATCCCAAAGTCGAACACATAAATAGGAACTTCACTTTACTGTTTCAAGGACGACGAAGAGAACGAGCATATACGAGAGTTTACGAGCGAACTTTGAGCGAGTTTGAGCTATCACAAGTGTTCTCTTTTAGCCTAGATTTTCAGTTTGCAAAAGGTGAAAGACTTTGTAGTTTGGTAGGATCACTTTGAATCGTTTCTTTTTCTAGGCTTGTGTTTTTGTAATCCATTCATTATAGTGGAATTTCGCCATGAGGCATGCAACAGGTTTTTAACTTGCTGCAAAATTTACAGCTCATGTCCATCGTCTCTCTTTACTAAGTACTCTACAAATTCCGTTGTTCGTTTAGTGTTGGTTTAAGTGTTTCCTCAACATTAGTTCCAACATTTAGGTTACCGGTTTACTAATTATACATCCATACCGGGACCCCACTGTTGTACACTGGACATTATAAAAGTAAAGGAGACACCATGAGCTCACTTTCCAGCCCATCTACAACTACCCTTTCCAAGCTTCTTGGTCTTTTAACATGCACGACCTCAGCTTTGCTAAGCGAAGCTTCAAATTCAGTCACAGCTTCACTCTCGCTCACAGATTTTATTGCAGGTTCGAGCTCCGTTTCTTGAGGTGTTTCTTCATTCTCTTCAGCACTTTCAGGCACACTGGATTCGTCCCTCGAACTAGGCTCACAAGTACTCGGTTCACGTGAAGAAACGATCTCCACCTCGAGGTCAGACGACTCACAAACCGAGCCTAACTCATCAAGACTCACTTCAGCAAATTTAACAGGTGCTTTGACCTCAGGTTTTGCTCCACCTTTCTCCACCTCGATATGAGGCCGACATGGCTTCTCCCGGGCAACATTCAAGCCATCACATTCCCTAGTTTCCCTAGGTCCAGTTGTCTCCTCCGTACAACCCTCCAAGACATATATCCCATGCCTGCGAAAATCGCTCAGAACCAGCCTATTCCCTTCAGGATCTTTATTTCTCTAGCTGCGAGTGCGCTGAATCCTCTCTTATCCAAAGCTCCAATTGATATGAGGTTCCTCCTCATCTCAGGAACTAGCCTCACGTCTCTAAGAACCCCCACAACGCCAGATTTCAGGCTCAAACGAACAGATCCACGGCCAAGAACTTGCCAGCTTTTCTCGTTACCTAGCTTCACACTTTCTTGGTTCGTTTCTTGGAAATCTGGCATCCAATCTCTGTGGCACGTGACATGGCCGTAGACCCCGAATCAAGAATCCATGCGTTGATCTCGTCTTGCCCAGAAAGACTCAGACTTTCTGCAAACTCGTAATCATCATCGTGACCCACTTCTTGAGCTTGATCTGAAATTTCAGCCATGATCAAGTCATTCTTTTCTTCGATCTCCACCTCAAGATTCAGGTTTCCCGCATTCTTTCGATTTGAAATCAAACATTACAATCTTGAGGTCCCAGGCCCACCCTTAGACACAACCAACGTTTTGACCTTTGGGTTGCGACGTTTTTCTTCGATGTGGGCACAACCTCCTAACGTGGCCTATCTCATGGCAGTGGTAACACCTTAGAGGCTTCTTGGACTTCTTTTCTACTGCCCTCTTCGAATTCTTGCCGTCCCTTCTCACCCATTTCTTCCTCACACATAGCAACTCGCCCGATGAACTCGTTCTTGACTCGGTTCTTGCATTGAGCTGCTTTGAGGAGACCTTCGTGAGCACATTCTTCGACTTCTAAGGCTTATCCATGTAGAGCTCGTCCAATTTCCTCCATAGAAGGTCTGGTGTTTTCTCCTTCAACACATTTCGAAGCACACCATCTTCAAGGCTCAAGATAATCAAGCTATAAGCCTTCCCCCGAACGATTCTCCTTTCGTCCACCTTCAAATCCTTCAGTAGCATGTCCTTCCACGTCTTCATGGCTTCCTTCAATCCCTTGGATCAACGCAGCCTTCATCTTGAGCTTCCACAGCCCAAGACGTCCCCTTTATTGAATTTCTTCATTTCAAACCTATCTTGCGCCATCATCTTCGTCGCGTATCGTTCCAACGCCTTGCTGCACCACTTGTTGGGAAATCGGCGTCGTCAGGTTCGTAACTCAGAGATCTTTCGTGGGTGTGTGAAGATCGAATCGATAGATTCGATCTTGACGTGTTAATCGCGCAAAAAACAGAGAACCAAAAACAGAGAGAGAACACAGTTTTACGTGGTTTGGCCTAACTTTCGGCCTACGTCCACAGACCAACTAGAGGTTTTTATTCGAAACCAAAAGAAGGGATTACAAGAATGGTAATTCCTCTCCAACTTTCTAGTTTACATCACTCGCTAAATCTCTCTCTATCGAAGGTTTTGATATATATAGAGCAGAATATAACAGCTGTAACAGCAGGGTTGCTTGCATGCTTGTAGGGGTGGGCATTCGGTACAAACCGTACCGAACCGAACCGAAAATTCGGTTCTATGATTTGAAGAACCGAATACCGAATCGAATTTTTTTTGGTCCGGTTCGGTAAAACCGAATATTTTTTGGTTTTGTTCGGTTATTTACCGAAATACCGAAGTTGAAGGAAAAAAAATTCATTTGCCTAAAAACTCATTTGTTGTCCACTAGGAACGATCTAGGTGAATCTCGCGTACAAAAGACCATCTCGGACAGTTTCAAGCTAGGTGAATCCGCTGCTCATCTGCTCGAATCTCTGCAATCTGTCTCGCTCTCTCTCTCTCTCTCTTGCCGTTTGATTGAAGATGACGAATCGAACCATCGACGGAATTAGATGGGGATCATGGGGTCGATCGATCCCCCGGCGGGGCTGCACAGGTGGTTGTTCGACATTGATTTTTGTTTTTTAATTTTTGAGAAGATTCGTCGTGTAGTCTGTGGAGAGGAAGAAGATTGAAGGAAGAAGACCTCGTTGTGGACTGTATTTTTATTGGGCTGTGTATATAATTTATTGGGCTGTGTATATATTTTATTTTAAATTCGGTAATTCGGTATAAGGAAAATACCGAACGAAATACCGAACTTCTAAAAATTATATACCAAATACCGAACCGAGTTCGTTTCGGTTCGAATTTTGGTATTTCGGTTTGTTCGGTCGGTATACCGAACAATGCCCACCCCTACGTGCTTGTACCACGTGTTGAAGAACTTGTACCTCACGCAACTTCCCACCTATAAAAACGTTCTAGCAACTTTGTAAGTGAAATTGCAACTCTAATTGAGCCATCCGATCATTAGCCCCAAGATCAACTGTCTACATTTAAACTGAATAAAACTTAGAAAATTTCCAGCTTTGTTTAACTCTTAACAAAGCCATGATGATCTTCAGTTTGCTTCGATTTCTTCAGCTTCTTGGTTAATGAGTTATTAGCTCACAAATCCCAACAGATATGATTTCAGATATCCTTACAACAAGTCGTTCTTGAGACATTATTCTTGGACTCAAACCAACCAAAACGACCAACTGTTCGAGCGAGAGTAAACTAATTAACATTCAAAGCACTCTTAGCTAAGGGTAAAGCACACGAACTAATTATTACGAACTAAAGTAGTGCTGATTAAGGGCAGGGCGTATCCTTGGTGGGCTCGAAGGCAAAAGGCCCAACAGTGTACATGTGGTACGGTAGTTTCTTGTTCTTATCAGAAGCGGCGGCGGGTACCAGCGACGCGCCGGTGGATCCTCCGTGGAAAGCAGTGGCGACGCTGCAAATTGGGAGCGGAGAAGAGACAAGGGACACCTTGCACTTGCGTGTCCCAGAAGTCGTCAGCTGGCGCGATATGAAGAAAAAGTAGCCGTTCTTGTCTGTCTTCGCCTGCGCCGACAGAGGGTTTTTGCTGTCGTTGCACTGCAGCTTCACCACCGCCCCTGTCGGCGGCGCAGGCGTCATCAATTTCAGACATCGTCAAGAGGCATGCAATAAAGAAAAAACCAGCTAGCCAACTAAAAAGCAAAAATTACCAGTGAGTGGAGCAGCGCCAGTTAGAGTATCAACTCCCCTGTACTTGCAAGGCTTGCAGTAAACAACGCCTTGGACGGCGACCAACTTCGCATGCGACGACGACGATGGCGACGGACTGCCCACCGGAGACTTCGCCGGCGGCGGCGGCGTAACATGGTGGTGGTTGTGATGGTGATGGTCTTCTTCACCTACTACGCATGGTGATGCGATGGAGAGCATCAGAAGCGAGAAAAGTAAAGCCAGTGCAAAACAAGATGAAGCCATAGTTGTACTTGTTGATGATGATATATGCGTCAACTATATATTCGCCTTTGATTTTGCTGTTATGTATTTAAGGGATTCTGTTGTTCTTTGCATGCTTAGTTAGCTAATACTTATCTGCATTAGAGATGAGTGACTGAGGTTGTCTTCTTTTACAGGTGGCTTACGCTTTACATGCAGAGGAGAGGTTTCTGTCCTGAGATTTTGAAACAGCTGTTCGATGTTTCCTGGAACTTAGTTTGCTTTATTAGAGTGCGTCTTAATTAATTTCATTTGGGTCTGTTGGGCTTATTGTGAGGCCCAATTAGTATAATGGGCTTATTCTTTAGCCCAAATTAAAATAAAAAGTAATAAAATTAAATGGAAATCAAGGCGGCCTCAGAGTATATAAAGACACCAGGCGAATTTTGAGAATCAATTTCCCGAGAACAAAACAAATCCCCAAATTCTACGGATTAGGGTTTTAATTCTCCCCCCCCCCCCCCCCCCCCCCCCCCCGTTGCTTCGATACTGAATTGCGAGGCTGTCATGGTGGACACAGAGGATGGATCGTCTACGATGATGAACGAGTTTAACGGTGCAGAAGATGACGTTTATTTTGACATTGAGTCTCTATTAGGAGACGTGGGAAGGCCCGATGATCCTCCCCAGGTTTATTTTCTACCTCGTGTTATGATATCTTGGCATGGTGGATCAGTTACTTGAAGAAATCGAGGTTTTAAGTAGAGGGTTGATCGTTAAGTAGTATATTTAAAAGATTACGTCTTGTTCATTTGTTTAATGAGGATGTGACTTTTTGATTTAATGTGTTTCTCCTGGTTTATGTGGTGTATTCTGATGAGTGACGAAAAGAGTGTATCCTGATGGGATGGAAAGAAATATTTATTGTTTCTTTAGGATTGGAAGTCGATCATGGTGTTGTGCCTCGGTTACCTAAGCGGTCCTTTTGTTCAGGAAATTTGAGTATGTTTCTTGCATTGATTTAAGATTTTTTGGGTCTTAATTGTAACGTATGCAATTTACTCTGTGGAAGTGCTGATTATATTTCGGACCCCTTATTTGGAGAGCTGGCTACTGAAGCAAATGCACCGAGTTTAATATTACCAGTTACTTCATATTTTCGAAAGATTTGTGTGGACCGTGTAAATGCATGATGGCAAATTCTCATTTACCTTGCAAAAAGTGGTGTGTGTTGGGGAAACGTAAACGATTATTCCTTGGGATAAATGATGAAAGAGATAAAAGAAGTGGAAAATTTATTCATTGGGCTCATTATCTCATTGGCATTAGCTCCTTATCTCTTCATTTACTGCATATCATCAACGGTCTTCCTTCTTTTTTACCTGTTCTAGTAATTTTTGGATTAAAACCGTTTCCCAGTTCAACTGTGCTTGATCATTGAACTTATTGACTAGTGAATGACTCGTATCCACAGGGGTTTTCGTTGGATTTATCTTCGATGGATCATCAGCAAGGTCAGTAAGCAATTTGAGTTTGTACCCTTTTATGGCATTTGTGACGTGGGATGCAATTTATCAGCTTATTTTCTCAACAATGAAGTGTCTTAAACCTCAATTTTGTCGCTGTCATTTCTGTATTTTGACCAATAATATTTCTTCCTATATGTTAATTTTATAGAACTCCAAACTTCAGAAGCTGCTCCCATGACAAGGGATGTGTTACGAGGAACTGATGCACCCCCGTTGGGTAATGGCCATGTATCTGGCTCGACAGATTTTGATGATGACTTTTTAGATTCAGAACAGAATTTTGCTCAGGATTTTGAAAAAACGGGTGGAGTCCAATCCCAGATTATCATTCCAAATAATGGTTGCTCTGGAAGTGTCAGTGGTTTTTTACCAGTTCCTCGAAGTAATGTGCTCTACACGCAGACAGATGGCGGTGACTCGTCTAACTGGGATATTGACCGCAAAAAATATCAGATGGCTTGTCCCAGTGACGACTTTCATTCCCATCTTGCTAAAAATTCTTCAGGTTTAAATTACCTGAACCATAGAAATGCCAAATTCGGGCATGATGAATCTGGCTCTAAAAGTAAGTCATCTTGAAGCTTTTGTGACATTATCTATGATGTGTTAGTGTTTGCTTGTTGTTACTTGCTCCTTGTTGGAGTTTGTACTTTGTTGTCGAAAATTTTGAAATTGTTCTGTTCTGCAGATTTATGCCTTGAGAAACTGCCAGGGGTGTCTAATCTCGAACATTCTCATCCATGGATGGAAGTTTCCCCTGGTATGGACAAAGAGGGGCACTCTGGTGGTGAAGCATGCCATAATGACTCAAGCTCATGTGAAATTTCTGGCACAGATTTCTCAGAAACTTTATCTGAACATAATCTACTCATACCAGATGATATTCCTACTAGTTCTGAATCTAAGCCATTTGGTGATGGCATTGTGGGTATGGATAATTTTGAGATCGAGAATTCCAGAAGTATGATGCACGCTGATCATTTGGAAAACGAAGTTGAACAGTACAAAATCCAGTTCGGGACTGACAGCAATATGTTCCGAAAAACTGAACGTGGACATCCCAAATATATTGGGATGGAACTTGCGCAAATCAAGAATTGCAAGAATAGTATGCGCATAAGTGAATCAACCACATTTAGTGAGCTTCCCTTGAAAAATTATGCAGCTGATGCGTCGGGCTTGCATTCAGTTGGGTTTGGGCAATCGAGAATGCAGTCTTCATCTTCTGTTAAAAGGGAAATCAGCTTTCCGAATTTGAGTAACGAAGTGCCAAAGTACAGAGACTGTTATAATTCAAATGCACGTGGGGTTCAGATTAACTCTTTGGAGCTGAACACGGTTGGTGATGATGATGATTCTGATCTATGTATAATTGAGCATATGAGTGCACCGCCACGCCCAAATTCTTTTGCAATCAATACTGAACTAGTGGCCCCTTCACAATATCTTGTGTCTAGTAACTCGGCGAGTCAAGTGGCAGTAACTCATTCAAGACACAGACTTAACGATGAACGGGGCATTTTCCGCGCTGCCTTGCAGGTAAATTTTGTAACTGATACTGGTTGAGTGAGTTTTAGGAAGAACTAGTATGGGAGAATGAAAGTGTCAGCACTTTATATTTGATGTTTGACGGGTAGTTTGCATTAACGTGTCTTTATTCCATTCAGGATCTTTCACATCCACAATTAGAAGCCAATCCCCCACATGGCTTATTGTCGGTGCCTCTGCTTAAACATCAGGTAAAGATATATCTCCTGATTCTTAGGCAGAACGTGCAGTTCACTACTTTTCATGATTGATTCTTTTTGGTTGACGGGAAACGTAATGCGGAGAAGTTTTTTCACATTGATATGATAAAACACTCCCAAATAATCATCTAACTGTTCTGTTGAAATTTATTCGTCATCGTACTTTTTGCCTAAGTTTTTGTACTAATATTATTTGTACAGCGGATTGCTTTGTCCTGGATGGTTAATAAAGAAACAACAAGTGCATGCTGTTCGGGTGGGATTCTTGCAGATGATCAGGTTTTTTTTAATCTTTTACTTCTCTGAACTTCACCCTTGCTCATTGATTTGAAGCAATCTTCTTGTTAACCTCGGCAGGGTCTTGGAAAAACAGTGTCAACAATTGCACTCATATTAATGGAAAGGTCTCAACGATCAAAAGCACTTAAAATAGCTGAAGAACCGCTCAAAACTGAGACACTAAATTTGGATGATGATGACGAGGACAGCAGTGATGTACCACATGAGACTAGCAATGTGAAGGAAGAATGCGACATTAGAAAATACTTGGTCAATTCACAGAAATCAAACCCTGTAGCAGCAGGTAGGCCTTCTGCTGGTACCCTCATTGTATGCCCGACAAGTGTCCTCAAGCAGTGGTCTGATGAGTTGCATAATAAAGTGACTCGTGAGGCTGATCTATTGGTTCTAGTCTATCATGGGAATCGTACCAAAGATCCACTCGAGCTTGCTAAATATGATGTGGTAATCACAACATATGCCATTGTGACTATGGAGGTGCCGCAACAGCCTGTTGTGGATGAAAATGATGATGAAACTGGTAGTGCATTTAACTTTGTCGGTAAGAAAAGGAAATTAGCTGAGGATTCCGAAAATAAATTCTCTAAGAGGAAGAAGAAGAAAGGTGTTGACAGTGAATCACTGGAAAGTAAATCTGGTCCTCTTGCAAGAGTTAACTGGTTTCGGGTTGTATTGGATGAGGCTCAGAGCATTAAAAACCATAAAACTCAAGTAGCCAGGGCTTGCTGGGGTCTTCGTGCGAAACGACGATGGTGCCTATCTGGTACACCTATTCAGAACGCAATTGATGACCTTTATAGCTATTTCAGATTTCTCAGGCACGAACCATATGCTGTTTTTAAGACTTTCTGCGAACAAATAAAGGTACCAGTTCATAGAAATCCGAAGCAGGGATACAAAAAATTACAAGCTGTGCTGAAGACTGTCATGTTGCGGAGAACAAAAGGTAAATCGATGGCATCCTAATACTTATTCTGAGATTTTCACGGAAGTGAGCCTCGTGAGTGTTATTAACCTTCTTTGAGGTTTGCGAGACAGCTTAGGCCTTTTAACCATATTATGCATATATGCAGTCCCAAATCGTGGACTCAAATTCCTAGAGAAACTTGTGCAATTAAAAATATAATCTAGTACGACCATTATTTATTGATATTCTATTGGTGTCGTGCGTTCACGGGATTATAGCTGTACCTTTCCAGATTCCATTGTTTTCTCCACTGCCTTTTTTTTTTCTTCCTGAAGCTTAGCAAGCATGTATTCTTGTGTTGTCCTAGCATGTCTTACATGGTGTCTATGTGGTATTTTTCGCTCCAGCTACTCGCATCGATGGGAAACCTATCATCAATCTTCCCCCAAAAACAATTGAAATGAAACAAGTTGACTTTTCCAAGGAGGAGAGAGAATTCTATTCCAGGCTTGAGGCTGATTCAAAGGCTCAATTTGCTGTACGTTCAGACTTGTCTTAAATATCCTTTGAATATATGGCTCATGTCCCTGTATTATTTGGGTATGACATTTGTTAATGATTTATTGACAGGAATATGCGGCTGCTGGAACAGTCAAACAGAACTATGTTAACATTTTGTTAATGCTTCTGCGGCTTCGGCAAGCATGTGATCACCCGCTTCTAATCAAGGGTTTTGATACTAGTTCAAAAATGACTTCCTCAATTGACATTGCAAAGAAGCTTACTCGGGAGAAAAGAAATTCTCTTCTAAATTGTCTACAAGCCTCTCTGGCTATCTGTGAAATTTGCAGTGTAAGTATTAATTCATTGACATTTGCTTGTGAACCTCTCCATTTATCTCCTTCTGTGCATTTAATTTTGTATCGTCCATCGTGTATGTAGTCTTACAGTGCTAATCATTTACAGGATCCACCTGAAGATGCTGTAGTGACTGTCTGTGGACACGTTTTTTGCAATCAGTGTATATGTGAACATATAAGTGGTGATGATTCTCTGTGTCCTACCAAGAACTGCAAAACCCGTCTTTCTATGTCAGATTGGTTCTCTTCAACAGCGTTGGAAATTTCTTTATCTGATCATACGGGCACTAGTGATTCTACCAAGTGCAATGGTTTGGAATTAGCAGTAGTTTCTAATCCTTACTCTATAAATTGCCCCGAAGGTTCTTCCAAAATCAGGGCTGCCCTTGAGCTCTTGCGATCTCTGTCAGCACCACAAGATTGTGCTTCAAGATCAAACTCGTCAGAGCTTAATGAGGGTGGGTCTCAAAAATTGCCAGATGGCGATTCTACGGATAATGAAAGCAAGCCACATGTCAATAAAGATTCGGACAATTCTCCTAAAAACATGGGGCAAAAAGCTATCGTGTTCTCTCAGTGGACGAGGATGTTGGATTTGCTTGAATCTTGTTTGAAAAGTTCCTCCATCCAATACCGCAGGCTCGATGGTACAATGCACATTGCTGCTAGAGACAGAGCGGTGAAAGATTTCAATACTCTTCCCCAGGTTTGATTGTTTTACCGATGTTGTGTAAGAATAAATATCACACATTTATCTCCTCAAAATTATTAAATTTTTTTTAATATAAAACGTGTGTTAGGTTTCCGTGATGATCATGTCTCTTAAAGCTGCGAGTCTTGGGCTGAACATGGTAGCAGCTTGCAACGTGATTCTTCTTGATCTTTGGTGGAACCCAACCACCGAAGATCAAGCCATTGATAGGGCACATCGCATTGGACAGACTAGGCCTGTTTCGGTTTATCGTCTAACTGTAAAAGATACCGTTGAAGATCGAATATTGGCCCTTCAGGTAAGTCTAGTATCTCTATTTCTTTTGGTACGTGTTGAATCATGGAGAAACCAAAACTATCACATTTGTAGCATCATTGCTGATTTATTCGTTTATTCTGATGAAAATACACTTTTATTTCTGTAACAGCTAAGAAAGAGAAAAATGGTTGCATCTGCTTTTGGAGAGGATGAAGCTGGTGGGAGACAGACCAGGCTCACTGTGGATGATCTCAAGTATCTTTTCAGCTGATTAAAAATCTTAAGGTGTATTTTATTCTTAGCCGTTATTCTTTCTATAATTCTTTACTTGGCTACAATACAATACGTACAAATTTAGAGCTGAAGTTTTGAAGGAGATTTCGACGAGAATTTCAGGTTTGAAGATGAAGCATATACATAGATTTAGTTGTTTTCATATTGTGTGGGTTATTCTGTTTATGGAAATCACAGTACGGTATATACTCGGTTTGTGTACATGGATGGAAAACTTCGAGTCATCCTACAAACTTCGTGTCTATATTTGGTTTCTTTATTAAATTGTTTAAAAATCTAACTTTCTTACTGAAAAAAAGAACGACCGCCAACTTATTGGGCTTAGAGCACAGATTAGTTATTTAATATGGACCAACTCTCTGGGCTAATGAAGCCCATTCAAATATCAAGCCCAGCCCACGGACATCGAGGAGTTCGATTGTTGGTCGAGTGACCTTCACCTTACAGTTCCACTAATGCAAATCCATTGACCAATGAAGAGAATCGAACAGTTGAGATTAGGGTTTATTGAATGGAACTTCTTAGTCGTAATATTGAAGGCATGTGCTGCTATTTTGGCACACGTGTCACCTCCTTCAACTTGAATGGCCTCGTAGCATATTATCACTTCAGTTGACTTGATCATTGCTGAGAGAGAGAAGATAAACTAGTTGAGTAAAAATCTCACAAATAGAGTGCAAAAGAAAAACAGATTTGGTCGGAAATAAAGTGAAGTGAATGATTTTATTATTACCGAAAATGTATAACAAGTAAAGAAATAAGATCCAGCATACGATGTTCATGAGAAGTGAACACTTGTCCGTTGACCCTCCAACCATTGATATCGGAGGTGAATTGTGTAATGAGAAAATAAACCAAGAGTTCTACACTTATATATAGCAATATTTAGAGAAAGAAAAGATTCCATGATTTAGCATATTAGCAACACATACCAATGAATTATTACATCGAACAAGAATGATGGCAAGATTCATGTAAATGGATCGTTCTTGCATAACTCGCCCCATACAAAAGCCTTGCTCTTATCACTAAGCCAAGTACAGATTCCATTGAGATATCTTACCAAAGTCAGGTATAAGAAAAGTAAACATCGAGATAAAAAACAAGAGACTTAAATCCAAAAAAGATTGAAATCCAAGAAAAATTCGAGCAGAAGGTCGGAATTTCGAAGCTTGGATCATACAGAATCTGCTCCTTCGACTTGCTGTCGAGCTAAGTATCTCTCTCTTCTTTCCTTCTGCATCGAAAGAGGTGTTTTGGGGTTAGAAAGCACTAAAAATACTTTTAATAAAATTGGTCAAGAAAGAAGCTCACCCATTCATCTATCACAAGTCCTTCCCCGATAAAATTCTGGCCCGTGTCTTCTGAAGGCTTCCTTCGAACTTCGAGTTCAGCTTCTGCTTCAGCCAACTGGCGGTTTAACTTCTCTAGATCCTGATGATGGAGTGCAAAGGATGTTAAGAACATTAGTTCAAAAAATCTATCTTTACAAATGAATAAAGGAGACGTGCTACTTAGACAGAACACAGAGAACTTAAGGCTGTAATGGAATGTTTACTTACAGGACTAGAACGTTCAGCATCTAGAAATACAACCCTGAGGATTCGCTCGACGGCCACTTGATCTTTAAGCTCATCAAACTAATCCAAGAACAACAAAAGGGAAAGAGAAAGGTTCAAGCAAGTCTAAAGAATTCTTCCACGGTACCATCGAACGATAGAACCAATATCGTTTAGCAATCAAGTGGGTTTCTTATGGGATAGGGATACCAGTTCAGGTACATATTCAGCGGCTTCTTTCACTTTTAAGCTCATAATTTTGAACTTCAATCGACTTTTCTGATTCAGCGGCTTTTCATCATTCTCTGGATGTTCTACAAACTTGAACACTGGCGGAGAGCAATTTTTAGCACATAAACCTCTATTGTATATAATCTTAATCTCTGACACGTTAAGAATATTGTACGATTTTACCAGTTGCAATGATGCTTTCACCAGGAGCAAGAACAGACCCGGGAGGACGCATGAAGCAACTTTTAGGCGACGTCGTTTGGAACTAAACAACACAAACGTGAACAGAGGAATCATAAGAAGGCAGGGATAAATCAGACTTAGACAAATTAGGAATCAATCGCAGATTTTAACGAAAGAAATCCTCAAAAAGAGAAGCCAAATACCTTAAATGCTACATGGGACTTGCTTGTGTTTTTAATTTTGATAGCGCTTCGAACTTGTTTTCCAGGCTCATCTGCAATAAGCTATGATTGTTCACATATGCAGATCGAAAATACACTACTCGAACTCGATTGATGAAAAGCTCGTCAGCTTGAACTTGCGGTGCAAAGCAAACATGAGCAAAAGCTCTTAAATTATAGGTTCCAAGTCACCTTAGTAAAGAAAGAACAGAGTTTTGTTTGCCAATTGGAACACAGATCAAGCTCAATTAAGCATCCAACGTACAAAAAGTCTCAACAAATCAAACAGCCGCAACAAGCAACCAGCTAAATCAATCGAATAAAAAGCGCACAGAGGAGAGATGCTCAACAAAATGCATACAAGGAAAGAAGAGCTTGTCCGCTGGATCGAGCTTCAAGCGACGCCGCGCCGGCAGTATAGATCTAGCCACCGAGCCTAGAGTGTGGTGCGCTCGCGCAGTCGATTCCTCCGCCTGCTGGAAATGACCGCTTTGCCCCCCGCGGCCGTATTCGCCGTGGTGCTGATACTGAGACGCCGGCGACGCCGTCTGGCTCGAGCTGCGAGAGCGGAGCTTGAACAGACCCCATAGTTTCTTGTCCGCTGGTCTTTCTCTTTCGTCTGTGATGGCCATTGTCGAACAAGTTCAGTGGACTTGCGTTTACGGTTCTGTACAATTAGTCAAATGTTGTTTGGCCTTGTGCTTTGTAGCGTAAATATTATTTGTTTTATATATTAATATTGGTCTCTTTTTTTTCGTTGGGTTGGTTTGCTTTGCTAGCTTGGACTTTAAAAATATTGCACGTGCCTAATGGGCGAGAGGGTAAATTATAGTTTAGGAACATTTTTTCTCATCATAAAGGTGGGGATGGATATATGATTAATTAATCTCGAAAGTTGATACCAACCTAACCGCATTATCATTAATTAAAATTACCATCGCAATTAGCGGCAAAGTGATGGTACGCTCACTTTGTTGAGATTTTAAAATCTTATCTTCTATAGTCGCGCGCTGCCTATTTAACAAATATTGTAAGTGGGCCAAGTGAAACTTCATGTTGTCCAATGCAAATTATCACAACATAATTTGCTTATGGGCCTTTGGGATGCGATGCAACAATAGAGGCAAACGGTGCTGCTCTTGCAACCAGGGCGGCGCGCCGACAGCCTCGGTTTTAGACACTGTGGCGAAGCCATTTTTTTTTCCTTGCAATATTCGGACATTTCTGTTAATGTTGACTACCTCAGCATTGACAATGTCGAGCTAACATTCCAGCCAACATTGTTGTGTGAATTGGTCAACATTCGATTTTATCTTTCATGCCAAAAAACCGTTAACCTTTCTTTAGGGACGTTATTTAATAATGTGCAAGACGTGGTTAAGTGTTGGAACGAGTCAAAAATGAGTGGAAAGCGTGTGGAGTAGCTTGAACGAGTTTTGGAAGGAAGCATACTAAATATAGGATGCTTGGAGTTCAAGTCAAGCAACTACCATAATTAGAAGATCTGAATATCAAAGGAGAATAAGTCAATCGGCTACCATAAATAGAAGATAAGAGATCGGCAAATGACATGAGAAGATTCGACTTAAATATTTACTATATTTGGGGAAATCTTCAAGGAGATATTTGAGGAGATATTCAAGGGATCTCTTACCAATTCAAAAGGGAGCCAAGGTTTATAAATAAGAATTATTTTCGAGCTGCAAAGTACGACTTTCGAGAGAGCTTTCATGGAGTAACTTTGAGCGACATATTGAGCGAAAACTATGAGCGAAACACATATCGAGTTTGAGCGAGTTTTATATATTACGAGAGTTGTCTTTTAGCCTAGTATTGAGTTTTCAGAAGTCTTAGTACTTCATAGGTTTTTCAGGATCGTTTAGTGATGCGTCGATATTTAGGAGATCTTTCGGGGTTTATTTCGCGTCAAATGCGGGTAGTAAGTCCTGATTTCAGCTTAATCTGGGCATATTGGAGTTATTATGATTGTTTTACTATTTTGGGGTCTTTCTGCAATTTTAGTATAGATCAGGGGTTGTTTTGGAATTTACTCATTTTTGTCAAATTAATAAGTCGATGATCATAGATGAGCGTACCTTGAAACATGGAGCTTGAAACATGGGAGCATAAAAGGTGGAGACTTTACGAAAAAAAAAAGGAAAGAAGATCAATATTATTGCATATTTTGGGGAGCTCCTTAATTTCTTTGTCTGATGTCGGGGAAAGAAAAGATAAAAGCCACACTTCAGTCAAATGGGAAGAGAGCTCGATGGACTAAGAAAACTCGTCACCTCCTAAAACCGACTATCATCTCACGGCAGTCCCCAAGCACACACCATCCATCGCACCTCACCCACCTCAAAGCTTCCAACAAAACACTTGGTAAACTCGTCACCTCCTCACAGCTTTCATCTCCATCACTTGGTTTTCAAACAAGAAACTATCAAGCACACACCTCTCACCTTTCATCCACGAGACAAAACCAAGCACGCACCTAACCCTCACTCACAATCATCAAGCACACACCTCTCACCTTTCACCCACGCAACAAATCCCCAAGCACATAGCTGCACTATCCTCACATGCGCACCAACTGTTCGACGAAAGGACTCAAAGAAGGATATACCCTATACACCCTTGAGCAGACATCCTTACGTACGAACAGCAGCAGCGTTTGGACCGGGGCAGCGAACATGAGAGGAGTAGCCTAGAACCTTGGAGACAGACAGAAGGCAAACGAAGGACACCGAGAGACGGGGCGAGCAAAATACGACCCGACTATATATTCGATACGTTTTCCCGTCTCCGTTTATCTTTTATTATGAACATGCTTATTTTGATGCTTTTGTTGAAATATAATATGTTTTAATTTCATTATCTGGGGTTACGATGTAGCCAGACATGATTGCTATTGATTTTCAGCTCGTATGCTATTAAGACTTTTACGCTATGTTGAGTATCATAATCCGTTATTAATATTTACGAATTTCTGATCAACTTTTGTAAAAATAGGTGTTTGGATATGAGACTGAGAGGTGATTATCTGAGCGTGTCCGTTGATTATGATACCATTAGAACATTCGTAAGCTAGAGATAGTTACGTGACTAGTGCGATGATTTATGATTTTCTAAGTTTAATGCGTTCGACGTGTAGAAATCTTGACAGAGATGTAGGATTCGCATGTTAGAATAGATTATCGATGCTAGAGATAGATTGATAATTAAAACGGAAAAATCCATCGTCAACATAAGATTAAGTATTCTTTGAAAGCTGAAATCAATAGCATGATTGTCATCGGTGAAGTCGGAGTCCCCAGATTTATCTTTGATTGAAATCGTTTCATCGAGCTTCGTTATTTATTTGGTCGTTTACATTTTTAATCGTATTTTATTATTTATCTGCGCATTTTCCTTTATCGTTTCATCAACTACCAACTAGCGATTGTTCAAATAAAACTAGAATTAATATAATTTCGGTACTTAGTAACACAGTCCTTTGGGTTCGATATCCGTACTTACGTACACTATTACTTGTTAGAACGATACGTACACTTGCGTGTTTATGATTATTCGCACCATTTAGATTCGTAGTTTTTCTAGGCTTGTTTTTACTATCTTCGGATAGTTATTTTGCCATCCATTGCTATAGTGGAATTTCGCCTTGAGGCACGCAGCAAGTTAACTTGCTGCACAGATTTACATCTCGTGTTTATCAGTTTCGTCACTAAGTAATCCATATAATCCGTTGTGCACTAGAGCGTTAGATCGAGTGTTGACCCAACATTTAGACATTCAGTTTATACTAGTGTTTTACATTACATCCATATCGTATCGGGACCACTTCAATTTCTTTTTTATTTTCTTATTCTAATTTTTGCCTTTTTCCGAGTCTTCACTTTTAATCGTACATCGGCCATGTTGGCCTGTTGCGTTTTGTACAACTATATGCGTTGCCCAGTACTATAGATGGTCCTCGTTATTCCTTTTTTTAATATTATGTTGGTGTCACGCGCCGGCTAGCTTAGGTAAAAGAATTTTGCTACCGATTTTCATCCCTATTTCTGCATTACGAGGTAGATGGTGGAATATTTTATTGGAGAGTCAAAAACTCATTATTCCCCGACTAGAAATGTCAATGAATTTATTCCGAGCGTTTTCGAGAAATTTTCCTCCAAAATAGACTTGTAATCGTGTTTAAATTTGATTTATTTCACTAATGTCCGTCACCCAATTGGTCTCCGAATGTGTCCAAGTTGGAAGCATATTTGATGTCATGAGACCTGACTTTACCCCTATGTACGTACTCACCTTATTATTATTATTATTTAAAGCACCCTATTTTAATTGAGATGAAAAATGGTTTTGCCATTTGTCACATCATATGGTTAGTTCACTTAGTTGTCGTCTCTCGTCTTACCTTACTACAGCGTGTGGGGGGTGGTTCGGTCTCCGTTGTGGGTGGTCCTAAAAGGCAAAATTCATCATTACAATATTCTCTTATAAATAAGATTCTTGTTAGGTTAGGCTTGACAAACTCATATACATTTAGTCCATGAGTTCTCATATAGTAACGTTTGTTAGGTAAAAAGATCATTTCTACTATATATGGATATGGTCAATTCTATACTGCAAACGTATATACTATCGATTATGTTGAGAGGTTCAGAATCTTGACTAAGACATTTAAGCGATTTGTCCAAGACCAGCAACGCCGGCTGCCGCCGTCCTCAGCATCGCGGGACTTTTTATTTCGGGCTCAGTCACAAGTTTCATTTAGGGTTCAGGTCTTCTCAGGAAATAAAATTATTTTTAAAGACCCGATTTCTGCAGTATCACTTCATTGCTATGAAATAACAATATGTTGAAATTTTATAACACAAAAACGATCATCCGATACCATTTAATGATAATCCGATGCCATTTAATTTCTGCAGTACCACTTCATTGTTCAGAAATAACACTATGTCGAAAGTTTGTAACACAAAACGATCACCATATACCAGTTCATATAATTTTATACCACTTTTGTTAAGTTAGGTCCTTATCTCGAAATTTTACACAAATTGGATAATTTAAACTATCTGACAGGGCATGAATCTTAAATTAAACTTCTAACGGGACCTGAATTCAAATATACCCTAAATATTAATCAGCAACATGGTATTTGGGTCTAAGACCATCTCCAATGGTACTTCGTAACAAAAAAAGGTTATATTTACTCTAATCGTACTTGAAAGTTGAAACTCAAACCCAAAATGAGTTTTTTAATTCTCTCTCATATTTCATAAGCATATTTGTGTTTGAGCACAAAAGATGGGTTTGAAGTTAGAAATTGCAAAATAAGTCATTTTATTTATTTCTAACTGTTAAAACACCCCAATATCGTTTAATATCGTTACTTAATTTGTAAAATTTTAAAGCATGTGGGTTATATTAAAATTAATGTAATAGAGAAAATTACATACCAGTCATTTGAATTCGAAAATGAGTTGAACGGTTGCGGAAAAATTAATGCATTTGAGTTTGCGAATCAGTTCGAGTTTGAAAATGAGTTTTTCGATCGAAATGGTATTTACAACACAATAATATTCTTACACAATTTCTTTCAAATAACTCCTTGCATTAAAGCATATTCTTATTAAGAAAACTACTAATCATCTCAGAAGAGATACTCCGAAGTGAGTGGCTCGAACACGCGCCCCTCATCAGCCTCGACCGACTCCATCTGGTCCCTCACCAAGTGCACGTAAACGACCCAATCGCCATTCCCCTTAGGGCTCGGCATGGGCATAACGTACCCCGACTCGCCGCCCCACGGGAAATGGTACGACCCGAAAATCGGCAAACCCCAACCGAAATCCACCTTCTCCACGGGAAAATCCCGACCCGAAGAAACCACCACGGCCCGTCCGTCCTCTGACGAAGCGTAAATCTTAGCCAGGCACGGCTCGGGCCGACGCTCCTCGACCCAGTCCACTAGCCCTAGGAAGTGCTCCCTAGTCAGCGCGGCTCGCAAAAACTCCCGAACGTCGCCCGCTATCGAGCCCAGCGGCTCGTCCCTCAACTCTGAGGCAGTCTTTTTCCCGAAAGGGATCGAAAGCACGTTCCCGAAGTAGGAACTCATGGTTTCCCCTTCGGAGAAAAGCCGACGCCTGCCGTCGACGACGATCCCGAGCTTGCAGTTAGACCGGCCGTCGACATCGGCGATCGTCTTCCATAGGTAGGCGCAGAATGCTTCGAGCTTGCTTTTACTACGAGCGCCGTCGTCGTTTCCGTCGTTCGCTAGGGTCCTTAAGTGGTCGAGCTTTTCGGATCTTATGTAATAAATGCGACTAATAATTGCGCTCGCTTTATTGTTATTATCGCCGGGCGGGCCGAGGGATGAGATTGGCACGTACATATTGTCGACCGAGGAGTCGTATTTGAGGGGTCGACGAGGGAGGAGAAGGGAACGGCGAAAAGACGGGCCTTGTGAGGGCGGTTCGGCCCGAGCCTCCTCGGCCCATGAGACGAGGAACATGTTTGCCGAGTAGGCGTCTGCGATCTGGTGCGCGAAGGTGCACGATATCACCACTGCTCCGCATTTCAGCTCCGTAGCCTTTCGAGGAAACACGCAGAGAATTATTCTTACCATCATCATCATTATCATCATCATCATCGTATTTTTGTCTGAAAAAAATAATACTATCTCCGTCCCAAACGGTGATGGACATTTGGGGTTGGCACGGTTTTTAAGAAATTGAATATTTTAATAATATAGTACAATTAAAAGGTGAAAAAGGGTATATTTTGGCACGTCTTTTAAGAATATTTAATAGTAGTATATTGATTGTTTTGTGGTAGTTTTTTGCTATAAAAGAAATGTCCGAAACGGTTTGGGACGCCCGATATAGTAAAATGTCCAAAACGATTTGGGACGGAGGAGTATATAAATATATAACCTGAACGGCGAGGACGCCTTGCTTTCTGTAAGGGACGAGCTTCCCCTCGACGCTGTCGTCGGGGTTGTAGAAATCGATTCCTCTCAGTTCGACGTCGGCGTAGGCTTCGGTGAAGTCGACGCCGCGGTTATTGCACAGAAGTTCGGGCTCGGAGGCTGCGTTTTGGACTAAGACGCCGGCGAAGGCGTAGTAGGAGACTAGGGTTTGGGCGAGAGCTTTCTTTAGAACGGCTACCGCCTGGGAGAAGGAGGAGGAGCGGCGGCGCTGCTGGTGGTCTTCTTCAGTTTGGGGTATTTTGGCGGCGGCGGCTGAGTAGCAGATGAAGACGGAGACGTCGACGGGCGGCAGAAGAAGGTCGAGGTTGGACAGAGGCAGCCAATGCTCTTGCATGGGGAGAGCGGCGGAGACCACCTCGGATTTCATTATCTTTACCTCGAAGGACTTCGTCGTCGTCGTCATGTATGATGATTTTTCAGACATTTTGTTTTTTATTTTGAAAGTTGTAATTTTTCTTTCCTTCTTCGTCAGCTAGCTTTTTTACAAGAGTTGGAAAGAAAGAAAGAGACTTCTCTGATGCAATGAGCTAAATGTGTTATGCGTGGTTTTATAGAATGTCGTGTCCTTCTTACCGTAGCGAGGAAGTGGTAAAAATAAAAAGCAGTAAATTTTTTTCCTCCGTGCTCGATGCAATAATAGCAGTTGCAGTCACAATAATAATGAATGATTATAAGAAAATATTAGTTTCAAATCCATTAAACCAACCACTTCATGGAATCGAATACCAGATCCAATTTTCACTCATATGACATTTGCCTTTTTGTCATTTGTTGACGATACATATGCAAGGAAACTTATATATGACGAAGTTGTTGGGTATAAAATAATGGGGACGAAGAAGGTTCCCGTTATTTTCCAAGTTTGTTGAACTCATCATGACTAGGTAAGCCTTTCCCCTAAGGCTGCATTTAGTTTATTATAGTTTATTAGCTAAGCAAGATAAGGTTAAAATAATCCAATTTAATCTTGTTTACTTAAAATTATATGTTTTTCTTGTAAGTCCGCTATAAATAAAAGACCCGACATAACAATATAGAGAATCTAAGAGAAATAAACCGAGGTGCTTAGCCAAGTAACTTGTCCAACCAAGATAATTAATATAAAATGGCTAAAACACCCTCAATCCTCCAAATCATATGATTATTGGTTATTTCATGTGATTTAAATGATAAAAATAGATCACTGATTTATTCCTTGTTTCAAGCGATCAAATTGATTTTCCATATGTTATATTTTTCGATATTCATAAGAACAAGTATTTTTGCAAACTATATAAAAGTTACTTTTGTAATTTTACAATAATAAAAAGATAAATTTTTTGTTATCTTGGAAATTAGACAAGATAATGTTAACGTATGGTGATGTTAATATTACAAAGTGAACATATAACTAGGGCCGGGGAAAAATACCGAAATACCGAAATACAGTCCTTATCGTATCGAATCGTATCGAAAATATCGAAAATTTTGGTATACCGAAGTTTTTGGTAAGGTATGATACCGTATCGAAAATTTTCGGTACGGTAATGGTATGAAAGTTTTTAAAATTAGGTATACCGATTATACCGAATACCGAAATTCTAAAATTTTTAATGTATTTTATATATACATATACACACCTATATATATTATATTATTTCAAAAAATATAAAATGAAAAATTAAGGATCTTCATAAACTTATTTAGCCCATAAATTATTAACTTATACACAACTTTCTAATATTAGGCCCACCATATTTTACTTATGTAACTCAAGTAACGTTTAATTTTGCCTTTTTAATGTTTTTTTTCATGATTTTTGAAAGCGTGAAGATGCAATGCAATTACTTTTTGTTAATCTTCACTAATTTTTTAAATATAGCCGCTTCGTTCTAATTAATCTGTATATAAAGTTGTATTTTGTGGTTATGTAAAGTTTTTTGTCTTATAAGGAGACTAGTAAAATATGGAAATTATTTAAGGTTAAAAATCTTTTTATTTTGAAAATTTTGGTATTAATAATCTATCTTATTGGGGCCTAAGGAATTTGAATTGATTAAAAATTCCAAAACAACGAATTAACGAGTCACGAGACATGCATGGTAAAAACCCTCTGTATGAATGGTATAAAAGGTATGATACCGATACCATACCGAAATTTTGGTATGATACCGTATCGAAATTTAAGGTATACCGAAATTTTGGTATGGTATTGGTATGATTTTTTTGGATACCGAAATTTCGGTACGGTATACGGTATCACAGTTTTGGTACGGTATACCGTACCGAACCACCCCTACATATAACTCGGTACAAATGACGATTATATAATCTATACAATTGTGTGCCATATTCTTATACCGACAACCGTAGGCACCCTAAGTGCTGACTGCTGACTATTTAATTATACGAACATCACCAGTCGTATTTGTTCAACTGCTTCAATATGTCAACAAAATCAAATGGGTAATAATAATACAATAAAGGAAAAGCCCAACTCAACGACCTTCTTCCATGGTAGAAACAGTCAACCCATTTACAGAGAAAGCACAACGCCCATTATTTGCGTCGTCTCTTTCTCCATCGGACAACGACCTCCCAACCGTCGCCATTTTAGGCCGAGCAAGTTCTTTCTGATCGTTGCTCAGCATCGCAACAACCTCGGGAATCAAAGGCCTGTCTGATGCGTTTTCTTGAACGCAAAGCAGCCCAATTTGTATGTATCTGATAGGATTCGTAGAGAAAGAAGAAGAAGCAAGAATTTCTAACAGTGGGTCGTCGATGAGATCCAAGAGTCGACGATTTTCCCAAAGATACCATGCCTGGGATTTTGGCAATGAAATTTGATCAGCAAATCTGAATTCTGATGTATGTATTATTACTGTTGTACAAGGAAGCTGAAATAAACTCACATATCCAATAAGACTAAGGTGATCCGAGTTATAAAACGACGTGTTCTTCTTTCCGCTGATAATCTCGAGCATCAGAACTCCAAAGGCAAATATATCTGATTTTACTGAGAAAAGTCCATGCATTGCATATTCAGGTGACATGTATCCGCTGGAAGAAATGAGAAGAAATAAAAAAAAAAAATCAGCTTTTTTTTTTTTCGAGATGGAATTACGGGATTTTTTATATCATTATCACTCACAATGTACCCACGATCCGCTTTGTATTAGCTTGCGAGGTGTTTCCTCCGAAAGTTCTTGCCATGCCAAAATCAGATATCTTAGGATTCATCTCGTCGTCGAGGAGAATGTTGCTAGCTTTTAAATCTCGATGAACGATTCTCAGCCTCGAGTAATGGTGGAGATAGAGAAGCCCTTGCGCAACTCCTTCTATGATCTGCACACGCCTTGTCCAGTCCAACGATGTCTTCCTCGTCGAATCTGTGTATTCATCAATCACAAATAATGATAGAGACAAATGGTTTTCTGGGCTAATAACGTATGCATATGGATGGAATCACGAACCGAAGAGGAAAAAATCCAGGCTTTTGTTCTGCATGTATTCGTAAACTAAAATCAGTTCGTCCCTCTCTACGCAGCATCCCAAAATCCCGACGAGATTTCTGTGCTGAAGTTTGGCGATCACTTCCATCTCGGTTTTGAACTCTTCTAGGCCTTGTCCCGATCTCCTCGAGAGCCTCTTTATCGCAACAAACTCACCGTTTAGTAACTTGCCCTGACGAAAAGTTTCAGTTTTTCCATCAACACCTCAGACGAAAACGATGATAAGTTTTCAAGAATGGTAGAGCGTTACCTTATAAACGGGTCCGAAGCCGCCCTCTCCGAGAATGTTAGAAGCATCAAAGTTATTCGTTGCCATGACTACGCTCGAAAAACTGAAGATGGGCAACTCATTCTTGTTTTTCTCATATTCGTAGCGATTCGCAGCTGTCCTATTTGGTCGTTCGTTCGATTTCAGATCAAGCAGTAAGAGGTCTTGATATGCTACTGCAGAAGCTGAGACAATCATGAACCACGACAAAGATCGAATCTTTAAACAACAAACGAATAGACAATAGCCATTACGACACATATCAGCAGCCTCTTGATGACACAGCAGACAATCGTTACCTTTGTTCCTCGACTTCCTCCGTAAGAAACATACGCAGAAGGCACAACCCAGAATTGCCGATGCAATAGTAATAGGCAAGATTATGGCCAGAAGTTGTTTTCCTTTCCCTGAAGAAAACAAACGGATTGCATAAAAAATTCTTGGTACAGATGTAAAATGACAGAGGAGGACCTTTATATGTAGACTTAAACCGTTGTTCGACCTTCAAAAGGAGTTAACGTTGCGATATCCGCTCTAACGTAGAGGTCCCTGCCAGCAGAAGCGTTTGCCAATTTCTCCATGTCGACGATATCTTTCATGAAAAGCAAGCAATTCCCTTGGCTGTCGTACGCATAAGCTTGGCAAGAACAATCATCTGAACAAGCAAATTGACATATTCGATTGTTTTTAACCACCATTGCTTCGGGATTTTCAGGCAGTTTGATGCTGGGAACCCTCGCATAACCTCCCCTATATTCACCACCGCATTGCAGGGGAGTTCTTCTAACACACCCAGCCGAAAAGTCTCTCAAAGCCCAACTTTGTTCGTTCTTGGGTACAAATCCCAAAATGCAGCTACAAAGGGGAGATTCGTCGATATTGCAAAGTGCGTTAGCCTCACATATTGCGTAGGTGCTACATACATTTGAAGGTTCCTTCCAGTGGAAAATCCAGTTTTTGTCTTCCTCGGACCAAACATAAAACCTCAGTTGCCCAGCAAAGGTTATCTCAATCCTAGAAATAAGGGACTCATCGTAGACGTTGTAAGTTAGGTAATTGCTGTCCTCCCCCGCGACATAGCTGAAATTAAACAATGTCTGACCGTGGAGAAAGGGAAAGAGCCCTCCTTGGAGAATCCCACTTCTCCACAACTTGTCTGAGTTATCTTTAGTGACGAAGAGTTCGCTGCCTTCGCTTCGCATCATTTCTAAAGAATAATCGCCCGTCGAAGGATCGTCGGAATCTCTCCACGAAACGAGGCTAGCTCCCAAATCAGATAGCGAACGAAACCCTAAGATTGCGCCGGGTAGCAACGTGTGCGTTGGGTAATCGAAGCTCTGCCATATGATCCCTGAAGCATTTCTAAGGACAAAGTTACCAGAGTCAAGAATTGCTGCTTCGGTAACGTTTGAGGCGTTACTAACCCTAAAAACCCATTCAGAATTGGCACTGATTCCCAAGTAGCCATCTGAGATTCTTACCTCGGAGCTGTTGTAATAAAGAGAAGGGATGGGCCGGTCTCTGTTTGCTACCCACACTACAGTTAATTCAGGTATACCTTTGTACCATATCCCAAGATACCGATTGCTGGAATTGCGCGGAGAAAAGAAGCCCATCTCAAATTTTCCCCTTTTGGACACTAAGCTCTGTCCTTTGAGCAGGGATCTGTTTGCAGACAAGGTATCTGTTTCTTCAGAGCAGACAACATGGCAAGGGAATAACAAGATGACCATGAGCAGTATAGTAGTAGAGAAGAAAGCTCCGAGCACGAGCTTTCTTGATCTTTCTCTCGACATGTTCGATCGTCGTCACTGAAAATATCGAGGTCGGAAAAAATTCAAGTTCGGCGGGCGGTGGAATAAGCAAACCACGCAAGGCAAATGATCAATCAAATAATCTCCAAGTTGAACTTGTAAGAGTACCGATAGTCTGCAACGTTTTGTCTTATTGAGAAAGAAGAAACATGATATAATAATAAATGGTTCCCTCTTTTCATTATTCTTTTTGATTATCATTCAATTACTTACGGAGAGGAAGATTTTAACAACTCGTTTTCCGAACTTGCGTTCGAACTTCGAAGTTTCCCATGGGAAAAAGACTTTGGTGGTCGACTCTGAGAAAGACAGATAGAACAGCGCACTGTTTAAGGTATTCTATCTATCTCCTTTTGAGAGCAGCAATCTTGCATGGTTTCAACTCATAACAAGATAAAAAAAAAAAACGTGGCGAAGCGAAACATAGCGAACACTAGTTATTAAAACGTTATTACAACACAACCATAATCATCAAATCAACTGAAGTAAACTGGGCACCTCTTATCCCTATCACTAGCCAAGATCAACCCATCGTTTCCGACCCCAGCGGGGCAATTCGCATGCATCGTATGATGCTTGCTGTCCCAAGTCGAAATCTTAAACCTAATCACAGAAGTAATCTCAACCCTAAAATCGACTTCCCCGTCCCCGCGATCGTCCAAGAACTGCTGCCATTTCTGACTGCTGACGTTCAGCGAAGCACCGCTGAGCTGGCCAAAGATGATCGTCGTGTTCTTAGGCTCCTGGTAGAAGGGAAACAGAAGGTCGGCCCCGCCTATGCTGACGTCGTCGTAGAACACCTTCATGCGCATGGAATCGTAGTAAACGCCTATGTTTTGGTTGGCGTTTCGGGCGGTTACGTTGTAGAATATGGCTGCGTTTTCGAATCCCGAGCCTTGTTGCGCGAGGGCGGGAATCGAGAACTGCTCGATGTGGAACCTCGGGCGGTGGGGGCGAAGGCTGAGGTACAGTATGAAGGTTGTGAGGCCTAATAGGAAGAGGAAGAAGAGGAAGATTGCGCATATGAGCTTTGAGACTCGGGTGGTTAGGCTCTCCTTTACTCGGTGGGCGTAGTACCGAGCTGTGTGGTGGCGTTTCATTGGGTGTTCGCCCGTCGGCGTTGATTGGATTGGGATTCGATTTTCTTTCCACATTTTTTGTTTTCCTGGGTTAATTGTATGAGATGATGGTGTTTGTGTATTGTATCGGTGAATGAATGGTTTATATGGTGTGGAGGGAGGAATAAGAGAATAAGTGAGATTTTGTATTTTGAATGGTGTAAGGAAGGAATAAGGGGGTGGGTGATAGAATATTGCATGCATATTTTTGTAAGAAACCTATATTTTCTTTTTTCGAGATTGAAGTTGGGAAGATTCTTGAAAAGAACATGTATGACTGATTGGGTTCTTGTGAAGATGGGCTTATATTGGAAAATATAATGATTTTGAATGTGTAGAAAAGGCCCGTGAAGTTGTGTAAGGAGGGTTTGGTGGCCCTTGAAGGACCCACCTTCAACTTTCTTTGCATTAGATTCAAAGAAACTATTACCACACACTGCAAATCTAGGCGACGAAAAAATATATATTAAATATTCATAGCCTTTTTAGCTCATCAAATAAGAGATTAACAGGTGTTGCATGTAACTACTACTTGTGATGCGTGTCCATGAGTTTCCGCTGATACCTTAGCTCCTTTAGTTTAACTTTTCCCTGTCACTTAAAAGTTAAAGAAATAACATTAAAAACTGCACTTTTGCTAGATTTCTAGGTGCTTCTCCTCGTTTAAGACAAAACCCTTTCTGTCCGCATGCTTTTATTCCTACTAAATCACCAATAGAGCGAAACGAAACCTACCAAACACATACAAGAAAACTTAATATGGCAAATTCCGACCAAAACTCTTCCTCTGATGATCCTTACTATGGTTGCCAAGGTAAGCTACTAGACGCTAGCTAGCAAGCTATGCTAATAATTACATGATATATATATGGTAGTTATTAGTACCGTTTTATGTTATGTAGTTAGTTTGACTGCTTAGTGATCATATGCAGAGGTGAATCAAGAAAGGAGATGGGTTCTTCAGTTCTCAGACGATGAAGTTGAACTGATCATACGAATGTATAGACTTGTTGGAAAAAGGCACGTACTTTCTATATAACACTGCAAACTTGCAGCATGTCAATGTAAATTCACTTTTTTCTTTCATAATCAACTGAAATTGATTATACGTGTTTGCTCCAGATGGGCTCTTATAGCTGGGAGAATACCTGGGAGATCTGCAGATGAGATTGAGCAATACTTTGATGGGTATCTCAATACTCTCTCTAAAAGCAGCTAGAGAAACAAAATATTAGAGAGATCTTCTCTCCCTTTCTGTTTTCTTTTTTTTTTTTTTTGCTTTTTCTCGGAAACGATATTGTGTCTCAGCTTGTGTAATCGAATATTGTATGAAATGCTGATTTTAGTGAAAGTAGATATTCAGTAACATTTCGGTCCATTAACATAAGACAGTTTGGCCGAGTGGTCTAAGGCGCCAGATTTAGGCTCTGGTCCGAAAGGGCGTGGGTTCAAATCCCACAGCTGTCAATTTTTCCTTTTTATTTCATATATTCATATCCACGTGTCAAATTGTCATTGGCCGAACCACCTAATCTCAGGAAATTCCACGTACCATTTTCCCCCAAATTCCAACACTGAAGCTCACTTCATACCACCAACAAAACACCAGCTATGGCCCTCTCTCCGCCGCCGGCCGCCGCCGCCGCCATGCTCCTCCTAACCTTCATCTCCCCCGTCATCATCTCCGTCTCCACCGCCCAAAGCTCCATCCTATCCGAACTCTCCGCCCTCCAATCCCAATCTCCCAACGGCGTCGTCCACCTCTCCGACGATCTCCTCCGCCGCGTCCTCGCCATCCCCGCGCCTCGCCCCTTTCACGCCCTCATCTTCTTCGACGCCAAGCAGCTCCACTCCAAGGCCGAGCTCGGCCTCCCAACCCTAAAATCCGAATTCTCGCTCGTCGCGAAATCGTTCAACGCCAACAACCCCGACAAGAGATCCAAGCTCTTCTTCTTCACCATCGAGTTCCAGGAATCGCAGGCCTCCTTCCAGCGATTCGGCATCAATTCGCTCCCTCACATCCGCTTGATTCCGCCCTCCGCCGTCGATGCCAAATCCGAATCTGTACAAATGGACGCCTCGGCTTACTCAGGGCTCGCCGATTCAATGTCGGAATTCGTACAGTCTAGGACCGGCCTCTCCGTGGGACCCATCCAGCGTCCTCCGCTGCTTTCCAACAAGCAGATCGGCGTCATCATCGCTGTCTTCCTCGTACTGACGCCCTATTTCATAAAAAAGCTGATCTCAGGCGACACGTTGCTTCACGACAAGCACTTGTGGATGGCCGGCGCTGTGTTTGTCTACTTCTTCAGTGTTTCTGGCGCCATGTTCAACATCATCAGGAAGATGCCTATGTTCCTCGTCGACAGAAACGACCCTAATAAGCTTGTGTTCTTCTACCAAGGCTCAGGCATGCAGTTGGGAGCTGAGGGATTCACAATTGGGTTTCTGTACACCGTTGTCGGGCTTTTGATTGCGCTTATGACGAACGTGCTCGTGAAGATCAAGCAGAGGAATGTGCAGAGGGCGCTGATGATTGTTGCGTTGTTCATGTCTTTCTTGGCGGTGAAAAAGGTCGTTTATCTGGATAATTGGAAGACGGGCTATGGCATTCACGGCTACTGGCCTTCAAGCTGGCGTTGATCAATGTGAGTTTACTTACAGTGCTATATATAGCTCTTCTTAGGAGCTGTTTCTGAGTAACTGTTTTATGCTATAGTTCATGTTTTCTTTCCTGGTTAGTATGGATACTGACTTCTCATGTTTGTGCACTGATGTTGTTGAACTTCCCTGGGGATTTTATATATCTCATTATACTGCATTTTATATGTGATCTTGCTCATAACTAATTGGGTTGCCATTGATATTTATTTGACATCCGATTGAGCTTGAGCACATAGTACTCTGTCTGGGCTGAAAGTGAACTGAATTTTACTTTGGTTGGTTATCAAGAACATGGAATTTGCTAGCTAATCTTAAATTTGCGTATCTTCTTATAGTTAGCTCTAACAGCATTATACTTCTCTGCTTCCTAGTTCATGACAAGAGCTGTATGATTATGGGGTATCATCTCACGTGGAAAGTAACAAAGCTCGCTAGACAACAAACTTAGTCATAACGCCCAAAGGCCAAAATGTTATTAGCAAGCATATTTAGGGCTGAAGCAAAAAAGAAAAACGTGCAAATATATAGTTGGGGCATCTTGACAACGAACGGAAGCCATATGAGTTAAAAGCCACATCAATCGATTTTGCCGAAAATTGGGCTGAGGTCCTGCCCAAGAATGAAGCCCATTTTTAAAACAATGTAAGCCCAATTAAATTAGACCGTAAATAAACGAAACCCCAAACTACTTACAAAATTTCCCGGGTGCGTCCATATAAGAACTAGGCAGTAGTTTCATTATATTCTCTGCTATCAATTCATTATTTTTCTTGTTCTATAACTGTTACATCTACATGCATATATTTTCTTTTTATTAGTAGTGTAGTGCCCCATATCTCGTAGTGAATCAAACCGAACAATCTGTTCAACTTCCAACCAACCAACTGTAAGAAAAGCCTTATAAATAAATGCCTTCTTCTCGACTCTGCACGTTCATGTGAGGAACTGATCATATGTCTATGCTGTATCTGCTAAATGCAGCAATAATGGAGATCTTCTTCCTGATATTTATTTATATTATATTTACCAATATCAACGTAGCTAGCAAGAACTTTCCTAAAATAAACAATAAATATCGTAGGTCCACCGCCGCACCCACAGAACAAAGAACGCAGCCCCTTGTATATTTTCTAGTAGGGTTGAAACGGGGTCTTGTAGCAGCTACAATATATATTATTTAATTTTTAGTCATGGTCGATTTCATTGTTCTACGTAAATGTGATTCAATTTTAAATTCATATGTATCCATTTTATTTGTACATACGACGACGGGGAGACGATTAAATAAGACCCAACTACCCTATCTGCACATTTTTTTACACAATTCTACATGTTCTTTCTCATCGGCCTTCAATGCTTCGATATCAGCTTGGCAACTGCCATTTTACCAGAATTGACTTTGCCCTTCAACGATTTGTGCGGCCAAATGTGATTAACAGTGTTAAACATTTAGTTTAAGACAACTGGCTAACGTTTTTTTTTTCTTCTATTATTAGTGATGAGTAGTTCAGAGTGATACCACTATAACACATCCAATTTTTCGAATTGGTATTTTTCCGACTACCAAATGAGAACTCGAAACCACTCGAATTATGACATGTGGTAGAATGTAGTTTAAACTGCGGGTAATTAAGTTGGTTGGTGGATAGAAAGAATAGTGTAAGATTGTCACTCGTCGTAATTTGAGTGAAATTGAATTATACCCAAGTTGGTAGAAAAGACAGTGCCTTCTCATATTAGGTGGATGCGGTTTGATATTTCACATTTATTACAAATATGAGTCGACCAAATTCTATTACGAAAAGTAAATGCAAGACACATGACCCAAACATATAAAAACGAAAATTACATTTAACAATCCTTTTTTTTTTTCGGAGGGAGTTAATAATCCTTTTTTTCCCTAAGCCCAGACCGATAAAAAAAAAACTTCAATAACGTAATTTAATATCAACTAGCCAAGTAAATTTTTATATGTTGCAACCACCTTCTTACAACGCCAGCTTGCCTTCTTCCATTATTAAAACCATTCACCAAACCTCACACCACTAGTACCATACTTCCCTTCCCCCTATAATAACCCCAATCGCCAATAAAAACATCACATCAAACCCTAAGAAAAGACAAAAACAAACAAAAAGAAAAGAAAGAATGGACTTCATAGACGTCGCTTTACTCTTCCTCTTCGCAGCCTTCACCTTCACATGGTGGCGCCGCTGCTCAACCACCACCACCACCGCCGGCGTCAAAAAGAACCTCCCGCCGGGCCCACCTGGCTGGCCGTTCGTCGGAAACTTATTCCAAGTAATCCTCCAAAGACGGCCATTCATGTTCGTCGTCAGAGACCTTAGAGAAAAGTACGGACCCATTTTCACCATGAAAATGGGACAGCGAACCATGGTCATCGTCACCTGTCCAGACCTAATGCACGAAGCCTTAGTCCAAAAGGGACCACTGTTCGCCAGCCGCCCGCCGGACTCGCCCATTAGGCTCCTGTTCAGCGTCGGAAAGTGCGCCATAAACTCGGCGGAGTACGGCCCTCTGTGGAGGTCTCTGAGGAGGAACTTCGTCACCGAGCTCATAAACCCTACGAGGATTAAGCAGTGTTCTTGGATTAGGAATTGGGCCATGGAGAATCACATGAAGAGGCTCGAAAACGAGGCTGCTAAATTAGGGTATGTTGAGGTTATGAGCAACTGTAGGCTCACCATTTGTAGCATCCTCATATGCTTGTGCTTTGGGGTAAAGGTCTCCGAGGAAAGGATTAAGGTTAGTGTCTTATTCTTTACATGTTTTTAGTTTATATGTCAACACTTAATGTTAGAAGTCACAAGACTTAGTTCTAATATAGTTGCTATGCTTGCCATTCATAGCATATATATTAACTACTAACACTCATGAAAACTCTCGTCCCATATGATTATTTATTAGTTATTTTTTTCCCTTTCTTAGAACATTGAGAGTATGCTAATTAGTTAAGAAAGTTATATGGTTGCCATCTATGTGGACGTCTGAAGCATATACTTAACAAAATTTTGTCCCATATGATTATTAATTTTTTTTCGTTCCCATTTTCATATAGAACATAGAGAGTGTGCTCAAAGACGTGATGATGATGACGTCACCAAAGCTGCCCGATTTCTTACCGTTGCTGACCCCACTTTTCCGCCGACAAGTGAAGGAAGCAAAAGCCCTACGCAAGAAGCAATTGGAATGCTTAGTCCCACTCATAAGGCAGAGAAAGCTCTTCGTAGACAACGGAGGAACAAACCCTAACGTGGCCCGAAACGTGGAGATGGCAAGCCCGTTGGGCGCGGCGTACATCGACTCGCTGTTCGAATTCGAGCCCGCGGGCCGGCCCGCGGGCAATAAGCTCGGGGAGGAGGAGATGGTGACGCTGTGCTCGGAGGCGATCAACGCGGGCACGGACACGAGCGCCACGGCCCTCGAGTGGGCCCTACTTGAGCTCGTTTTGGACCAAGAGGTGCAGGAGAAGCTCTACAAGGAGGTCGTGGAGAGAGTCGGTAAGAACGGCGTGGTTTCCGAGGACGATGTTGTCGAGGGGAATATGCCCTACCTCGATGCAGTGGTTAAGGAGACGTTTCGGAGGCATCCTCCGAGCCATTTCTTGCTTTCTCATGCAGGTAAAATTGATGAACGGTCAGTCTTTCTAAGAGCTTAATCTTGAACGGGTGCGTTATTTTTAGTTTTTTTTTATATTTATATTAGACCCGTTAAAGACTCATTGGATCTTCAAATGGTTCTGATTATAGACCCGCTTAGACTGACATTGTTGTCTAAATGAGTCTAGATTCGTAGTCATTTGAAGATCTTCAATGGGTTGGATTGTCATCCTTATGCTATGCCTAGGCTAATTTCTTATTTATTCAGCCTTATACGTGTAATTTTCTTAAAAATAAGTGGTTATGAGGATTCGTACCCATTCCGACCACTTCGCGTAAAAGAATCATTTTTTTAATGTTACATATTATATTTTCAGCATATTATATCCAAAGGTATCTCATTGTTTGTGTTCAAGAATTCTTCCCTTCTAACTATACGTGTTAGGTTGAAATAATCTTGTAACAAAATGCCTAACTTTTTAAGTTAAATGGATCCGCCGCGTCGCCGTCTCGAATGCGAAATTAAATCCCCTAATTTATAACCTAATAATATATTCGATTGCCATATTATTGCAGCGACGAAAGAAGTTGAGCTCGGCGGTTACACAATCCCAACCGACGCCTACGTGGAGTTCTACACGGCTCATCTCACCGAAGACCCAAAAGCTTGGGAAAACCCTAACCAGTTTCGACCCGAGAGGTTCATAACGGGCGACGGCGTCGGGGCGGATCTCACGGGCACGCGGGGCATCAAGATGCTTCCATTCGGGTCGGGTCGCAGGATTTGCCCCGCTTGGACTTTGGGCACATTGCACATCAGCCTAATGCTTGCGAGGATGGTCCAGGCGTTTAAGTGGGTCTCCATACCCGAAAACCCGCCCGACCCGACCGAGACGTACGCATTCACTATGGTCATGAAGGATCCGTTGAAGGCTATTATTTTGCCTCGGACAAAGATGTGATGGGATATTAATTATGTTTGTGGGGTTAGTTGGGGATTATTATTGCTTGCTGTAAGAAGCACATGAAGTGCGTTGAAAGCTCTTCTTATTTTTCCTATTTTTGATTAGTGTATGGTGGTCAAGAACATTTTATTGCTCGGTTTTAATCTATCCTGTTTTTTTCTATTGTGTACTAATTGTTGTGCAAGGTTATATAATTGAATAATGATCGTCGGGGGAGACAGAATCTGAAACAAGGAAAGGACACACAAGGGGACGAACCTATCAGAAAACATTGAATGGCATTGAAAGGTGGAAAAGATATGATAACTACGAGTTGGACACTTGGTGGTTGGTCATATTTATTTTTCTTACTGCACGAAATTAATAATAAATCTATATATTCTTTTTTTTTTATATGGTGGCTGCTCACTGGTCGTTGGAGCATAATAAATCCATCGGGCCATTAATTGAATATAAAATTCAATTCGATTGACCTTAGCCACGCAATACCGAACAACATGTTGTAATGAAATTATTTTATTTGGAAACTATATTCCTATTAAAAAAGGGTCTTTACCATAAATACTCATTTTGAAAAAAACTTGTAATTTAATACCCTGTCTGAATTTTTATATGTAGTTCTAGTAGAATAATTTTGCAGATATAAGTACCCGATCTGCCGCATGTACGCCATACAACACATTTAGGTATTCTATACCAACGTATTGTGATACGTCATACGTTGAAAAAATGGTACGCCAATTTAAGTACGCCATCTATAACACATAAGGTACGCTAGGTACCATATATCAACGTGTTATGGTACGCCATATACAATAGAAAGGTACAATCTGACTGAAGAAACTGGTAAACATTAAATCGGGTATCTATCTGTAAAAATTTCTGACATGAGTATCTATCTGTAAAAATTTTATTCAAGTTGGTATTTATGTTTAGATGTCACTTTAAAAAAATTAAGTAATTTCGAGAGGGGAAAATCACGAATCACGGGCTTTTTACGATGTAATTTCGGGGACTGATATTGGAGAATGGGAAAATGGGGATCTGACTGTAATGTATAAAAAAGTTAAGGAACCCGTATGATATTTTGGGGATTTTGAACCCGACGTGAATCGAACACGCAACCTTCTGATCTGGAGTCAGACGCGCTACCATTGCGCCACGGATCCTATGTCAGTAAAAGTTCACACAAGAATACTAATCATTTGATAAGGAAGCTATTCGTATATTCAAGAATTTTCAGACATTTTCGTAACGAGAGACAGCTTGCTTGGTTAACTCCGTATTATATCGGCGAGGAGAGCAAAAGAGGTCGGAGGAGGAGACTAGAATAGTATAGGTGTGTGAGCGGAGAAATGACGCGATTGCCGCTCGTCGTGTTGCCGTCAGTTGACGTCGGAGGAGAGCTCTTGGCTGCTTCGAACTGGTGGGACGAAATCAATGAGTCCGCTAAGTGGCAGGATGTAATCTTCTTCGCCTTGTGTGCTGTCTATGTCATAGTTTCAGCCGTCGCTTTGGTGAGTTGCATCGAATTGGTTGCTAGTTTTGCGAATGAATGTATGGATTCAGGTCTTGGGTTATCATCTGTGTAAGATATGGTTGTTGTTATGTTACTGATAAAATATGTCAGACCTCGTCATTGGTTAACTGAACTTGGTATCTGATGTATGCTCAGCTCAGCTGTGGATTTTGTTAACGCGAGCTATGGGTTGTGTCGTAGTGCCTTGAATTGGAAATCGAACTAATCTTGTGTTCTTATTTGGGATAATTCATGTTTTCAGACATTTGGGAATGGATGTGCAAATTGAAAGATGCTTCTTTTATTCTGTTTTTCTATTATAAACAGTGTGATTCAGATATAATTTGCGAAAGTTTAGGCTGCATTTTATGTTGTATAGATACAATTAATACGGATTGAACGAAGAGTCCCAGATTATGGCTGGACAATGCAGAAAGTTTTCCACCTTATGAACTTCATGGTGAACGGAGGTATGACGAAGAACCTAAACGTAACAATTTCTTACCTTACTTCTCAGACATAGCAATGATCATCGTTGAGACACTTAATCGCAGTGCGGGCTGTAACGTTCGGATTTCATAAGCAAATATATCTATTGCATCCAAGGGTAAGATTCTCTTTTCAGACTGAATTCTACTTATTCTTTGTGCTTGAAGGTTAAAGAACTGCAAGTAACTTCTTATTTGCTCCCTTATAGTTAACTGTGTATTGTCTATGACGGAGTCCTCTCTTTGCTTTTGTGAATCAGTCGCTGTCTTTGGTGCTTTTAGATCTTCCTGGGCTTCTCTTCTTTTCGACGTACACACTTATAGTCCTTTTCTGGGCAGAGATTTATCATCAGGTGAAGTGAATTTTTTGTCCTAGCGCTGCTCGACCATGGTATAGAATGTAAAGAGAAGGCATAAATTTTTAGTTATCATTAGCGTATTCTTGTTATTGACAGGCAAAGAGTTTGCCAACAGATAAATTACGGGCTGTTTACTTTTCCACCAATGGTGTCATCTACGTCATACAGGTGTGTCATATTTACTCTATACTTCAATGATTTAGATGAAATCTATGTGTGAATCGAACATGGCGGTTGATTGGTTTATTCTGACAATATTAAGCATGTTAAAATCAGACGTTCATCTGGATATATCTCTGGATATATGATAGTAGCACCGTGGAGTTCATCGGAAAGATATTTATTGCAGGTTGGCTCAATACATTTTTCTTTACGATTCATTTTCAATGTACTTTATATGGAATCATGTATAATATCGCTTGCTATAGTATAGTCGTAGACTTCCAACCGACTCTGATCCTACTGATTCCTTGTGCATCTGCAGTTTTATCTTTCATAGCTGCCTCAGGGTTTTTGCTATACGGTGGAAGGTTCCAATCAATTCTTGATTTCTGCGTCTATACTACTCAATCAGTTTCAGAACTCCTTATTCAAATATCACTTAGCAATTCTATACTTACAATTCTTTTTTTGTATTACCTATGGCTTTGTCTAGATTATTTTTTGTGCTGAGAAGCTTCCCCATTGAATCCAAAGGCAGGAGGAAAAAACTGCACGAGGTTTGTCTCTCTCTCTCTCTCTCTCTATCATCTCGATTAATCTCAATGGTCCCTCATTATCTGTCGTCATTTAGTGAATGAATTGATCCATGAATCTCATTTACAGGTCGGATCTATTACTGCTGTGTGCTTCAGTTGCTTTCTTATAAGGTGCTTCATGGTAAGATTCCAACCTTTCCATTTCTTTTTGTTCTTCCCATCGTTTGTGTTATAGCAAAGTTGATGGAGAAGAAAAAAACGAGAGTAAGCCATAAAGGAATTGCTCTCTCCCCTGTAATAACTCTCTTTGGCCCATTCTATACATTCAGGTTGTTCTATCAGCTTTCGATGCAGATGCATCTCTTGATGTTCTCGACCACCCTGTTTTGAATCTTTTCTATTACATGGTATCAGTTTTCTCTTCAGACACATGCATACAAGGGACTTTTAAGGTAATATTTCTTACGGAAAAAAAAAAACAAATTTTCAGGTAGTTGAGATTCTTCCTTCGGTACTCGTTTTGTACACATTGAGGAAGTTGCCTCTCAGAAGAGCTTCAGCACAGTACCATCCCATTCGCTAACAACCCGCTCGCCTTGAAATCGACGCAGTTTTCAAAGAACGCCGGGTCAGATTTATTATTATTCTGGGTTGCGCAAGAACTTTTTGTGAAAGAATAATTTACTATTATATGTAATGAATAGAAGTGCTTTGGTGTGGGTTTGTCTTAAAACACGTAAGTTTTATACCATGTTGCTATGTATTTTGTTTTCTTAGGGATTGCATGTAGTAATATTTTGTGGCCACGTTGAAATTTTTGGACAACATTCATGAAGTCATAGATCACACTTGATGAAACTAACTCTAATCAATCATTGTATTATCTTATCTGATAGATTTCCACCGCATTGACTATTGTCCTATAATATCGTTACAGAAAGTATCCGATCCCACATGCATTATTACTCGAAACAATATCATGTAATAACATTTACGCTGAATTTAACAGATCGATCGTTTTTTTTCTTAAGACAGCATCAGTCATTGCACGTGGATTGTTTCATCATCTGAGTTAAGCCTGTATGGTGATGAAATAACTGCCGTCATCAATTCACAATATTGCTATATATATAAAGCTCAGCTTAACAATATCTTTAATACCCATTTCTCAGTTTTTTTTGTACTAATGTATGTGATGAATAAGAGACCATTTGCGTACTCGAAAATTCACTTTCATGAAGACGCTGACGAGTTACAGCACAGAAGGGCACAGTTCTTGATTTATAAGGTTTTACAGAAGGCAGATTCTTCTGCTGCTAAGAATAGACGATCATCATCGCCGAGGTTGAGATTTAGGGTTTTTAGATTGCATGCACTACAAAAAAAAGTCCTGCTAGCGACGACAACAACCGTCGCATTTCCGTCGCTACAGTGCACTTTGCGACGGAATTTCGACGGAACGCCACCGTCGCTAAAAGGCCCGTTGGAAAAAAACGGGGTCGCTGAAAACCGTCGCTATTATTTTGCGACGACGAAACTTCGTCGCAACATTTTTTGCGACGCTCGCAGTTCCGTCGCAAAAATCGGATAAAAAAAATAAAAAAAAAGGGCTGCCGGAGAACCGGCAAGCCACCGTTGCCGGAATCTCAGCCACCCTCGCCGGAATCTGCATCCAGCTCGTCGCCGCCTCGTCGTCGCTGCCAGCCCGTCTCGCCGTCTCTGCAGCTCGTCATCGCTGCCAGCTCGTCGTCTATGCAGCTCGTCGTCGTCGCCGCGAACCGCTGCCCAGATCCGCCACCGCCGCGGCTTTTGCTGCCCAGATCCGCCAGATCCACAGCCCAGATCCCAGATCCGCCACCGCCTCGTCGTCGCCGCCGCGAATTGCTGCCCAGATCCGCCACCGCCGCGGCTTTTGCTGCCCAGATCCGCCAGATCCGCCACCGTCTCGTCGTCGCTGCCAGCTCGTCTCGCCGCCGCCTTGTCGTCGCTGGGATTTCACCGCCACCGCCATTCTCGCTGGGATTTCCAAACAACCAGCGCAACACCTAGCCGGAATCGCCCGAGACATCAGATCTGCCATGGAGATTTTATTTTTTCTCTTTTGATTTTGCTGCTTTGTAGATAGATATGCGTTGTGTTTTTAAGGAAGAGAAGAGAGAGACATGGTGGGAAAAGTGAAAAGAGAGAGGGAGAACCAGAAATAAAATGATTTCGTGAAGGTCCAAAAATTTTCAGAAAACCGCTCTTTATTTGCGACGGATCTTCCGTCGCAAAATCGGTCTCAAACAGTTGCGACGGTTTTTTCTGTCGCACACATGGGACGATTATTTTGACGGGTCAAATTTTGGATAGCGACCGAATTTACGACGACATTTCCGTCGCAAATATTTGCTACGGTTTTGTCGTCGATAAATTCCGTCGCTAATTTTTGCGACGTCTTTTCCGTGGCAGCTCCCGTCAGAAATCTGAAGTTTTTTTGTAGTGATGTGAGGATTGGTAAGAGGATGATGAGGAAGATGAAGGCAAGATTATTCTCCTCGAGTTTGTTATTGTTCTTTTCCTAAAGAGAGTTCCTTGTTCGAGCAAATAAATTTATACCATCTGTGTGTGTTGAAATCTTATTATTACATACATGTTCAAGTTCTCATCGGAAGGTGTGTCGACGGCGCATACATCTTCGAGTTATCTAAACGAGAAATGAACATCATTTCGAAATTCAGTTTCTTTTTCTTTGGTAGAGCTTTTTTTCTTTCTTGAACTTATAAATAAGCAAAGTTGAACTTCAACTGAACTAAGTCCATTATTTGATATTTCTATATAGCACTTCACATAAGTACGTCTGCAAAATATACTACTACAAGATGTTGGACCATATGCTTCCTCTCTAATATGTGTGTAATTATATAAGCATTTTCGTGACCATAATCACTATAGGGGCCACTGAGGCAGGAAGTTGTATAAAGATATTTACAATTATATGATGATTTAAATAAATTTAATTTTTTTTTTTTTTTTTTTTTTTATGGTGGTCGTCCAACACGAAAAGCAACCAACAAATGAGATATATAATCCCATAGAACAAGTGGTTCTGATGATCACTCTGTGAACCCTAATCACATAAATTTTTGTATGTAAAGTTTTTAAATAGAAATTATTCAACATCGTTTTCCAGAAAAAGGTAAGCCAAAATGAACGTCCTCCACCACAACCAAACATTTGTTTCCCAACTATGAAAAGCTTTTATTTCAATTCAAATTATTTAATTTATGAACATGAAGTTCCTAAATACCAAAAACTAACAGTAATAATAATATCACAACACATAGAATCCATAGCTAATTACGTAATTATTTACATACATGTAATGTTATTAACTAACCCTCAAGAGTGAAGCGACGGATCGTCTTCTTACCCATAAAACCCGGTTTGACTCCAAACAGCATCTCTGACCCGACTCAAGTCCCGACCCTTTAGGGTCCGACCCGCTCCCTCGAACACGGAGCTAGTCGATGTCCTTCTGCTACGCGCCAAATACTCGTGTGGAGGCACAAGCTCCGACGACCCATCATCATCATCGTCGCCCAAATCTTCCTCCGCCGCGCCGTCCAAAGACTCCGCCGAGTTGGTCCGGAGGATTCTCGACCAGTCAGGCACGTTCACCGGCGCCGACTCGGCCACGACGCGCCGCCCGCGTGGAGGAGAGGTATCCTGCGCCGGTCGGAACTGGTGTACGATTCCTGGAGATGGAGACACAGTGCTGCCGGCGTTCGAAGCTCCGTCGTCGTCGTCGAAAGCCAGGGACAGCCCACCTACCCGGCGGTGGTGGCTGGAAAAAGCGTCGTCGGAAGAACGCCGCGGTGGGCGGCGTCGAGGCGCGGAAGAAGGGTGATCGGGGAGGAAGCCGCTCGTTGTGTCGTCGTCGTCGCTCCCGCCGTAGGAAGCGCGTGGGTGATTGAATCCTCCGGCGACTGGTTCGCCGTCACTGAGAGCCGCCGTCCACACATCGTCTTCTCCGAACTCGGATTCTCCGCCGACCGTTTGCTGACTGGGTTGAATACGTAGCTGCCTAAGTAACGTTCGCTGAGGCTAGTGATTAATCTTCGGCCCTTGCCCATATTTATTTTATCTTTAATTAATATATTCACAAAATCAAATAAATATAAAATTTGGAAAACAAAAAGAAAACTAAGTAAAGCTATATTATCGAAGATGGAGATCTCCATGGAAGCCTCGATTTGTATATATGATATGATGCATTTGCGATGAGACGAGGGCTTGGTGGACCCCACGAGTGCATTTAATTTGAATTAACATTTCATTTTCTCTGAATTCCATTAATCGCCAATAACCCATTTCATGTCGTGTCAACTGTCAAGTTGTGGTGTGTAATATATGTTACATTATTTCATGTAAAATATAATTAATGTTTTAATCAAGTGCTCCATAGATTAATTAAGTAATTGATTCCGATGACAACGTGGTCATAACCCCTTAACGGATCAGGAATCTGTGGGTCCCATTTGATTGGCACACGTCAGCATCTCATCACATAAGGCTTGGATTTTATAAACCCTAGCTACTAGCATCTATTGTAGCTTTCTCCTTTTATGGTAAATAAAGAATCTGACGAGATATGCTAACTAACTACTTCCTAAAAAACTAGGGTGATTCTATAGAAAAATTCCCTAACTATATAAAGTACCCATGTCAGAAATTTTTCTTTATAAGTACCCGTTCGACTGTGCGTACCATTTTCCCGATATTGATGTACATTTCTAAATGTGTATTGCGTACCACGTCCATTATATACGGTACTTGCGGCTGACTATATGATGGTACCATTTCTTAGATGCATTACGTACCACAATACGTTTCTCTACGGTACATAAATGTGTGATATGATGTACCTTGCGGCGGACAAGTACCAAGCAAAAAATTTATTCTGACAGATACCTGCATATAAAAAATATTGACAGGGTACTGACTTGCTAATTTTTTATATTAACGGGTATTTTTATGTAAAATCCCCAAAAACTCTTACTAAAGTTTTAGATCTTGGATTTCACTATTTTTTCAGCTGTTCTTTTTTGCCTATTATCGAAGTATTATTACAGTTGGTAAATTCTGAGTTAAACAAATGAGAATTGAAACTTAAACACGGATATTATTGTATTGCCCATGCAAGGCTTGAAAGAGTCTTTGGAATAAATGATGTCATAAAGATTCTTTCAACCGTCAAATCATGATGATTAGTAAGGAAAACTTCATAATTTATGGTTGAACTCATAGGATAAACCAATAATTTGAGGACAAAGTATTTTCGCGAGTAGAGGACCAAACAATTAGTTGCACTTTAATTGGGCCGTGTCTATTGGGCCCAGTTACTTTTACAGCCCAGTATAATTTGTATAAGCTTAATAAACAAACAATTGATAAACGAACGTAAAAAACGCGTCGATCGGCCAACTAAGAAGTCAGAGAAAAAGCTCACGTCTTCACCGCGTCTGAATTGTTATTTTCTTTCAATCTGAAACATCACGGGAAATTGCCCGTTGTTGTAGCTGAAAGAACCTTCTTCGATGATCGTCGCAGGCCCTTTTTCTTGATATATAGTCTGTGTTGCTCCTGCGATTTTTTTATCTGCGGAAACTTTCTTCAGATTGGTCTGACGTAGCTCAAATCGATGGGTGGATGTTTTAGTAAGAGCAAGCACAAGGCAAGAGGTGTTAATGGCCACAGATCAGAGAGGCCAGCAGTGAACCAAGGGTACCAACAGCATCATCAGCAAAGTAGCCAAAACAATCCGAGGACATCGGCGGCTCCGCCGATTAACCAGCCTCAGTCCCACCACGCGCCGCCGCATGCTCGTCCTCACCTACAGCCTCAGCCAAACGCCGGTCCAAGATTAGAGCCCAACAATATTTTGGGCAAGCCCTTTGAGGATGTGAAGCTGAAGTACACGATTGGTAAGGAATTGGGTAGGGGTCAGTTTGGCGTGACGTATTCGTGCACTGAGATCGCAACTGGTCAACGCTACGCTTGCAAGTCTATACTGAAGAGGAAATTAGTGAGCAAGAACGATAAGGAGGATATGAAGAGGGAGGTTCATATAATGCAGCATTTGAGTGGTCAGCCTAATATAGTGGAGTTCAAGGGTTCCTACGAAGATAGAAACTCTGTGCATTTAGTGATGGAGCTGTGTGGCGGCGGTGAGCTTTTCGATAGGATTATAGCTCAGGGAAGCTATTCTGAGAGGGCGGCGGCTGACCTCTGTAGGCAGATTGTGAATGTTGTTCACCATTGCCATTTCATGGGAGTGATGCATAGGGATCTTAAGCCCGAGAATTTCTTGCTCTCGAGTAAGGATGAGAAGGCAAGGCTGAAAGCTACTGATTTTGGGCTATCTGTCTTTATTGAGGAAGGTTGAGGTTCTTACTTACTATTTATTTTTGGGCATATTTTGTGTTACAATCCATGACTTTTGTCAAGTTTTGCTGTCTTGTCGATTATCCCGAATGCAATCCGTGAGCTATGATCGTTTTGCTTCCAACCCTGTGAACAGTTGGAGAACTCTCAATGAAAGTTTGATGCATTGCGAATTTCTTTGTGTATGTGCAATGCTCACTGATCTGCCCTTTATGTAATGGTTTCAGGGAAGGTGTACCGTGATATAGTTGGTAGTGCGTACTATGTCGCCCCAGAGGTTTTAAAGCGAAGTTATGGCAAAGAAATAGATATATGGAGCGCCGGTGTTATCTTGTACATCCTACTTAGTGGTGTTCCACCATTTTGGGCTGGTACGAATAAGAACATGTACATATTTTCGATCCTCTTTTTTTTCGTACTTAGTAAAAAAAGGTAATTTTTCTGAGTGCCTTGCTCGGTGATCTTGTGATGCAGAAACTGAGAAAGGGATATTTGACGCTATATTGAAAGAAGAAGTCGATTTCTACAGTGATCCATGGCCTAAAATTTCAGAGAGCGCAAAAGATCTTGTTCGTAGAATGCTTACCAAGGACCCCGTGAGAAGAATTAGTTCATCGGATGTTCTTGGTAAATTTGCTGGTTCTTCTTTGTTACAGCTGTTGTTCTTTGTCTATCTTCACCTTTCCTATGACTGTAAGAAGGAGAATACTAAAACCTTCATGTCTATGACTTTCGTAAAATCGGGTTTTTACCATTTCATATGTATTAAGAAGTCTAATGACGTTGTCATACTCTTGGCTTTCAGAGCACCCTTGGATTAAGGGACAAGCACCCGACAAGCCAATAGATAGCGCTGTTCTCTCTAGAATGAAGCAGTTCAGGGCAATGAATAAGATGAAGAAACTAGCTTTGAAAGTGACTTTTCATGTTTGTTAATCAAATATACTTGCCGTAAATTCTCAAAAAGCTTCTTTTACGCTTTTTATCAGATATGTTCTGTCTTTTAATTTGCTCTTGCATTTACCTTGTTCTGATGTCGGAAAAACTGCAGGTTATTGCACAGAGCCTATCGAAAGAGGAAATCAAAGGCCTTAAGGCAATGTTTATGAATATGGACACTGATAACAGTGGCACAATAACCTATGAAGAATTAAAATCTGGGCTGGCTCGTTTGGGCTCGAAGCTCTCTGAAGCCGAAGTTAAGCAGCTCATGGAAGCTGTAAGAAAATAATCGTCTTGGAAAACTTTCTCTAACCCTTGGACAAAATACGATCAAAATTGGAACTCCTTGCTATCGAAATCATTCTTTTTTTTCATTTTGTTGTTAAAAAACAGGCTGATGTGGATGGTAATGGGACTATAGACTACATAGAATTCATCACTGCCACGATGCATAGACATAAGCTCGAAAGAGACGAGCACCTCTTTAGCGCATTTCAATACTTCGACAAGGATAATAGCGGGTAAGTTAAGTATACCTATACATGTATACACACGCCTATAAATAAGCACATATAATATATGTTTGTCTATATATGATATATCGCAGGTACATCACACGAGATGAACTTGAAAGTGCTATGAAAGAGTACGATATGGGGGATGAGGCAACCATCAAGGAAATAATTTCTGAAGTTGATACAGATAACGTAAGTCGGTTTGTATTAATTTCGAACACTAGATATATCGGTTATCCATTTTATTCGTATTATAAACATGAGATCCACCTTGGGTTGATTATACAGGATGGTAAGATCAACTACGAAGAATTCTGCACGATGATGAGAAGTGGAACACAACAGCCGATGAAACTGTTCTAAGTATAAAAATGATTGAGTAATCTTCAGTCAAGAACGGTAATCGTCGACGAGGATCGTCGGGTTACAAATCTTCTTCCGATTTTTTTTTTCTCGATTTGATTTTTTCTGCTATTTGAGTACTTGTACGGAGTAATGGCTTGCTGATTCGAGATTGCTTGCATGTCTATAGAGTTTTTCTGTTTCCTCAAATATGTTTATCTATATCGCAGACAAGCTTTTTACGTTGTAACTAAAATGGAAATGGATTTGAGCGTTTTGTGATGTTTTCAGACATTGAAGATTCATACACTAGGATAAGTCTTGCGTAAATACGTAGAGTCCTAATCAACTTCATAGTACACATTCTTCTTTAAGCGTTTCGAACAATGGCGGAGCCAGCCGGTTGAACAAGTGGGGTCCATTTTAATTGGACCCCATACCCTCTATTTTTAAATTTTTCAATGGGGTCCTTGTAGTATAATTTTTTACAAATTGCTCCTAATATTAATTTTTTTTACACTAAACTATTAATAAATTTTTTTTTCCAGTGGGGTCCATGGACCCCACTGGCCCAATGCTGGCTCCGCCAGTGGTTTCGAAGCATATATCATGTAAGAGAATATTATATGTATTTATATATGGTAATGATTCCGACATTCAACTACCCACAATATAGTTTGTCAATAAAAGCACTGTGGGGCTCGTTCTAATAAATGCCTCTTTACATTTGCAGAAATCACGAACCAAGATTATTATATTGTCGCTAATAATATAGTACAAAAGAAAAAAAAAATACAAAAATGATGTATCTCTTCTTCTTCCTCGTTACCTCCATGATCTTCTATGTTACTGCACAACTTATAACTGTAAATAGATGGATCAATTTGAGCATGTATGGTGCAGGTAAATGTGCATGGCGGCTAGATATAGCATGTAAATATATAACACAAAACAAATATAAAAAAAAAAACTTCCTAAAAAAAAGAACTTCACTAATTAAGAGAAGTAAAAGACGTGATATTGGCACGGCTCAATCAAATAACCATGTTCGAGCATGAAGAGAACGCAGCTCTCTAATTGAACCGCACCAACATCTCGTAATAATAATTTACCAAGATGAATGAACATAAGTCATGGTATACATGGGATTCTCCTCCTATATATTATAACATGTTCTTCAATAGGAACAGAAGGGGATGGATGTTGTGGAGAAAGAATCTGTAATGAATGTACAAAGCATATATGAGAGTATTGCAAAAGAGGCTTTGGCTTATTATATACAGATATATATATATATATATTTATTCAAGAAAAGCCAAACATTATATACACAGGGACTGCATTTAATCATAGAGATAGCTATTAATACGTTGGAGTGTGATAGTGGTGGGTGACGCTGAGAAGTTGAGAAGCATTGAATTTTCCAACTAACCCAACGAACAAAAGGTAGGGTTTATTTACTACAAAAGCTATAAGACGATGAGAAAATATAAATATAACAACAATGAATAAATATTCACTGCAGCAGAATCTGCAGCCTTTGCCATACGCATTAATAAGGTCGGAGAAAAGGCATCTTTTCACTACACACGCCATCCATCACACTTTACATAGGCCTTTGCTCGTTAATTCATTACACTATGTTCTTGGAAGTATGTAGGGTAAATACGAGGAGGGATAATTCCATAAATAACCGAGAATATCATTTACAACTTATGCGTAATTAGCATATATAATGTCTATATATTGTAGACCCTTTGAAGAATTTCCCTTGTCGTTACTTCAAGAATGGGACCTCTTAAGGTGTCTTTAGAAACCATACGAACGTCAATTTTAAAAGATATTAAGTTGATCTTGTCATGAATGTAATTTAATATGTTTTTTCTCTTCTCCTTCTTCTCCCTCGAGTTTCGATTCTTGCACGTTTATATGCATACGTGTTATATATATTGGATGGTAATCATTAGCTTTGATCGAGTGAGAAAAGCCCTACCCTAAGCTTACCACCTCGAAGTGATCTCTAATTTCGACGAGCACATTGGCGTGGAAGTGATTCACATGACGGTTAGCTTGATGCGATCAAAGCTTGTTGGGCTTAGGCCCATGTTTGTGCCTTTGTTGTTTATCCCACACCGGATAGAACAAGAAGGCATGAGGGTTCCCTCTCCTATATAAGGAGGGCTATACCCTGATTTATAGACACACCAACACATTAGAAAGTTATTTGTGTTAACAATTAACTCTAGGAAAATTCCTTTGGGTGAGAGTTTGGGTTAGCGGGTGAAATAACTTTCGGGTCGTTGTTGTTGGGTTTTGGGTGTAGGCGAGCGTAGAAAAATTGTGTGATTGTAATATTCACATAGTGGATTTTCTGCGGCCTTGTTGCCCGGGTGGTTTTTCCCTCTTCGTTAACAGAGGGTTTTCCACGTTAAATCTTTGTGTTCTCCAGTTTATTATTTCCGGCGGATCTTGGGCGGAATTTCGGTACGGCCGAATTTCCCAACAAGTGGTATCAGAGCGAGGTTAAACCTATTTTATTCGTGCGGTGGAGCTAGCGACGGGTGGAGCTTGAGCGCAGAAGGGTCGACAGACGAGTTGTTGTTCCGTTTATGTGAAGTTCTTGTTAGCTAATCCACAAGGATGTCCGGAAGTAGATTTTCAAATCTGGCGAGATTTGATGTGGAGAAGTTCGACGGAAGAATCAACTTTGGCTTGTGGCAAGTGCAAGTCAAGGATGTGTTGATTCAGTCGGGGTTACACAAAGCTTTGAAGGGCAAGGAAGTTCCCAAAGGCGGTGCTACCAGCAGCACTGAGGAAACAGCTGGGAGCAAATCTGTAATGAGCGACGACGATTGGGAGGAACTGGATTTGAGAGCGGCAAGTGCGATACGACTGTGTCTGGCCAAGAATGTTCTTGCAAACGTGCATGGAATTTCGGCGGCAAAAGCGTTGTGGGAGAAGCTTGAGGAGTTGTATCAGACTAAAGGCGTCTCGAATAGGGTGTATCTGAAGGAGCAATTTCATACATTGCGGATGACTGAAGGTCAAAGTATTTCAGATCACTTAAGCGTTCTCAATGGAATCGTCTCGGAGCTGGAATCCATTGGAGTGAAGATTGACGATGAGGATCAGGCGTTGAGACTCATCTGGTCTCTTCCACCTTCTTATGAACACATGAAACCGATCTTGATTCATGGGAAGGAGAAGATTGTATTTTCTGAAGTCACCGGTAAACTTCTTGCAGAGGAGAGAAGGCTAGAAGGTGGACGGAACAATTCACCGGAAGATCAAGCTTTGTTCGTCGGTGGCGGAAAGAAGAGGAACTCCAAGGGGAAACAAGCTGCGATTTGCTGGACGTGTGGACAATCTGGGCACGTGAAAAGAAATTGTCAGAAAGGTGGAGCAGGTACGGCAAGCAGCTCCAAGTCGGTAAGTGGAGATACCGAGAAGGACGCTAATTTTGTCTCTCTCTCCACGGATGAGTTTTTCTGAGAGAGACAAGGGCGTCCTTATGGCATGTCGCTAAGTGTCATGAGAGAGGGCGCGTTACTATTAGCGGGTCCACAGTTTACACACGGGCATTGGTTTGGCGTTGATGCAAGGTGTGTGGTGGAAATTTCGTGTCGAGGGCTGATGAACTTCCTGGCAAGCCAAGCGTGGAAGTTGCACCATAGATTTCAGCAATGTTATTTCGACATGGGCCGAAGAAATGCTTGGATGCGATTCCAAGTGGATATACTTTTATGGTGGAGCATGGTAGCGGAAGCTATGTGGATCTTCGCCAAGTGAAGGTGTCAAGGCGGACAAAGTCACAAGGTGGAGGTTGTTGGGCTTAGGCCCATGTTTGTGCCTTTGTTGTTTATCCCACACCGGATAGAACAAGAAGGCATGAGGGTTCCCTCTCCTATATAAGGAGGGCTATACCCTGATTTATAGACACACCAACACATTAGAAAGTTATTTGTGTTAACAATTAACTCTAGGAAAATTCCCTTTGGGTGAGAGTTTGGGTTAGCGGGTGAAATAACTTTCGGGTCGTTGTTGTTGGGTTTTGGGTGTAGGCGAGCGTAGAAAAATTGTGTGATTGTAATATTCACATAGTGGATTTTCTGCGGCCTTGTTGCCCGGGTGGTTTTTCCCTCTTCGTTAACAGAGGGTTTTCCACGTTAAATCTTTGTGTTCTCCAGTTTATTATTTCGGGCGGATCTTGGGCGGAATTTCGGTACGGCCGAATTTCCCAACAAAGCTATCATGGTTTGCTCGTCGAAATTAGAGATCACTTTGACGACTTCGTCCTTCAAACGCTTTGGTTGGAATCAACTGCTTTTATCTCAATAGTCACCTTATCGACTTCATCTGTTGGGGGGCTCGCAGTTTGGTTTGCCTCGGGCTTTGGTGGCTCATTTCACTCGCTAGCTCGTCCTCCATTGGGCCCCACCGAAGCACCGCGAAGGCCAATTTCAGTGCCCAAGAAAGCTATCCTACACTCCTGGCACTATAAGTAGTTATTCAAGAACCTCCTCTTGTATTGATACCTCGTCTTGCAAGAAGGGCAGCTCGTCCAAAACATATTGAGCCCAATGGCGGTGGTCGAATAAACACATCCTTGGCTTTGGAAACGATTGGCTTGAGACACGAACTTAAGACTACCGTCATACTCGAATTGCTTCCTCGAATCCGAGAGCAGATCCTTCGCCTCGCAAATGAGCTTGAAAGCGCATTCGGTGCCTAGAAATCTGTTCTTTTCGGGGTGGAGGACAAGCGCTAGCTTTCGGTACTGCTTCGTCACGGCTTGCTCGTCGGAGAATCTTTCGACTATGAGTACGGCGTACCAATCCATATCTGAGCCGAGTACTCTGTTCTTGGATGAGCAGCGGACGATGCATGTGGTGAGCATCTGAGCTATGTTTTCGAGCTCTGCGTAGATATTTTGGGTTATCGGGGCGATTTTCATGGCGCCTTCTAAGTCTTCTCTCTGCATTTTTTCCTCGGCGATGACCTTGGCTTCGATGGCTTCTTCTTTGTTGCAGTCCATTTCGGGAATGAAGTGGTCAGACATCTAGATAATAAAACAGTTAATCTCTCTGTGATATTTAGGTCAAGAAGGCCATCATGCAATTGAGTTAACTAACTAAACGAATCCTTTTTCGACAACGAAAACACTTAAATTAGGACAAAAAAAGCTCATCTACAAATTGGAATGAGTAACTAAATCGGTACAAGCTACCAATAGATGCAAGAAAAGTTATAAGCAGCATTCCTCAAACCCAAAAGACCACCCACCGGCTTTAAACGAAACGCACTTACCTCCTTTTCGACGGAGGTGAACATCTCGTCTATTGAGAAGGTATCAGCGGGCAAAGGAAAAGAAAAGGACGAGAAGGTATCAACGGGCAAAGAAGGAAGCTATGGTTTCTGCTTCCACATTCTTAGAATATTTCTGCTCCATGGGTTTTGCTTCCATTTTCTCAGAATCTTTCTGTTGCATTGTTTCTGCTTCCATTTATCAGAATCTTTCTGTTTCATGATTTCTCCTTCCACCACGTTCTTAGATTCTGTGGCTGATGCAATGTTATGCTCCTTTCCATTCCCAGATTCGGTTTGGTGGCGCGGTTTCTTGATAGAACTAGCAAATTCTTCGTCCTCTTTTTCGTCATATGATAAATTACCCCTTCTCAGCGATGATCGTCTTGCATAATCTGCCTGACCTGATCCAGCTGTAAGATTAGCCAGCATACCCTTGTTAGATTAGGTCTCAGAACTATCGCCAGATTCTGCAACAAATGTTCTCTTCTCGTCGTCCACGGCGCTCACATCTCTATCTTCTTTAGCCTCTGATGAATCACCTTCATTACCACTTGACTTCCCAATACTTTGATTGGAATCAACTGCTTTTGTCTCAGTAGTAGACTTATCGGCTTCTTTTGTTGGGGGGCTCGCAGTTTGGTTTGCCTAGAGCTTTGGTGGCCCATTTCGCTCGCTAGCTCGACCTCCATTGGGCCCCACCGAAGCACCGCGAAGGCCAATTTCAGTGCACAAGAAAGCTATCCTACACTCATGGCACTGTAAGTAGTTATTCAAGAACCTCCTCTTGTATTGATACCTCGTCTGGCGAGAAGGGCAGCTCGTCCAAAACATCTTGAGCCCAATGGCGGTGGTCGAATAAGCACATCATTGGCTTTGGAAACGATTGGCTTGAGACACGAACTTAAGACTACCGTCATACTCGAATTGCTTCCTCGAATCCGAGAGCAGATCCTTCGCCTCGCAAATGAGCTTGAAAGCGTCTTCGGCGCCTGGAAATCTGTTCTTGTCGGGGTGGAGGACAAGCGCTAGCTTTCGGTACTGTTTCGTCACGGCTTGCTCGTCGGAGAATCTTTCGACTATGAGTACGGCGTATCCATATCTGAGCCGAGTACTCTGTTCTTGGATGAGCAGTGGACGCTGCATGTGGTGAGCATCTGAGCTATGTTTTCGAGCTCTACGTAGAGATTTTGGGCTTTCAGGGCGATTTTCATGGCGCCTTTGAAGTCTTCTCTGCATTTTTTCCTCGGCGATGGCCTTGGCTCGGATGGCTTCTTCTTTGTTGCAGTCCATTGCGGGGATGAAGAAGTGGCCAGACATCAAGTGAATAAAAAACTAAACCTTTCTGTGATATTTAGGCCTATTGTTCAGAGATGGCAATCTTCTATATTTCTTTACCAATAATAAGGATATTTTATTTGATAAAGAAAGGAAACCCCAAATCCCCACGCAAACGTCTCGACTACATTATTGTTGTTATATAGGAATTTTATGGTGCTCACCTTTTGTGAGCACCTTATGTGGGAACCTGTTGATGTAGCACCGATTCGTGCCATTTCAACACCAACATCGACATCTAAGGTTATGTCGTCTTAATTAACACCTTCTAGGTGTCATTAATCGACATTTTGGATGTTGATGTGGCATATTGACGCCTTACATAACATTTTACATGTCAATGAAACATATAGCGTCAATATGCCACATGAGCATCCGAAATGTCGATTAATGGCACCTAGAAGGTGTTAATTAAGGCGACATAACATTAGATGTCGATGTGAGATGTTGAAATTGCACGAATCGGTGCCACATCAATATCTTGTGTTGACGGCTTTCGTTACTCTCGCAGACGCCAAGATGAACAAGGCCGCCCTCCTCGCCTAGCTCCAGCTCTCGTCAAGAGGCACCCCGCTAAGAACGCGCCGGCCACTCCTTCTGCTTCGGACGAGCCGGTGCCTAGGAGAGCAAAGACGGTGGTTAAGAGATGAGCTCCCTTGCCCATCTCTCCTTTCGCGGCCTCTTCTTCATCCCATCCTTCATTCCTTAGTGCCGGCGTTGAGGACGACTTACCCTTCAAGTATATGGAGTGTCTCTTGACGAAGGAGGATCACGTGTCCCTATCTGACATCCAAGGCGCGGAGTTTTACCAAAAATTTGTCACGGGTCAAGCTCGGGTACTTTCTCTAGGTATTTTGTCAATATGATAAAAATAACTACATTGCTTTCTCAAACTGTCAGTTGTAACCACTTTGATTGATATTTACTTATTTGTCTAGTGGATGCCTTCAATAATGCTCCAATGGATGTAAGTGACTAGTATTGACTAGTAGAGTTTGGTTTATACCTAATAAAATCCAGGATGTGCGATGTTGGCTCACGCCCTCCGACATCGAACGCGGTTCAAAGCATTTCGCAACAATTGAAAATTTGGAGGGCAACAAGGAATGTCGTGGCTCAAAGAATATTGGAGCATCTTCGTGGAGAGAGGGTAGTTTACTGCATCAACCGGAGGCATCAGAACGAGAGTCGTCTTCTCTGCATCAACGACGGAGCCAGAAGTTATAACTTGGAGGGTCGAAAAATATTTAAACAAAACAATACAAAATGTTAGGTCCGTTGTAAAATCGTGAATATATCTTATATAAGTTTTACATAATATGTTTATTATATACCTGATAATAAATTGCATATTGTAACTTATGAAGAAACAATAAATTTATATCAATGTATACATTGAAATCATAAGAAATGTCTTTCATACATTTATATAATCGTTAAAATGTTTTTAATATATTTTTAGTATATTTCTTACATATTGTTATTGATGTCAAAATGATACATTGTAACTTAGAAATCGAAGAATAAATTTAAAAAAAAGTAATAAGCAGCATTAGCCCTTGATCTAATCATCAAAATGTCTTTTATACATTTTGCGTAAATGTGTATTACACCGATGAAAATTAACTTCATATTTTAATCAATAATAATATTATGAGTTATAACTTTAGAGATAAATAAAATGTCTAAACATAATAAGAACGATAAGTTCTTTGTAAATCTCATTGTGTCTTATATAAGTTTTTCATAACATATATTACATATATAAGAATGAAATAACATAATATAATAGTGACATAATAAGAATTATAACTTGAAATGGTCAAAAACTGCTTTCAAAATGACGTTTTCATAACATGTTTATTTTATATACGTATGAAATTAAATTTTATATAATAGAACATATTTTGCTTAAATGAATTTTATAATGTTTATTTTCAAAATGCATTTCAATTTATGTTGTAATGAAATCTGTATTTGTGGATGACGGTAGCTTTTCTTGGGTTCTCATCCCCCTTTTGGTGGGCGATGGCTCCCGGAGGGTGGTATGGCGCCGGTGCTAAAGGAGAATTTTTCCCCACGTGCCGCTATGATCGGTTTTTTTGTCCCTGGAGGCTTCCCTCTCCAGAGCCCCCGACTCACATCGAGGACTTCCTGCCTTCGTTCGGGGGAAGCACTATTAGGAGCTTTGCTGTATCATTTTGGTTTTGTTTGAGGAGTCATCCGGAGAATATAGACTTAGGTATAATTTGGGAACTAAGGTTATTTTCTTCTTTCCTAATTGATTATCTTGTGACGATATAAGGTGCTCAAATAAGGTGAGCACCATAAAATTCCTAAATAACACAATAATGTATTCGAGACGTTTGCATGGGGATTTGGGATTTCCTTTCTTTATCAAAGAAAATATCCTTATTATTGGTAAAGAAATATAGAATAACACAAAGAAAGCACAGTAAGAATTAAAAAAAGGAGAATAATAAAATATATGGATAATAATATATCCCATCTCTTTTATCTTTCTTTACTCCTCGCACAACTACCATGCATGAAAAAGAAAATCAACGAATCAGCAATATGCTGGCAGATCGTAATCATTTCGTCAGAGGTCCCCTTCTGAATCAACTCAGAACAACTTTACTTCCATCATCACTTTCTCACCAAAAAGAGAGTAACATAAATCCTAATGCGACGTTTCTCCCACACATCAAACCGAGCAGTAGAAACAATCAGAAAGTTCTAAGAATCAACTAATGTCATAAGAATCAACTAATGTCATAGCGAAAGAAAAAAAACACCAACCCGAACATCACTAACCATGTCTGTCCGTAAATTTAGAAGCTCAATCGCATCAAGCGCCGTCGAACGGTCAAGAAATTGAACAAAGATAAATCGACCCTTGATGAGGTACTGTCATTAGGTATTTCATAAATAAGGTTTAGGATTCAATTCTCAGCCTACTCTTGATGTTCCTAATCCTGTTGCTAATGATCGATCTAAGATTGTCTTTGTTAAGGAAAATTCAAAGCATGCTGCCAGTAAGCCAAAGAATAGATCGTCTTAATGACATCATTGTATGCAACTTGGTCATATCAAACTATTCTGCTAGAAATTGAAAGGAGAGATTTCGCAGAAATCTATGTTGACTGAAATGTCGCCCAACATTCCGCTCAATATTGAGAAATCACTGTTGAAAAGTTTGTCTAGAGATATTTCAGTTGACACTCCTTCAAATTCTGGTGAACATACTGTTGTTATGACATCTAAGAAAGTCTGGGTAGAGAATCCGTACATAAATGCAATGTTGTATATATCTCATTGCGAACTAACGTGATAGGTTCATGGTACTTCGATAGCGGATGCTCACGCCACATGACGGTGCTAAAGAACGAATTCTCAGTCGTGGCAAGTTGAATGTGCCCGATTTCCCGAAGCTGAGGAACGTTCTACACGTCAACAGGCTTGTGGCTAATTTGATTAGCATAAGTCAGCTTTGCGACGATGACCACGAGGTAAGGTTCAACAAAGAATTTTGTGAAGTTTTTAACAGCAAGAGTGTTTATATTTTAGCAGGGAAAAGATCTAGCGATAATTCCGCAGTCTTCACCACACATGCCTTCCGATCCATCACACTATATAGGGCTTTCGCTTGCTCGTTAGTTCATTACACTATGTTCTTGGAAGTATGTAGGGTAAATACGAAGAGGATAATTTCATAAATAACCGAGAAGATCATTTACAACATATGCGTACTTAGCATAACGTCTATATATTGTGGACCCTTGGAAGAATTTCCCTTGCGTTACTTCACGAATGGGACCTCGTAAGATGTCTTTAGAAACCATACGAACGTCAATTTTAGAAGATATTAAGTTGATCATGTCATGAATGTAATTTAATGATATGTGTTTTCTTTTCTTCTTCTTCTTCTCCCTCGAGTTTCGATTCTTGCACGTTTAAATGCATACGTGTTGTAATATTGGACGGTAATCATTAAGCTTTGATCTTGTGAGAAAAGCCTTACCCTAAGCCATGTTAATTTGTTGGAGGAAAAGGCCACGACATTTTTACTTTTAAGGGACCATTGCGTGCAATAGAAAGACCACAGAATTACAACAAACGAAATAATTGATACTATTATAATAAATATACCTACATCTCAAGGAAGATATTGTTTCGATTGAAAAAATAATTTAACATCCCAACTGACCATCATCACGTGTTTTGCTGAAAACCCCACATATGCCCCCACAATATTTTAGAACTTGATATTGAAAGAAAGCATTTATTGAGAATTAAATTAAATCGAGAGGAGAGAGTCCTCGCGGTAAGAAATTAGTGTGGCCACTATTCAATTCAAATAATGGTGATATTAGAGACAGAGAGCGAGGTTTCATTGGGCTTCTATCATTAATTATTGGGCTCAAAAGGCCCGTTTAGGACCAACAAAGCTCCATATAGGACTTCTTTACCCACGACATGTTCGTAATGGAAAGCCTCATAGAACCATTTGTTGGACTTTTTTTTCTTATATAACAATGTTAATTTTGCAATATTTAAAACTTTGAAAAGAAACTAGTTAGCTATGTCGTTTAATGTTGGCAAAAACCTTTTTATACGTCTCGTTATTGGTCAAACATCCTAAAAATTAAATTAAATAACACTGTGGTTTGGTTAGTTAGGAGTTAGGTGGAGCTATGTTGAAACGTAACGAAATAAACTCGATGAGACAAAGTCGAAGTGTGATACATTGGTGGGAATTAAAAACATGGGAGATATTAAACTTCAACGAGAAAATTTATAATTATAATTATAATTAAAGTCAAAAAGGACTAAATGGAAAAAAAAAAAGTCGCAAGTCGTCATCCACATGTAAGGACAATCGTCATTTTCATTGAACTGCCTGCCATTAACTCCGTAAAACCCATATACGCCATTTCCGAAAAGGGGCCCACGCGTCGGTGGTTTCGCCTTAATGCGAAGGGTAATTTCGTCTGTTACTCGAGAATCCTTTCTCAAGGCAAAAAGTGTTGAATAAACATGAGCTGGTCAGTATATTTCTGTAAATATTTATTATAGATTTGTGTTATTATATTATTATTATTATTATGACGCACAGGCACAACAACTATGCAAGCTTCGAATCTCAGAAGAGTGCTCGTGACTATGGAGAAACTTGCAGCTTCAGCTTAGTTGCAGAAATCACCTGAAGAGATTCGCTAAAGTAACTGCGCGGAACTTTGTTGTATGTTAAGCAATGGAGAGGCAAGCGGTGGTCATCTCGAATCTGTTGTTAGCTGTGATCTTCGGCTTCATTGCTACGATTGATGCTGCTACAGATGCTAGTGACGGTAAAGCTTTAAACTTCTTACGGCTTGCTTCTTTGACGTTTTTTTATGCCGTTTGACGGCGCTTGGTGCGATTGAGCTTCTAAATTTGCGGAAATACATGGTAAGTGATGTTCGGATTGGTGTTTTTTTTTTTCCCTTTCGCTATGATATTAGTTGATCTTAGAACATTCGGATTATTCTTCTAGTCAGTTTGATGCGTGGGAGAAACGTAGCATTAGGATTTATGTTACTCTCTTGTTGGTGAGAAAGTGATGATGGAAGTGAAGCTGTTCTGAGTTAGATTCAGAAGGGGACCTCTGACGAAATGATTGCGATCTGCCAGCGTGTTGCTGATTCGTTGATTTTCTTTTTTCACGCACGGCATTGCAGTTAGTGTTAGTGATATTCTGAGAACAGGAGTGGAGACAAATTTGAATCTCTGTTTTTTTTCTTTGTTTACTTCCAAGGAAGGTATCTGTCGTGTTCTTGTAAGGACTCCATAAAAAAAATATCAATCTTTGCTGCATGGAGAAGGCTTTTGAAATTGAGGCCGAAGAAAATTTCAGCTACCTTATTTTGCCCAACGTTTGCAATTTTCGTGTTATGTGCACGTAATGCCTTAGCTTGAGGAGGTTTTTGATTTTTGCTATCTCATTCTCACTGGGGCTGGATTGAATGTGATGTGAAATGTTATGAAGTTTGTTTTTGGCTTCAAAGTTGCCTTAATGGTACATTTTTAATATTATTTGGCAATGACTCGTGTTTTAGAAATTCAAATTCATCACGATATTTGATTGAACGCCGATTATAAATGCAGTACAAGGCCTCCAAGTTCTATATTCTTCGTTGAACAGTCCCTCACAGTTAACTGGCTGGAAATCTAATGGTGGTGATCCATGTGGAGAGTCATGGAAGGGAATCTCCTGTCAAGGGTCCTCTGTTGTCTCAATGTAAGTGCTCATAGCTTGGGGATTTCTGATGATTACACATATGCTTCAAACGCTTAAATTTAGTCCTTGAAGTTTAAAGAGACACTTCTGTTTTGTGACAGTGAGTTGCCTGGATTGTCACTCAGTGGAACAATGGGATACCTGCTTAATAACCTCATCTCACTCAAGAAATTGTAATTAAGCCTTATTTCTGATGGATAGTCTAGTTCGAATTTAATAAACATTTTCACCTTCTGAATATTTGGACGCTCTATATGATGCAGGGATTTGAGCAACAACAATATTCATGATGGAATTCCATATCAGTTACCACCTAATCTGACAAGCCTGTAATTCACCAACCAAACCGCATTTAGTAGATTGTAATTGCTTTTCATTCATTTTGGCTAATTTTTGGAGTGTAGAAATCTCGGAAGCAACAACTTAAGTGGGAATCTGCCATATTCCATAGCTGCCATCGGCTCCCTTAATTATCTGTTAGTGGAATATGATATGCGTATTTAGCTATCTCTCTGCATTTTGCGAAATATTCAGATATTTTATGATCCTTGATTCTTCAACATTTCATGATTCTAAATCTGGTATTGCTTTATTTTAGGAATATCAGCCATAACCTGCTGTCTCAGTCTGTGGGAGATATGTTTTTCAATCATTCTGCTCTGGCAACTCTGTAAGACTTGACTCTCCCTTGCCAAAGCCTTAAAAGATTTAATCTCTTAAAACTCGAGTTTGTCCTGTAATGGTGACTCATTCTCCTTTTCTCATCAGGGATATTTCTTTCAACAATTTTACTGGAGACCTTCCATCTTCTTTCGCATCATTGACGAATCTTTCCACTCTGTGAGTTTGATAGTTATTACAAGTGGTGAAATATCATTATTTTTTCTATCCTCCATTTCCAGTAATTTTCCATGCTGTGAACTTGCCAGCGAATTACAGACTAATCAACTGACTGGTTCCTTAAACATCCTTGTTGGCTTGCCCCTAACTGAATTGTAAGTGTAGCCTCAACTTTGCCACCACCATTAATAATCTGTATCTGAGGGGAACTTTGAATACTTCTGTCTATCTTGTACACACGCACACATGGATGCCCGGGTAATCGCTTGTACTTGTATGCTGCAGAAATGTTGCAAATAATCATTTTAGTGGCTGGATACCGCAAGAACTGAAGTCCGTTCCCAATTTTGTGTAAGTGATAATAAAAGCTCAAATCTCACTCTGTCACTCCATTCAATATTCACATTAACTAGTGTACTACAATGCCCTCCTTCCGTCGTCATAAATTCTTGAAAAATACACTTCTTGTGAAACAGATACGTCGGAAATGCATTCTCCAATAGCCCTGCTCCTCCTCCTCCTCCATACTCTGCACCGCCTCCTGGTAGATTGCGCAATACAGGTGGTCGAACTCCTCCTGGACCTGGAGCAAGTACATCTCCCTCAAGAAATTCTAGTGAAGCAGATAAAGGGAGTGGGTTGAGCCCTGGAGCTATAGCAGGCATAATTGTGGGATCTGTATTCACCGCGGTCTTTTTGTTTCTTGCAATGCTATTCTGCCTTAGGTGGAGAAACAAGAAGGAAGTTGCCGCACGACCCACAACAAGGACTCTTCCTGATAGTAGCAATAAAGGTAGCATTTTTTTCCATTTTTATGGTTTTCTTATGGATCCATTATCTTTTCACATCGATGAGTAATGATTGTCTTTCTTTCCCCCACATAAATGCTTTGGTATGGTGGTATACTCATGGGTGTAAATCAGGCATCAATTCCTTATGCTAACTGACTGAGTTTAATAGTTTTTTCCTTCAATTCAAAAGTTTTATCCTGCTACTGTCTGAGAATGAGGCTGTGTGTTTCAATCCTCACTTATATAAGCCCTTTTTGTGCACAAGAGAGTGCATGGTCCCAATTGTGCTTCATGTTCATGTGTGTTCGTTACATTTTTTAACGCTTCAATGTTTACTCTGTGTCCTCTTCCAGTTGATATGGAGATGCAAGAGCAAAGATCAAAGCCTTCAGCTTCAGTGTCCGATGTAAAACTGCCTCCACCAGAAAGTTTGATAGTTGAAAAGTTACAAGGGAAAAATGGATCTATGAAACGACCAAAATCTCCCATTACTGCTACATCTTATACAGTCGCTTCTCTTCAGTCTGCAACTAATAGCTTCAGTCAAGAGAATATAATTGGCGAAGGTTCCCTCGGCCGTGTCTACAGAGCAGAATTCCCCAATGGAAAGGTCAATCTAATTCTTTACTGACAACGAAACAGATAATCATTTTATGTCGAATGACATGTCCTTTTGGTTTCAGACATTGGCAATTAAAAAAATCGACAATTCCGCTCTGTCCTTACAAGAGGAAGACAACTTCCTCGAAGCCATTTCAAACATGTCACGTTTAAGGCACCCAAACGTTGTGGCATTAGCTGGATATTGTGCTGAGCATGGCCAACGCCTCCTCGTCCATGACTACGTTTCAAACGGTAGCTTGCATGATATGATGCACTTAGCTGACGATAGGAGCAAACTGCTGACGTGGAATGCACGTGTCAGGGTAGCCCTCGGCACTGCCCGAGCTTTAGAGTATGCTAAATCTGCATAACACTTTGGACACTCATATGATTCTTGAAAAACATTACGTCGTCCAAGTTCTTCACGTTGCATTGGGTGATAAATTTTCACTCATCTTTGTAGGTACTTGCATGAAGTGTGTTTGCCTTCGGTTGCTCATAGAAACTTGAAGTCTGCGAACATCTTGCTGGATAATGAGCTCAATCCCCACCTTTCAGACTGTGGATTAGCTGCTCTCACACCAAACACAGAACGACAGGTAAAACTCAATAATACGACCGAATGCAGTCTCTCTAACATTTCAGATGTGTGAAACGAAACAGTGGTCTGCTATTACAACGCAACGAAGCTGATGCTTACCCCTCAATGCGCCCCATTAGGTTTCATCAACACACATGATAGGTTCATTCGGCTACAGCGCCCCAGAATTTGCCTTGTCTGGGATATACACCATAAAGAGCGATGTGTACAGCTTTGGAATCGTCATGCTTGAGCTTCTAACTGGGAGGAAACCTCTCGACAGGTAAATAAATGATCGCACATATCAGCAATTTCATCCCGCTCATTCATTTCCTATACTTCTCTTTTTTTTTTTTGTTTCAGTTCACGTCCCAGATTAGAACAATCTCTGGTGAGATGGGCTACTCCTCAACTCCACGATATCGATGCTTTGGCGAAGATGGTCGACCCCAATCTAAACGGCATGTATCCTGCCAAATCCTTGAGCCGTTTTGCAGACATAATCGCACTGTGTGTCCAGGTAATAATGATCATTTTATCATTACATCCTTCGACGAAGTTGTATAAGAAACTGAAAAGTTATATATGTGTAAAAACGAAAAATGTATGGCTGATGCAGGCCGAGCCAGAGTTTCGACCACCTATGTCAGAGGTTGTGCAAGCGCTGGTTCGATTGATGCAAAGGGCGAACATTGTGAACCGACGGTCCAGTGAGGATTCGAGTTTTGCATTTAGGACTCCGCCCGATTACGAACCAGGTGGCTCGTGATCATGATCATCATAAGCTAAGTAAGTGCCCTTTTTTCAAATTTTTGTGTAAGAGATGAGATGCGAGGTAAAATTATGCTGACGACAACGTGCGTGGGAGGTATTTACCAATTGTACTGTTGGTTGTGACGATATTTCTCTAATAAAAGTAAATATTTTTACCGACTGCTGCATTTCATTGGTTATCTTTTTTTACCAACAATTTGCTAATCAAACGTCAACAGTAAACAATTATAAATAAAACGGATACTCAAAAGCATCAATCAGACATTCATGCAACAAACAGTTCACGCCTTCGTTCATACAGATCATATATAGTCTATAGATGGAACAATAATATATTGGTGTGTTCTTCTAAAGAAGAGCAGCTGGTGATATATCCATAGGGAAAGGGTTTCCCAGAACGTGATTAACGTTGTCCATGTAATAACTGCTGCTATGAGGATGATGAGTAGCAGCTGAAGAAGAATCCATGACCATGAACTGCATGTCCTCAGATGGCTTCCAATGCCTTTTCCTTTGGTTGATGAACCAGTTGTTTATCTGCTTTTGATCAAGGCCCGTCGATTCAGCAAGTGCTAGCTTCTGAGCTTCCTGCGTTAAACAAAACGAAACAAAATGTAATCAAGATTTCACGTTGTTTGCTTTATTACTCAAACTATACTCTTATAAAAGAATTAATCTTCGGTTTATATATATATACCGAAGGGTATGGCCATTTGTAATGCCTGCTCCACCAGTCGAGCAGCTGCTGGCGAGCTTCTTTGGGCAGCTTTCCCTTCTTTCTCTTCTTCATGAACTCTTGCTTGAGGCTTCCCAGGTAACCACTGTACTTCCTTAAAAGCTGTCCTTTGAGTTCCCTGTCCTCAGCTTGGGGATCAATCAGTGGATTGTTCACGTCTACGTCTTCTTCCGAAGAAATGTTTCGGTCCATCGCTTCAGGATAAGCTACACAAAGAAGGAATTTTGAACAACTGAATTAAGAACTGAATTTTGATTGATTTCCACAAATCAGCCCATATCGTGACTTAAGAGGGAATGAGGGATATAATAATTAACCATCTTCCTCAACTAGATTAGGTTTAAACCATCATAAATGGGCCAAGCAAGAAGATGCTCACTGTTTCTAGTTAACCTAGGACGATCGACAAGGCTCTTAGGTTGAACCAATGTCGTCCTTACCGTAGATAAGCTCAAACAGTGTTTCGAACAGCAAAGGGAGGACATTGGGATAGATGGGTGAAAACTATGAACAGACATTAGATTGATATATATGGAAGAAACACAAACAGTATACTAAAGAACTATGAACAGACATTAGATTGATATATATGGAAGAAACACAAACAGTATACTAAAGAACTGATGAAGAAGCTCTCGATCTGGAAAAAAAAAACCTCACAATCCCATCTACTATTTCATGGAATAAAAGCTACACTATTTATTTTTCTTGGGAACATGCACATGGGACAGGCGTTCATTAAGTGAAAAACATACCAAACCAAACCTCACAAGCAAGAACCAGTCAGCACACACACAGTGAGACGTGATAAATGCGCATATATTTCGCCTACAAATATTTAAGCTCGTGAGAGCGAAAGGCTGAGAGATAAAGAGAGAGAGATATTACCAGCATCAGGGAAAGAAACGCTGAGGGCTTTGAACTGGGACTCAATTCTTGAAAGAAAAAGCATAGCTTCCTTGTAGGGTTTCGAGAGTTCTTGCTCGTACTTTATCAGCATTTCACAGTACGCCTCCATAAACTGGTCAAGTGCTGGATCTTGTCCGAGGCTGCTACTGCTGACGTGGCGGCCCATCGCCGCCGCAGATGCGCAGGCTTCTTCCAGCTTCGCCACCACTTCAGGCGGTGCGCCGATCTGTCACACACATCAGTCCACAGAAGTAAGGTTAGTAGGGGTCAACTGTAGGTATGATTATTCCTTCGCCCATAAAGAAAAGGGTTTTTAACAACTTCTCCTACGGCTTCGCTTCACATTTTAGGGGTTGCTTCAAGGAGTAAACGAAGGAATAGCTAGAAAACATTTTTAGTTCTCCTAGAAATCTGATAATTTTATGGTTGACCACGTAAAAATAAATATAACCTTAACCTAGCTAGAAATCAGCCAAAAACCTAGATATGGAATACACATACATTACCTTCTGACAGTTAACAAAAGCAGCCAAAAGACGGTGGTAGTGAGGATGAGCCATGATCTTAGCCTTCACGGGGCAGCTTCCATCGTCATCATTGTTACTGTTATCCATGAAATAATATCCAGTGCTCGTATTGTTGTTGAAAGCGTTGAGACCTTCGGGCATTGCAGAAGAACCTGCGTTGCCTGGCCGATTTGTGTCTTGATGAGTAGTGTTTTGCGTGTTATAGAACAGACAACTGTTCCCAGATTCTGTATTAGGCTGGCAAGGAGACGAGGGACCAATCTGAGGCATCATAAACATCGGACTAAACCCATGATTACGTTCTCCAAAGGCCATCAAACAAGAGTTGCCACTAGATCCGCCAAAACCCTCCATTTTGATGATCTCACCTGTTTTTTTTTCTATCTTCTATCGACCTTCAGCTGCCCCTCACAGAGGTTTGTGTTTTTGTTTTTCTGAGCTTCAGGTTACTCTTTAAAAACCCTTGAAGTTTATATTCTTACACGGACAAAAACTATATGCACGTATACAATAACCACACACTCTTTCTCTGTCATAATAATGCACACACACACGCAAAAGCAATCTCTTTACTCGTTTTAAGCGTAACCTATGCAGGGCCTCCCGAGTTTGATGCTTACTTGTTCAGCCTTTTTACAGAAAATCCTAAATAGTTTTGTAGTTAGTGGTAGTCTTTAGTCAGATCTTTATTATATTATTGAAGGGCTGCTTTGCTCATCGTATGGTCTGTCTCAGGTTTATCTTTCCCTTGGAAAACGGGTTAATGTTTCTAATTGAAACCTTAATTTTTTCTTCACTAATTAAAAAATCATCTCTCTCTCTCTCTCTCTCCCTTATTTCAAAGAAAGAAGTGTTTCTGGTTTGTGGGTCTTGGTTTATTTTAGGGCTCACGCTAGCTATATTCTCACCTAATGCCTCGTTCTTGCAGCAGTGATAGTAAGAAGTTATTACCCCCATTTTCATCTTGAGTAGGGTTTTTGCCTCAAAAGCTTTACCTTCCCAACGAAAACACTCGCTTTCTTTTCTTTTTTCCTGCACACTGAATCACTGCAAATCTACTGCAAAACTAAAGGACTGAAGGAGTGTTGTGCGTACTCAAGTAAATTTGTATATATATAATATATATTATATTTCTTTGATCATGATCGATCAAATCGAGGTGTATTTTAGTGGTTATTGTTTTCTTCAGTTATGCGAAGGGTTTTGGTATTTGGGGCACGAAACCACAGCTCAGCTCTCATGAGGTAATATTTCAGTGATGTCTGTCACTGAGCATTGATCTACTTGTTTTATTATTATATTCACTTCCAACATTTGTCTTCTTCTTCATCTCTTAGTATTTATGGAATAATTGTCACGAGTAGGGGTGGTTCGGTACGGTATACCGTACCAAAACCGTGATACCGTTTACCGTACCGAAATTTCGGTATTAAAAAAAATCATACCAATACCATACCAAAATTTCGGTATACCTTTAATTTCGATACGGTATCATACCGAAAGTTCGATACGGTATCGGTATCATACCTTCTATACCGTTCACACGGAGGAATTTTACCATGCGTGTCTCGTAACTCGTTAATTCGTTGTTTTCGAATTTTTAGTCAATTCAAACTCCTTAAGCCCAATAAGATGGATTATTAATACCAAATTTTCCAAAATAAAAAGATTTTTAATTCATAAAATAACCTTAAATAATTTACATATTTTAGTCAGTCTCATTAGTAAGACAAAGAACTTTACATAACCACAAAATACAACTTTATATAGAGATTAATTAAAATGAAACTGTTATTTAAAAAAATTAGTGAAAAAGTAATTGCATTGCATCTTCACGATTTCAAAATTCTGAAGAAAAACATTAAAAAGGCCAAATTAAACGTAACTTGAGTTAGGTATAATAAGTAAAATATGGTGGGTGTCAATAATCTTAAAAGGTTGGGTATAGTTAATAATTTATGAGCTAAATATATTTATGAAGATCCTTATAATATTTTTATCCATTTGATATTTTTTAGAAATAATATAATATATGTAGGTGTATATATATATGTATATATATATATATATTATTTAAAATTTTAGTATTTCGGTATTTCGGTATAATCGGTATACCTAATTTTTAAAATTTTCATACCATTACCGTACCGAAAATTTTCGGTACGGTATCATACCTTACCAAAACCTTCGGTATACCAAAATTTTCGATATTTTCGATACGTTACGATACGATAAGGACGGTATATCGGTATTTCGGTATATTTCCCCAGCCCTAGTCACGAGATCATACTTAGCAAGAATTGTAAGTTGCTTTCAAGAGTATCATCCTTCCCATTATCTCAATGTCTACGAAGATAAATATGTCATGAAGAATATTTATATACATAAATATTATTGTTGAAAATATAAAGCAATTATTTGTGGGGCAGTGCAGTAGACATGTCCTATCTGTCTATATTCACCTTCAAATTAGCATTATTTTCATAATTTAAAAAATAATTTACAAAAATATCACGAAGATCGAATCTCTTCACCAATGGCCACCAACAAAGATGTTAGAAACCCTTTGTATTTACCCGTGTCTGGAAATATTCTACTTCCCAAACAGTGCGATCCTTTGTCTTTGATCTGCATTCTTGCTTTCAGAACAGAACTATCAACCAATACTAGGCATTATTAATTTACTATGTTGAAATAATGAACATATAGTATTTATAGTGAACATATAGTAAAGTGTCATTTATCAGATTTACTAGATTTTGTAGCAGGAGGTCTTTTCCACTTTTTAAACGCAATGATTAATTATCATAAGTAATCTTGCCTTTTGGTAATCTTTAAAACTTAGGAAGACTAAGTTTTAGGTTCCCATCTTTTTTATTAATATGGTGTCTGCAATTAGGTAATATATTAATTATTAATTGCTGAAACGTGTGCTAGTATCCAATATTGTAAAATTTCTTTGTAAAATAAAATATATTGAAGTCGACTTTTCCATTATCTCTAGGCAGAGAGGAGAGGCCACTGTCGATAGACATGACTTAAAGCTTCTCTCCCTAGGGAGGAAGAACCCTAGCCTCCTACAACCTTATCACTACCTCTAAAGGAATATAATTTATGTTTTCATAATCTTACAATATTGTATTACATACTATATTCAATTATCTATATAGTATGTGTTTCCCTCTTATATTATTATCCGACAGTTTTTCGCACTTGCGTTTTATGAAACTGACTGTGAAAATGACGAATCCGTCGTCGTTTCAACGATTGCGACTGAACCCTAATGTTGCATACCGTGTCATAGGCTTTAAAACCTAAGCCCCATTGAGTAAGTTCTACATTCTTACTGTCTTCAAACTAACCACTTTGCTTCTTTCAAAGAACTAACTCATCTAATCTTTTTCGTTACAAGTGTGCAAATACATATGATGAATAGTACACTCAACGACAAACTGCACCATGAATTTTTATTTATTTTCCTCCTGAAAGACTATGAGATATAAAATTAATAAATTATAACTAGGGTAGAGGGAGACAATGCTCTTATCTTGTCCGATCCATTTCCCACTATGAATGGGTGAGAAAGAACTGTTTTTGGGCATCAAAATGGATGCTTTTATTTTACTAGCGTGTTTTAGCTTTTGTCAAGAACAACGTTGTCTCTCCATAAGGACACCACAAAGAGGAAAAAGAATAATGCTAATTTTCATAGGACGAGACAACGTATAGCCTTTGAGTGCTTCTTGCACTAAGATTCATAAGAAGATGAGATCACCCAAAAGAAAAGTACATCAAAATTCAAAACATTGCATCTTTCAAGATTGTCTTTCTTTAAATGAACGAGTATGAACAAGAACGGGCCGAGATATTGGGCTCGGCCCGCATTCTTTATTGTTATTTCTAGCCGACCCATTTTGATCACGATCCATATGCAAGTTGGGCGGGCAAGACGATGGCTGACCCGACCCATCAATTTGGCATTCATAATCTTCCTTTCTGGACATTTCATTCTACTTTTTCTTCAACGTTTGATCGCGTTCTCAAATTTTATTTTATTTTGTTCTCCTCGCCTCGTGATCATCGAGCATATCCGTAGGGACATTTGATGATACGAAATTAATTTCCCAGCTTAATTATCCTATTTCTCGAACTGCTCGCAGTGCGTGCTTTGAACGTACTTGGGCTGCTCCAAAAATCTAGTGAAGCAAAGCTGAAATGGAGAAATTTGGGAAAAGATTTGTAGGTAAAGTCGCTATAGTTACCGCCTCGACGCAGGGCATCGGCTTCGCCATAGCTGAGCGCCTCGGCTTGGAGGGAGCCTCTGTTGTTATTTCTTCGCGCAGACAAGTGCGTTAGAAAGATTTTTTTTTTCTCCTTTTTATGTACAACAGTTCACGAAATTTCTAGTTTGTGATGGATGGGCCTTGCTAAAAATCCGATTTTGGCTCAACTCTTTTCTTAAGATTCGTTGAATTGGGTATCTTTTCTTGTGTTCTTTTGTGATCTCTTTCTCTCGCTACAGAAAAACGTTGATGAAGCTGTGGAGAAGCTGAGGAATAAAGGGATTGAGGCAATGGGATTAGTGTGTCATGTCTCCAACGCACAGCACAGAAAGGATCTGATTGAGAAGACAGTTCAGGTTACTGTGTGAAATTATGTAAGCGTATCATTGTACTTTTCCTATAGTTCTTCGTTATAAAACTGATCTTCTTACATTCTTAGAAATACGGGAAAATAGACGTAGTTGTTTGTAACGCTGCTGCTAACCCTGCGGTTGAGGGAATCTTGGAAACGAAAGAATCCGTCCTCGACAAGCTGTGGGAGATCAACGTCAAGACCTCAATACTTCTACTACAAGTATGTATGTGTACACACACACACACACATATATATATATATATATATATATAGCCAATTCTGCTAATCCCAGATTGTAATAATTAGTTAGTATTCACTGATTTTACTCTGCTTAAAAAAAAAGGTTGCGGCTCCTCACTTGCACAAAGGATCATCGGTCGTGTTCGTGTCCTCCATAGCTGGGTACAATCCATCTCAAGGCTTAGCTATGTATGGTGTCACCAAAACAGCTCTTCTTGGGCTCACAAAGGTGGGCTATTTAGCTTATAAAATCTAATCTTCTTTCGTTTGTTATATTTTATGTTTTCGGCTGATGTATAGAGATCTTGTTAGGCATTGGCTGATGAGATGGCGCCCGATACTCGTGTGAACTGCATTGCCCCTGGCTTTGTCCCGACTCATTTCGCATCATATCTTACCACAAATGAGGGCATTGTAAGTCTATTTACCATCGAAAAAATCAAGCTCTCGCAAGTTGCTTCTTTTGAAGGATGATTCTGAAAATAACGATGCATGTGTCTTTACTATCTACGATTATTGTTTATAGAGGAAGAGTCTTGAAGAGAGGACGCTCCTCGGTAGGCTCGGGACTACGCAAGACATGGCTGCTGCTGCTGCTTATTTGGCTTCTGATGATGCTTCGTATGTCACTGGAGAAACTCTAATAATAGCAGGTGGAATGCCTTCGAGGCTTTGATTGCTGCCTATTTGCTTGTAGTTTTTTTTATCGAATATACATTAAGTGTTTTGAACAATGTGCTTGGATGTGTTGTGTTATGCTTTTTCTTGCAAGGCATGTATGAGAATCTTAGTGATCATCGTTATAAACTCTGAAACATGTCCGAGAATTCACGATAGTCAGTGAAACACCAAGTGATCATCTATCTAATACATGCATCCGTTAATTACAAGTTTGATGAACCATAAAGAACTACAAAATCTTCCCATATGCCCGAGAGTCTGCGTTTGTGCCTTTGCGCTTTCTTCTACTATGCATTCCTCCATCACCACAAGAAGTGTCAGTTGTAGACTGCTTTGCTTCTCTAATTTCATCTTCGACCAGAAAAATCACGACTTTGACAGAGTTTTCGAGTGAGCTTTTCTGACCCCCTAATTTGAAGGTCGGATTAGTATTAACAATGGATAGAAAGACTCAAAGAGTGTAGCAGAGGATGATTTTAGTAGTTGATGCTAACACACAATTAATCTTCCCATACGGTCAAATTTCACGTGAAAAGAAGATCCTAATCACCATTTCACTACACATAAGAGACTTACTACTGAGATTGAAATAACATATTTAACTGTACAAGTAAGCTAACCTTGCTTTCTATAAGCTTTCTGTTTGTTTACTTCATCAGAGAACCAGCTTGAAACCCTCTGACAAGAAATCGTCCCTGAAAAATAAAGGAGAGACACGAACATAAGCGATAAGTAATGACCTTGTAAATGTCGAAACAACTTCATATAATCTCATCCCCATGCAGAAATACTTAGTACAGCTGACTTTCCTGATACTACAAACGTAGATCTTAAACAGGACCAATAGTTCATGAAAGACAGACAAGAGGTCAGTTCAGATGCATAAGAGATGCAAAATCCAATCACCTTTTGCTCTTATGTTTTTCCTTCTTTTTCACTGGCTTAGGCTTCTTCACCTCAGCCTCGTTGCCAAGCGAGACGAGGCTTTGAACACAAGGCTCGGCATAAAACACAAAAGGCATACCATCAATATTAACATCATCAACAACAACACACTTTTTCTTCCAATCATACCACATAAGCCTCTTGTCATCGCAACTCAACAACACCATAAGACCATCTTTCGAATATACCAAGGGTTTCACAAAATGGTGCTTTTCAATCGACGGAGGCCCGATTGCCAACAATTTGACCCATGATCCCTTAATACCATACTCTTTCATCACCCAAATCGTCACCCGACCCCTCTTTGCACATACCAAGGACAAACAACCTCCGATAATGTCCAAACAGATATCAACGCCCATTGTTACAATTCCAGAAGGCAAATCCATGCAAGAATGAACCTCGCTATGAACATCAAATGCCATAATTTTTCCATTAAGTACAGATTCATCAACACCACCATCAAGACCAACGTTAGTAAAACCATCGAGTAATGTGTGCAACGCCCCATTCACGTGCACACGCCAATTACCCTTCAAGAAGGGCAATGGATAAGTAAACCCCTCGGTGTTCTTCCAACTATTCGACTTCAATCCGTACATAAAGACCTCAGAACATCTCCACGCATGCATAGCAAAACTCCGAAACTCCACAACCTTGAGCACCTTATAATCGTCATCAATCGCGTCATACGCAAATCCGTAGTGATCTTTCAAGTAACAACCATCGACATTCAAGCTCTGCTTAGGACAGGGAGGCAAAATCCGATGATCCGTAGTGAAAACGTTCCACAAAATCAGCTGCTCGCCCACGACTAACACCAATCCGTTGCAGCTGTTGGAAATCCTATCGCTTTTGTAATAGAAAGGAGGCTTAACAACGTCGGCCTTCTCGAGCCCGTCTAGATCGACGGTGAAGAGCCCCAAACCAGCAATGATGAGGCTCCGATTGGAATTAGTGCTCAAGGAGTGGCGCAGGTGATTCTTAATGAAACTTTGGCTGTCGATTAGGGCACACCACGGCTTCGCTACGCATCGGAAACGCTTCAGAGTTTTCACCGGCAGGCGGCGGAGGATGTCTTCGATGATTTCGAGAGGGATATTCGGCATTTTCTTTCCAATTTTTTTTTTCCTTTTTCCTTATTTCCTTTTTCAGCAGTTAGCTCATAGCTGAGTATTAGAGAGGCTGCTTAGCTTGTTAGCAGTGACCATTCGATGGTCCATTATATAATAAAATAATAGGCCCCCGGAAGCTGATGATATCGTAGCGCGTGACACGCCAATTTTCTTATTTACTTTTATAAGTACGAAAAAAGTCCACGAATTTATCTCAATTTATTTACGAATTATAGGTATATATTAGGGGTAACTTCCGTTAAATCCCCCTCCCCCTATTTTCTTACACATAACTCTCCATTCCATATAATTTATTAACAAACTCTCTAACTCAAAACAATCTTACACATAACTCCCCATGGACGATTTTACCCCTTTATTTTTGTAGTACCAATATACGTATGTTTGTAGTACCTCATGGACGATTTTGCCCCCTATTAATTTCCAGCCCTCACCCCAACTTGTAGTACCAATATATGCATGTTTGTAGTACCAATATTCAGATGTTCGTCGTACCATCCCGTAAGCCCATGGACGATTTTTATAGTACCAATATACAAATGTTCGTGGTACCAAAAAACCTGTCAACACCAACGGACCACCCTTACCCAAAATTGTAGTATCAATATACCTATGTTTTGTAGTACCAATATATAGATGTTCGTCGTACCATCCCGTACCAATATACGTAGGGTGAGTTGCGATAGTTAAGCAAATGGTACAGAAAAGGTACTACAAATAACCTACGTATGGTACTACATTATCTCACGGAATGGTACCACGGTGGTACCACGAACATCTATACATTGGTACTACAAGAATATGTATATTGATACTACAAGCTTTGGATAGGGGTCCGAGGGTACAATTTTAGGGTAGGAGTTGCGATAGTTAAGCAAATGGTACGGAAAAGGTACTACAAATAACCTACGTATGGTACTACATTATCTCACGGAATGGTACCACGGTATGGTACCACGAACTTCTATACATTGACTACAAGAATACGTATATTGGTATAAATTTTGGATAGGGGGTCCGTAGGTGTTGACAGGTTTTTTTGGTAATATTGTTGTTTTTATAAGGCTAAAATCGTCCATTAGATAGCTATGTGATATAAAAGTTTGAAATGGAGAAGGGGGAGTTAGTTGATTAATAGTTTGATAATAGGGAGTTATGTGTAGATTTCTCTATATATTAAGTGACATCTACTCATAACTTAAATAAAATTTTTACATAGGTACCCATATCAGAAATTTTTAGAAATATGTACCGATTTAATGTTTACCAGTTTCTTCAGTCACGCCGTACATTCCTGTGTATGGCGTACCATAACATGTTGATATATGATACATAAATGTTTTATACGGCGTACCTTATGTGTTATAGATGGCGTACCTAACTGTGCTAATACGGTGTACCATTTTCTCAACGTATGACGTACCACAATACGTTGATATAGAGTATCTAAATGTGTTGTATGGAGTACCTGCGGCGGATCGGATACCTATTTAGAAAATTTATTCTACTAGGTACCTACATCTAAAAAAACCCGACAGGGTACTAAATTCTAAGTTTTTTTTCAAATGAGTATTTATGTGTAAAGACTCGTATTAATATAAATATAAACGTAAAAACCTCGTAATATGACGAGTATCTTCTATTCCTAACCACTAAACTCGTCATTACGTGTGATTGCCGCGTAGCCAAGTTAAATGAAGTAAACGCGTGCTGATTATATTTCTTCTAGTGAGGTAAAAATAAAATAAACTTTTTAAATATAGTTGAGCAGTCGCATAAAATGTATGAAACGTGCAAAGCTACATAATAACGATCAGTTTGCTTAAACTTTATATATATATCATTTTAAAACAAATTATTGAGCAGCGTTAGACTGATGTTGATCTTCCTCGGAGCTACTACCATAATAATCACAGCATGTCATCTTAGGTTTAAACCCCTTCGCAAGCATCTTCTCAACTTCCTCGAACTGAAGTCCCTTTGTCTCAGGCACCAGGAAGTATATAGCCACAAGCCCTACGCTCGAAATCCCGGCAAATAGCAGAAAAGTCCCCGAAGAACCGAGGAGTTCAGTTAGGGTCAGGAAAGACTCGCTCACCACGAGATTCGACATCCAATTGGAAACCGCAGCTATCCCGCCTCCAATTCCTCGGTACTTCAAAGGATAGATCTCCGAGTTCACAATCCACGGTACCGTCCCCATGCCGGGCGAATACGATATAATGTAAAGCCCGAGGAGCAAAACGGCAATTATCCCGAACTTGCTCGGACAACCTTTGGTGTACCACGTACGATGTTCTCCGCGGCACAAGCCCTTGACCTCATCCGTCGAGGCCAAACACGCCCCGGGATGATACTACACAAAAGAAATAAAAAAAGACATCGTCAATAACATTTGTAAATGAAACTAATAACAACTTGGTTCTATAACTTTCACGAAAAAATGATTTTAGTAAAAAAAATTCCTGCACAAACAGCCCAGTATGTTTAGTTCGTACATCATAAACAACCATTTTGAGCAATCTTTTTATCGTAACAACCATCGGTGCTGGCGTGGCAATGCCATGGGATAGTTGATTATAACAACATTAGACGATTATTAGCAATTTTCGTGAAAACTTGTTGAGAATCGTAGTAGAATCGCTCGAAGACGTTATATGTCGAAAACTTACTTTACTTTCCCCATTGGAGCAGAAGGCGCACGTCGAAGACGCCGCCTTGAGGCAGGTCATGCAGTTCCAACTCGAAGGCTTCGAAGCCCTTAAGAAGCTCGAGCAAGTCGAGTTCTTCCCAAAGTGCGAAGACTCGAAGGAACTAATCCTCGGCGAATGAACCGAAGCTTGGTTGAAGACGACCGAAAGGGCAACGAGGCACGCGATAATCCCGACCATGGATACTATCATGAGCCTTCGCCTACCGAACCTATCGACGAAGGCCATGCTCACTACGGACCCCACGGCATTAAGTCCCGAGGTTATGAGTGAGAGGGCCAGAGCCGTCTTGTTCGAGGCAAAGCCAGCGAGCTGAACGATCGTGGGACTGTAGTACATTACCGTGTTTATGCCCACGAACTGTTGGGCAACTTGAACCGTGATTCCGGCGTACAAACCCCTTCGAACTACGTCGTTGTTCCATACGTTCTTAACCTTTGCTCCGAAGGTGTTTCCGATGGAAGCTTCCTCGGCCTTCTCTGCCTCCGTGGAGGATTTCAGGGCGTTCATTTCGTCCTCGACTTCTTTTGCCGTGTAGATCTTTTCGAGTATGTCGCGGGCTTCCTCAATCCTGTTCTGAAAGAAAAAAAAAAAAGAAAGAAAGAAAGTCGTATCGAAGAAATTCGGTAAGTTCTTAAGGCTGCGTTTGGTAGGCAGAATTCGTGTGTGGAAAGAAAATTCCTCACTTCGGTTACTTTTTTTCTTTTCCTAATTGAATTCTGCGTACCAAATGCGGCCTAAAAGTAACCTTATGAGCATAGGAGCCACCTCTCTGTATAGCCATCTCGGAGACTCGGGAAGAGACAACATGAGGAAGAACTGTACAATAGCGGGAACAGCCGCAACGCCGAGCATCCATCGCCAAGTCCCGGGCGTCTACACAAATAAGCATTTTTTCAGACATAATTGTAAGAACAACTAAAGAATTTGAAACTACGAACAGCATTATACATATAAACCTTAGTGAATGCCAAGTTGATGAGGTAAGCCAAGAACTGTCCGCCGGTGATGAGCAGCCCATTCGTGCTGACCAAAGCACCTCTGATTCTCGCCGGAGAAACCTCGGATATGTAAAGGGGTGACGTCATCGAAGCCATGCCTACTCCCAAACCAACGAAGACTCGTCCTAAGATTATCATCCATGGGGCGACGCCGCAGGCCATTACTATTGCGCCGACGAGGAAGAGAAAGTCGGCCAAAAGGATTGATTTTTTCCGACCGTATCTGTCGTTTATGTATCCGCCGAAGGCTGCGCCGACTATGGCGCCGGCGACCGCCATACTCACTATCGTTTCCTGGAGAGAGAAAATTGCGGGAATTTAAAGCGTCAGCATAATAAAAAGGGTTTCTTTTTAACGGCGAATCGTTTTTGCGTGAGATTTGTATTTTTGCCTGAAGCCACGTGTGCCTATCGACGGATTTGAAGTCGTCCCTTATGTAGAGGAGGGCGCCGGAGATTACGCCGGTGTCGTAACCGAAGAGAAGGCCGCCGATGCCGGCGGACAGGGCGAGGCGCATGATGTAAGGGGTTTTGAAGCTCGTTCGCCAGCACTCGGTGAAAGCTGTCTTGTCGGGTTTTGTGAGACCGCCTTCCATGATCCCTTCTTCTTCGGAGGTTTTAAGGATGCCTTTGGATGCAAGAACAGGAAATCAGTAGGAAATCTGACAGAAAAAAAGAGAGTCGAAAAGGGAAATCGACGGCGTTTTGTTTGATCTTCGCGACTGTGTTTTGCTCGTTGGTCGATGCTTACGCTCTTTCACCTTCTTAAGATATAAAGATGGCGCTTTAATTATTTACCGTGATATATATCTTTGCATGTTCGTTTTGATTTGCGAGATTAAATCGGATAAGACGATGACGTCAGCAGGAAAGGGCTTAATTTGAATGGATAGAGCGTATGATATCCTTATATTACATGTATGTTTACGATATTGAACGGTATCTTTGACTATTTTCCCTTGTGTTGTAAATCAACATGAATCATATTGTAAATAATGATCAGATTTGACGTATTTTGACACAATGATGGAAAAAATTATCAGTTTTTATTCGTGGTCTTGATACATAATAATTACAAAAATATTAATGACGTGCTTATCCGTTTCTCGATGGAATCGCTAATTGTTTTTATGACATTTGGATTTGAATCACGAGTTTCAATTTCATATATTGCCAATTGATCATTCTTTAAATCAATTAACTAGTACTAGTAAAATCAACTCAAACGAACAAGAAAAAATAGTACTCCCTCCGTCCCAAACCGTTTCGGACATTTGGGGTATGACACGTTTTTAAGAAATTGGATATTTTAATAATATAGTACAATTAAAGGTAAAAAAGTGTGTATTTTGACACTTCTTTTAAGAATATTTAATAATATTATATTGATTGTTTGTGGTAGTTTTTTGCTATAAAAGGAAATGTCCAAAATGATTTGGGACGCCCGATATAGTAAAATGTCCAAAATAGTTTGGGACGGAGGTAGTACATAATTATCACGTCAAATCCCAATATTTTTTTTAAGTACATGATTTCAAAGCAATTGTGATAAAGAAAATATAGAAAAATAAAGACCGTCAATTATTACGGCGTTGACGATTATACCCTCGCCGTACCGCCTCGGTTGCCCAGCGTTAACAGATTTGGGAAGAATAGTCATCCCTAATTTTTTTCCTTAGCTGAACTGAACATCAATTAATCATAGAAAAAAAGAAACAATCTTTACTTCCGATCATCGTGTTCAAGCCCTTATTATACCATTACAGCTGAATTGCATCAACGACACGGCGGAATTGATGTCGAATAAGTTTTCAGCGACGTTGCGAATTGGTGACTTGAATGATTATATTGCACCAGCTCAGGGTTGCATCATCAAACCAGAGGTGATATGCTATTTGATTTTGTTCTTTTTATTTTCGTGAAATGCTTTAGTATGATCAAATGCTCGGCTATTTCGCCGTGGTAGTCTAGTTCTAAGAGTTAATCAGAGTTCAGCTTGAATTCGATATCGGTAATTGTGTATGGGCTTGAGTCGGGTCAGTTGAGTAATATTCACCCTCGTTGGTTTTGACACCAACGTTAACAAAGCACATGCTGATTTTTCCCCTGTGTGTACAGAGTGTAGGTAAGTCAAGAACTGCTCCTAAGGATGTTGAAACTGGCCCAGTAAAGATTTCGCTCAAAGATTGCTTAGCATGCAGGTAAGAAGTGGTTTAATATGTGATATTATCTTCCATGGTTGTGTTTCATGGCAAGCGCACTATGAGTACATTCGAAAGTAAAATCAAGAGAATGTCGGGTTCTTTCTTGTTTCATATGTGGATGCTGTTGCATCAGACTTTTTTGACGCAACAGCTAAAGTTTGCTAACAATTTCTGATATATTTGTGCTCTTGCAGCGGATGCATAACATCTGCAGAGACGGTCATGCTTGAGAAGCAGAGCACAGATGAGTTTATTGCAAATCTCAACAAGGGAAAGGCTGTGATTGTGTCCCTTGCTCCCCAGTCCCGAGCTTCTCTTGCCGTTCATTTTGATCTTACACCACGTCAGGTGCAGATAGTAGCACTTAAAATAACGTTCAATCTATTATAGTTTTCTCAATGTTTAGTGAATGAGTAATCTGTCCTCTGTACATCTTGTTAAGGTTGATACATTCTTACTGATATCCAGGTGTTTGCTAAACTGACAACATTTTTGAAGTCTTTGGGAGTTAAAGCAGTGTTCGATACGAGCACCAGCCGTGATTTGACTCTAATTGAGTCCTGTAATGAATTCATAACGCGTTATAGTGACAGCAACTTAAATAATGATGATAGAAACAAGTCATCCCTTCCTATGATTGCTTCAGCTTGTCCAGGTAGGCTTTCATATTTATTCTAGTAGTGACATCTGAGTTTTGTATGCTCATTTTAAATATGAGCATCTTTTTTGGCTGTGAAATCTACATTGTGTATCTTTTGAGTTCCCATCACAGGTCATACTTTTCTGCCATGCAGGTTGGATATGCTATGCAGAAAAAACTCTGGGATCCTTTATTCTTCCACATATATCTTCAGTTAAAAGTCCACAACAAACTATTGGAGCGGCCATTAAAAACCATGTCTGCCACATATTATCACTGAGGTAATGCCCATTTTCGGTATTTTCTCTGATAGTTGCATGATTGGTACCTTGTTCGGCTATGTCTATTATCTCCCCCACAAAGTTACAATTGCTCACGTCGCTCTTCGTATAATGATTGTAAATGTTCGAGCGTATTGGTGTCTCATGACTTTTTTTATTTTCGTGCAGAAAGTTGTTATAGGGGGACTAATATTAGTGTGATGAATGTGTGTTTTTCCAGGCCTGAAGATATATATCATGTTACTGTGATGCCTTGTTATGACAAAAAGCTCGAAGCGTCTCGTGATGACTTTGTGTTCCAAGCTGATGCTGATGGAGAAATGATAACTGAGGTGGACTCTGTATTAACCACTGGAGAAGTTCTGGATTTAATTCAGGTGGCGTTTTTGTTATAAAATTGTGAAAAAATGATCAACTTTTTTTTTTATTTCATTCATCAACGTGGATAGTTGTTGCAGTCCAAATCGGTGGATTTCGTAGCCTTGGAAGAATCTCCACTGGATGAACTGTAAGAATCTAATCTAATGGTTTTTGTGCGTCATTTTCGAAAATAAGACCTAAATCTAAGCCTCAAATTAACTTTTTCGTTTTTTGTTTTGTTTCCTTTTTTCTTCTGAAATAGCTTGTCGAACATAGACGAAAAAGGAAACCTCTTCGGTGTTCCAGGAAGTTCTGGAGGATATGCTGACACAATATTCCGACATGCAGCAAAAGTGTTATTTGGAAAGGAAATTGAAGGCCCCATAGAGTTTAGGACTTTAAGAAATGCTGATTTTCGTGAGGTTACTCTTGAAGTAAGTCCGTACGCATTGTTTCTAACACTCACTCGTCGGCGTTAGTTATTTCCCACTATCTCACTCATCTTCTCCATTTCGAACACCCTTGATAACAGATTGAAGGTAAAACTTTATTGAGATTCGGTCTTTGCTATGGGTTCAGAAATCTGCGCAACATTGTCAACAAAATCAAAAGTGGGAAGTGTGAGTATCACTTTCTGGAGATAATGGCTTGTCCTTCAGGTATATACCTTATTTACATAACTGTTCTGTACCTTTAAATTCATATTTCCCATATTCCTTCGTCATTTTTATGCTCTGTGATCAAGGATGCTTGAATGGTGGCGGTCAAATCAAACCCAAGCCCGGGCAAGCTGCTAAAGATTTGATCCAATCATTAGAATCCTCTTATTCCGAAAACGTAAGTCGGTCAAATTAAATACATTAGCATCAGTTTCCTCTATCTTCTTTATCTTGACAAATCTTAAAGGTTTAGTAAGAAATTGAGCATCTTATGATTCTGCAATTTGCAGGTCATGCTTAAGAGTCCTTTCGAAAATCCTCGAATAAAGATGCTATATGATGAATGGCTCGGTCAGCCTGGCTCGGACAAGGCTAAGAGACATCTGCACACACAGTACCATCCTATTGTTAAAAGCATCTCAGCTCAGTTGCAAAACTGGTGAGAGATTTATTTTGTTAAACTTTTGATGTATTCTTTTTATACTCTTTTGGTAGTTCTGTCATGTATTAAATAAAGTCCACATGTACGCAGTTTTGATAGTTCACTATGTATTTGCATCAAGTACTATGCATTTTATGGATGTAATTTGATAATTATTTTTGAAAGGATCAAAGTACATAGTTACTTCATTTTCTGTCCCACAAGAGTATATAAGATTAAACGGGTGGAACCCCAACCCGTCTTCGGTTTACCAAATTGAGGTGACCCGACCCGTTTTGTTTGGCATATGAGCTTTTTCTTCAGAATTGGGCTTATCGGCCCGCCGACTATCTTGGAGTCGTTATTCTCTATCGGGCTTGGGCTTTTTCCTTTTATAGTGATTTGGGCTTATTGGGTTCGTTTATTTCAATTGATAGAAGGTCCATCTTTCCCAATATAGAAAACTAAAGTACCTGATTAAAGAAAGTTGACGGTATTTGGGGCCGTATTGAAAATATTATAAACGTATAGGAGCAATGAGAAAAAACCAAATGAAGAATCGGGCGCTTGTTATATATAAATCCACCAGGACTTTAATGAGCTTCTTTGTTCACTTTCGCAGGTGTTGTGAGTTTCTCTGTTCCAAATACCAACTACACACTTGAATACACACTGGCGGTGACGAGCAACCATAAAGCGAAGACGCAGCGAATGTGCTCAAGTAGTTAATCTGCTGTTGGAAATTTTGCAAAGCTATAGCTACGATTTGTTTCGAAATGGATCAAAAGGTTGAGCAGGAGCTGCAAGATTTGGGGTTGAAGTTGGAGGATCCTCCATCTTCGAAAGACGCTCTAATTAAGCTCCTGAAGGTTCATTCTTTATTTTAATTTGGCTTATGATGATGTTACGTTCTTCTGCTTACGGAACTTGTTGCTTTCAGAGGTGTTTTGGTGTTTGGATGTGTGAAATTCGTGATGGTTATGCGAAACTTAGAATTAGGGTTTGAGGTAGGGTTTTTTTTGGGTTGCGTTTGGGCTTCTGCCAAATATGGCAAGTTTGAGGGTATTTGAGTAATTTTTTGGATTGAGTTGTGTGGATTCTACGGCCTCTTTCTTAGTATTTTGATATCTATCATGCAGAAAGGAGCAGCATGTCTTTCCGAATTAGACCAGTCCTTGCCAAAGTCTGTGGCTGACTCCATGCAGTCTCTCATACATGCCCTCGCCAAGCCGGAACTTATAGATCATCCAGATGAAGATGTGAAACTCCTTGCGGCTTCCTGCATCTGTGAAATAACTCGAATTACTGCACCTGAAGCTCCATATGATGACGATGTTTTGAAAAGTATTTGATTAATTTAGATCAATCTCAGCTCCCCCTAATTGTTGATTGTGTTTGGCAATATTCTCATACTATATGTTATTAATTGCTATTACATAATTTGGTCACAGGATATATTCCGGTTGATTGTAAGTACATTCACTGGTTTAAGTGATATCAAAGGTCCATCATTTGTGAGGAGGGTTGTTATTCTTGAAACCATGGCAAAATACAGATCATGTGTGGTGATGTTGGATCTGGAATGTGATGATCTCATACAAGAGATGTTTACTACTTTCTTTGCTGTTTCAAGGTACCACCATTTTTATTATGATTCTTTGCTGAATTACATGATGTCATGATCAGACTAATTTTGATAGCTAGGTGATTTGATTTTTACTTCCCGATGCATGTTTGGATGTATGTGCCCTATTTTTCAGATGTTCGTTAGTATATGGGCAGATTAGATATATGTCTCTCTTCAAGTAATCCAATTTATAAAAAATGGAAGGGGAAGGAGTGAGAATACTGATGGTGATGCTCTCGGCATTGCTTCTCTGATCCAAGTTTATTACCTTATTGATTTAAAAACCCAATCATTTTATATACACGCAGAGATGAACATCCTCTGGAAGTTTTGGCCTCAATGCAAACTATCATGGAAGTTGTAGTGGAAGAGAGCGAGGATGTCAATGAGGGCCTGCTACTTACTCTGTTGTCTGTATTAGGCCGTGATAAGAAGGCAAGTGTAGCTTTTTCTGTCGTGTTCATCTTTTAAATGTAACTGCCTACCTCAAAAGAGTTTTGTCTACTAGGATGTGAATGTTGCTGCGAGAAACCTTGCTGCAAATGTGATAAAGAATTGTTCCGCAAAACTGGAACCGGAAATCAAGCGGTTTCTTGTGTCATCAATGTCAGGAGATAACAAGTCCTTGAAACCCGAAATTTCTTACCACAGAGTTCTTTATGAAGTCTATTGCTGTGCCCCCGAGATCTTATCAGGAATAGTTCCTTATCTGACCGGGGAGCTGCTGGTAATTGTTCATGGTTCTTTAACTGCAAATATGTTTCATATGAGACACTCCGAAGAATTTTTCATTATTTTCCTTAAGAAATTTCCTACCGTATTCGCATTTTGATGGTATGCATGTAATTAAAATTCAAACTGTTTCTCATTTTATGCTGGCAGAGTGATGATTGCGATATAAGGTTGAAATCGGTGGCTTTAGTAGGGGATTTATTTGCTCAGCCAGCATCCAGTGTGTCTGAAGCATTCAAGCCTGTCTTTTCGGAGTTTCTGAAAAGACTGACTGATAGAGCTGTTGAGATCAGGATGTCTGTTCTCGAATATGTCAAGAAGTTTCTGATGGAGAGTCCTTCGAGACCGGAAGCTCATGAATTAACCTGTAATAATATTTTTGACATGTCTTGATGTTTTCAATTCTGACTGAGGTCTTCACTTCTAATGATGCTTATGAAACTTTCAGCTGCTCTCTGTGATCGGTTGTTGGATTATGATGAAAATGTCCGTAAACAAGTTGTCTCTATCGTCTGTGACGTGGCATGCAATTCATTGTCATCCATAACTGTAGAAACTATGAAGCTGGTCTCAGATCGTCTTCGTGACAAATCTGTAAGATTGACTTATTTTTATATAGAAATTTCTCTGTGGGGATTTGCATGGGTTGTGTTCTGATAATTTTTGTGGAAAACATGCAGCTTCTGGTTAAAAAGTATACATTGAAGAGGTTGGCTGACTTATATAGAGCCTCATGCACGAACCAGTCTGGTGACCCAGTGAAGACCGATGAATATGATTGGATTGTTGGCAAGATCTTGAGATGCTTCTACGATAAAGATTTCCGGTAAATTTATATATGTTTTCAGGTGTATCACTTAACGATTAATAATTTATGTGATGGCTGCCTCTACTGGCAGTGTGGTGTTGAAAGTCAACTCAGGGTACCTAAGATTTTATATGATCTGCAAACCTATACCTAAGTATCGGTTCTATGCTTTCTCTTATATGGTTTGGGCCTCTTAATTCCATGCAGATCTGATGCAGTTGAACCAATATTATGTGTTACGATGTTCCCAAATCATTTTTCTGTCAAAGATAAGGTGAGAAGTTGGGTTAGGATCTTCTCTGGGTTGGACAAAGTTGAGTCTAAGGCACTTGAAAAGATCCTTGAACAGAAGCAGAGGTTCGTCTTACTTTTCATCTTTTGCTGTTGGACTTGAAGTTCTTGCATTCTTTTTTTAGGCTGCTGCTGAATGGTCTTTGTCACTACCTTAGAATAGTACTCATTCGGTTCTATTGTGAATAGGTTACAGCTGGAGATGCAAAAGTACCTTTCCCTCAGAGAGGTGTCTCAGGTTTGTCGAATGGATCATGTATTTCTGACTCATTGGTCACTGGAAAATGTTGTCTTCTTCCATTGCAGGAAGGAGATGGAGCGGAAATCCAAAAGAAAGTTATTTTATGTTTCCGCGTCATGTCTCGCTATTTTATGGATCCTGCAAAGGCGGAGGAGTATTTTCAGAATCTTGACCAGTCAAAGGACTCCAACATTTGGAAAACTCTGACACAACTTCTTGACCCAAACACTAGCTCTGGTCAAGCCCGTAATTTACGGGTGAGGCATGACCAGTCTCTTGCTTTGTGTTTCTTTACGTCTTTTCCCTAATTATCTTATGCAACTTGAAAAATCTTGGAACATTTTTTTCTCCAGAATGTCAACTTAGTCATGTATGCTTATATGGTTATCTCTCTTATTATCGTATGCAGGAGGAAATGCTAAAAATCCTTGGTGAAGAGCACCCTCTTTATGAGTTTCTGGGCACTCTTTCTTTGAAAAGCTCGTACATAATTTTTGACAAGGATCACGTCAAAGAACTACTCTTGGAGGCCGGTGCACAAAAGTCTTCTGGAAGTAACGAGTTGATTTTATCCTGCATGACTATTCTTGTGGTATGTTTGTAGTTCTTTATATGATTCTTGGAAATGACTACACTCTACTAATTTATGTGGAATGTCTATACACCTAATGCGTAGTAGACTGTGTGAGCTAATTGCTTTGCAAATGCACATGTGCAGCTTGATTATTTATAGAACCAAACTTCTTGTCTCATTATTTTATCTGAAATACACTCTCATCCATAGCTTAATACCTTTTATTTTGCGAAGTTTTTCTATGGCTATGGTTACTCGCTGCTTTCTTCTATCATTGAAAGTTGTAACTTGAAAATTATCCATAAATTATTTTCCCACTATGGAATCTCCTTGCGATAAATATTTGATAACATTCAGTTATTCCTGTGATTTATCAGGTCACGGCAATTTTTTTGTTGAGTGATGTTTGTGTGAGTTTTGAAATTGATTATTATGATCAAAATCCAGATCCTTGCACGGTTTTGTCCCACATTGCTTGGTGGGTTGGAGGAACAATTGGTACATCTTCTAGAAGATGACAATGAAATAATAAAGGAAGGTGCCTTGCATATTCTTGCTAAGGCTGGTGGAACAATCCGTGAACAACTAGGTGTTTCATCAAGGTCAGTCCATCTCCACACCATTGATTTTTCTGTACCCATGGCCCTTCATCTTCCCTAATCTATTGTAATCCTATTTCTAAAGATCGCTGGACCTTATTCTTGAGCGCATATGTGTTGAGGGTAGTCGAAGGCAGGCAAAGTATTCTGTTCATGCGCTGGCATCCATAACGAAAGATGATGGTCTTATGTCCCTCTCTGTACTTTACAAGGTCTTTCCCATTTCTTTAGATATTGATGTTATCGACACTTGTTTTTAACCTTTGTCTTAGCTCCTTGATTGGTTTCATTGTGCTGCTTTTGATGCCTATAGGAATTACTGATGACACAAACCTCTTCATGTACATTTTGTTTGAATCTTTTTGTAGAGGCTAGTTGATTTGCTTGAAGAGAAATTGCATTTGCCAGCTGTACTGCAGTCACTTGGATGCATTGCTGAAACTGCCATGTCAGTGTTCGAAACAAGAGAAAGTGAGGTCGAAAAGTTCATAAAGGAAAACATACTGGCACAAGGACATGTACGCTCCTTTGCTTATTTCAGGATCTTCGTAATCCAGTACCTTGAGTAATTGTATAATGTTCATTTGATGTGATATTATAGATTGAGAGAGACAAAGCATCAGTTTGCTGGGACGACTTAAGTGAAATTGGTTCGTTAAAGGTACCAATCCTGAATTTTCTATTTAGTCCTTCAATATATCTTAGAATATGCATGTACCGACTGAATATCCAAATTACCGGCAGATCTTTGGAATTAAATCTATGGTCAAGAGCTATTTACCGGTGAAAGATGCTCAACTTCGATCTGGAATTGATGGCCTTATCGGAATGCTTAAGAATATACTCATGTTCGGTGATATCTCAGAAGAAATTGAATCCAGGTAAATTTGAATGCATGGCGTTTAAAAGTCTGTCAAGAAATAAAAAATGTGTGATTGGCATTCATTTTCCTGAGGATTATTTTCAATGTTTTACATTTCTATTTTGTTACAGCTCCGTAGATAAAGCACATTTGAAGCTTGCTGCTGCAAAATCTATTCTACGCTTGTTGAAACAATGGGAGCACAAAATCCCTGTTGATGTTCTTTACCTCACATTGAGAACTTCAGAGGTAGAACTTACACTGGATCAGGAACACATTATTGCTTATTTCATCATTCTTACTCCACCATAATCCGTGTAGGAAAATTTCCCCGAGGTGAAAAAACTACTTCTAGACAAGGTTTATCAATATGTAAAGGACCGCCTTATAGACCCAAAGTATGCTTGTGCATTTGTCCTCGATATTTCATCTTCCAAGTCAGATTCGGATGAGGTATGTTCCTCCAGTGTTTTCTTTTTCAATTTATTATCATTCTTTCCTTAATTTTACGGATCCTTTAGTGCTTAAGATGGTGATGTGTTGATTATGACATTAGAAGTTGATAATATTTGGTGATTGAAATGTTGATGTGAAACGGTCCCCTGATATCCATTTGGCAGATTAAACAACATTTGAGTGACGTCATTCAGATGTGTAGACAGGAAAGGCAAAGCAGGTTTCTCCGCAACGTGAAATTATGTCTCAACCACTTTATCCAGAATACATCCTCCCATATGTGGTGCATTCCCTTGCTCATCATCCATTGTTTCCTAACTTGGACCAATGCAAAGATGTTGAAGCATACGAAACTATGTACAGGTATTTCCAGTTGATAGTTAAGGTTCTCTTATGTTGGATTCGAACAAAGCTAAAAATAATAATAGAAGAACATGACGTTTGTAAAGATTATTCTGGTTCACGCATTAGATACTGGAAGATTGTTTTCCCAATCCATTTCTAATTCTACTTGATTGATCTTTTGAAGTGGTTTGCTCTGTATTTTGTTCTTTATCTCTTAGCCTTGCGAACTTGAGATTCATTTTCCTATCAACTGTATAATGATACTGAAAATACTGAAACTAAATCACATTGATAGATAAAGTTATGATTTCTTGTTTCTATTAAACTTAGGTATTAACGGCATGCATAATGAGAATTTATATTAATCCGTAAATGGCTAATACAATTAAGCTTAGATTTGACTATTTTGCTTCTAGAGGTTTTTGATTTGTTTGTACATGCTAAGATGATTGCTCGGTTTTAAATGTTCAATTAGGAGTTGGAATAATTGAATCGCATTGTAAACTGAGGACAAACAGGTCATCTAGGGCTTAGCTTTTAATTTGCAATTGGAACATCTTATGTGTAGACAGAAATACCTGTATAACTATCAACGAGACGACCCAAAAGGTAACGTAAATGAGATCCGCCGTTGTCGATTTTGGAAACAATTGAAAATTATTAATGGATAGAGATCCAAGGTACAGTCATGAACAACTAAAACATGAAATTATTGTGATTCTTTTCTTCATTAATTGGGAACCTCTAGTCTTTTCTAATATAGTATTCTACTCCTATATTTGGACTTGTTTATGAAATAGATTGTTTGAGTAAGAACTTCTACTTACTTTGACGATCATTTCGTTGTTAATGTTGCAATTAGTACACAAAAAATACGATTATCCGAATTTCTCACTAATGCATGCATTCCCACGGATGTTTTACTGACCCAAATAAAATTTGTCAATATTATGCAAAAGCTAATTAGTACAAGGAATTAATGTTCTTGTATAAAATAACAAGTACATGCATGTTTTCAATTATCAACGATATGAGGTATTGACGTTAAAGACAACTTTTAGGATCAGTATGGAGAGCCAACAATTGGATTTACTTGGAATAAGACATAATTTGTTTGTTTTAAAGTAACTGAATTGCGGGAAACATTTTTTGTCGTTTTCTGTTATGCGATGAGAGCCATATTTATTTCATATAAAATATCTAGCTGCTAGAATTTGGTTGTTAACACTTTCTGCAATGCTGTAGACTTGGGTTCCTTGTTGATAGAATAAGCAATGTCGTAGAGTTGGAATTGGTTATCTTTACTTTGATCGCCTTGATGACCAAATAATTGACGTTCGATACTTTAACTTATAACATTCCTTGTTGATTGGGTAAGTGATGAAGTAATTGATATTCAATACTTGGCAAAACTATAGACTTGGCAAATTACATTGGCGATGCCGAATTCTCCATTCATTATATCTTAAGTATCCAAACGTGCTGGATTACAGTAGTGAATCTATTCTTTCTTCTATATTCAATTGCTATTTGTGAATCTTTTCAGGCAGTTATATTTGTTCATGTCAATGCTTTTGCTTGGAGATGCCGATGGGAAATCTGATATCATTATTAGCCAGGACAAGGAGATCTTGCCCCTGTTGGCTTCAATATTTTTATGCATCAAGCGTTCAGAAGACGTTTTCAATGCAGCGCAGTCCAAGGTTATATCGGTTTTACGAATTTTCCTGTCTCATGTTATCTGTATCTGATATGAAACTCATCACTCGGCCAAGATTTACCTTTCACCAATAGTAAATAAAGAGAATGAATTGCATAGCTGCCCTAGGCCTTAATAATGCTTTTGCTGGAATATGGGGAATTTATTTGTTTAGTTGCAGTGCATTCAATAATTTCTAAATCACATCATCCAGAATTCATATGCTCTGTGCGACCTCGGTTTATCAATGATCAAGAGGTTAAGTTCAAACCAAGACAATATCCCTGACTCAAGTGCATCTATAACCCTGCCTTCTGAGCTCTACAAGCCACTGGAGAAGAAAGAGGACAATGACTCAGTGGTAAGTGTAATTCTACCTTTATGCCGTATTTCGTTGACTCTACTTCGAATGGTCAGCAGATTGGTCGGAATGTGTGGGTGTGTGTGTGTGTGTTTCCAAAGGCTGAGAGATGGTATATCTTACCATGTCTTCAGAGAAAATTTTCTTTGAGGTTGTCTGTTTTATGGCTATGGGTTATTCAGTTAGAATTGTGCAACTCTTGCCACCATTTTAATTTAATAAATGAGTTTAAGGCTGACTGCATTACGGATATTCAGTTAGAATTGTGCAACGCTGGCCTCCATTTTATTATTTAATAAGTTATTGATACTTGCTGGTCTATTGCATGGTTATACTTATATATATGTTTTCCAATTCCGTGTAGTTATTCATTGTGATGCACATATATGATTATGTCCACATTGCTAGGTCGATGAGAAGACGTGGCTTGCAGATGAGAATATCCTGGCACACTTTAATTCACTTGAGCTGGAAGCCAATAAAATTGTAAGATCTTAATTATTTTCAATCTAATGGCATTGTGCATCGATGCCTGTAGTCTAGTTTAAGTTTATTTTATTCTGTCAACATCAGGTTAATACGGTAGCCTCTGAAGGTGATTTCATGAAAGATAGTGACACAGAGGGTAGTGAGATGCCTCTCGCGAAGTTGATGAAGCGTCTCAAAGCCAAGGCAAGGAAAGAGTCAAAGAACGAGCCTGCTCAGGCTGGAGTCGCAGATGGAAATGATGTTGACATCCTAAAAATGGTGAAGGAAATAAATTCTGATGCTGTGGGTGCAACTGACAATTTCAAGTCGAGTAATGGTAATGGATATTCTAGAAAAAGAAGACTGATAACGAGCATGACTCTCTGAAGAGGAAATCTCTGTTAAGTGAATCAATGGATGTTCCTGTGCCAAAACGTAAGAGAACATCTTCCGCTCAAGCTCATAAATCTTCCGGAGCAAGACACTCTGACATGAATCAGGAGAATATGGACATCGATAAAGAGGATGAAAAGCCTCAAAATAGTTCAGAAAATCAATCTACGAAGCCAAAAGGTGAAGATAATACTGAACTGGAATTGCTTGTTTCACGGATCAGGAAGAGATCAAGCTCATCTAAGTCGAAGAAGAAAGCTAAAAGTTTGGAAGAAGATCAGGTTGAGGAGGATAATCCTGATTCTAAGGTATGCTTTCAATTTTGTAGTTCGTGGAACCTTTGTTTGAAATTTTCTATTACTGACATTGAATTTTTGCTATCATTGGTAGACACCCAAGAAAGTATCTGAAACTACAAGCATGCGTTCAGTCAGTAATTCCAAGACGGGGTCTTCAAAAAAGCAAACTTCGAAAATGGATCAGGATTAACAAAGGTTTGTGCTTCTACCTTGTATTCCATCTACTAGGATTGTCAGAATTGAAATATTAAACTGTGAAACCTTACTGGTTCTATTTTGTTTCTTGCTATGCATAGTCCACTGAAGTGGCATGATGTCTATTTTTTGGCATGCATGAAAACTTGGTTGTGAAGCAATGAAATGAGGATATCACATGATAATGTGCTTTCATTCGAGTATCAAAGTTTTCTACTATAATTTTATATGACTGTGCAAGGCACAAGAATCTTTATAGTGAGATTCATTGTAATTTTAACGAATGTTGAAACAACATATGGAGAACAAATGTTGAAAAAATATATGAAGCTACTCTATAGGACTTTGTGTTACTAAGCATTGGGTACATGATTTAATGTATATCGTTGGATGGCATCTCCCCCCTTTTCATGAAAAGTGCTTGATGTATTTCCTTGTTATTTTCTGGTTAGTGTACAACAAAGGATCAGGGCATGGAAGATTTAATTGGCAAGAGAATAAAAGTCTGGTGGCCGATAGATAAGAAGTAAGTGTTACACACCAAGCTACAGGAATCCAATTCTTGTGGTTTTCTTTGCAGTTGTGTCTTTCACCTTTTTGCTATCTTTTGAATATCATCAGCATTACTCTTAATCATTCTTTGATGAAATTGACGATTCCAACCTGTAGTTAGTGTCATGTGTAGTCTCCTGCACATATATACTGAGTCAGGTTTAATCAATATCCTCCTGATATGGGGTACCATCCAACACCTCTTTATAAAGCAACTGTGGTTCAGCATGCCACGTCATCAATTATTGATTTTATATATGATATGAATGGCCTCGACATTTTCCTGAAATACTTGAATCAGTTATTTCTGTTTGAAGTGCATGTACACAGTTACAGTATATCGGTCATCTTGCAGGTACTATGAAGGTTTGTGAAGTCATATGATTCCGAGAAAAAGAAGCATGTGGTACGCTGTATTTTACATTGTCTCCATCCATGCGTCCTTCTAGTGAACCAATTTGTGTACTGCAAATTCATCTCTGAACCTTCCTTTTTATTATGAATATATTCTTGAAGATATTGTACGATGATGGAGAAGTAGAAGTTCTTCAAATGGATAAAGAGCGCTGGGACGTTGTTGACAGTAGTCCCAAACCAAGGTATATTTTTTAATGCTTAAATTGTGTCTCGCTTTTTTTGGTTCTAATAAAGCCTGCGAATTTGCTGTGCCCTTTGCAGCAGTCTGGTTCAACAAAGGGTTCTCTTTCGAAAGGAGGGTAAGTCCACATTTGTTGCGCATACATATTTCGTTTTCCATATCTTAGTTTACGTTATCGCGTATATATATTCCACATGATGCCATCAGATGCATGCTATCCTTTACATTTATGATCAACTTGCAGATCATCTGGGCAGAAAAGAAAATCGGCCGACGAAAGTCTCAAGCAGGATAAACAAGTAAAAGAAAAGTAGTTACCAATGCATTTCTTTGTACTTAAGAGTTCACTTTGAATCTGCTTATGTATTGTATTGGCTGTGCAGATCTTCATCATCTCAAGCAAAAAAGAAGACCCCAAAGGAAAGTTCAAAACAAAAGCAAAGATCACACCTAAGGCTGAATCCTCTAAGAAAAACGATGCAAGTACAGGTGATGCAGGCACTAAATCGTAGATTACAGTGTTCTTGGTTTTGCATAGTATCTGCAAGCATCATCGAATTGAACAAATCATTTACCTTTTGAAAAAAACACAGTTTGCTTTCTTTGTTGACATTTTGCCTTGTTTGCTTCCTAAATTATACAGGGAAGAAACCGAAATCCAAGAAAGTTTTAGGGATAAGAAGTCCGAGAATAAGAAGGAACATGAGGAAGGTGTTGAGGAGGACATGAAAAATGCAGAACAGCCCAAAGAGGAGGAAATTGATTCTGAAGATACTCATAGTGATAACCATGGCGGGCCAAAACCCGAGATGCATGAATCAGGTGATAAAAAAGCGTCATCGATAATAAATTGCCAAAGGAATCGAAGGAGGCTGGCGAGGATAGTAAAGCAAAACCCGCAAATAAACCTGATAGCAAAATCTCTGATGCTGCAGAACCCGAGCTTTCTGATGACGCACCTTTGGTACTCTACTCAATCTTCATCTCTGTACTCGTTTTGTTTGAATATTGGTTCCAATACTGAAGCACACACTCGAAAAATGATTGGCGAGTCATTTCTTGTTTCTCCAAAATGCAGAAATCATGGAAGCGCAAGGGAAGAAAGTAAAGTCTTAGACAATGGCCGAAGCATCATGGTGAAGTTAGTGCTGACTGACCGCAATGAAGTCGTCGCAAGTGTCATTGTTGGTTGTTGTAGAATCCTGTTAGAAGATCCATAGCATTTGCTTAGGAAAGACTTAATTCATCAGCTGAGTTGACTCTTTGTTTCAACAAATAGCATTGTTGGGTTTCTCTGTCTGATATATGGTGTACATCTTCAAACCTTGTCTTGTCAGCTTGCTGATCATTTCCTTAGGTCAAACATTTGTTCTTTGTAAGATTTTCTTGTGAACCATGAAGGGTTGTGCTACTCTCCATCGTTATGCTCAAGTTCATATTATGTTGCATTTTTTCAAGTTATGTGTAAAACTAAATTAGTAATATGTGATGATGTAGCCATCCCTGGGTGAAGCAATAATTTAACATACTAACTAATTCCTTGCGATAACTGATATAAGGAAATAAAAACTTCGGCTACTTCTTTTTGCTTTGCATATATCTCGTGGTTATGTGTAAAATAAGTTCAACATAAGTTCGTCCAACACAGGTGTATGGATGGACATATAAATATAATATTCTGTATGCTTAGCTTAATATTTGAAAGTCAAATGAGTCGTGCAAGAAAAGTCAAAGGACTGGCAACTTCCATTCTAATTCGTTGGGCACTGAAAAACTTTGACACGTACCCTCCCTGCAATGGCTTGATGGCTAGCTTTCTCTTGACACAAGCGAAATAATCCATTGAATAATCTCCTTCGTTTTGTGCTCTGTTTCTGACATAATCCAATCACATTCTAACATCAATATTCTTATTTTCCTTGTCCTTTCGCGGATTGTTCAGGCGTTTTTTATTTTACTTTTCATCAAGCCACCTTCGTTATCCTCCTACTAAGACTCTTTCCACTCTTGTATTCATATAAATTTGCCTATAGACATGATGATTACGATCGTTCTTGATATTACGTACTACCAGCCCTTTTAATCTGTGCCCACTGTAGATGTAATAATCCCTCTTCTCTTCTATCGATCAACTTAATGAAAGATGAAGCTTCTAGTCCGCGTAATCGAAGGAAGAAACCTACCAGCTAAGGACCCAAATGGCTTCAGTGACCCATACGTTAAACTTCAGCTCGGAAAACAGAGGTTTCGAACCAAAGTAGTGAAGAAGAGTTTGAACCCATCTTGGTGCGAGGAGTTCACATTCAAGGTCGATGATTTGGACCAAGTTCTTCACATATACGTCTTAGACGAGGACAAGTACTCTTACGATGATTTTATCGGCAAGCTCAAAGTTCATGTGTTGGAGGTTTTCGAAGCTAAGGACATGTCTCTTGGCACAGTTTGGCATACTCTGCAGCCCAAGAATCATAAGAAGGATAGGATCAGCAATGATTGTGGTAATTCTTCCCCTTTTTTTTTCTCTCTCTCTTGTTTCCTCTGAACTGAAGGATACTTTTCTGGGCGATTAATTTCTTCTTTGATCACACATTGGAGGATTTCCAAGCTGATAGGTTTGGTTTTTTTTTTTTTCAATCTATGATCGATCGTAGGAGAAATTCTTCTTACCATCTCTCTACTGCAAAACAACGCATTGGTAGACTTGACGCCCCTCGACGATAGTCGTTATAACTCGCCTCTAAGGTCGTCCCCGAATCGATCGCCTTCACCCATGATGTCCGAAGGAGAAGAAGAAGAAGAAGAACATCTCAACCAAGGAAGAAAGCTCACACACAGCAGCAACTTTAGCAGATCGAATCGCTCACATCTTTCACAAGAACACAACTGCTAACGTAACGCCCGCAGCTTCCCCGAGGCAAGCGACGTATCAGAATCTGAAACTGCTAGCTCGATGGACCTCGATCAAATCCCCGAGGAGAGTTCTTCTTCTTCTTCGGCTGACAATTTCAAGGAGATGATTAAGACCATGGAGGCAAATGACCGAGGAGGAGGAATTCCTAGTCCTTTGCCAGGCGGGGTAGTGTTAGACAAGTGTTATGTAATAAGCCCAGATGAGCTCAACTCAATCCTATTCTCTCCAAGTTCGGATTTTTTGAAGTCAATTTCAGAAAAGCAAGGCTCGGTCGATCTGCAGATAGGACCGTGGAGATACGATGGCGAAAGTAATTCCCTTCGAAGGGTTTTTTCTTACATTAAAGCTCCGTCTAAACTAATCAAGGCATTGAAGGCTAACGAAGAGCAAACGTACCTGAAAGCTGATGGCAAGAACTTTGCAGTTCTATGCAGTGTTAGCACGCCAGACGCTCCTTACGGTAAGACTTTCAAGGTCGAAGTTCTTTACTGCATAACTTCTGGCCCCGAGCAGCCCTCGGGAGAAAAAACCTCGAGGCTCGTAGTTTCTTGGAGGGTGAATTTCTTGCAGAGTACGATCATGAAGGGAATGATCGAAGGCGGGGCGAGAGATGGGATCAAAGAAACCTTCGAGCAGTATGAGAAGATGCTCTCCGAGGTGGCGAAGCCTATCGATGTAAGAGACGTCGGCTCTGAGAAAGATAAGGTTCTTGCGAATTTAGAGGCTGAGCGAGAATCTGACTTGAAGCTTGCTGCTCGGTACTTGACTAATTTCACGTTGTCTCAACTGCTATCATGCTTCTGTATGTGTTATTACACATATGGCTGTCTAAGCCCAGCCCTATTCAAGGGCTCGAATTCGAGGGCTTGGATCTTCCCGACTCTATCGGGGAAGTTATTACCAGCGGAGTATTGATTTTGCAAGGCAAAAAGGCCTTCGAACTGATATCTCGCTTTATGAAGGCCAGACAACACAAAGGTAGTAGTAGTTTATGGTCAAGAAACATGTTTTTATGATTTGATCGAATGTAGTTTTGCGGAGTCGTTTTCGGGTCGAGAAATGATTGAAAATACGTAAAGATGGAATCTTTTTTCGAGCTAACAGAGATATTCATCCCTTTTTTTTTTTCAGACAGCGATCATGGGATTAAAGCACAGGGAGAAGGATGGTTACTCACCGTCGCATTGATCGAAGGAAGCAATTTACCAGCTGTTGACTCGAGCGGTTTCTCCGATCCATACGTTGTGTTTACGTGCAATCGTAAAACGAGGACGAGCTCCATCAAGTTTCAGAAATCAGATCCTCGTTGGAATGGTATTGTATTCTTCTTACGTCGTTTCTTCTTGCCACATTATCATCGATTGACAGAATCTAACACATTACTACACTACTTTGCAGAGATATTCGAATTCGACGCGATGGATGAGCCCCATCGGTACTATACGTCGACGTCTTCGATTTCGACGGGCCCTTCGACGAGCCCACTTCGCTGGGCCACGCCGAAATTAATTTCTTGAAGCACAATATCACCGATTTGTCCGATATATGGGTTCCTCTGCAAGGAAAGCTAGCCCTAGCGTGCCAGTCGAAGCTTCACCTGAGGATTTTCTTGGACAACACGGGCGGAAATAGTGCTGTAAGAGACTACATAGCCAAAATGGAGAAGGAGGTGGGCAAAAAGGTAATTTAACTCACTCCCTCGACTTTTTCGAAAGAATGTCGTCGTCGTCATTTTCTCGACCGATTTGAAAATCGATGTTTTTTTTTTGTGCAGATGAAGATGCGTTCTCCTCACAAGAACTCGTCGTTTCAGAAGCTTTTCAAGCTCCCGCCCGACGAGTTCCTCATAAACGACTTCTCATGTCACTTGAGGAGAAGGATGCCTCTCCAAGGGCGTATTTATCTCTCCGCTAGAATAGTGGGATTCAACGCCGACATATTCGGACATAAGACGAGGTTCTTCTTTCTCTGGGAAGACGTCGAAGACATACAAGTCTTGCCTCCCAATCTTTCGTCGATGGGAAGTCCCATCGTCGTAATGACTCTAAGGCCCGGGCGAGGCTTCGACGCTCGCCACGGCGCAAAAACGCAGGATGCCGAAGGCAGGCTTAAGTTTTACTTTCAGTCCTTCGTCTCTTTCAACCTCGCCCATAGGTACGTAAAGTGTCTTCGTTTAATCTTCTAATACATATGGGACCTTTGTAACAATCTAATATGCGCAGAACGATCATGGCGCTTTGGAAGTCCCGAGCATTGAGCCCAGAGCAGAGGGTTAAGGTGATCAACGATGCGTCGGAGGCTAACAGTGTCCAAACCACTGAGGAAGAAGAGACTATGATGATGGGAAAGAAGCGCAGCGACGGAGAAGATGAGGTCGAAGAATCGGAGACAAAAAGCCAACAGAGCGAAGACGTCGAGTCTCTTTTTGGGGCCGACGATCTCAACATGTCCATGGTTTATTCTTCTGTTCTATCCGTCCCGGTGAGTTAATGACAAATTTTATTCTGATACTCACAGAAAGTTCTTGCAAGTTCTGAAGAGTTTACTTTGGTCATACCTCAGACTAGTTTCTTCATGGAGTTGTTCCGAGGAAGTGAAGTCGATCAAAGGGTCATGGAAAGGACGGGCTGCCTCAACTATTCACACACGGCGTGGGAATCTGAGAAACCCGAGGTGTGTCAGAGGCAGCTTCATTACAGGTTTGAAAGCACATATCTCGTTACAGCGCAGAAGTCACGAGCACACAGAGAAAATCCCGTCGTAAGAACGGTTGGGTGATTGAAGAAGTCATGAATCTTCATGGTCCCACTTGGTGATTATTTCACGGTAAAGTAAAGCATAGCTCTTTTTTCTTTCGACAAAGTAAATGCTTTTTGTCATGCATTACAACGATACTAACTCATTACTTGCACAGATTCATTTGAGGTATCACGTCGAGGACATACCTTCGAGATCTGTTGGCTGTAGCGTGCAAGTGTTTGCTGGAATCGCATGGTCGAAAGACACAAAGCATCAAAATAGAGTTACGAAAAACATAATTTCGAATATGCAGAAGAAGTTGAAGGTCATGTTCGGCGTTTTGGAGAAGGAATATGTCTCCAGGCTGTAGATAGGGGAAACAAAATCTATTTTTGAAAATTTTTAATTCATTTATCAATGCGATTAACTACGTCTCGGTAATATTCTTTCCGTTTTTTTACACAACATTATGTACTATAATACAATAAGCTGGGAAGACGAAAATGCAGTACCTCACTGCTTGGATAGATTGTATACCGAGTCCTTATCAATAGGCTGGAAGTGCCAATTGGGAATTGTGCTTGCCGATTCTATTGGAGATATGTGCAGGACGGTCTTATGATGTTCATATAGTGTTCTTCTGTGTCCAACGCTTACGTATGTGATCCCAGCATCTTCGATTAGTTTATACAAA